>JAMJFZ010000056.1:25347500-25947500 GCA_026225945.1 Cricetomys ansorgei
ATGTTTAGGACTTGCATAACCTTGGGGAAGAAGTCTTGTGGATTTTGTTAATTTCAAGAACTTTTTGAGATTTGTGAGTTGTTTATTTCCTGAATCTCATGAACCTCCCCCATCCTTCCTGGAGGTAATGTTTTAATTTTGAGATAATCATTACAAAACCACCGAAGCTTATATTTTAGAACAATTTCAGTGGTAAAAATTGTCTCAGACAATAGTAACAAAGCACAAATATTCATTTTTAGGAGGAAGAAATTAGAAATTCATCTGATGACATTTGCCGCATATATTTTATGTCGCATACACTCTTTATGTAACAATTTTTCATAAACAAGTTCTTTTAGCACTTTTATAAACAGACTGTTTAATTTAACAGGATGTATAAGGTTTTTGTATGTGTGTATTGAAAACATATGTTTGCATACGTATTATATATATACATATTCACATAAAGCTTGTCTATGTATATACATAAAACATGCAGCACATGATACTATATATGTTTTAGCTAATGCTTTAACACAGACATATTAAGCTTTGGCTTATTGCTCAAAAGTTTGAGGTCTAGTGTTGAACAATAAGCAGACAGAAATTGTGGGATTCTTTTTTAAAACACATGAATGCATTATGGGTAGTGCCTTAAGTCCAGAATGCCATAGTGTACAGATAGGACAGTGGTTAGAACACACTCCACAGGTGATCCTTCCCATCACAGACTTTGCACAAGTATGTCATTTCCATATTTCCTAAAACCAGGCAAGCTCTACCATACCCTGACAGTATGAGAAATTACTCAACATTTAAAACTATCTATCAGCCTATGACCCAGGTGTTTCTGAATATTTAGATCCACAACCCATGAGCTATCCCAAAAGAAGTTAAGAAAGAGAAAGTGAAAAAGGAAAATAAGTTGATTTAAAATTTAGCAGAACTGGATAAAGAACCTAAGTTCTCTCCACTGTGCTGGACTTACAGTTAATAGAGACCTGTGAGGCAGAAGCCAGACTCTGTAAAGCCTTTGCTGTGAGACACTTTAACTCCCCCCATGCTACCTTATTCTCAACAGACTGTGTCTGTCCTTAGCCAGCGGCTTCCTGCTGCCCAACTTGCACCTTGGAGGGTCTGCTATAAGTTCTACTATCACAGTCTTTCCTCTTTGAAGTCCTTCCATTTTGCGGGATCTGGGATGTTATGCCATGCTTTGTTGAACTGATGTGAAATTGTTTGAAATAGGTCCATTCTTGAAAGAACTATCAGAAGTAAGACATACATATGTGTCAGGCCTGAATCAAGAAGCGTTGCCCGAGATCCTTTCTTCAGAGCTCTTGGCTTTGGTCCTGGCACAGTGCCTTGTCTTTGCTGGTGTCTCTGTAGTTCAGACTGGCTTTGCCTCAGACCTTACATCCTTTCAACTATATTTCTCCCCTTTTCTCTGTGTATTTTTAAGACATTGCTGCTTAACTGTCTGATCCTGCCAGGCTAAGATTCCTTCTCTAATTATCTGATCTGACCCCACACTGAGCAGGGGGAGGCAGGCAGAGGCCTGAGTCAAAGGTTAGATTAAAGCAACAGATATCTAGAATTTAGGGCTCTTAGGCTGCCTCAGTTTACCGCGAATCTCTTCTTAATCTCTTAAATATTTTGCATCGCAGGTGGGAAAATTGCCTACTCTTTCCACACTTTGGAGGTTCTTGTCTCCATTTCTGTCTGCCTTCTCTTCCACAGCTATTGGATAGACGTTTCCCCTTGTTCTTCTGTTGGAGGTCAATTTTGACCTCAGCCTCCTGATATATCTAGCAAAAACACAAAATTTGTAACTGAAATCCATGTTTTATTCCTCCTTTTGTAACATAAAATGAAGGCACAAGCTATAACGCTTGAAAAGAAAGTTACAAAAAAAAAAAAATACCCAAAAAGGCCTAGGAATCTATAAACTGTCTCATCGTTCCCACTGTATATGGAATTACATCAGGAGACTGCAGAACCAGTGTCTAAGCCTGTTAGCTATTAAACTGGTTCTGCTTAAAATGGGAAGTGCTTGGGTGTATTTAATTACTTGTGTCCCAAAATAATGATCCTAATTAGGAACGTACATATTAAAAATTATTGATAATTTCTGTTTTGATGATACCAGCTTTTACCATTTTACCTACAAGTGGTAAGCATTTGTAGGCTTTGCATTCTCGAAGAGTTGTATCCCAGTGCATTACGGATAAAGAAAACAGCAGCATTATAGTTACACAGGAGCTTTTATTTTGAAATATTTCACAAGTATTTGGAAATGGTATCAAAATCAGAATTGTGGTGCAACTGCATATCTATTTAGCTAGAACACTGAAGTGATTTCAGCTCCAAGAGAAATTTAAATGAGCGTGACTATGGTAAAGAACTAACAAAATTAAGTAGTAAATATTTTAATTTTTGTCTTTCTACAGTTAGTCCCTTTATGAACTGTACTAAAACTGGATCAATAATCTAAGAAAATCTGGTTGCTCTAAAATACAAAGAATTAGCAAACCATTTAACTCTGGCTACAGCCAACCTAGTTGCACATAAAATTTCCCTGGAAGTTTTCTCTCTTCAGGCTTCTTGTGTCTATAGGAAACTCTGTGGCTCACACTGATTGTTTAACATCATCTTTAGGTAGCAGAGACAGTGGTTAGAAACCGTATATGTGCTTACATCGCCTGGTTTTCTTTTGTAAAACTTTGGCTTGAGATAAGGAAAAGAAACATCAAGTAAAAATAGACCTGCTGAGTCTAAGAGCTCTGAGATTGTATCCTAAATAACAATTATTATAAAAGCCTTAGAACCTTAGTTCAGATCCAGACTTATTCCATAGCCTCATTGGTAGCTTTCCAAATAACTGTCAGTTAATTAGCTTTTATATAGATTTACGTGTATGCTCCAGACAAATGATCATAAAAGGACTAGTCAGCCGGAATTCTTCCTGCGGCCGCCAAGACAGCATAAGACTTAGCATTGCCCGTGCTTATACAAATTATAACAGAGATTTAAAAATCTATTCAAATTCAAAACTATTCCCAACTTTGTTGGGAACCTTAGCCTTTTGATCTTCATCTCATAATAGCAGAACTCAAAAGAAAAATTGGTTATTCTAGTTCAGACACTTGAAGTAACTGACTTCACATCAAATGGTACTGCAGAGTGACAAGAGGCAGTCCCGCCTCAAGTGGAGAGCAACGAGTAAACCGGAGTCAAAATGCGCAAGTGCCAAACCCCGCTGTGTGGATGGGCATAGCCAGATGAAACGGAAGCCTTGGGGAACACAGGCCGCCTGAACTAGGCCTCCTGGTTCACTAATGCCAAGCCTGGCTGTAGAAAAGCAGGCAGACTGAGTGCTCCTCCAAACAAACTCAGAAAGTTCCTGTCAAAGAGCTGAGGGACTGGGCATTGGTTCCGCTGAGCCTTCCGCATGATGAGTGGACGGACTGAGCCATTTCACTCTAAAGTTTCTTGGCATTGCCCAAGAGCACAAGACAAAGAAGTGTCGACCACGGGAGTTTATCCAAAACTTTCCAAATCATAACAGCAAACAAACCCAGAATAATCTTCAAAACATAAGGCCAGTCCAAAAGCAAAAGCCTTTGCTGTTACCAACTCACCAACGCATATTTATAGGCAACTGACACCTATGTGGTGAAGGGGAGAGGGGGGATAGCTCCTGGTAGCCAGGCTTTCCCTGTGTTTTAAATTTGGGATGGGGTGGCCACAGCTTTTTTCCTAGGTGGCTGAGCCAGAATGATCAGCAGATACACAGGTCCATGGCTGCCATCGTTGTTTCCCTGTGTTCCCAAACCAATTAGGAAACAGAAATTGCTAAAAGAAAATGGATTAATTTACAGTTTGGCCAACCTAGGGAGAGAAAAAAATCAAATTACTTTCCACCATGCCTGTGGCAGCCTTGCAATTTGTAAAAAAAAAATTAAAAATAAACCAAATAAAATAAAACAAGGTAAAAGCCAGGAAATATGTAGATTTTGCTGTCACAGAGTTTGATCAGTCCTTTCCTGGGAGAATGTAAATCAGCCCCGGGGTCAGATTCCTTCTCCGCACGTTGTCTCCATGCTCAGTTCTCAGCGTGAAGAGTCTATTACAGTTCGCAAATTACAGTTACAAGATGTTGCCAATAATATCTTATCATAAGATCTCATTAATGAGACCAAGTGGGACTTACATGGGATATGTGTAGGAAACTCTTTCTTGTTAAAAGTTTAATCCGAAGATTGAACAATTATCTCTATTTCTTCCTACTTCCTGATCTTTTCCCATTGGTCCCTGTCAGTCATAATTCATCAAGTGTAAGCCAATCTCTGTTATGAGTCTCTAATAAAGGTACACAGGTATCCACACATACCATTCAGAATTGCCGAGAAGGCTCTCAGAAAGTGCCCTTAGGTTTTGTTTGGTTTTGTTTGTTTCACCAGACTGGGGAGATGTCTCAGGAAGTAAGGCACTCACCTTATAAGTGTGAGGATCTGTGTTCAGATCCCCAAAATGCACACAAAAAAGCTAGACCAAGCGGCATGCATTGATGACCCCAGCAATGCAAGACAAGAAGCAGAGACAGCAGAGGCAGACTGCAGGCTCACACCAGCTGGTCTAGCCCACTGAGCAAGGTTCTAGGCCAATGATCCAGAGAGGCCCTGGGAAATGAAACCCAAGGTTGTCCTCTGACCTACATGCACACATGCATGCATGTGCACTCACACATTTGCATGTTGTACACAAAAATTTTGTTTCATTAATACCGTAATAATAAGTCAAATTCCACAAACATGGGTTCTACATGCTTTCTCTGACTTTAATGGATAAAGCCAACACCATGTGTATGATCATACTGTCACTCTGTTCCTTTATCCTATAGAAAAGTCATAACCATTTTCCTCTCACTTTTTTGGGCTCTTTTTTTTTTTTGGTATGTCATTTGACCAATTACTGTCATCCACCATGACGAAACTCAAAACTCCGCAGAGGTTCCCAAGTGACACAGAGCATGTAGACGGCTTCTCTCCACAGTCTGAGACCTCGTTAGAACTCCAGAGCCCTTGACACCCTGTGGCTTTGGAGCAGTGCTTTGGGAAGTACATTTTCACAAACTAGCAGCTGACTCTGAAGAAGGTGGCCCCCAGAATAGTCCGGGAACACAGTCTAAAAGCTTTACAGAATGTGATTCTTGCAGCCTGGCAGGCTCATATTCAGTGGATTGTCAGAAAAATCTAGAAAATGACCTATATTTTGATGACTATGAAACTGTTGAGCAATGAGGCCAAGTCATGTGGTTGCCCCTCACAAGGCTGCTCTTTCAACTTCCTGTCTTGTTTCCCACAGTGTCTTGTAGGGACAGTGCTGATTATTCTGTGTTTGTATTTATTTATTTATTTACTCACCCAACAAGGAAATATAGATTCTAAAGCACATGACAAACATAGCATTCATTAAGATCCTTAGTGATTTCAAAAACCACACTCAGTCTATGTGGCTCCTAAGACCCCACAGTTAATGCTTCTGTCCCCTGTGATTATATCTCTGTGATACTTCTGGCTTTGTGAGAACTGGCACACACACTACCAAAAAAGCAAATCTGAGACTCTCAATACATACAAAGAAATTCCCTATAGACTGCAGAGAAGTTACAGCTCCCAGAAGCAGTCATTTTAAGGGAAACCATATACTTTTTCTCACTCTTACTTTAAAATTCTTAGTTTGAATCATATTGGCAAGTTACATATTTTCTCCCAGAACATCCCTCCTATTAAATCCATTTACCTATAACAAACAAGAAGAATATTTAAAAGTTGAAATGTCACAAATGAAATTCATGATGGCCTCAAATAAGGGTTATTTATATACAGTGAGATATTTTCAAGATGAGAAAAGGACACAAAACAAGGAACTCCTAAGTCTGAATGGAAGTCAATGTGCCCTGAGATTAGCAGCTATGCAGACATTACTGCCTTCTCATTCTTTTCAGTACATTGCAAAGACAGGGTGGGATCTAGAAAGAAAAGAGAGCAACCACAGATTCCATAGCAGATGCTTCCAATGCAGCCCAAACCACTGGTGACAGTCATTGTGAATAAGTCAATCCGTTATTCAAAAAGTGTGCTCCTTCCTTTTTAGACTGAATAACTCCTCACACCTACCATGTCAACCTTGAAAGGATTTCCTATCTCTCTTTGAATTCTCACTATTGCTAACACTTACATATAAGTTACTCTTTGAAAAAAAAAAAAAAAAAAAAAACCCAAGGGCCAGAGAAATGCTCAGCAGGTAATGGCACCAAGCCTGACTATCTGAGCTCTGTCCCTGGATCCTCCATGGTGGTCAGGTCTTCTCCTGAAGCAACTGGGATATGCATGACATTTCTAAAGCATCTCTTTCCTATGGTAAAACATTGGTGACAGTTGCATTATGTTCAGGATTATGATGATCCTGGTTATAGCTACTGGTAGTCTGGTCTTGGTTAGTGTATTAGTTAGAGTTTTATTGCTCTGAAGAGACACCATGACCACAACAATTCTTAAAAAGAAAAACATTTATTTGGGTTGGTTTACAGTTCAGCAGTTTAGTCCATTATCATCATGGTGGGAAGCATGGCAGCATGCAAGCAGACATGATGCTGGAGACATAGCTAAGAGTTCTACAATCAGATCCACCGGCAGGAAGAGAGAGTGAATCATTGGGCCTGGCTTGAGGATCTGAAACCCGGAAGCCCACCCCCAGTGACACACTTCCTCCAACAAGGCCACATGTCAGAACTGAACAAAGCGGGGGCTCAGTGGGTAAAGCCCTAGCCTTGCAAGCATGAGGACCTGAATTCAACCCTGACTGGGTGCAATAGCACACATCTGTAATCCCAGCCCTCCAATGGCAAGATGACTGATAGAGGCAACAGATTCTGGGGAAGTTCACTGGCCAGAACCAAGGTTGAAGTCAAGGGCCAATACTTGAGGTTGTCACACATACAAAGATAAAAAAAAAAAAATTAAATAAATTTAAATAAAATCATTTAAAATTGTAATATATATTAAAATAAGAGGTAGATTGAATTTTTAAATTCTTGTCTTCATGAGACAAAAAGAATTGTATTAGCCATGCATGGTGGTGCACACCATTAATGCTAACACTTGAGAGACAGAGGCGGGCAGATCTCTGAGTTTTTGGCCAGCCTGGTCTACATAGAAAGTTCTAGACCAGCCAGAGCTACATAGTGAGACCCTGTCTCAAAAAAATGGAAGAGATAGCAACTGTATGATTAAAAAATTGTTTTTCTGTGTGTTGCAGAGCATTAAGGTTCTACCTTGTATAATGCCAAAGGCTCTAGAGGTTTGGCCTTTCTGTGAATAGAATGCTTAGTTCTTAAATCTTTCTCCTACTCTGTCTCTCCTCCCACCCAAACTCCAGTCACACAGAATAAGTTACAGTTCCCAGAAAGCATTTCAGACCTGCTCTCTGAACAAAACGCTTCAAATCTTTGCTGTGATTTGTCTGTTGTTGTTGTTACTGTTGCTGTTGTTACTGTTATTGTTGTTGTTGTTGTTACTGTTATTGTTGTTGTTGTTACTGTTATTGTTGTTGTTACTGTTGTTGTTGCTGTTGTTACTGTTATTGTTGTTGTTGTTGTTGTTACTGTTGTTGTTGTTGCTGTTGTTACTGTTATTGTTGTTGCTGTTATCGTGATTGTTTTCGTAGAACAACTTTCCTTGTGACTACCACTTACTCCTGAGGCTCCTGTTCAGACAGCATCTACTCCAGGAAGCTTTCTTGCTCCTGTGCCTCATTTATAATAACTGTCTCTTCAATGTATTCTGTGAGACCCCACGCAGGCCCTGTCTTGGGACTCTCCCACCGCGCTACACCCGACTCTTTACTTGTTCGCCTGCAGCATTCCTTGGCGGCTCAAAGATTTAGATTGTGACCTCTTTGCCTCTGGAGATCCTCCTATACCTCATACGTCTACTAGGGTAGGTATCCTATATGGTGTTTTGAACAAAAGAAAGGAAGAATTACTGAATGCCAGAGGGTACTAATAAAAAGTTAATAAAGCAAAAAGAAACTCAGTATTCAATGACAAGAACTGTGTGGGCATTACGTCCTCCCACTAACTGATAGGAAGCCATGGCGGGCGCCTCATTTGCCACTAGTCCTTGCCATTCCTAATGCCTAAAAAGGCTTCACCTCTCCTTTGGATCCTCAGAATCCCCCTTCTGCTCCCGTCTACCCTTTCTCTAAATAAGGCACTTGACACAGAAGTTACCGCAGTTAGCGGGGAGGTTATAAGCTACCACTAGAGGCAAGTCGAAGACACCCGATACCCTCCAACTTTGGCCCAACTTGATACATAATGTCCCTTCCCTCTCTCCCACCAAAGTCCATGTCCCACAGCCTGCCATGTAGAGACTACACCCATGGTCCCCTTCACCTCTGGCTTTCAGTTATGCTCCCCCACCCAGGGGAGAGGGAGGGTCATCGACACAGACACCTTCCTGCTGCAGGAGATTAGCAGAAGGGAAGAGTGAGGTGGGGTTATTTATTCACAAACTCTCTCCCTGCTTGGTCAATGGAGGTTGACTGTGTCCTTTTCTCCAGGCCCTAGCTCCTGACGGGCAGCTCCCAGACAGGCCTCCCCACCCTAACTGCTCTCTCCCTCTCCCCTTCCCGCAGGGGGCTGTTATGCCTACATGGTCACTGGCCTCAGAGTGCTATGGTTTCTTGCCCTTGTTCCCACCCGTATCAACAGAACTTTAGGAACTCGATTACCCAGCTTCCTGCTGGGGCCCTGCAGGATAGAAAACCCATCCCACCTTGGGGGGGTGTGAGGTTCTGAGGTTCGCTGCAGTGCTGGCTGCTACCTCACAGGCCCTAGACCCCTGGCCAGTCTTTCAGTGAGGCCTCAGAACAGTGCTCCCCAAAGTCCAGGTAACCTCCCATGACTGATAACCAATCTCTTTCCTATATTTTACACCTTTAAAATCTTGAATGGTTTACATCATCAGCCCTCAGCCCAGGACTCCACCTCCCCTCCCCACCCCCCCCCACCCCGCCAAGCAAATGCTTTGCAGCTTGCTTCTGGGTCACTTTCTTCCAGCCTTAGGTTCTTTTGTGTGGTTTTACACACACACACACACACACACACACACACACACACACACACACACACGTTTCTGTACTTTCTAGAGAGTTCTTCCCCCCATCTTCATCAAGCTCTCCTTCACCTGGAGATCTGCTAAAAGCTGGACTTCCTCTTTGGGTGCTGGATCATTTGGCTACCCTTCTCTGATGTCACTCACAAATCTCTGTGTTGGGCAGTATGGGTTTTTTAATGTTTTTCCTATCCTATATCATAACTTCAAGCTACCTGGAAGATAGGTTCCGCAACCCCTCAGACCAAACGTGGTGCCTCCTATCTTCCCTGTGCTCAGAAGCACATGTGAGATGGATAGGTGGTTGACCTACAGATGAGCATTCTTTGTTGCTTCATTCTTTCCTCCTGCTGGAAATCATCTACGTCTAAGCAATCTGCTATTGCTTCTTTCATTTTCATTCACCAATCTTATCTGAGCAAAATAGCACCTTCGGTGTTTATTGCTTATCAAGCGTTTTCAATTCTTGGAGTGCAAAAGGGGTTAATGATAACTGTTAATAATAACATGTAAGTATTTGAATTAGCATCCTGAAAAAATGTTTAATTGATAAACATGGTAATACTTTGGATTATAAATACACTAAAAGCATCAGTGTATTACTCTATCTTTTCAGCCTGGTGATAATTAGAAAGAATAGAACTTTGCTCATGAAAACCACACATTTGATTATTTTATGTTGCGCAGGCTCTGTCAAGATAGCAAAGCTAGACTGTGTTCATATAGCCAAGTAGGCACTGCCCATTTTTTAAATTCTAAAGCAATAAATAAACAAATTTTATTGTTTATAAGGTGCTATGAAAATTGAGTGCAGTTGAAAACCAGTACATAGTCCTACTCTTGGTGGTGTTTTCCATGGCACTTCCCCCTTAAAACAGATGCGTTCACAGAAATCTCAAAATGAATCTTACATAGTTGGTAAGTGAAATGAAGTTCTTCCACTCGACTTCTCAGCCTCTAAGACTCTAACGGACCTTCCAATTCTGTGGCTATGTGCAACCATTATCATTCTACTTCGGTGTATGCTTAATCTACGCACCTAACACATGTATGGATTCCTCTTCTACTTGCCAGGCACTGTGTCAGATGTCAGGTGTTTTAGCAGTAAGCAAAGGAAAGCATAAAATTTTCAGATGAATGAGAAATGAAGGCATGAAACAGGTAAGCACCAATAACCATGCAGGAGTCACGATGCCACACATAAATGAAACATTGTGAGCTCTAAGGACAGACGGATTCTATCCTGGAGGCTACTCTGTCCTGGGTTGGGGGAAAGCTTCTCAAGAAAAGCATTTTGAGTTGAAATAAGCAATAGCCAGGTGCTGGCTGGGGGTGATGGCTATCCTTGTTGTCAACTTGGCACACACGAGAAGAGGAAACCTCTGCTGAGAAATTGCTTCCATGAGATAGGCCTGTAGACATATCTGAGGGATATTTCCTTGATTGCTAACTGACTTAGGAGGGCCCAGTCCTCTGTGGATTGTGTAGACCCTAGGCAGGTGGGCCTGAGCTACAGAAGACAGCTGAGCAAGTGGGTTATCAGCCATTCCTGTAGTTTCTGCTTCAGGCTCTGGCTTCCTTCGAGGACAGACTGTAACCTGTAATGAGATATACCCTTTCCTCTCCAAATTCTTTTCAGTGTTTATCATAACTGGAAAGCAAACTAAAACATAAGAGGTTGATGGAGGGCATGAAGAGAGAATATGTGTATGCCAGAAAATAGAAAATCAGCTCAGGATAACAGAATTATAATTGAGTTGATTTTTGCTTTAAAAAAAATGGCTAAAAGTATTAGGTTTATAGTTAGTTCATAGCAGTTTGTGTGACATGAAGCATGAAAATTTGTTTTATTACCTAGGTATGGGCAAAATCAACAATAGGAAATAAGTTTATGGCATTATTAAATATTTTATGCTAAAATTTAAAATTTGGTTATTTCAATCTAATCTAAGAAACTGAATAGTATACACAAAGCAGTCCAGAAGCGCGGAAAGCTGGGTGTTAGAGCTTAGGTGCCGCTAACTAAACTCTCTAATTATGGCCTAATTCTCATTGAGGGGGGCTGAAGAAATGGCGCAGCAGTTGAGAGAACTCACTGATATTCCTGAGGCCTCATCACCTACAACAGAGGGTTTTGATGCCCTCCTCTGACCAATATGGACACTGTACTTATCTGCACAAACACATACACATTCATAATTTAAAATAAAAATAAAATCTTAAAAAAAAAAGAAAACTCATTGAAGGCTTCCAACTCCTTTTTTATTATCATGTCTGAAATGATCTTTCTAGCACAAAGCAGAAAAGTGTAACCAAATTGACAAATCACTGGCCCACCTTTCATTTAAATTTTTTTCATTATTTATTCATTTGTGTATATGTATTTGTTTGTGCCGGGGTGAGTTGGTGTGTACTATGTGCATATAGATGCTGTCAGATGCCAGGAGACAGTATTGATCTCCCGGAACTGGAGTTACGGGTGGTTGTAAGCCATCATACGGGTGCGGGGAGCCAAATGCAGGCCCGCTGCAAAAGCAACAAGGGCTCTTAACCACTGAGGGATCTCTCCAGCCTCACGTTGCTCGCTGGGATCCGGCTCATTTGACAATTCTGACTTTTGATCGCTTGCCACATCGATAATGGGAAATAAAATGCTTGATTGGTCTGCTTTCCTCCACAGTTGTAAATCAAGATGGCCAGCCTCTCATTGAAGGGAAACTTAAAGAGAAGCAAGTGCGATGGAAGTTCATCAAGAGGTGGAAGACTCGCTATTTCACACTGGCTGGAAACCAACTTCTGTTTCAAAAGGGGAAATCTGTGAGTTCTTTGGTACATTTTTACACTTGAAGTGTTCTTCTTCCTTCAGAACCTATAGATGGCTACTGAAAAGCACAACTGTGGCTCTCAGAAGCCCACACCTGCACTTTCAGGTATCTTACCTTCTGAGTGCCTCGTGCTTAAGCTTATCTTTAAAATCTTTATTCAACACAAGTCTGTATCAGACTGGCTAGTCCTGCAATTCTTTTCTCTGTGGAAGCCACGCATCTCAGTTGGGCTTGAGTTGGGGACTCTAAGAAATTAGGAAAACTCCCCAGGCTGCTGAGGTTAACAATAAAGCTGTGACCCTGCCTCTGTTCCCCTAGATGCTGACACTCTTGAGGAGGTGTTGAGACAGGGTCATGGCATTGTCTGGCCTTGAGTTTATGGTGATCATCTTGCCTCTACCTCCAGAGTGCTATTTAGAGTGTACCCCCACATCAGGCACCAGGGTGTGATGGTGCTAGTGGTGCTGCTAGTGGTGATGCTGGTGCTGGTGGTGATGCTGGTGGCGGTGGTGCTGGTGGTGGTGCTGGTGCTGATATTCTTGAAAGACAGTCTTACTATGTAACCCTGACTGGCCTCAAACTCAGAGTTCTGCCTGTTTACACTGAACATGCCCTTATACTTTCATTTAAAGAAAATTTTAGTGTAACAGGGATTGTGCTTCCTCTGTTTTTTGGTTGTTTTTTTTTTTCCTTATGGCTCATGAATGGAGTAATACCACCCATAGTGGTGGGGTGGATCCTTTTTAACCACTGAACCCAAATGTTGATTTTTTTCTGGAAACATGGAGGCACAACTTGACCCATATCTTTAACCACCATAAACTAAACTATGTCTTATTAATAAATGAAAGGGGTTAAAGTACTTACAAATTCTCTATTCTCTATTCTCACTATGCTCATTATTGGAACATTTTGCTCAGTGAGAATCAAATATAGTGCATCTGAATTATGATAAATTCTGAGCAGGTATCTTTTTCATAAAACCTTCCTCAAAATGATTTTTGAATTTTATGAAAGCATCTTCGTGATACTTTGAAGTTATCAACTGCCCCGATCTGTGTCATACATAGGTGGCTTTTCTCTGGCTAAAAGGTTTTCAAAGTGAAAGGATGCTGGCCTGTTCGATTTAAACAGTTATTGGACTTTAAAGAAATACTTTTGGCATAAGTTCACGTTGAAGCATTTTTTAAGTGTTTAAATGTCGATCCAAATTCCCTACATTTACTCTAGAACTCAGGTATACGCATGATGATACAGCGTTTCTCAGACCCCTTTAGACAAAAACAGAATTAGTCTATGAAGCTATTTCCAAGAATTCAAAGAAGTATCTGTATTCTTTACTTTTTAACTAAGTATTAAACTTTTAACTAAGTTCTGAATGATAAGCTACTTTAAGATTAGTTAACTTGTTTGACATCTATCTTTACCAGGGATAATGAACTGACATTGTAGAAATCTGACAGAACAGAAATCTGTCTCAAACACTGGGAAACAACAGAAACAAAATTCCTCTGATCTCCAAGAACACAATAATTTACAAAGAGCTAGAAATCCTGCTGAAATTCAGCCACATCCTTAATAGCTTTCTTTCACAGCAATGTGTAAAAACTCAGGCCGAGAGACAAATATAGACTGTCATGCATTTTTTTCGTGTTCTTATGGTCTTGATTTCCACAAACCAGCTGTTCCTATCTTAATTGCCCTGCTGTTGTCCTTACATTACTAAAGGATCACCATTCTCTCCATCAGTTAGGGTGTATCTGTTTCTCTCTGATAGACTGACCTCAACACAAGTAATTTATGATCATCAGATACTTAATACAAACCAAATTGGGCTAATAAAGTGTACAATGTGGGTGTCTTCAAATTTTCTCCTTTTGTAGTCCCTAAAAGAATTTAAAAAATAAATAAATCTATGTAATACCTTGTAGCATTTCAAATGTGATAAACACATTTATCATAAGTTTAGACAGCTATAATTTATGTTAAGCTAAACATATTAACACTTTAAAATAAAAAGAATATATTTCTTCTTTAAATGTAATTACTAGAATAAATATGTTTTAATTCACCTCATCCATCTTTAAATCTTTAGTAGAGATATTTGCATTGCTTCTGTTTCCCATGAACTCATATTTTTATTCTACTTCTCCCTAACAATTTACCTCAATCGACCTTTCATTTTTAAGATTTATTTTGTTTTTATGTATCTGTGTTTGGGTATATGCACATGAGTGTGGGTGCCAATGGAAGCCAGAAGATGGCAGCAGATCACCTGGAACTAGAGTTACAGGCATTTGTGAGCATACTATGGGTCCTGGGAACTGAATTTAGGTCCTCAGCAACAGCAGTACATGTTGATAACCACTGAACCATTTCTCTAGTCCTCCCCTATTGTTTTTCAATATAAGAAAATCATGTGCATGAATGGAAACTTAATTGATTCAACTGCTGTGATCATCAACTTCTAAGTATTTGTTTTTTTCTGACTGACTTCCCTTTTAAAAGTTATATCATTTATGAATGTATTTAAGTATAATGCCACATGTAATAAGTATTAAACATTAAAAAGGGAAATGCTAGACTAGGAAGATGGCTTAGAGGATAAAGTGCTTGCTTTATCCCTAGCACTCATGTAAAAGCCAGACACAGTGACTCTCATCTCTAACCCCAGACACTGGAAGGGTGGATCCCAGGGGCTTGCTGATCAGTCAGTCTGGCCAAGATGATGAGCATTAGGTTCAATAAGAGAGCCTGCCTCAAACAAATAAGGTGGAAACTCACAAACAAGGTGGTAGAGGAAGACTTCTGATGTTGACCCCTGTCTTCTACACATGCACACATAGACACACATACACACATGGGGGGAGGGGTGCTATCTATTAATGAAATTGATATAGAAAAGTTATGCTGTTGTCTTGATTGGTCAACACCTCCCTAACATCAGCTTGTTGAATGCTTTTTCATTGCAAAGTTGGGGGGAGGTGAATGTCAAACAGGGTGGGAAGGAAGAGTTGGCAAGTGCACAACCACAGGTACATTTTTCCAGGGGACAAAATTTGTTCATTGCTTTTAGACATTTTTAATTATCCAAAAATTAGTGTTAGCCCAATATGATGACTCCAGTATCACAGAGATCCCCAAACCTCTGCTTTCCTAAAACACATATGCAACATCACTAAATAATGTTTACCAACAGGGCATGCTTCTAGTGCAGAGATTCCAAAAGCTACTCAGATCCCAGAGTCCTGTTTCTCAATTCAGGATGAACACAACTTTTCCCAGAAGTAAAAAAAAAAACCAAAAAACTCAACACTGGGCCTCCTCAACTAGCTGAAAATTTAGGTAAAAGTGTCCCAGATTTCACTGGTGTCTTTTGGTCTTTTAATAGTGTTAATATAAATAGAAAGTGACTGAAAAATCAAAGAACCATGAATTAAACATTTTCCCAATTTTCACTTATAATAACTTTTAGTAAATTGGCTAACTTGTGCTAACTTATGGTGCTATAATAGAGCTCAAATATTTTGCTTCTGTTATCCTAAAGACTCTTTGGGGCCTTAGCACCCAAACCAGAAAGGTCTTGAGCCATAGGATGTAAAAGGACCTGGTCCTCTCGGGAAATTCCACGAGCTAGTGATCTAGGCAGCAGCAGAAGCCAGCTCATGGTCTTTCCTTTCTGTTCGTTTCAGAAAGATGATCCTGATGATTCCCCGATAGAACTCGGCAAAGTACAGAGTGTGAAAGCAGTGGCCAAGAAGCGCCGGGACCGTGCTCTGCCGCGTGCTTTTGAGATCTTCACAGACAGTAAGACCTATGTTTTCAAAGCCAAGGATGAGAAGAACGCAGGAGAGTGGCTGCAGTGCATCAGTGTGGCGCTTGCCCAGGCGAGAGAGAGGGAAAGCCGAGAAGTGACCACGTATCTGTAGGGACGTTGACACCACCTCCTACGACCATGCAGGATAGGTGTCCCAAAGTCAACAAAAAGAGAACTCTACCACAGCGTTTCTACCACGGGGTTTCACTAAATACCAGTGAGGCCATTATCCCTAATAGGGAGGGCCTAAAATAGTTCTCAGCAAATCCCACACCCTGGCTCTTGTGCTAACCCTAAAAGAGCTGTCTGAAGTACATGCAAAAGAGAAGCCACAGAGTTCATGTTGGAGCATGTTGTCCAGGAAGGGAAACTTGTGAGTAAAGGAACTCCCATAGCTATGAGATTTCTGACTGTCAGAAAACGGTAAATGGGACCAGTGAGAAGGCTCAGCTGGTAAAAGGCACTTGTGGCCAAGCCAGATAGGTTGAGTTCTAGCCCTGACTTAATGGAAGGAGAGCACCAACTCCTGGGGGTCATCCTCTGCTCTCCACATACCATGTGCATTCACGCCCCAAGTAAGTAAGTACATAAGTAAATAAATAAATAAGTGGAATTAAAAAGAAACAAACAAACAGATGCCTACTGGGCAATGGTGGCTCAGGCCTTTAATCTCAACACCAAGGAGACAGAGGCAGGCAGATCTCAAAATTCGAGGCCAGTCTGATCTACAAAGTGAGTCCAGATCAACCAAGGATACACAGAGAAATCCTGTCTCAAAAAAAAAAAACAAAAAAAAACAAAAAAAAAAAAACACCTAAATAAATAGAAATGAAAGATCTACCTTGATGGAAAACTAACACAGTAAAAATATGTTTTTACAAACTATTAGGAAAAGTTGAAAGTACACTGAAGACAACCATTAACTTTAGTATATTAGTTCCCTTTCTGTTGCTGTAATAAAATACTCTGGTGAAAGCAACTTCTAGGAGAAAGGATTTAATTTGCTTTATGGCTCCGGAGGGATAGAGCCCAGGGTGGCAGGGAACACGTGGCAGCAGGAGCAGGAAGCTGGCTGATTTCCATTCATGCAGGGGAAGCTGAGAGAGTGGGGAGAAGGGCAAGACTATCAAACCACAAGGCCCACCTCCATTGCTGTACTTCCTCCAGCAAGGCTCCACCTACTACAGTGCCATAACCTCCTGAAACAGCACTGGGGACCAAGTGTTCAGATACGTGAGGCCATGGGGGTTGTTTCCTATGTAAACTAACCACAATACATATTTATCTTTATATTTATCTTCTCAACGCAAAAGATGACAGGACACATTGATTCTTAATCCAGTTACATCATTAAATTTGGATTTTAATGTGTATGTCCATGTGTAGCAGTTAGGCTACGGTATAGCTCAGCAAGGAGGCATTGTTATAGCTGCAAACCCAGGCAGACCTCAGCAGAGAGAACCACCTGTTATGGCAAGCACCATACTGGACAGTGGAACCCCAAGTGTCTGAACTGAGGGGCTTTTATAGCTACAGAAGCTCCTCCGGTGTTCTATTGATAGCACATGCAGATCATGAGGAATCAAACATCTTTTTACATAAAGCCAACACCTGCAGACGATACAAAATGCCAAAGCCTAGGCAGCACTTCACCCAACAATGCACAAAATAACCATTTTAAACATTACTAAAAATAAACTTCAGCAATACTTCTCCCTTTCTATATGCCCAGTCACCCACACACAAAAAAAATGCTTTATCTCTGCAACACAATTAAGCACTATGCCAGCAAAACTGTTTCCAAGAGGAACAATCACGAGGGTTGCTAATGCACAGGACCAAATGAAACCAAACATCTATCAAGCTTTTCACAATGTCTTTGAACAACAGAAAAACATTATCAATGTCCAAATATCTGGAATTCACTCACGATTTTCTGGGCTCCTCCAAAGGACTTTGATTACTTCTCTGGCTCTGATCTCTGCAGCTCACGCAGCTTGTCCTCCCAGGATCCAGCTGGCTCCACTCCTCTGCTGCTGCTATTCTTGGTGGTCATCCCATGATACTGGCATCCCCCAAAATGCTGGGGCCTTCTGCTGCAACTGGCCTGAACCCCCACCGATATACTCTTCTGGGCTCTCTTCATGGTGCCAAGCCTCAGTTGCTCTCAATGACCCTTTCATGCCTTCAAAACCAGTACTACCTCGGTGATACTTATACATTACCAAGTCTGGCAACCAGCATGAGATACAACCTCAGCCAGTTCTAGAAGACAGCTTCAGTGTGCTGACCCTGAGGAAACACTTTCCAGATTTTAAGATAAAGTCTGGTTTGCAGGGGGAAAAAAATAGTCAGTTCATGTTTGAGTTCAAAGTTCAGGAGAACTTTCCAAAGACTTCTTCATAATGCAGCAACTGTTTCTCCTGATTCTTTTAACAAGTGTTTCTCAACATCATCACAGGTGATCCTTGTCTTCAGGAAGGGTTCTCTCATGGGGTGGAGTTCTCATCACCATAACAGATGTGTCTTGTCAGGACTGCCTCACCAGTATCCGGACCACTTGTAGTCAGATTTGCAGGGGGAAAAAAAACTGTTCAGTTTAAATCAGAGGCTTCTTGGATCCATCTCCTGGCTTCCACAGCAGGAGGTCCTGGGATGATGGAAAGGATCTCAGGTTGAAACATCCTGGGGGCTTTGGGGGACTGCCTTGGGGAAATATATAATCTTCTTCATAGACCTCAAACACAACACATACACAAGTAATCAGAAAACTCAGTTTGTAGAACAGTATGTTCTGGCTCCCATTTCCCATGCCCTGGCTGCTGGCAGCTGCTGAAGGGAGTGTGGCTAGCTGTCGGAACATAACACATGGCTATACTATTTCCCTGGGCTGGGATTGGCTCCTTTATCAGGAAAAGAAGTTGAAACCTTGCTTTTTTCCCTGCTCCCGTCTGAATTCTTTTTTCCATGAAAATTAATCTAAAACATCTGTCCAAAACATTCCTAGACCACCTCGGCTGTAGCCCTGAGCAATTGCTTTGACAGACCCACCAAGGTTCTCGAACTTTACCAGGAAGATTCCTTGCCTTCTTAATTTCATTCTCTTTCTCTAAAGGCCTCTATTCTGTGGCTCTCACCTCAGAGCTTTCTTTCTCATTTATTTATTAGTTTCACAGCCTTTTCTCTCTTCACAGAGGCTTATTTACTTTCTCTCTGTCTTCAGGAGACTTTAAAACCTTAATCTCTGTCCTCTGGGAGCTGCCCTGAGCATACTTTATCAGACTCTGTGAAGTCTTCAGCTTCTTTCTCTTCTTCCTTGCCTCCAAGCTGGATGTAGCAGCGTGATGTCATGCTCCGCACTGGTGTGCCACTTGTATCAGTATGCTGTGGTGTAGCTCAGTAAAGAAGACAAGGAGGCATTCTCAGAGCTGCAAACCCAGCCAGACCTCAGCAGAGAGAACCATCTGTTACGGCAAGCAGCAGAACCCCGAGCATCTGATCTCAGAGGCTTTTATTGACCCAGAGGCTCCTCAGCTGTTCTATTGATGGCACATGCAGATCATGAGGAATCAAACATCTTTTACACAAAGCCAACACCTGCAGACAATACAGAACGCCAAGACCTAGGCAGCCTTTCATCCAACAATGCACAAAACAACCATTTTAAACTAAAAATAAACCTCTGCAACACACATGGTTATATCTACTATCAAAGGCAGTAAGTATAGAGTAAGCTGGAAAGACACCTTTTCTTCTTTTCTAATGTGCATCACCTCCCTTAAACTTGAAGATTTTCATTAAAATTCTGTGCTTTTCTTCTCTATATTAAGCCCTGCATTGTCCAAATTATAAACATTTGTTAGTTTCTTGCCAATTCCCATATATACTTTTGAACCAAGCTGCCGTAGGCATAATTCTAAGGTAACTTCCAGTGACCTATGCCATGTACTACTCCCTGAGTGGTGGATGGGACCTGAAGCTTGCTTCTAAGTTACGTAACATGGCAAAGGTGATAGGATAGTGTCTCCTATGAGTCTGTTACATTATAACAGAAATTTTAAAAATTAACAGATGAATTAAGGTCCCTCCTGGATAGCCAGGTTAATCAGCTAACTATTTAGAAGAGGCTGAACATGTCAGACTCTCGTGGTGAGCTTGAATAAGCTGCCACAGTTCTACAGCTGCAAGGCAATGAACTTTGCCACAACCGTGTGACCCTAAATGACAAATGATCCTCTCTGGATCTAGCCCACTACCGTCTTGGTGGCAGCTTTGACATTCTCTGATCAAAGGACCAGATAAAATGGGCTCTTGCCCCACAGAAACTATGCAATAATAAATGTATTCTACTTAAATGCAAACCATGTGGTGATTTGTTATGCACTGATTAATTCATATAAAACGCTACTGGTAATGTATCAAGGATATCTTTTTCTGTGAAATTGATTTATTATGTATTTTAGTATAGAAGCCTGGAAAAACACTTAAGTTGTCACCATTCTGACACTACTGTTAACTCGCTGGCATAAGAAATATAAAAGGGTCATACTTGAGCAAAGAAATGTAATTCAATTTTAACATGTAAAGTCTGAGAATATTATGAGCCACAGGAGTTATTACACATTGGAAATAGAGTTCAAGAGGTCAAAATTTGGGTTCACTGCATGTGTAGGTAATTGTAAAAGATATGGAATTGGCTGAAATTACTGAAGGAGAATAAGAAATGGAAGAATTGATGAGGACCCCTCGGAATACCAATATTCAAGCAAAGGCAGATTAGATTAGCTGATCAGTATTCAGAGATGATGTAGCCCAGAGACATATTATAAAAGCTAAATTAAGAAGGATTTTCAGGATGTCAACCATTTGAAATCCTGAAGATAAAACTTGACTTTCATATAATTAGGAAGCAATTGATGTCAGTGGTAAGAATGATTTTACTTGAATGATGGAATGAAAGTTAACTTTTAATGTGTTGCGATAATTGACTGTCATATTTTAATTTTTTTAAAGATGGGATTAAGGTGAAAGTACAAGGAGAGATAAATGGTTTCTCATTTTTTTTTTGATGGGGAAGTCATCTTATGAGGGAAAACAGTTTAATACATATAGACAAGGAAAGACACAGGCAAAGTTGCTAGGTGTAATAGAGAATAGTTCTTTAAGTTCTGTATTGAGGGGCCAGGAAGATGTTTTGGTTGTGAGAGAGCTTGCCCACAAACATGAGACCCTGAGTTCAAATCCTTAGCACATACATACACAAGCATGGCTTTGGGTGCCTGTAACTCTGTACTGGGAGTTGGAGACAAATGGATCCGAAGACCTCCTTGGCCTGCCAGTCCAGCTGAAATGGTGAGCGTCTGGCATAGTGAGAAACCCTGTGCTGTGGTTTGGATGAGAAGGGCCCCCATAACTCTTATATTTAACCACTTGGTCCCAGTTGGTGGAACTATTTGGGAAGGATTAGGAGGTGTGGCCTTGTTATCGGAGGTGTGTCACTGGGAGTGGGCTTTGAGGTTTCAAAAGCCCATGCTATTCCCAGTTAGCCTCTCCCCCACTACCACATGGCTATTGTCTCAAGACAAGCTCTCATCTACTGTTCTAGCACCATGCCTGCCTACTGCCATTCTGTCTGCCATGTTGGAAATGTATTCACCTTCTGAAACTACAAGCCCCAATAAACCCTTTCTTCTGTACTTGCTTTGGTCTTACTGTTCTGTCACAGCAATAGAGAAGTAACTAAGACCATGTCTCAAAGCAAAAAGGAGAGAGCTGCAGAGGAAGATACCGGATATCCTGCTCTAATCTCCACATACATGAGCACACACAAATCTGTATTAAGCAGCAATTTACTGAGTACCTGCTAAGCAACAGAAACCATACCTGGCCTGGAGATTCCAAAATAAAAAGACAACTTCTATTTCCCCCCCAGTACGCAATCAGATTTTTATTGAAAGCAGAAGCACACAAAAAGTACAGCACATGAAGAGACTGACTCCCCTGTTGGAGGAGTTCATAGTAAGGTCAATTACACCAGGAAAAAAAAAAAAAAAAAAAAAAAAAAACCTATTTCTTTCTCCAAGAAGTTTAATGTGTAGGGAAAGATACAGACACATAGAACAGAAGTTCAAATGCTTTATGTGCTTTATGTCTAGTGCCTTGTTGAAGTTACATACACAGTCCTATGGCAACAGAAGAGAAGGCACCATTTTAATGCACTCCCTCACTGTTTCCCTGAGGCACTAAGGAAGAAGCTAGGCTTGATGATCTAATCGTAATGGTATAGATAAGCCCAAAGAAAACATCCAGGTTTATCTGACAGAGCCAAAACTTCTGTGTTTGAGGATGGAATGAGTTCCCTTTCTCCCACAGAACTGGCTAATTTTGATAATTACAGGGCATTGAGTAATCCAGACAAAGAAAGGGAAGCCGGTTGCTTCCTGCCGCAGGAGTCCTAACCTGTGGGGGTTCGAGAGCCCTGCTGATCCATTCTCTCTGGGGCATATGGTCAAGGTGAAGAATCAGGAAGCCTTGCACCTTTGATGTTTACATGAAAGCACTTCAATCTACCAAGAGCCTCTGTCTGCCTGCTAGTGTGACTTCTAGTTCCTCATCTCCCTGCTGCCTCATCTCAGAGGTCACCCTGACTGCTCTGGCTGCCTCCTGCTGGCAGAATGGGCAATTGTTGGTAACAACTGTCAGGATGTCCCTGGGAGGGTTGGTATAAGAGGCTGGGGACCTGGACAGCCATCTGATGGTGGCATGTCCCCTTTGGAAATGTCTGATACCTGAGGTGGCATATGAAAATCACGCATAGTAATATCAGCCTTGCGAAGGTATATCAAAAGAATTGTCCAATCACTCTCAAAAAAGCCTGTTTCAGAGGAGGACATGAAGGAGAGCCAACCAAAAATATTCCTTGACATGTATTGTTACATATATATATATATATATATATTAACAAGGAATATACAGTAATGTGTATTTTATGAAGTAATCCCTTGGTCTGCTTCAAGAGTTTAAGGGAGTTTTGTTTTGTTTTTAATCTGTCAGCTTGAATTCAAAGATTGACCATTGGTCTCAATAACCTTAGCTTCCTGGGGAATATCAAGAGACAAGGTTAGAGAAATGGTCCTTTTCACATCTAAATTAACATGAAGTTGCTTTCTTTACCCAGATCCAAGTATTTAATCAGCTGTTAGCTACACCAGACTCACACATAGAGGAAAGAACACCTGGAAAGTTTTAAGAGAAGTCAGTTACAGCAACTGTCTCACTGACAGTGCCCTCCCAGCAATAGATATCCCAGACGAAATGCCTAGTGGGGCTGACATTACTGGCCAAACCTATATAAAATCTGCACTCCATTCTTGTTATGGCACAACCAGACATTAGCATCTGATTGACGATCTGAGAGAGAAATATAATCTCATTTGGCCTGGTCTTTTAGAATCCCCAGCAATGCTCCATAGGTACCACTCAGGTGTCCTGAATGATTTTCCCCAAAGTGGTGAGTTTGACACAGGGTATCTGGTAGCTTCATTTAATTGGGGAATGTGGGCAGCTAAAATGCATAAGGACATGTTAAAGATATGGAAGTAGTCTTCCAGAGAGTGGGTATTTCATGGTGTGTAATACATTCTTAGATTTGATACTGGCATTCACACGGATGGGACAGTGTTTCTTGGCAGCAGGTGGAGACTTGAGCCAAGGTCATGATGTCCTATTTCTAGGAAACATTTTCTTTAACAAGAAGAAATTCTTCACCGAGAAATGCTTGTCTAAATAACATCTCATATGGATGTATAATGTCTGGGGAGTGTGATCCCTTAAACTACTAACCACACCAATATATATTTAATTATAACTGTCAGGTGTTTAAGACCATGCAGATAGCTGAAATTAACCACTGTTTTTTGTCCAGAAGAGAATCCATTTCTTAGGGACCATTTGGGCTGGGAAGGAGCCTCTGGATTATTTAGATTTTTTTAAAACCAATTCTTCCATCTATGAAAGAATAGGTAAATAGTCGTGCTTTATCATTGCTTCATTGGAAGTATGAAAAAATAATTTTTCTCTGTGTTGACCTTCCTCTCAGAACACTAGACACTGGTTAAAGTTCACCAAGCAGGGCCTCTATGGCCTTCGTGAAGCAGAGGACAAATGACACACCAAGGCTATAAGGTATTTTGAGAGATGTTCTGCAGCTCATTGGGACATAGTTAACCTTGGAGAGCAAGGAGCAAAGTAGTGTGTTTTTAACTCCCTCTCCAAATATGGTTACAGAACACTCAGAAAGTCAACTGCACCAGGAAAAAAAAATTGTTTGTAGTTGTACGCTACTGTGATATCTCAGCAAGGAAGATAAGGAGGCGCTTTCATAGGTGCAAACTTTTCCAGACATCAGCAGAGAGAACCACCATCCTCCTTGCCAGAGCCATACTGGACAGTGGAACCCTGAGCATCTCAGATCAAGTGTTTTTATTGACTCAGTGTTGTAATAAAAATAAAACATCCTGCCACAGCTTTCCAGTCCTGCTTGCTGGCCAGCAGCAACAACAGCCCCAGGACAGGAAGCCATGTGGGATGGTGTGGTTCTACCATGCACCCATCTGGTCTTAGATGGAAAACCTGTGAGCCTGAGAATGACCAGGATTCTCAGGAGATTGTTGTTAGTGGAACATCTCAGTTTATTGAAGCAAGGGTGGTTACATTTATAGGATAAAGGCAGGAGAGAGTCTTTGGTACCCAGGGATGGGAACCATTGGTTAAGACAGGGAGTAGTCTCATTTGAATAGTGGGATGCTTTAGGTATTTCCCATGGACCAAGGGGATAGACCTTATATGGAAGGGGTTTAATTGTAGTTCTAGATAAACAACTCGTGCCCTTGGAAAGGGGTGGTGTTTTGCTGTGGCTTGTGGTCTGTCAGTGCCTGCAGAGAGGAGGGGCCAGATTCCTGCCAGCTCTTCAGAATGAGAGCTTGGGGTTCTAAGCTCCCTCAGAGCCACTTAGCTGCATGACAATCCCACAATTCAGAACTCCTCAGGTGTTCTACTGATAGCACATGCAGATCATCAGCAATCAAACACCCCCCCCATAAATCCAACACCTGAAGACAATACAAAAGCCAAGACCTAAGCATACTCTCACCTAACAGTGCATGAAACAATTATTTTGTACATAACCACAATGTTTCCCCTTTTCTGTATAAGCTAATCAAAAAAAATTGCTTTATCCCTAAAGCACAGTTTAGCACAATACCAGCAAAATTATTTACAGGAGCAACAATCCGAGGCTTGCTAATGCACAGGACCAAATGAAACCAAACATCTTTCAAGTTTTTCTTTGGACAGCAGAAAAACATTATTAATGTTCAGTTATCTGGAATTCACTCATGATGGTACACACTTTTAAGGTGGATCTCTGTAAGTTTTTGGCCAGCCTTGTCTACAAAGCAAGATCCAGGGTAGTCAGGGGTATTACAGAGAGAAACTATTGCAATAAAAGAAAAGAAGAAGAAGAAGGAGAAGGAGAAGGAGAAGGAGAAGGAGAAGGAGAAGGAGAAGGAGAAGGAGGAGAAAGATCTTAGTAAGTCCTGCTCTGTTTTCCACTTTCCCCTGTTCATAGTATCTCTATCCTAGCCCCTTTTCTGGAGCTCCTTCTCTAACCCTCATCCCTCTGTGGTGGTCTCTTTCTAATTGCCTGTGTTCTGCAGTTACTTCAGGCTATATGCTTATATCTAAAGATTCGAAACTAAGATTTTAAATTAAGAGCAAATATGTGTTGTTTGTCTCTCTGGGTTGGGTTTCCTCACCCAGCATATTTTCCAGTTCCATCCATTTAACTGCAGAGTTCATGATTTCATTATTCTCCACAGCTGAATAGACTTTCATGGCGTCTATGCACCACATTCTCATTATCCATTATCAGGTAAACGACATTAGGTTGTTCCATTTCCTAGCTATAGTGAATAGAGTGGTAATGAACATTGCTGAACAAGAACCTGTGAAGTGGAATTTCAAGTCATTTGGGCATATACCCAGGAATGATATGTCTGGGTTATATGTTAGACCTAATCTTAGGTTTGGAGAATTCTCCACACTGATTTACATCGCGGCTGAATCATTTGTAACTTCATCTGCAGAGATGAAGTTCCCTATGTCCCCACATCCTCAACACTATTTTTTTGTTCAGGTACTTGATAAAAATATCAAACATTTTAAAGATATTTCTGGCCATTTTTACTTCTGCTTTTAAGAACATCCTGCTCAGATCAATAGTCAGTTTTTAATTGGTATGTTTGTTTGCTTGATTCTTTGTTGTTGTTTTTTTATATTCTGGTTATTAATCCTCTACCAGATGTACATCTGGCAAAGATTCTCTCCTACTCTGTGGGCCTCCTCATCACTATAATGATTGTTTCCTTTGCTGTACAGAAGCTTTTTATGAGTTCCCATTTGCCAGTTGTCAACCTTAATCCTGAGTGAATGGACTCCTATTCAGAAAGTCTCTTCCTGATCTATAATGTATAGAATACTGCCTATGTTTTCTTCTAACAGTGTCAGTATTTCAGGTTTCACACTGAGCAAGGGGGAGGGCTACATATAGAAGGAGAAGGAGAAAATAAGGAGAAATAACTCAAAGGATGTTTGGGAAAGCAATAAGCAAACGTTTTATCAACTTAGTTAAAAATACATACACAGACACACATTGGAAATTGGAGGATGGGAAGGAGAGTAAAATTGCTTACCTGACTCCCTGGTCAGCCTGGTCAGCAGGTTTCCAAGGAGAGAATGTCTCAGGTGTTGGTGGATGAGACAAAGACACAAAGTTTGTTTTTTTTAATTTCTCAATTCTATTTTTGTTATACTTTTATTAATAATTTGAGTTTCATATAGTACATCTTGATAACATCCTCTTCCCATTCCTCCCTGTTTCACCCTCCCACCCATGTTCCCTCAAAAAGAAAAACAAACAAAAAACAAATAAAAGAAAATTAACTCCAGCTTGTATAGCAGGCACATGGATCATGTGCATCACCATGGTCTTTGGAGGCATCAGGTTGCTCTGATCATGGACATTCACCTGGCCCATACTAGCCTGAAACTAAGTATGAGTAAGTTCAACCCAAAGTTGGGCCTCACTGCCCAAATCTGCAGGAACCTGGGCCTCCATCAGAAACCCTGACATTGCTTAAGCACCTGCACACATAGCAGGCACTCTGATATCCTGAAAGCACCAGAATATCCCACAAGTCCCAGACATCCATAAACATCCAGATATCCTGCAGGTACCAGGACCTGGATGTTGCATGGACACCAGGGCATCCCGCAGACTTCCGATTTCCCACAGGCACCAAGACCTCCCTCAGGAACCAGGGTATCTTGCAGGTGCCTTGATATCCCATAGGCATGAGGACATCTCCTAGTTCCAGGGCATCCTGCAGATGTCCAGGCATCACACAGGCACTGGGCCAACTTGAAGACACCCAGACATCGTGCAGGCACCCGGATATCATACAGGCACTCATTCATCCCTCAGGCACTCAGACATCACACAGGCTCCTGCATATCTAACAAGCATCAGGGCCACCCAAAGGCACCCAGACATCCTGCTAGCACCAGGACATCCCAGAGGTACCAGGGCATCCCACAAGCACTAAGACATCCCACAGGTACTGTTCATGCCCCAGGCACACAGACATCTTGCAAGCACCATGGCACCCCACAGATACCCTAATATCTTGCAGGCACCCTGACATTTTGAAGGCACCAGTGCCTCTCTCAGGTACCAAGGCATCTAGCAGATGCCCAGAAATCATGTAGGCACTTAGTCATCCCACATACACCTGGACATCACACAGATACCTGGTGTTTCCACGGGCATCCAAACATCATGGTCTCCTGGTCATCCTGCAAGCATCTGGCCATCCCACATGTACCCAGTCATCCTGAAGGTTCCCAGACATCCCATAGGTTCCTGAACATAATACCAGCTCCCATACTTTGGGTAGGCACCCAGACATCACCCAGAGTACCAGACCAACTGCCAGAATTAGCAACTCATGAAGCCAGAGCCCAGTACCTCGTGATCTCAGATGATGTCAGCAATGTAGATAGAACTCTAATTGTCCTGGTCCACATGAGCATCTTATTTTTAAAATCTCTCCCAAAAAAAGGAGACTCAACCTCACTGATGGAATATTTTTTCAGCTGGGACATCTTGCTGTTGCTCAGGACCAAGGTGCTCCTGAGGTTTGACAGTACTTCTGGGATCAGAACCCAATGGAATTCCAGGCATCTGAGCCCTACCCAAACCTCAGTACCATCCATCCATCTTGCTACCTTGGCCTTTGTCTCCAACCCTCAAGCAGTGCTGATGCCCTTGCCCTCCCCCACCCCATCAGGGAGGGCACTACAAGTGGCAGCCACAGCCACTGGGACTAGCAGAAGCTCTGGTTTGGCAGGCAGTGAAGACCTTGCCCAGAAGATGGGACAATTTTATTACTCAGAATCAGAGTGATCCCGTGGTTCGGCAGTATGTTCCAGGGGCAGGGCCTGTTCAAACTCCAGGTTTCTGGGTACCACCTTGCCTTCAGCACCAACCATCTTGCTGCCTGGCCTTTGAGCCTGCAGCCCTCAGAAAGTGCTGCAACCTGTCCCCCCCCAATCCTATCAGAGAGGGCACTACAGCAGCAGCTGGGCAGGGCTGGTATTGGCTGGAAGGCTAGCTCCTTGTGTGGAGACCCCACCCAGAAGATGAGACATTGTTTGGCTGGGATATCTTGCCAATTGCTCTGGTTCAGAGTGATCCTGTGGTCTAGAAGCATGCCTGTGGGCAGGACCCACTCAAACTCCAGGTTGCTGGGGCCACCCTCCCTTTAGCACTGTTCTTCTTGCTACCTCGGGCCTGTGCCTGCTACCTGAAGCTTGCACCCTGCAGCGCATGGGCAGTGCTGAAGTCTATACCCTCCTCTACCCCATCAGGGAGAGCACTAAGAGTGGCAGCCACAGCCACAGGAGCAGCAGGTCCAGTCTGTTGGTGACCCAAGGACCATTTCCCCATCTACCTTGGGTGTGCTCCCACATTTGCCAGCGCCTCCAGTTATGCATTTCTTATGGGTGCTCACCATTGTCTGGCTTCCTGCAGTCCCAGCTGTGTCTCTTCATCCACCTGGAGTTACTCTGTTTGCCATCTTGGTTACACACTGCTGCAACGACTGTGTTTCTAGTTCAGATTCTCTGCGGGTGGGGGACATTTTCATATCTGACCCCGCCACAACTCTTGTGCCTTATCTCCACTGAGTACCCCACTGTAGTCTGCCATCTTTCCACTCTGTTCACCTAACATTACCAAGCTCTGAGTTCCAAGCCCAGCACTGAATGATTCGATTGTGATTGTGGTGACTCGTCCATGTGACCTCAGAGCTTAGAGATGGAGACAGGAAAAGCCATCTAGGACATGAACGTGTAAGAACTAGCGCCCTAAGGTATGTCCCGGAATAGAGTTGACAGACTTTCTTTACCTTCTATTTCCAAATCATTATTCTCCAAAATGACTGCTCCAATCTCAACCCTCTCTTGTAATGTCTGTCATTCCCAAGTCCTCTCCGCATTTTAGAATTGTTTTAGACTCAAATTCTTTTTATGCCTGATAGGGGCCAACATAGTGATACTTGCATTTACGAGTCTCTACTTATTAGTGAGATTGTGCTTTTTCCATGTATTGACTGGCTTACAAATTTTCCTTTCCTTGAATTCCTATTTACATTTTACATGTTTCTCTAATGAGTTATTTATTGTCTTTTTACATCAATTTTTTAAGGAATGTTTACATATGTTTCATGTATGTACCTCTCTAATATTTTACTTCTCTCTAATATTTTAATTTCTACCTACTGGGGAAGTATAATTTACCTGCAATAAAATTGATAAAGCACACATGTTCAGTTATGAGCTTTGACAGTTTCATAAACCCATATTATTAACACCCAAAGCAAAATATATAATATTACTATTATTCCAGAAAGTTCCTTATGCCTTTCCCTAGAGGCCTCCAGCCTAGATTAAATTGGGTCACATAAACAGGATTATAGAGTATGTATTATTTTATGTATTACTTTTTTCGTTCAGTGTAACATTCCCCCCTTTGTGAATGAAGATGTAAGCATGTTTTATATGACTAGACCAGAATATATTAATCTACTCAGTAGCAGTGGTCATTTAGGAAGTTTCTAGTTTGGGCTACTGTGAGTAAGACCTGTCATAATCATAAAAAAGAAAAAGAAAACAATTTTTATAGTTTCCCAATTGTATTTATTTATTTTGGGGCTGTTCTTTTCCTTTTTTAAAATAATTTATTTACCGTTTTTTATGTGCATGGATATTTTGCCTGCATATATGTCTGTGTAAGGGTGCCAGATCCCCTGGAACTAGAGTTAAAAGACAGTTGTGAGCTGCCATGTGGATTCTGGGATTCGAACCTGGTTGTTCCTGAAGAGCAGCCAGTGCTCTCACCTGCTGAGCCATCTCTCCGGGCCCCTGACATAAACACTCATAAATGAAATGCTCTGTGGCACGTACTCGTTCCTGTTGGGTGAAATGCCTAAGGAAGGGGAACATCTCCTAAGTGCACATTTGAGCTCCATGCATTATCCTCGTACGTTTGGGCCTCTGTTGCATCTTAATCTCTTTGTGCCACATTCTGTGTAACTGTTCTGGATCTGCTTCCTTTCTCCAGATGTATCCTAACTGTACTCCACGCACCGAGTTTTCATTTCAGTTGTCACGTTTCCATTCCCAGGATTCCTTCTTTTTCTCTTCCAAGGACTTTAATTGTATTTTATTCACTTTTCTTTGTTTAGTGCGTGTTTCATTACCTTAAGTGCTTGAAAGAAACTATTTTATACTCAGTGTCTTCGTTGCCTGCCTCCTGGGGAGTTCCAGGCGCGCTGCTTCTCACTCGTTTGTGGTAGCTTCTTTCCTCGGGTGTTTTTGTTTTCGTTTACAACTTCAAGTTGGTGAAGTTTTATGCTGTGAGGGTTCTTTTGGCTGGATGTATGTATTATAACTTTTTTAAAATTAACTTCCTAATGCCTTTCATTCCAGCACTAGGGAGGCAGAGGCAGGTTGATCTCTGTGCATTAAGACCAGCCTGATCTACATAATGAGTTCCAGAATAGTCAGAGCTACGTAGTGAGACTCAGTCCCTCACCCATCCAAAAAACAAACAAGCAAACAAACAAAAAGTTTGACTTCCTTATATTCCACTCAGGATCTGTGGGTGAAGAGTGAGATATAAGGCCTTACAGCAGAAAGGACTTAATTTGAACAAAAATCTTTAATTGTAGAAACACACTGAAGTAATAATCTAAAAAGAAACCCCAGCTGGGCCTCTGAGCAAGTCTGGTCTCCACTGAGAAAGGTCATGATACTTTCTTTGGGCAGTCCACTGTTGTTGAAGTTTATTTTTAGTTATGTTTGAAATTGTATCATGCACTGTTGGGTGAGAGGCTATTCTAGGTCTTGGTGTTTTGCATTGGCTGCAAGTATTGGATTTCTGTGGGGCATGTTTGATTGCTTATGATCTGCACATGCTATCAGTAGAGCACCTAAGGAGTTCTGAATCAATAAAAAACCTGAGCTCAGACTCTCGGGGTTCTACTGTCGATTGCGTATGACACTGGCCAGGACGGTATTTCCCTCTGTAGAGGTCTGGCAGGTTTAAGTCTATGAAAATATCTCTTTGTTTAACTTGGTCAGCTGCAGCCTAAATGCTACAGTCCACCTCTTGAACATGCTACTTCCCTTGGAGTAACTGCCTAGTGCCTGCCTAACAGTATACCCTGCTCTCACCACCCACTGGGGACCTGCCTCCCACACAGCAACACTATCAGACAGAGACTGGATTATGAGATAAGAAACAACGTGGGAAGAGCCAACAGCTACAACAAGGGGCAAGCAGAAAACTGTATCAGGAGGTTCCCAGAGGAGACAGAAGGCAAAAACTTAAAATGTAGACAGCTTGGCAATCAAAATGGTGGCCTACCTTATGCAGGTTAAAGTTCTGAGACTTTACTTTCTGGAAGGTTTAGAAATGAGAGAAGCTAAGCAAACCTTCACTCAGAAAATAGTGATTGGTGGCAACATAAATCAATATAGTCATTATGGAAAACTGTATAGAAATTCCTCAGAAAATGAAAAATAGAATTATTTTACAAGCCAGCAAGCCTACTTCTGGGTATTTATCCAAAAGATTTATAGTTGGCATGCTGAAGAGCTGTCCGCATTCCTGTGTTTATTGAAGCACTGTTCACAATAGTCAAGCCATGGAATCCTCCTAAATGTCATTCAGTAGATGAATGAATAAAAAAGATGTGGTGAGTACATACATAATATACCATTCAGCTTTTAAAAGGAAGGAAATTCTATCATTAAAACAACATGCACAGAACTGGAAAGCATTATAGTCACCGAAATATGCCAGACACAGAGAGACAAAGGCTGTATGTTCTCACTTACATACAGAATCTAAAACTGAACTCAGTTGAAACAGAAAAATATTGGTTACCAGAGATTAAGGAATGCAGGAACAGAGAGTTGATGTTCAAAGTATGCAAAGCCCAAATTAGACAGGAGAAATAAGTTTGGGAGGCTTTCTTTTCCAAAATCTACTGCATAGCATGGTAAGTGTAGTTAATAGTACACTGTATGTTTCAAAGTCACTAGGGGACTAAATCTCAAGTGCTCTCACCACAAAAATGATGGGCATTTTAATGATGGATATGTCAATTAGTTTGACTGAATTATTCTATATTGTACCCATAAATCACAATCATCTTCTACCCTATGAATATATAAAACTATAATTTTCCAGTTTATAATTATAAATGTTTTAGACAATAGAGACTGAGCAAAAGCAAAAGAAAGAAACTGAGCACCAGAGAGTTGCTGGCCAACCTGGATCCCAAGGCCAAGGAACTGAGTACAGGGATGGAGCCAGGAATCCATTGCAAATAATTTTTGATGTATTGAAATTCCTCCTCTCGGGCATCCTTGACCCAGGGCTTCTCTGTGCCCAGTGTGCTTCTGGATGCAACAAGGATAAAGACTTACACTCTGAGCCACTAGTTACAAAATAAACTTTTAATGATCATAACCTATTAAAGGCTAAAATAACTACTTGTAAATTGGGGTTTTGAAAGACAAACAGTTGTTGGGCTCCAGAAGGTCAGCTGTGAATACCAAGATCCAAAGGTCTGAGCTGAATGTTTATGCCCCATTCACAGTCTGTGCTGTAAACAGAGGGCTGAAGAGTACTCAGGGTATGGACGTGTCACTTTCCTCAAAGCTCAGACACAGCCACCTGCCCAAGACCAAGAAAATCTCACTGTGGTGGTTAGTAAAAGAAAAAAATCAGTGATTGTGCATAAATCAAGGTCTCCACTGTAGGTTACAAAATATGTAGTAATTCTCTCTTTTGACAAAAGTAGACTTTTGAGTAACTGGCATGGATCACAGAAGAGGAGCCTCCCAAATTTCCATATTAGGGTCCAAATCAATGAACTGATGATTTCAAAAGAACACATCTGATAAAGGGAGAATATCTAAATTATGTAAAGAACTCAAGAAAACAAATAACTCAGTTTAAAAATGGGGTACAGATCTAAAGAGAATTTTCAATAGAAGAAACTCAAGTAGCTGAGAAACACTTAAATGTTCAACATTCTTAGCCACCAGGGAAATAGAAATCTAAACTGCTTTGAGTTTTTCTTACATCTGTCAGTATGCTTAAGATCAATAAAACAAGTATCAGCTCATGCTGGTGAGGATGTGGAGTGAGGGAAATACTTGTCCATTGCTGGTGGGAGTGCAAACCATGCAGCCACAATGGAAATCAGTGTGGCAGTTCCTCAGAAGGATGGGAATCAATCTACCTCAAGATCCAGCTGTACCCAAAGAATGCTCCAATTTACCACAATGAGACTTGCTCAACCATGTTTATTGCTGTTGGTATTCATAATAGCCACAAACTGAAACAACCTAGATGTCCCTCAACAGGAAAAATGAATACAGAAAATGTGGTACATTTATACAATGGAGTCTTATTCAGTCGTCAGAAAAAATGGACATCATGAAATTTGCAGGCAAATGGATGGAACTAGATAAAAATCATTCTGAGTGAGATATCCCAGATTCAGAAAGACAACTATGGTATGTATTCACTTATATTCGAATATAAACTGTAAAGTCAATGATAACCAAGGTACAATCCATAGAATACAAAGGGTAGGTATAGAGTAAGGGGCTATAGGGAACAGATAGATCTTATTAGGAAAGGGAAATACAGTAGAAACCTAATACAGGAGAAACTTCTAAATCATATACATAGATCAAGGCAATCTAAGTGAAATTGCCAAATAATGGAAGAGACAGAGGCACCTTGTAGAAATGCCCACATCAACATTAGGTTTGCACCATGACAAAGGCCAAAACACATACAGAAAGATGCTCACACCACCTTTTAATAACAAAGGAAACACTAATGTTTCGGATATACAATTGACAAAAATCTAAGTTTGATGATACTCACTTTTGATGAGTACAGGGAACCTGAGCATCTTCAACACCTTTGGGCTAAGAGTCATGACAAAATATTCCGACATAAATCACATAGTTTAGTCCATCTTTCTTTTGATTCAACAATTTTATTGCTAGGAACTTACAATTACAGATGTGCTTTTAAAAAGAAGTCCATGAAACATGTTCACTACAAAATGATTTTGTAATCATTTTTAAGTAGAGGTGGAGGAAGAATTATCCAAGGCGGGCCACTTCAACGGCAGGAGATTAGGTAACAAGGGGTAAGGAATAGTGGACATTTGTGAGGTATACATTTGGCTCCCAGTGATACTTCTCAGGAGTACTCTATTTGAACTATGGAGTTTTTGTATTTTCACTCAACTTAATCTAGTCCCCCCCCCAAATAATTTTGAGCCCTTCTCTATTGTAAATATATTCTAATTGGGAGTAGTATTGTAATTTGACCATGCAGAACGCTATGGCAGGAGAACAGACAAGCATGAGGCTATGAAGGTGTTCCATGGTGTTCCAGATGGGCAGAACACAGCACAGTAGGACTAGGGGGTGGGGCAGGGATGCATTGGGAACAGAAAGTAGTGCTGCCCCCAGCAACAGGAGTCATTGATTTCTCCGCAAAACAACTGCAGCTGCCACCTGGAGCATGAAATGGAGAGAAAAACAGTTGGTGACAAAATCAGAACAACGGCAGAAAGAGATGGGATGAAAGGGGTGTGTCTGAGAACATCGTGGAGAGAGCATAAACAAGGCACACTACCTGTTAGATGGCGAGAAGGGTTGTGATGTCATGGTGGACGATGTTCATTCCACATAGTCATCGCTTGTATGTGGAAGATGAAGAAAATAAAAGCACTTCGAGGCTCATTAACTATGAAAAGACGAGGCTGTCAAATTAAGTAGTAATCAAAGAGAGATTTTTCCAAAGAATAATACTTACTTGGAAATACAGAACACCGAAACGGGAATACTTGAGCCACTGACAACAATGAGCACATGCAGTGAATTTGAGACCAGGACAAACATGTTTAAATGCAATGAGAAGGATTACATAAGATATTTTGAAACAATAGTCCTCGGCTCCAAGATCAATGATGTTAGTGGAGCCAGTCTGGGGTTGAGCAGGCAGTTGCCAGGCATGTGATCTTGCAGAAGTGGTTTGGGGTAATACTGTGGTGTTCAAAGTTACAAAGTCTGAGATGGTTATCAACATCGTGTATGAGAACCCTTCCTTCATGGCCCTCTGACTTTATCTTTTTGTTACAGTTGACACAGTCACTCTTGCTTCTGGATCGCTTTCACAACACTGATCTTAACTGAAAGGGGAGTAGACTGGAGGACTCGCTTCCTGCTGGAGGACTCACTTTTTGCTCTTAGGTTTAAGGCAGGTGGGTGCTCCAGTGTCCAGCAGTCTGACTGGTATCTGGTTAGTACCAGTTAGAAGCTTGAGCAGGAAAAGGCGACTCCAACACACAGCAATGCAAGAAGAGAGAGGAAAGGCAGAGGCGAGCCGTGTCTTTAGCTGCACTCTCTACTTTGAAGGTTTGCTCGGCTTTCATATAGAAACTCACCAAACGCTTTCTAACAAGTGAGGGGTCTTATCTTCATCCTAGGCACTTGGAAATATAAAAAAGATCAAGCTGTTTCCTCCACTCCGCTTGGCAAGTCAAGGTCCGTGAAGCTCAGAGCTTTCCTGGCCTCGGCCCAATAGCTCAACAGCCAAAACCCTCCAAGAAAATAAACAAGCAAAAGCAGTGAAATGAACCAGAGTCGACAAAAATTCACATAAATTAAATTATGTTTTAGGAGGTTTTTTGGTTTTTTGGTTTTTTTTTTTTTTAGCTTCATGAGAAAACTTTCTCCTGACAAGATTATTGTGTCACTTTCTGCTGAGTAACAGAGTGCTCTTGGTCCCACATAAACCTCAGAAGTATTTCTCAACAATCATCCAGCTCCTCAATCCCTGGTAAAGTCAAGGACATCCCCAAAAGCCAGATTTACTTAGGGTACTAATGTGGTAATCTCTGCACATTTCATTATGCTAACTGCTGGAGAGCTCCTACATATTTAAGCATGTAATTGATCACAAAGTCCTTCTGATTTCATTTGCTCAGAGAAGAAAACTGGTTTTGATTGTAAAGACAAACTATCGGATACACCTCAGCATTGACACACATACACACACACACACACACACACACACACACACACACACACACACACACCAAAAAAAAAAAAAATATCACTGAAATGGCTCTGATGTATATATACATGGAGCTTCAAAGCGGCCAAAGCAAATAAACTGAAGATACAAAAATAAAAATGGTTTTAATTAAAAAAAAAATTAAACAAGCTATAGAATCTTATCTCCTAAATAAGAGTATTTCATTAGATAACATTTTTTACAGTCGAAACCAGGTGCTGGAATTGAGCTCAGCAGGTGAGTGGTAATAAAAATAAAGTACTGTGAACCCAGGAATATAACTTGAAAGACTTACAGTCTTCTTAGAAATACAATCTTGTAATTCACACATTAAAAACTATACTTGAGTTTTCCATACTCAGTAATCTTTTGCATGTAGTTATTTCTGGGTGTATATTTGTGTGTGTGTGAGTGTGTGCATGTGTGTGTGGTGTGTTATGTCTCTGTGTCTGTGTGTGTGTGTGCATCTGTGTGTCTTTGTGTATCTGTGTGTGTGTGTGTGTGTGTGTGTATGTCTGTGTGTGTGTGTGTAATTTTGTGTGTGTATATGTGTGTGTGTATGTATCTGTGTGTGTATGTGTGTCTGTGTGTGTGTATGTGTGTGTGTATCTCTGTGTGTGTGGTGTGTGTGTATCTCTGTGTGTGTATATGTGTGTGTATGTATCTGTGTGTGTATGTGTGTCTGTGTGTGTGTATGTGTATGTGTGTATGTGTGTGTGTATCTCTGTGTGTGCATGTGTGTGTATCTCTGTGTGTGTATATGTGTGTGTATGTATCTGTGTGTATGTGTGTCTGTGTGTGTGTATGTGTATGTGTGTATGTGTGTGTGTATCTCTGTGTGTGCATGTGTGTGTATCTCTGTGTGTGTATGTGTGTCTGTGTGTGTGTATGTGTCTGTATCTGTGTGGGTATGTATGTGTATGTGTATATGTGTATGTGTATCTCTGTGTGTGCATATGTGTATGTGTGTGTATCTGTGCATGTGTGTGTGTGTGTGTGTGTGTGTGTGTGTGTAGAAGCATGTCATAGGAGAATTTGCAGGACTTGGCTCTCTCCTTCCACCACGTGCATCCCAGGAATCAAACTCAGCTCCTCAGGCTTGACAGCAAGTGACCTTATCCGCTGAGCTATCTCATTGTCCCTCTGATATTTTAAGAGCTGGAAATTTTAACTCTGAGCCAATATAAATGAAAATTGTCTTTATTTGGCAGCACCATGGTAAGTGAGACTTCTATAAACCTGCGAAGTGCAGTTGATCCTAAAGCACTGGGGGTGTAATCTCGGTTGGCTGGTGTGCCTCTGGCCCTTGCTGAAGTGTGCTTCTCTATCTCTTCTTCTGTGGGTTATTCTCTTGACACCTCTGCTCTCTGGATCCTTCATGCTGTCTGCGCATGGACTTTCCAGCTTGGAAGTGAGTACACCTGCTATATTGGCCTGAAGCCACTCACACACGCACCCTCTTCAGTCCTCACTCCTGACATGTCTTCACGGTGGTCTCCAGGTCCTGCCATGTCATCTCCATCCACTCAGGCTTTGAGCTTCTATGGGTCCCAAAGGTGAGGCTCCTGCTCCACTCTGACAGACCACTCTAACATTAACCCTTTCTCTATAGCAAGCTCCCATGTGTCTGCTTCATGTAAAATGTAGATCAGTTTTGCTTTTTCACAGTTAAGAATGTAGACTTTGTTGTTCAACCAACTTGACACCACCATTTAGTGTATGTTTAACCTGTAAGAAATATCTTAAACTTTCCTCATTCTCATTTTATTTGTCAAATTAAATGACTCTTCCTCCAATGGGAGATTATGGGGAATAAGTAAAAAATACTAAAAAATTCTTAATTTAGTAAATGCTCAATAAAGCTTACCTATACTATGCAGTCCCTTTCTTATTACTTACCCTATCTCTTTTGCTAAATATGAATTTCTGGAAATGTCCTGTGCCTTCCTACAGACTTTTGCTGAGGGTATTCCCCCCCCTTCACTGTTAAGTCACCATTGTGCTATAGAGTACTGATTCTGGCTATGACTTTTTACCAAGCTCTATACACTCCCACTTCACAGTTACCCTTAAAGACATTGCTCCATAAATGACTTCTTATCACTCAAATCCAACACATAACAAAAATAGTCACCTCCTCCCAGTCTCCCACAGTGATACAGTCGAAGAGTCTCCTGGTGTTCTTTGGTTTTTGATATTCACTCCTAGCAGGGTCCAAATACTTTAAGCATTTAACAAGACCCCACCCATCCAACCACTTGCCATGGACTACTGTGTGTAACTAAAAGTAAAGAAAGTTGACAGAACCAGGAGGCTAGTATCATGAGAAGTGGTGGGCAGATGAACACACATTGTACCCAGCTCAGCTCTTTAGAGATAAAATGTTGTCAGGCTCAGTTGGGTGCCTGTACATTCAACTGTCCATCAACTCACTTTTCCCAGCGTCTTTGGTTGGGTACAAAACCAGGTGCCAGACCGTTCTATGAGATCTGCCAAGTGTCTGAGACACAACTTAAAATTATATTTGCCGACCTTAACCTCACACAGGGACTATCCAGAAGCCTCTGGAGCTCCCCACTCACGAGCCATCTGTGCACTTCATGGTTAGTTAGTAGATCTGGGGTCTCGATAGTAAATTAGTCAGCCTCTACATTAGTTCACCATAAACAGGAGTTTGTTTGTTTTTTTCATTACTGTAATAGGTTTCTGTCTTTACTTGTCAATCCTTAGCCCTCTACTCATTGTTGTAAACTTTCTCGCTCACGGGTATGCTTTTTCTGTTTTGTCATCAAAAAACGAATAATAGATTCTTCGTATGTGTCCTAGTCGCTGTTCTATTGCTGTGAAGAGACACCATGACCGAGGCGGCTCTTATGAAAGGAAGCGTTTAATGGGGGCTTGCTTACAGATTGGGAGGTTTAGACCATTATCATCCATCGTGGCAGGGAGCATGGCGTGGTGGCAGCACGCCGGGAGGTGCTGGAGCAGCAGCTGAGAGCTACATCCTGATCTGTAGGCAAAGACAGACCGGGCCTGGCGCAGGCTTTGAAACCTCGAGGCCTGCCCTCAGTGACACACTTCCTCCAGCAAGGCCTCCGTCCTCACCCTTCTAATCCAACAAAGAGTGTCCCTGCTGGTGACTAAGCATTCAAATATATGACCTATGGGGGCCATTCTTACTCAAACCACCACAGCATGCTTCTAGTTTAGTTCCAAAAGGTTAAAAAGAATCTCAAAACACATAAAGAAAATAATTTTCTGGAAAATAAATTGAGATAAAAGGCATGTGTAAGCCAATCTTCTCTGGTCTTAAATAGTAAGACAATACTGTCTTCTCCAAGACAACATGTAGTTCCACCCTTGTGTTTTCCGGTGGTAAGAGATAAAGTCCACTCTCCTGGTGCCAGTGGGACTGTGTCGACGCTACAGGGAGAGGAAATGGATCTGGTTTTTCTACTTTTCAAAGAATCTTCATCGAGTCTTCCAGTAACCTAGTGAGCCTCTCTAACAAGTTCAAACCATAGAGACATGCACAAGACAAAACTCAAACTCTACCATCCATTTCCTGGGAAGTAAGGTCTGTCACTATTTTGACACATGTGCTTCTAGATCTTTCTTTTATCATTATTATGTTTTGAAGTTTTTATTTTTTGTTTGTTTGTTTATTGACTTTTTTCGAGATAGGGTTTCTCTGTTGTAACTCTGGCTGCCCTGAAACTCACTCTGTGGACCAGGCTGGCCTCGAACTCACAGAGATCCTCCTGCCTCTGCCTCCCAGGTGCTGGGATGAAAGGTGTGTGCCACCACCACCCAGTGTATTATCATCATGATGTTTTACATCTTTTTATTTGTGTCTGTAAAAGGGTAGGAAGTCAGAAGACAACTTGAAAAAATGGATTCTCTCTTTCCACTATCGGGGTCCAAGATATCATTCAAACACAGGTTATTGGGCTGGGCAGCAATTGCTTTTCCTGATGAATCACCTCACCAGCTTTTCTTTATATTACTTAAATACTCTATCTGTGTAGTCATATTGTGTGTATGTCTGTGTGTGTGCTGTGTCTGCACCTGTGTGTGTGTGTTGTGTCTGCATCTGTGTATGTGTTGTGTCGCACCTGTGTGTATGTTGTATCTGCACCTGTATGTATGTTTTGTCTGCACCTGTGTGTGTGCTGTGCCTGCACCTGTATGTGTGTTGTGTCTGCACCTGTGTGTCTGCTGTGCCTGCACCTGTGTGTGTGTTGTGCCTACACCTGTGTGTGTGTTGTGTCTGCACCTGTGTGTGTGTGTGTGTCTGCACCTGTGTGTGTGTGTGTCTGCACCTGTGTGTGTGTGCATGAACATGTGCATAAGCAGAGACTTGAGGAAGACATCAGGTGCCCTGCTCTATCACTTTCCTTATTCCTTGAGAAAGGAACTTTCCCTTGACCCAGAGCTTGGCAATTCTCTTGTCTCTGCCCTCCACAGCACTGAGATTACAAAACGTTCTAGAGATTTTAACTCATGTCTGTGCAGCAGGCACCCCTACCCTCTAAGCCATCTTCCCAGCCCCCAGAAACATGCTTAAATATTCTTCAACTTGTTTTTTGTTGCTCCTTAATATGTAAGAACACTTTTCCTGGAAGCACAAACTCGGGATACAAAAGTAAAAATTAAAATTAAATCGTTCAGAATATGTTCATATACCTTGTGGAAGAAGAGAGATAACACAAAATCGCAAAAGGTTATTAAATTCCACATCTATACTATGGGGAAATATTTAAAGGGATAAAGAGGACATAGACATATTTTAGATACAGTATTGTATCAATCAGATTCTCAGCAAGAAATTAATTTAAGCCTCAAATGACTCAAATAATGAGACCTCAACTGAAGTCTCAAAGAGAGGAAAATAGATGAAAAGCAAGAGGGGTGGTGTAGTCGTTTTAATAAGAACAGCCTCACAGACTCAAATATTTGAATGCTTAGTCCTCAGGGAGCGGTACTACTTGAGAAGGAAGTGTGGGCTGCTGAACATAGCGTCTCACTGGGGGCGGGCTTTGAGGTTTCAAAAGCCTAAGCCAGGACCAGTGTCTCTCTCTTCCACCTGCCTGCAGATCCAGATGTGGAACTCTCAGCTCCCTCTCCAGCACCATGTCTGCCTGCATGCCACCCATGCTTCCCGCCACGACGACAATGGACTAAACCTCTGAACTGTAAGCCAGCCCCAGTTAAATGCTTTTCTGTATAAGAGCTGCTGTGGTCAGGGTGCCTCGTCACAGCAGTAAGTCACAGAATAGGACAAGAGGCAACTGTGCTGGTCAGCTTACATCATGGTGACAAAATGCCTGAGAAAAGCATCCTAAGGGAGGAACAGTCTGCGTTAGTCACAGCTGCATAGGTTTCAGCCTGTGTCTCCTGTTCTTATCGCTTCTAGGCTTTGTGTGCAAAGAACAGCGGTAGCAAGTGTGTGGTGGAGGAAAGCTGCGCGTGGTGGCTGGGAAGCAGAGACAGCAGAAGAATCTGAGGACCAAAGCCTTCAAATGCACACACCTGATAAACCACCTTCCTCCAAGTAGGACACGCCTGCAAAAGTCTTCTCCACCAGACAGTAACTCGTTTAGCTGTGTATCTGTACATGGATTGATCTATTCATGAAATCAGAGGCCTCGTGATCCCATTACTCTTCAAAGGCTCCAAAGGAGCTGAGAGAGGGTGTTTCAGATTCAGACTGTTACAGTGCTATTTTCCAGTTTCTGACAGAGCACAGTGAGAAAAGAACAATACCACAGTATAGCCTGGTGCCAGCCGGAGCCTCAGAAGGTATGGGATGTGGCTGCTGCAGGCCTGAATCAAACAGGGAATGGGGAAAGAAAAGCCCACTCTTTCTCTGTTCCCCTTGCTGCTGGTACCAACCATAGTAGAGCCCAAAAGAGACCAGAGGGCACAGAAGGTGGTGAGGTGAAAGCAGTAATGTAATATTGTTTCAGATTATTAGAAGACAGCAGCAATGTGTTTTTGTTCTTTTTCTATGGAAAACAAAGGGATGAGAACATCTGGAGGACACCTAGGTTTGTTCTGAGGCACCTGGTTAAAGAGAATGGCCATTATCAGCATGCAGAAAGCTACAGAAACAAGTATGGAAATTAAGAGTTTGGCTTTGAAAGTTGAAGATGCTTACCAGACATGCTAATGTGAGTATGGGATCAGAGCATCACAGATGTAAATTGGAGGTCACTTTAAATTCATGAGCATGGTGCTGGTTAGAGTGTTTTTTAAAGGTATGAAAGATCAAAGAGAGTCCACGGCACCCCAACATTTAGAGGTTTAGGAGACCAGATGCAGCCAACAGAGAACACGAAAATGGCATCCAGTGAAACAAACTAAAAGGGTGGTGAACTGGAAAACAGGTCAGAGAGAGTTTCACAGAAGGAAAAGCAATCAGCAGTATTACATGCTGTTGACCGTGCAATTTGGCAGCACAGAAGTCCTCGGGAACCCTGGTGAGAACCGTTTCACCGAAGCAGCAGGATTGAAAACCTGGTTGCCGTGAGTTGTGTGTGTGTGGGGGGGGGGGGGGGGCGGAATGAGAAGTGAGGAAATGGAAACAAAAAAATATAAATAAATGCTTTAGGGTTATTTGGTACAAAAAAAGTTTTAATTGTACATTTTATGTGATCCAGTGTAGTGTGTGTGTGTATATATATATATATATAGAGAGAGAGAGAGAGAGATATAGATATGATATATGAGTGTGTATATACATATATGATATGGATATGTATATATATCACATACGATATTAATAACCCTGTAAGAATGTGAAAGTTGACCGTACAATAAAAGAGAGAAAAATATGTTAGGCAGCTTCATACTACTGCAACAAAATGAGTGAGGAAATTAACTTAGACAATGTTGAATTTTTTCTCATAGTTTTATTAGAGTTCTTGATTACTCCTACCCACATTCTAGTGGCCAAAGGAGCTCATGTGCTCAGTTTCAACATAGATAGGCCTAGCATATAACCTTCCCACAGTTGAGAAGCATTTTAAGTTTCCAGAGATGCGAATGTGTCATTTTACTATTGGATAGAGTGGAAACCTGGAAACAGTAATACTGACCACCACAGATAGAATTAGGCATACACACACCTTCTTAAATTTGTTGAGAATCACAGACAAGTGTTGTGGTTTGAATAAGAATGACCTCCAGAGGCTCAAATATTTGAATACTCGGTGCCCAGGTAGTGGAACTGTTTGGGAAGGATTAGGAGGTGTTGACTTTGTTGGAGTAAGTATGTGGGGAAAGGGGTGCTTTGATGTTTTAAAGACTTCATGTCATTCCCAGTGTGCATGCGCTCTCTTTCTCTCTCTGTCTCTCTCTCTGTCTCTCTCTCTCTCTCTCCTCATGGTTGCGGATCAGCTCTCAGCTGGTTCTTCATTCTGCCATCAAGGACTCCAGCCCTCTGAAACCATAAGCCAAATAATTAATTACTTACTTTCATAACTTGCCTTAGTCATGAGATTTTATCATAGAAACAAAAAAGAAACTAAGACAACAGATGATTTGGGTTTTGTTATATGAGAATTTTATATTCAATGCAATACATGATTTGAAACCTCAGAACTCTTTGGACTTCTGGTTCAAAATGATTAACACATGCCTTTAATCCCAACACTAGGAGAGGTAAGTGGATTTCTGTGAGTTTAAGGTGAGCCTGGTTTACATAGCAAGTTCCAGAACAGGTGGGGCTACATTAGTAAGACCCCATCTAAAATTTAAAAAAATACAAAATATTTGTCAGTGGGGCTGGAGAGATGGCTCAGCAGTTAAAAGCCCCTGTTGCTCTTGCAAAGGACCCAAATTAGATTCCTGGTACCGAAATAAGACTGTCTGTGTCATGTGATGTTATGTGGTGCTCTTTGCTACTGTTGAATCCTTGAAGCTATATTCAGAGTCTGTTGAATGCTTTAAAACACACATACACATTCAGTTAGTGCAAAGGTGAAATGTATTTTGAAGGTCATGATGAACCGTGAAGCATATAGCTGGATATCTCATTTGTCGTTCCTTCTCAGTGAGAACTCTCAGCTTCTGGATCCTGTGTATTCTGAAGAAGAGCTTGACCTACTTCTAATAAATGTGTCAAACATTATCACTGTGTTGCCAAGCACAGAGCATCTTCCTTCTATTTTGCAGTGCTGGTGATCGAAGCCAGTATCTTGCTTATGCTCCCAGTGTCCATCACTGAGCTCCCCCTCCAGACCCCACTCATTTTTTGTCTGTTCATTTAGGAAGCTATTCCAGAGCTGTGACTTGCACTGAGGACCTACAACTCATCCACACTATGCTTAGGAAAATCCCTGAGCTAGAATTATAGAGCAACGCAAAGGTCAAATACCTGGATGCTCTGTGATTAAAACGACTGAACTTCTTGGGTCTTATATAAATAAAGAACGGCATGGTTTTGTGGACGGTTTAAGGCCTTATGACTTAAGTTATTTACTTTGACTTAACCTGAACTTGTTATTATATTATATATTTCAAAGGATATAATTGACCATATAGAGTGATTTTTTTTATCCAGCTCACTAATTAGATGATATAAAAACTCTCAGAGAGGTACTGGATTTTATAATTTTGTAGATTAGTTTGGAATGTTTGCCATATTAAGAATTCACATGGACAAAATTTCCATCTCACTTCCATAAAAAACGTAATTTAATGAACAATTGTAAGTGCTTTTTTACCTAAATGGAAAAGATTGTTCCTCTTCTGTTATATCCCTTGGGGTATAACTTCTTGAAGGTAGATATAGCCCACTGATTTCTGATATAATATCCTAGGACAGTTTTATTAACTCCATGGTTATTCAATTAATAATAATGAAATGCATTTTTCAGACTCAATCACTGATCAATTCATAGTAATTACTTCAGTGAGACCACAAAATGGAGTCTGAAGTAACAGTTTGACTTCATCTGGATTAAATTACTAGGGTAGGCTTTAGAGTGAAATTCAATGGATAATGACAAAGATAGATGCTGAGTGGGGTTGGTTCATGAAATGATTAAAGAGAGCAACACTGACCTTTACTTTAAACTATAATCACTTTACAACCTCGTCTCTTCACCAATAATTACGATTCCCAATATTTTCCAATCCTTCGGGGCATATTAAAAAAGAAAGATTGCATATTAGAAGAGATTTCCTTTCTGTCCCCTAAAAGAATAAATACCAAATCTGAGTCTAATTACCTAACATTACATTAGTCCCCTAAGAAAAAAATAAATGTAAATTATAAAAAGCGTGTTTAATATTTTAGCCTCTTTAATATTAATAAAAATCCTTATTTCTCATTACTATAGGAAATAAATACACAGCATACATTGTTATTTCTTTTAATTTCCAGAATGCAAACTAGACCTTCCTCTTCCTTTTTTCCTTGTATTCTCTTCAAAACAATGGAGCTTTAGACCCACCAATTCAAGCAAGTAGTAATTGAACCAAGTAAGGTACACAACTGTCCTCAAGGAAGTAATTTCCTAGAGCAGGGTACCAGAGTTCAGCTTGGGAAAGACGAGCTGGGGATGAAAGGCTACTACAAAAAGGTCCAACCTGCTCAGAGCTCAAACAGGTTGAATGGGGTCAGATGTGGTGGTTTATGTCTTTAGTCCCAATACTCTGTGAGTTCAAGGCCAGCCTGTTCTACATAGCAACTTCTGGACCAGCCAGGGCAACATAATAAAACCCTGTCTCAAAAAAAGGCGGGTGGGTGGATAAGGGGAGCATGCAGTCATAGTGTAGTGGCCTCCCAGCATGATGTATGAATATCAAGCATGGTAACAGGGTACCCATAAGCTGGAGATAGCCCAACACAGAGCATCTCATCCCAAGTGTGAAGAGTGTCCATATGAACAAGGGGGTGGCAGTCAATTAAGGATGCCGCCAGGTTCCATATGGCCAAGGGAGAAGATACAAATATGGGAAGGAGTAGGGGTAGATAGACCCCTCCTTGTCAGATATGATATGGTGGTGTGTGAACTCACTGTCTCAATACAGAGACACAAGAAAAACAGTTCAAATAAGTGCATCTTGACACATGCCTAGCCTCAGCGTTAAGGTCCTGGTTTCGGTGACTGTGTTGTGTTTATGTACTTACATGGAAACACACACTAAAGTTTCAGCGAGCTAAACGCATCAGGTTACCAACTTACTCTCTGATTGTCAGGAAAGCAAAACCATTTCTGTCCTGTGCTACATTTGTAACTTTTCTGAAAGTTTCCTGTGGTTCTAAATTTTAAAATACACTTTTTCTTTTCATTTAAAATTTTTTCATGCAATATATTTTGATCATATTTTCCTTCCCCAACTCCTCCCAGATCTTCCCCACCTCCCTGACAACCCAACTTTACCTTCCCCCTACTCTCTCAAAAAAAAAAAAAAAAATCAATGAAAATCAAAGTAAAGAAAAAAGCCAATAAGACAAAAATTTCATATGAACTCACAAAGACTATGACAGCATGCATAATACTGGTGTAAGTTCAAATCAGACAAAGCCCCAGTGCTGAGAAATGAGTACAAAGTCCCACCCCTAACCATGAAGCTGTTTGCAATTGATAGCTGCTGACAAAGGGGAAGCTAGTTTTCTCCAATGCAGTGTCACTGGGTACCTCAATCACATGCCAAGGCAGGCCCCGTGTAGTTGGCCAACACAAAACAAACTCCATAGCACGGCATTGTTGCTACTGCTGTTTGTGTACTTTGTTTCATTTTGTTTGTTTAGATTTTTTTTTAAAACATATTTCTAAAATAAAATTCAGAGTCCAGCCTAGTCCACAGAGCTAGCTCTAAGACATCCAGGGCTACACAGAGAAACCCTATCTTGGAAAACCAATATAATAATAATGATTAATAAGTAAATATTAAATTTGGAGTGTTCCCAGATTTGGGTTTTATATTTTCAGTGTTATGCAGCATGCACCTGGGAGTCCTTGGGTAAAACAGTGTCAGTCGTGCGTGTGCCTTCAGCCTGCCAGAACACATAGGCACTCGGTGGTATTGCTTAGCTGAGCTAACACCACCCATAACCTGGCCTCCTTATGTGTCTTCTCAATTATTACTTCTTCCTATCAACGTTGAGGATGCTGAATTAGTTTAGTTTCTAATATTGTGATACGACACCCTGTGTAAGTGTAGCAGTACGCCTACACCTACGGGGTGGCTCAGCAAGGACGGCCTGGAGGCATTTTCATAGCTGCAAACCCTGCCAGACCTCAGCTGAGGGAACCACTATCATGGCAAGCACCATCCTGGACAGTGAAACCCTGAGAAGCTCATCTGGGATTTTTACTGATACAGAACTCCTCGGGTGTTCTATTGATAGCACATGCAGATGGTGAGCAATCAAACATCCCCCACATAAAAAGCCAAGACCTGCAGACGATACAAAACACCAAGACCTAGGCAGCCCCTCACCCAACACTGCACAAAGCAACCATTTTAGACATAACTAAAAATAAACTTCTGCAACAAGAAAGAGTTTATTCGGACTTACAGTTCCAGACGACTAGAGTCTACAACGGCAGAGTAAAGGCTTTACCACAGGAATAGAAAGCTGAGAGCTCACATCCTGAACTGCAAGTGTGAAGCAGAGAGAGTGAACATGAAATGAAATGGCATGAGTCTTTATGCTCTCAAAGCCCACCTCCAGGGACATACCTCCTTCAATGAGGCCACACCTGCTGAGCCTTCCCAAACAGCACCTCCATCCGGAGACCAAGCTTGCAACTGCCCAAGACCATGGGGACATTTCTTATTCAAGCCACTACAAATGCCTAGATCAAAATGGTATAGTGATCTTATACCGCAACTCAAAATCTCACTAACCAAATTAAATAAAGTAAGAGCAACACATAGCCTCAACAATTTCATGTTGTTTAGGTTTTACTTTTTATTATTTTTTCTCTCCCGTCCATCACCTTATTCACATAGTTCTCTATTTTCCTTAATTCAGCTCCCATATAACTATTTTATATACACATTAGATGTTAGGCTACATTTTGAATTTTTTTCTTGGCATTCAGACAAACATCACGAGCTATGATATGGGGAGTTGCCTGAGGTAAAATGGCCTCTTGTTTTGCCAGCCCCGTCATCTCTATGTGGGAAGTGTTTTGGAAAGAACTGGACAGCTTTATTCTATTCTCCATTAATATCTTTCAAGTAGTGGAAAACAAAACGATGAAATGGTTGGTACTATGAAAAAAATAGGTTCCATAAAAATAGCAACATTGGGAGAAAGATGGAAATCAGAAGACCTGCCAAAAACTATAGTCATCCATTATTTTTTGGCTGTTCTTTGGACTTCACCTGGGCAAAGTATGTTCTGATGGAGAAAGGGATTCGAAACTAAAGAACATGCATGACATGTGAGGAATATGTTCCAAACCTATGCTGAAGTTAGTAACGTTAAGATCTTCCTTTTAAATAGGCTTGATATTCAAGTCTCACAGGCTTTGATGAAGGCAAAACATAGGCACAGGCAAATGCACAGAGCTGAGCACACGTGCAGACATGAACTCCCACCAGCACTGGCACTAACGGCACAGGCTCAGGAGCAAGCGCAGACACAGAGGTAGATCCAGATGCTGGCACAGGCACAGATAAACACACCCAAGCCCAGGCTGGGGCACACACCAGCAGAGGCAGCTGCTGCACACACAGAAACACCATCTGTGAAGTGCAAATTGCCCACAAGATTCCTGAGAGAAAAAGCTCACTCTTAAAGTTCTGGGGTGACAATTTTCAGCAGCTGTGGTCGGGGATAGGAGGAGCTGTTGAGAACTTGTGCTCACACAATAAGTGTCACCTCAGCAATGATGTTGGAATTACAGACCTCCCAGTGAGCCCCATAAACCTTTTGTCTGAGACCCAGGAGAAAGGACTATCTCTTCCTGGCTGTGTGCATTTGTGCGTGTATACATGTGTGAGAGTGTGTATATACATGTGCATTTGTGTGTGCATGTGTGTGTTTATGCATATGTGAGAATGTATGTATACATGTGTGAGGATATGTGTACAAATGTACATTTGTGTATGCCTGTGTGTGCATGTGTGTACGTGTGTATGCATGTGTGGATAAACTAAAGCCTAACTGTATATAAACATAAGGAAAGAAAGGAGAAAGAACAAGGTTTTGAGCAATTATATAAAAGACAAACTTTATCTCAAGTTTCTGTCCTTATGTTCAAATTCTAGGCTTCAGTCTTTTTTTCCCCATTTCATGGTACTTACAATAGTTCTGTATGTTCAAAGTAAATAAAAAAATCAAAGTGTTACTTACTCATAAGTAATTTATTCATAAGTAATAGCAAAACTATACTGCTAGTTTCTTTGAATGTGGTCAGGCCATCCTCATAGAACTAAGAAATAAAGCCATTGCATACATCATACCACCACCACCCTCCAAAAAAAAGACTATATAACATGCCAAAGTACTTCTGGATGTAGGATTTTAGATTTTAGGCTAATTATGTGTTACTGTGTTTGCTTAATTTCTTAAAATGACCTTGTGTTATTTTTGTAAATAAATGCATTTTATGAGTCTAAATGACAATAAAATATAAAATTGCACAGTGGGTTAAGAATTGGCAAGCCTGACAGCCTGAGTTTGATTTCTGGGACCCACATGGTAGAAGGAGAGAACCAACTCCTGTAAGTTTTTTTCTGACCTCCACATGGGTTCCTAAATGCATACATACACACACACATATACACATAAACACACAAAGACAATAAAAAAAATCTATGAAATATTTAAATGAGGGAAACAGTAAGAAAAAAATAAAAACCTTTAGTATCTGCCATGTTTCCTTTATATAAATACAAGAAGCTATAGGAATCATATTCAAATAATAGTCATCAAAATGCAAAATTAGTAACAAAATGGTAGTGTCATGCCTATTGCAGCACTCCAGAGAAGGAGGCAGGAGTTCAAGGCCAGCCTGGGCTAGACAATGATGCTAAGAGAAATTTTATGTACTTCTAGGACAAAAACAAATTGGCAATTTTTCAGATTACATATTAACTATCCTAGACTGCCACTGTATTATTGCTTCCTTTAATCTAGAAAATCAGTAATATTTTGCTATCTCCCCCTCAAAGGTCTACAAGGCGTGGGTAAGTAGTCAGAAGCTCCACACACGCAGCATGTCTGCTTCTGGGAGGATTGGCAATAGCAAGGCACACAGTGCAGCCAGTAGCTAAGTAAAATTCAATCCTGTTTATTCCGGGGGTGTTACTGAGTACTTTATAACACTCCTTTTAGGAGCGATTTCTTGCTGACCTTAGCATCAGGAATGGTTTTTCTCCATCAGTTTGTGTTGGTTTCTTCCCAGGGTCCCACGCATGCGCGCTCTTGAGCCGATCTGCCACAGCAGCTGAGTCTCCCTGTGCAGGCTGGTCCAGGCCTCGCTCTTTGGCCAGGAGTGCGAAGGCCTGGTTTGAGTGGCAGGAAAGCGCTCTGGGACCCTAGGCAGGCGCTGACCATTCGCGGCCTGAGAATAGAGGACAAGACGCAAAGAAGTCTCCGGAGCCAAATCTGGTGGACCACAAACTCGAACTCGTTTATTGGCGGGCTTTTCCCTGTTTAAATATCTTTCCCCAGAGAAGGCAGGTGGTGAAGTCTGATTAGCATGGAGGCAGGGCGGGCACCTGGCCTTATGATCTTTGCAAAGACAGAGGAAGGTGCCTAATTCGCCACAGGGCAGGCAAAAAGCTTGCCAGATTTATTTTCCTTTTGCTTTTGTGAATAGCTACAGTCCCTCCAGGGTACTGCCAAGGTACAGCTATGTCTCTGCTCCTTCGTGGCTCATTTGTTGTTCACAGGCCCAGGCTAGCGGAGTCGGAGCTATCAGAGGCTACCAGTGACACACTCGTGTGATAGACACACATTGACTAAATGAGCACCCTCATCCTCAGTGTCACACATCTCTTCCTTGGAGTGTAAGACTCTCTTCCTTTTTCCTGACACCCAAGAATCAGAGACAACCTGTACTTTGGACCTGTCCTCAGCCATGAGGCAAAGATCCTACGCTTTCCTCTGAGCCCTGAAAGAAGGATCCTCCTCTCTTCCACGTAGGCTAACCTCTCCTCAGAGCCCCCGCCATTCTATTGTCTGTCTATAGCATTAATAATTCTTCTGAATCTCTTACCCCAAAGGACAGTCCATCTCAGTGTCTTTTTAGCCCCCAAACTCAAACTCTTTCACTAGGGAACTGTCTAGAGCTATCTTCCTTCTAAAATAAAATTTCACAACTTGTCCCACAGAGCAGAGAATGAAATGAACTTCAGATGCTTCTACCAATTATTAGTCACTAACTATGTGTAGAAAGGATGTGACCATGCCAGGCTTGACAGTCACTAACTATGTGTAGAAAGGATGTGACCATGCCAGGCTTGGCGGTCACTATCTATGTGTAGAAAGGATGTGACCATGCCAGGCTTGGCGGTCACTAACTATGTGTAGAAAGGATGTGACCATGCCAGGCTTGGCGGTCACTATCTATGTGTAGAAAGGATGTGACCATGCCAGGCTTGGCGGTCACTATCTATGTGTAGAAAGGATGTGACCATGCCAGGCTTGGCAGTCACTAACTATGTGTAGAAAGGATGTGACCATGCCAGGCTTGGCGGTCACTAACTATGTGTAGAAAGGATGTGACCATGCCAGGCTTGGCGGTCACTATGTGTAGAAAGGATGTGACCATGCCAGGCTTGGCGGTCACTATCTATGTGTAGAAAGGATGTGACCATGCCAGGCTTGGCAGTCACTAACTATGTGTAGAAAGGATGTGACCATGCCAGGCTTGGCGGTCACTATGTGTAGAAAGGATGTGACCATGCCAGGCTTGGCGGTCACTATGTGTAGAAAGGATGTGACCATGCCAGGCTTGGCAGTCACTAACTATGTGTAGAAAGGATGTGACCATGCCAGGCTTGGCGGTCACTAACTATGTGTAGAAAGGATGTGACCATGCCAGGCTTGGCGGTCACTAACTATGTGTAGAAAGAATGTGACCATGCCAGGCTTGGCGGTCACTAACTATGTGTAGAAAGGATGTGACAATGCCAGGCTTGGCGGTCGCTAACTATGTGTAGAAAGGATGTGACCATGCCAGGCTTGGAGGTCACTATGTGTAGAAAGGATGTGACCGTGCCAGGCTTGGCGGTCACTAACTATGTGTAGAAAGGATGTGACCATGCCAGGCTTGGCGGTCACTAACTATGTGTAGAAAGGATGTGACCATGTCAGGCTTGGCAGTCACTATGTGTAGAAAGGATGTGACCGTGCCAGGCTTGGCGGTCACTAACTATGTGTAGAAAGGATGTGACCATGCCAGGCTTGGCGGTCACTAACTATGTGTAGAAAGGATGTGACCATGTCAGGCTTGGCAGTCACTATGTGTAGAAAGGATGTGACCGTGCCAGGCTTGGCGGTCACTAACTATGTGTAGAAAGGATGTGACCATGCCAGGCTTGGCGGTCACTAACTATGTGTAGAAAGGATGTGACCATGCCAGGCTTGGAGGTGGACAGCTATTCCTCAAGCACTTTCCAAGAGTTGCAGCAAAAGCATCAAGGGTTTGAAGCCAGTCTGAGCTATATAGCAAGACCCTGTAAAGGGGGAAGGAGGAAAAGGAGGGAAAGCAGGATGGAGTGGCAGAGTTACTGAATTATGTAACCTAAGCACCAAATCTTATAACCTCTCCACCACCCTGCTGAGAGGGTTATTCCATGTTTGTACCATGTTACTTTGTTTCTGGTCCAGTCTCAGCTCAAATAAGTAAAACTCTGTCCTCATACCTTTAGAAATCTAGACAAAAGAGAGAAGTTGACCAATGATTACAATCCAGCAAGAGGCAACATAACATTGTAGCTAACCATACAGATTTAAAAGTCACATACTGTCTTGTTAGGGTTTCTATTGCTGTGAGTACAGCAACTCTCCTAAAGGAAAACATTTCATTGGAGCTGGCTTACAGTTCAGAGGTTTAGTCTATTATCATCATGATGGGAAGCATGGTGGAATACAAGCAGACATGGTGCTGGAGAGGGAGCCGAGAGTTCTACATCTGGATCAGGAGGCAACAGGAATGGAGGGTCACACTAGACCTGGCTTGAGCATCCGAAACCTCAACGCTCTCCCCAAGAGACAGACTTCCTCCAATAAGACTGCATCTACTCCAACAAGGCCACATCTCCTCATAATACTACTCTCCATGAGCCTATGGAGAGTACCATACTCAAACTACCACACATACTGAATTTAAAAACTAGTTCTGCTCATCTTTAGTAAGGCAATAATCTTTAGACAAACTCCAACATTTCTGAAACTCTACAGTGTCCTTCTTCTTTATTCAGTTAAAACCTTACTAAGCATGATATTTGTTTCTGCCCACCATTTTTATAACACAATCTCAGTATGTCCCAAAACATTCCTACCCCATCTTAACCATTCAGTTTTGTCTCTATGACCATAGATAGCTAAGTATGTCCAAAAATATGGCTGTCATTTTCCCTCTTGAACCATGGCCTTATACTGAGTGTGCTTAGGAATGTGCATTCTCCTAAAGAATTTTCTATATGAATATGTATGGCCACCTAAACAAAATCCTCACACTTGCTTTTCTCAAGGAGAGAGCCTTAATTTAAAAAATAATGCCTATTTGGGGGCTGGAGAAAATATTCAGCAATTAAGAACACACATCCTGCTCTTGCAGAGGACCTGGGCTGCATGGCCATTGCCCACATGAAGTTCACAACTGCCAGTAACTCCAAATGCAGGGCATCCAATGTTCTCTTCTGACTTCTATGGGGTCCTATACACATGGTGCACATAAACTCACTCAAGTTTACACAAATACTCGTAAGTCATAAGTAAATAAATCTTTTAAAAAATAACGACTCCAGCTTGTATGAATCTTTTTGCTCTTTTTAAAAGACATAACCAAAATACAACGTAAGTCAGGGGCTAGGGAGATTCTTCAGTCAGTAAAGTGCAGCATGGAGAACACAAGGGCCTGAGTTTGGTTCCTAGAACCGATGTAAAAAAGCTGGGTATGGTACTGTCTTCCTTGTGCCCTACATGTAATAAATCTTTTTCCACTCTTCAAAAACACTGGCTTTGGCTTATGTCTTGTATCTTGTGTGTGAGTATGCACGTGTATGTGTAGGTGTATATGTCCATGTAGAGGCCTTAGGATGTCAGGTGTCACTCTTCACATGCCATCTGTCTTTCTCCCCCTTGAGACAGATCTCTACTGCTCTAGAATTTATCCAAGGAGGCTGGCAAAGACACAGGAGTAGGCACTACAGAGTGCATGGGAGGAATTATGGGTTTAGATGATGGGGAAAAAAAAAACATTTGGAAAGGGTTGATAAATGGACAGTGTTGAAGGAAAAACACTGTAGCCAAAAGAAAAAACCAGGGTGAAGCATTTCAAGGAATGGCAAGGCCTTGGCTGTAGGCATACCAACTGCAGTAAAAGGCAAAGCTAAAGCACTGAAGTAGTCAAATAAAGATGGAAGGGTCTGGGTGGATAATGCTGACCCAAGCCCTCAGAGTTTTGAAAAACAAGTCAGTGTTTTGATATGTAACATACACAAACATGGCTATCTGACACCCTGGAATCTTGCCTTATTCTCACTGGTGATCTTCAGGGTCATAGTCATGTCACCCAGACTGGTTTATTTTAAATCCTATAGAACAGAGTCTCATAGAAAACTTTAATTTGTTGTTCTTATCCTTGTTCACAGGAATAAATTGCATAGAAGCTGATAAATCCTTGGAACAACCATAATAAATTAATATTTTATTTCAAGATGTGAAATCATGAAAATATGAACTTTATCATTACCTTCAACTAAGTATTTCCTCTTTAATGACACTGGAAAGAGTATGAGTAACATTTCATAAATATAATGCAATTATTCTTTAAAAAACAACTCCACATATTCCACATTTAGTATATTCTACTTTCTAAATTTGCTACATTATTAATTAAAACTGTCTCCTGGGGATGGAGCCATGGATCAGCAGTTAAGAACACTTATTGCTCTTCCAGAGGACCCAGGTTAGGTTCCCAGTGCCTACATAGGGCAGCTCACAACTGCAGTTCCAGGGTATCTAATATCTTCTTCTGATCTCCAAGGATACTTGCACACATGTGGTCCATGTAACCTCATGTAGGTATGCATACATGCACACAAATAAAAATAGATATATGTAGATAGATAGATAGATAGATAGATAGATAGATAGATAGATAGATGATAGATCTTTTTTTAAGAATGAAAAAAATGTGTCTCCTGCCCAGTATGGTGGCACATAATCCCAGCATTTGGGAGTGGCAGTTGAGACAAGAAAATTGAACATTTGAAACCAGTCTGGGCAATATAGCATGACCTTGGGAGGATAAAAGAGTCTACTTCTGAAAGTAGAAGAATTGTGTTACTAACTCAGCAACATACTATTGACATGACCAGAAAAGACATTTTTTTACATCTCTTATTGTGTGTGTGTGTGTGTGTGTGTGTGTGTGTGTGTGTGTGTGTGTGTGTATCCATGATGCTTGAGCATGAACACATGCCACAGTAGTCAAAGGACACCTTGGAGAAATCAGTTCTCTCTTTCTACCATGTAGGTGCCAGAGATGAAGCTCAAATTGTCAGATTTGGCAATAGGTACCTTTATCTACTGATCCATCTCACTTGTAGAGGAACATTTACCTTTTAATTCAGCAGCATGGCTGCTCTAGGGTAGAAAGAATGTTAGTACACACCTTTAATCCCAACTCAGATGGCAGTGGTGGTGCACATCTTTAATTTCAGTACCTAGGAGGCTGAGATGGAGCTCAGAGGAAGAAGCAGAAAGTAGAAGCAGAGTTCAGGGAAGGAAGCAATGTAGAACTAGATTGTGGAAGCAGAGCTCAGACAGAAGCAAGGTGGAAGCAGACAGGAAGCAAAAAGAGGCAGAGCTCAGAGAGAAACAGAGAGTTAGTTCAGTCAGGCAGTTTGTGTGCAATTAGCTCACAGACAGTTCAGTTCAGAAAGAGAAGCCAAGAAGAACAAAGCCAGTCCAGAATAAGTAAAGAGATATCAGAGAATCAGAAGCAGATAGTTTGTGATTTATAGTTCGGAGTTCAGAAGACAGCTAGTCAGAGTGAGCTCAGTCAGCAGTAAGGCTTGGAGGCTGAAATGTTCTAGGTTTAGGTTTGCAAATTAGATTGTACCAGTGCTTTGTTTGTGTATATGTTTGTATAACTTGCCTGTGCCTGATGCCCACAGAGATAAGAAAAAGATGTCAGATCTCCTGGAACTGGAGTTACAGATGGTTGTAAGCTGCCATGTAGGTATTAGGAATCTAATCTAGATCCTCTGTAAGAACAACTGGGCCATCTCTTCAAGTCTCCAGTAATAATATTTTTAATGTAAAGACACTGAAGCTGAAATGGTTTTTGAAAATGTAAAATATTATAGTGATGAGGTCATTGAGATGTAACTTGTTCGGTTGATGTGAATTCTTGAAAGGTCAAAGGCCTCTTGAATTTGCTCTCTCCTGACCTCAGGCCCAGTCTCCTAGACCCATGTGATATGGTCCACATCTGTGCTGATTAATTACATTGATTACTCCTTCAAATATAATGTCACAGTTGCTTTGTCTTCAGGGATAGAAAAGATGCATTACATAAGAGACAGGACAACTCGGGGTGGGTAAACTGCATCTCTTTCATATTTTTCAGAATGATAATTCATCTTCATCTTAGTCACTGTTGTATTGCTGTCGGGAGACACCATGAGCAAGGCAACTTATAAAAGGAAGCATTTAATTAAGGGTTTGCTTACAGTTTCAGAGAGTTAGTCCATTATCATGTCTGGGAGCGTGGAGGCAGGCGGTAGGTATGGTGCTGGAGAGCTCACATCTGACATGTAAGTTGTCAGCAGAGAGGGAGGGAGCTAGGCTGGTCCTGGTGGGCTTTTGAAACCTCAAAGCCCACCCGCATTGACACACCTCCTCTAACAAGGCCACACTTCTTTATCCTTCCTAAACATCCCCACTATTTGGGGACCAAGCATACAACTATGAGCTCTGGGGGCCATTCTCAATCAAGCCACAACAATCCTTGTGGTGATTTAGTGATTTATGGATGGAGTATGGCGAATGTGTATGCAGTGTGTGGTCTGAGCACGGCCTGACAACCTCGCTCTCAGGCTGATATACTGCAATACCGCTGAAGACAAGATCTGCCCTATTCTCCCTTCCTGCCTTTTTGGTTACATTTTCATTAGTAATGTATGTCTCAAGTCCTCTCACCGAGAATTTCATATGATTAATGAGTTAACTGACAGAAAATAAATGTGCTAACTTGAGAACTAAGACTATCTCACAGTACTCTCTTTTCATTTTGAGCAAGAGAATTAATAGAAACAAAAGAATGAAATGAAAACAAGAAAGTTTTTTTTTAATTTTTAAAGCAACTCAATTAAAATTTTAAGTGTTTATTTATTTTCATGTGTGTATTTTTCCCTCATGTATCTATGTGCACCACATGTGTGCAGTGCCAATAGAAACCCAAAGAGAGCACTGAGTCACTGGAACTGGAGTTACACGTAGTTGTGAGCCACCATGCAGGTGCTGGAAACCAAATCCAGACCCTCTGGCAGAGCAGCAAGCATTCTTAACTACTGAGCTCTCTCTCCCACCCCAAGGTAGATACTTAGAGCAGACGTTTTCTAATGGGTAGGTACCTGCAAAGGAGTACTAAATAAATAATATTCTACCAAAATAATACACACAAGAAAACATAAAACAAACCTGCTCTTGTCAGACTGGATGGTGCACATCTACAATGCCAGTACTGGGGGAGCTGACGTAAGACTGACAGTTTGCGGTCAGCCTGGGTTACATAGTGAGACTTTGTCTCAGAAGGAGGAAAAAGGCCTCTTCAATCTCATCACCTTCCAATTTTGAGGCTAGTTCTTCATGAAGAGAACAAGTCAACTCACAAAATCACTTTTACCTCTAAACGAGTATTTCAGAAATTTTTTTTTTTAATTTCTAAGTAATTTTAAAGATCTCTTCATATTTTCAATTTCTTTGACTATAAAATATATGCTTAAGCATAGGTCTGCTTTTCTGTTTTTTAGTCAAAATCAAAACAAATGGCTTGAAGAGCCAGATGTAGTGATGAAGGCTTATAATGGCAGAAACTTGGGAGTGTGTGAGGATCTCAAGGGCAAAGGCACCTTTGTCTAGTGAGTAAACTCAAAGCCAGTCTGATCAACTAAAAAGGAAAACAGAAGCAAAAATGGGGCCATGTATTAGGAAATAGAGTACTTAACCAACAGACCCTGGGTTCAATTCCCAGTACCACAGATACAACAATAATAACAAAGAACTTTGATATTTCAAAATATCCTTGCCCTTGTCAAAAATTTTTTAAATGGTCTCTAAAACTATATTTATTATTGTGTGCCTCAGATCATGAATACTGAATATTTAATAATATTTTTGGATTTCATAGGACTTATCACCAGGAACTTTGACTATGAAAGATGTCCTTTTAAATAAATGGGTGCTAGAGAGATGAGCACTTTCTACTCTTGCAAAGGACCAGAGTTTTGTTTCTAGCACCCACACCCAATAGCTTACAACTACTGTAACTCCAACTCCAGGTGATCCAATGCCCTCTCTGGCCTGTACAGGCATGTGCACATACACATACATATATATAAAAAATAAATCTTAAGGCGAAAAAAGAAAAGAAAGGTGCTCTCAATATAATTCACCCATAGGATGGCTACATGTCTGTGGGATGCCATGGTACCTGCAGGATGGCTGGGTTCCTGAGGGGTGGCTAGGTGCTTGCAGGATGGACAGGTCCCTGGAAGATGTCTGGGTGCCTGCATGAATTCTTGAGTGCCTGTGAGATGACCAGGTGCTTGCAGGATGTCTGGATGCCTGCATGATGTCCAGGTGCTAGGTGCCTGCAGGTTAGCCTGGGTACATGTGGGATGCCTGGGTGCCTGTGTGATGTCCAAATGTCTGGGTCCTTGTGTGTTTGGGCAGTGAAACCCAACCTCAGGTTGAACTTTCCCATACTTAATCTCAGTCTAATATAGACCAGGTGGATCTCCATGATCCAAGTAGTCTACTACCACCAAAAACCATGGTCATGCCCATGATCCATGCTCCTGCCACACAGATGTGATTTATTTCTTTTTTCTTTTAATCAAGTGTGTGTGTGTGTGTGTGTGTGTGTGTGTGAGTATGTTGAAGGCACAGGGGTGACCTGGGAGGAATGAAAAGAAGGTGTGATCAAGATGCATTGAATGAGACTCAAGTAACTAATAAAAGTATTATGTTGGGGGAAAAAACAGAAAGCTATTTCACCCAGGAGCTAGAAAGATGGCTCTGCAGTTAACAGCACTAGCTGCTCTTCCAGAAGATGTGGGTTCAATTCCTAGCACCCACATGGTGGATTAACCATGTGTAACAGATGGATTAACCATCTCTAACTCTGGCTTCAGGGGATCTGACCCTCTTCTAGCCTCCATAGGTGACAGGCACACACATGGTAACTATACATACATAAAGGCAAAATATTTATACTCATAAAATGAAAATTTTATGTGCTTTAAAAAGCACTTTTGGCTGGGGCATGAGGGCTGGCAAGATAGATCAATGGATACTTGCAAGCACTTGCAGCCAAGCCTGATGACATGAATTCAGTCCCTGGAACCTGTGGAGGAATATTTAATCTTTTAATTAAGCAACATGGCTTCTCTGTGAAAGAATCACATTCAAGGCCTGTGTGATCCACCTGGAATGCAATACACACATTACCTAAAAAGGCAATGGTAGCACACACCTTTAATCCTAGCTCTTGGGATGTCAAAGGAAACAGTCAGTTCAAAAGTAGGGTATCTTTCTCTAACTGACTGCCTACCTCTCTGAACTGAGAGAGTGCATCCCAGGGATGTACCTAGGCATCCCACAGGCACCCAGTCATCCTGCAGGTACCATACCATCCTGTAAGCACCTAGCTAACCAGCAGGCATCAAGATATCACACAGTCACAATGGCATCCGACAGGCATCTGGACATCACACAGGTGCCTGGACATCATTTAGGCACCCAGACATCATGTAGGCACCATGGTATCCCACAAGCATTGAGCCTTATGGTTCTCAATTCAGAGTTAAGAGAGACATGCCTTTAATCCCAAGTCTGAGAGTGAATCAGTATGAAGAGCAAGCAAAGTGACGAATCAGAGGAATACTTAGCAATATAGTCAGAGTAAGGACATGCCCAGCTCTCATGATATAAAAGCAGGATTTCAGCTTAGAGAGGCAGTCAGCCAGTTAGAGTAAGACACAAAGACAGTCAGAAAATCAATCAGATAAGTCACAGAGGCAGTTCAGCAGGCAAGTGGGTTTGGGAGAAAGAGTCAGCTAACTGCAAGAGTCAGTTTGAACCCAAGCAGAGAAGTTCAGTCAGAGAAGTTGCAGGAGTCAGCCAGAGTCAGAAGAGTTCAGTCAGAAACAGTCATCCAGCCCAGAAGCTCAGTCTGAACGAGCAGCTTAGAGAAGAGTTTGAGCCAGAACAAAAAGTGAGTTGAATCAGCCAACCAGAAGAGTCAATTGAGTTCAGTACAGCTCTGAGTTCAGAAGGAGCTAGTCAGAGTGAGCTCAGTCAGCAGCAAGTCTCAGAGGCCGAAACATTCTAGGATTAGGCTTAAAGACTAGATTGTACAGAGGCTTAAGCCTTCTAGGTCTGAGCTAGCATCTTGAAGATTAGATTGTATGGAAGCTAAAACCCTCTACAGATTGAGGATTGAATTAGCAAAAAATAAACTGTCCTCTGCCATGAACGCATGAGAATAACTAATTAAATCAATGTATAAATCAACATCTACAGAACCTACATAGTGGAAGAAGAGAACCAAATCCCAAAAGTTGTCCTTTGACTTCCACACATGCACTGTGGCATGCATACACTCATGTGCATACACACACACACACACACACACACACACACACACAAAACAATTTGAATGAAAGAGAGAGAGAGAGGAAAGAGAAAAAAAGAAAGAGACATCACTTCCAAGCCAAGTTTAGCATACTTAAATCCCATCACTTAGGAGGCTGAAGCAGGAATTTTGTCAAGTTAATGCTAGTCTGACTACATAGCGAGTTCCAGAACTGCTTGACTACAACATGACATGTCTCAAAACAAAATCAAAAACAAAAAATAAAAAACAAAAAACAAAAACAATAGGATCAAGTAACTAACAAAAAGCATTATTTTCAAGTCTACGGGTAAACTCTAGAACTTAATGCAAGAGGCGACGTGTTAGAAATACTGAAACTTTCTCCCCGACTCTTACACACACACACACATACACACGCATGCACACACACACAATTCCCAGAAAATTATAAACTTACCGTTTCCTACTTCTCATAATTATATGAAATTTTCTCATTGCCTAGTTCTGAAATTCAACCCTTTGGAATTCCTAGTTTGTCCCACATGGTTAAATGGAATGTTCAGTATTTTTTTATATTATGTCTCATTAGGCAAGAAATCAACCCAAATAGACATTTATGATAGACTCAAAGTTCTCTCATTTTAAGTAAGCACACACACTAAACATTTTAATAAACCAACCTTGTAAGCACAGTCATTCCAGGGCAACCACAGGGAATTCGTTCCAGGACCCTGCAGAGTCCAGAAGCCACAGCTGCTCAAGCTCCGGACATAAAATGATGTAGTGTTTGAACAGAACCTACGCACCTCCTCCTGCCTACTTTAAACCATCTTCATGTTCCTTCTAATACCTAATGCAATGTAAGTCATTCTTTATACTGTACCCTTTAAAGAATAAGGATGAAGAGATGTCTACACATGTTTAGTGTAGACACAACCATAACAGGCCATAACTACACAGTACGCAAGCCCCAAGTGATTGAATCTGCAAATATTGAAACTTTGAGTTTAAACAACCATGCAACACTGATGTCTAGCCAATGTATTGCAAAACGCAGTGAGACCTAAACCTGAAGACGAATAACTAGCAGGAAACTTTAGTCATAAAAAGGCTGACGTTTCGTTTAATGAAGTCAATTGTCTGAAGAAGAAAATGGAACATAATGAGATAGAACATGACTCATGAATACTTGCGCCATCCACTGCTTGTGGAGTTTGCTAATTAACTGAAGACAAGGTGGCAAATCCAAGCAATGCTAAAGGTGATTAAAATAATAAGGAAGACTGCCTACTTGTGAGTAAAGACAAAAGAAACCGATGTTATCCCACCTTGGGGAAAAAAAGCATGAGGGTGACTCATAGTACATTTCAATTTACAATAGCTGTTAAACATTCAGGGACAAACCGTTCTCCAGTGGGACCAACAAGAAGGGATGTCATTAAGTTTCGACACAAGAAACTAGACTCAAAACAGACTTAGTAATAGTGGGAATCTGTGAAACCTTAGCCTGGGTAACTAGAGTATGACAAGTATGGACACTTGAAGCCACCTCCAGGACTCTGAAGTACAGAATGAAAATGAGAAAGCAAGTCCAAAAGGGTGGAACAGGAATGTATTGATGGCTTGTGAGGCCATCAGGAAGGTGTCTCCTACTATGTCACAGAGACTTTCTGAGATGCTTCCCAAACACTACTAGTCCTTCCAAAGACAAGACTTCCAGCAAGCTGCTTTGCCCCAGTGTGTTCTCAGTTCTCCTCTCTCCCTTCCTTCTGCCCTCAATCCCTACTCTGATAACTCCTTCCTTCCTTCCTCACCTCCCTAAAGGTCTCTTCTTTTACCTCCCCTTTCTTCTTTCTCAAACACGTGCTTTCAGCCTCCTTCTCTTCTCACACGGGCACTATCATGAGATGTAGATATAAAAAACACTTGTGGTGTGATTTTATCAAACACCATTACTCAAGTACACCAAAAGGATGGTAACTGTGCTGACTAGTTTTATGTCACGTGACATAATCTATAATCATCTGAGAGGGAGGAACTTCAGTTGGTAAAATGTTTCTATAAGATATGGCTATAGGCAAACCTGTAGGGCATTTTCTTAATTAGTGATTGATGGGGGAAGGCCAAGCCTGTTGTCGATAGTACCACCCTTGGGCTGGTGGTCTATAATAAAGCAGACTGAGCAAGTCATTGGGAGCAAGGCAATAAGCAGCACTCCTCCATGGCCTCTGCATCATCTCCTGCCTCTGGGTTCCTGCCATGTTTGAGTTCCTGTCCTGACTTCCTTCAGTGACAAAAAATGGTGTGGAAGTATAAACCAAATAAACCCTTTCCTCCCCAAGTTGCTTTGACAGTGATGTTTCATCATAGCAATAGTAACCACAACTAAAACAATAACAACATGTTTCTCTATAAATGATATGAATCTCTATAAATGATACATGCACCACCTCCCCCGCCCCTCCGTTCCCACCTTTGGAGATAGTGGGACCCAATGAAATAAGAATAAACTTGCCAGGTAGGAGTCAATCAGTGTCAGACATGGTGGCACACAAAAGTAATCCCAGCACTCAGGAGGCTGAGGCAGGAAGATCATAAACTCCAGGCCAGTCTAGACTGTATAACAAGCCCCTGTCTTTTAAAAATGTTAATTTCTTTTATTTAAACATCCTCTTCCAGACATATATGCCATCAAATCACATTTTAAATTCACTCAAAGGCTTTTCTCTGTCTCTTCCTTCAAAGATAAGGGCTGTCAGATACAGAAGGGGCTACATATCTCTGATGATGTGACTAAGGGGGGACAAGTGATCCCCGGCCGGGCTACTAGAGATGTCTACCATACACTTGGTAGCATGCTGCTGGTGACATTATGGTAAGTTCTTTTTTGGAAAAGCTGGAGCTCTCAAGGGTCTTTGCTTCACTTTAGCCAGGCTGACCCTGACAGTCCTTGGCATCCTCTTTAGCTTCCAAAAGTACCTGACAGATTGCAAATGGAGAGGGGGGATTGTCCCATCTGTACCTACCAGAACTATTGGAAGACTCTGGTTTCAATCCTCGCCCTGATGTGTATAAGAATGTCCAAGAAGCTGAAGAGACAGCTTGGTGGTTAAGAATATTTGCTGCTCTTGCAGTCAGTCCAGATTCAGTTCCCAGCATTCACACAGCAGTGTACAACCATATGCAATGCTGCTTCCAGGCTTCTGGAGCACCAGGAAAGTACATGCACGCTCATATACACACAGGCGACACAGCTAGACACATAAATACATTTATTGTGTATAAATAAATCTTTAAAATTAATTCTGAACCAAAGGATACTCAAAGCTCTGTTTTGACCCCCTCTCTGCTCATGTGCTGCCTTCAAATATTTCTAACTCACCACCTGGTGGGTTCCATTTTGGATAATGTTGATACTTTGAAAGGCTTTAATTTTCTCTAAACTGAATCATGGAACCAAACTTCCTTGCTCTCTGGGTAGGCAAGCCAATCATAACCTTCGCTCTCTGGTTCATCTCTCTTCAGCTTTCATTTTCTGTTCTTGGAAAGATAAAGGAGAATGGAAGATGAAGGAAAAATGTTTTTGTTCTTACTAACTTGTAGACCTTAAATAAAAGTAAAACTAAAATGAAAGAATAGAAAATTTGTGCTGAGAAAAAAATGCTTCAGTCTGCTGCTGATCAGGAGACAAGCAGGACCAGTCCACATGGCCATCGAAGTGGAACCATGGAAGTTGCAAGTAGCCCCACTCCAATAAGGAAGAATCCTCCACACTGCTTCCTCCAGACTCCTTTGTGGAGCGTGTGTCAACCTACAGTTACTATTTTTAGCACTGACCTTGTGTCAAATACAAGGTGACAGAAAATGTCTCTCCTGACATCTTGCAATTTGTGTGTGTGTGGAGGGAGGAGAAGGAGAGAGAGAAGGAGACAGAGCACGATGTGTGCATGTTTCTATGTGTGGGACTGCATGTGTGCAGGCGTACATGTGTGCACAGGCATGTAGTAGCTCAAGGTTGATGCCCCGATGTCTTCCTCAGTCATCCTCCACCTTTTCTATTGAGACAGGTCTCTTACTGAATCAGAGCTTACTATTTTGACTAGTCTCACTAGCCAGCTTGCTCCAGGATTCCTTGTCTCTGCCTCCTGTGCCCTGGGATTACAGATGAGCCACTCCCGCCTAGCTTTTCACATGGCTTCTGGGGATCCACACTCCAGCTTGTGCAGCAAGAGCCATATCAACTGAGCCCTCCCCGAACCCCTCTGTACAATTTTTAAACTAATCTTTCCTAACACGTTGCAATCTCCTTCTTCTGATTGTTTGAAAGCAGATATTCAGGCATATGTCTGCAATCCAAGACTTGGAAGGCAGAGGCAGGATTCCCCCAAACTTGAACACAGGTTGATCTACACAGCGAGTGTCGGGGTAGCCAGGGTTGCATACTAGGATCCCACAGCAAAAGGACTTGGTGAATGACTAGCACTCACTGACAGACAGCACCATTTCTGCTCCACAGGACCTTCTGGGTCAATTCAAAAGAGTCTGAGACTCTGCGAGAACAAGAAGCAGGAGGTTACGTTTACTGGTCTACTAATTAATAGTCTTATTTCTTAATGAATCAAATAGTTTTCCCAAATTGCTTTTATATTGACCAAATGCGTATTTTCTACAAGTTAGAAACAACTGAATCATCTCCCCTCCCCGTGACTTCGTCTCCTGTTCCATTCTTTATCTTTCTGATCAGTATCTTTGCTGTGAAGACAGTCCTGGGCCATGAATTCAACTACCACACATGTGATTCATAACATTAGCTGTATTTAATTTGAGCAAGATTTGGATTTTATAAGTCTCTCGATATACAAAGCTCTACTGGTCTCCAAAAATCTTTGCCTTAAAAGGTTTGTGGTAATATGTGTTTAGTAGACTTTGACTTTATTAAAAAAAAAAAAAAAAAGAAAGAAAGAAAGAAAGAAAGAAAGAAAGAAAGAAAAGAAAAATAGGGTTTTAAGTGAAAAAACTTGTTTGAACCTCTGCAGAAGCATCAATTTAATAGTAAAATGCTGCCTCCTTCTGGATAAATTGAATTATACATGAGAAACCTGTAAAACTGCCACCAAAATACATTGTCTTGGGCAAAGGGGGAGAGGAGGTATTTTTAAAAGAATTTGTTGGTAAAAGAAATAGAAGCAGAAAGAGGTAACTTGAAAAATTACCTAGAGTCTGTCTTTGAAGCAATAAAGCGCCTGACCCTGTACCTCATGCATACGGTTCTGCTATCAGAGAATTGGGGGTTTTAATCTCACTGATAAAAGAACTTAAGAACAGACCAAAAGAAGCTCGAAGACAACTTCTTTAGAGCTTAAAAGAATCCCCCAAGGCAGACAAAGCTGTAGGACAGTAATGGTGATCTCATTAAAGAGTTAATTATTCTTCATATCGCTTTAGGATGGCTCTGAGTGAACCTATTTTCCTATGGCATGGTCCTCTGGCCAGGTGAGACCATCTGGATTAAGTCTTAAGGGAAGAGATTCTGGCACATCTCCACCCAGACCTAGATTCCATGTTTTTGGCCAGGAGGCAACAATGTTCCCTCGGTGGGCCTTCAATGCTAACAATCCTTTTTGAAAATATTATTAAAGGTATTTAGGAGATGGGCTGTGATTGAAAAATAGATATAATCTTTCTTTATGAAAATCTGAAGATATGGTCAGGAGAAACTGATGTCTGGACTGGAGATTTAGTTCCCACCCTCACACTGAGGAGATAGAAACCAGCTCTCCTCTTTGGTATTCCTGGCTGGAGAACCAGGATGGTTCTGGAACAGCTGCCCTGAGCTACCTTGTCCAGTTTCTATCTCCTGCCTCATAAATAAGTCACTTATGGATGCCTGTTCTATTCTTGCCAGGAGACAAATAATGATAATTTCCCATTTTGGAAAGTCATCAGAATTGGGTTGGTAATATCAGTGAGGATTGGTGTGTAAAACTGCCATGTTGCCATGGTTATAATATTACATGCTATAACATATGTCATATGTTTTATATATATATATATATATATATATATATATATATATATATATATATATATATATATAATCAGTCATATACATCATAATCTTATCCCATGAAGAAGATCCAGACAGAGTTCCTGCTTTCAGGAGAGAAGGTAGAGATCAGAATGACATAAAATGCTATGCCAGATAAGGTCAAAGAACTGAGTAAAATATTGAAATTCTTTGTGGTATGCACTGGGTCAGAGACAGAGGCGCCCAAAGGCTTTTTTGAGATGGATCTACAAAAGAAAGGAGATACGGATTTGCAAGGGGCTCTCTGGGGACATGACCCTTGAGAAGTGGAAGAAAGAAGTAGGGTTGGGTGGGAGAAAGAGCAGAGGGAAAGTGAGCACGTGGTTGGGGAGGTTGAGGCAGGGAGTGAGAGGAGGGCGGCAGTAGAGGCGAGGTGGTTAGAAGGTTGAGACTAGGTCTGGGGAAGATGGTGTCCTCGGATTAGGTCTGGCTGGATAAGGAGGAGGAGGAGGAAAAGCAGTAGGGAGAGCAGGAAGTCATTGAGGAGAAGAAGGACTTGTCCATAGAGTAGAAGTCCCAGGAAGAAAATGAATCAAGAGAAGCCCAGCTCTGAGAGGAGCTGCATCAGAAGACTGACGACGAGGTCTCCCGAAGGAGAATCTGGAAAGTGGAGGAAATGGGCAGGAGAAGGATGGGAGAGGAGACTGGCAAAAGCTCTGACATGGGGACTGCCACCCACTTTCCATTACACCAGAAGAGCTCAGGGTCCCTTCGAATTTTGAGGGGACATAGTGGCCAGGCCATGTTTCATGAGACATTTTGACTTAATAGACACTTTTAATACAGGGCTGATAAATTGTTAAAGACACATGCTAAAAGAGTCTCTGGTTTGGTTAGAGGATTTCTGACCTGTGGCTACAAGAAGGGGTGAGAAAGGAGATTTTTTCCCCAATAGAAAGCAAGCCAGGGACTGGAGAGATGGCTCAGAGGTTAAGAGCGCTTGTTCCTACAGACAACTCAGGCTTCATTCTCAGCACCTATGTGGTACTCACAAAAACTCATAACTCTAGTTCCAGAAGAGTCAATGCCCTCTTCTGAACTCCACACTGGGAATGCATGTGGTGCACATATATACGTGCAGACAAGAAGACAAAACCCTCATATACACAGGAAATAAAATCTTTAGGGAAGGAAGGAAGGAAGGAAGGAAGGAAGGAAGGAAGGAAGGAAGGAAGGAAGGAAGGAAGGAAGGAAGGAAGGAAGGAAGGAAGGAAGGACCCACCCCTCCCTTGAGAGGCCCTGCTTGCTAATAGGGTATCCTATCCTCAAGAGCAGAGGAACACATTGGGAAACCCCCTGGCGTGGGGAGGGACTGACACTATGACCTTATCAGAGGGGACACTCCCCACCTGCTGCTGGGGTTTCTGAGGGGTCTGCCCAGTGGGTGATCAAGAGGGAAGGGCCTCTGGAAGAGGGAAAATTCTCAAAATCCTCCCCTTTGAATCAGTCAGTGGTGGATACAAGGAGTGGAATGGAGCGGTGGGCCCTGGAGTCACTGGAGAGGAAAGAGGGGCTTGAGGGGTTGAAGGGGAGATTAGAGAAGAAAGGAACAGAAGGGACAGCCCCCATGGGAGAGCCGGCACCCTGTCTCCCTGAAAAGCCCACTAAACAAAAGGTTGATGGACAGAAAGAGAAGAAAAGGAGTGTTTTCAACAGGCATGTTTAATCCAAGAAAATCTGCAGAACGGAGGGAGGCCTCTAGGCCTGAAGCCCCTCCCAGACTAGGGATAGTTATGGGGGTGGGGGAGTGGTAGGGGAGGGCGTGTCAGAAAACTTCCTTTTGTCCAGAAATTGAGGAGGGGCTGTCAGGCAACTGATAACCAACTCTGCGGCCAGCAGTAACTAGGGGCCGGCAGGGTGGGGTGGCAGGAATCTAGGAAAACATATTGCTTTAGTTCTGGGAATTACGATCACTGTGTTTTGGGCCTAGCCCCGGTTAATGGGCTGGGGGGTAGAAGGGTCCACGCCATGTCACGTGGGAAGAGGATGGGGGACAACTTTGAGGACTCAGTTCTCTCCTTCCATGTGGGTTTTGGGGATCGCACTAGGGTTTCCAGGCTCGGTGCCAAGAGCTTTTCCTCACTGAGCCATCTTTCTGGCCCCACGACTCTTGTCAGAATAAATCCACAAAGAATGATGGTCACGTTCATTCGCGGGAGTTTACCTGACACTCTCTCTTTCCGTGGTAATTCTGGCAAGGCAAACACTTGTTCTTGTACTCCAATAGTAATTGCAAATGCTAACTCTCAGGTCACGTGCTGCGTGCCACGCAGTAAATATATCTAGGGGGAGGGGTACAGAACGTCATAAAGGATTAAGAGGCGAAAAAGTTTCAAGGAGTCTTGTCTGAGGAACCAAATATGGAAAACTGGTATGAATTCAAAGTATCTTTATTGATACAATAACAAGCGAGGCTGGAGAAGCGGCTGCTGTACCTCAGGCTGCTATGGTCACAGGTTTGGGAGTGAAATGCAGGACTGCAGAAGCAGACTGGCCCAGATTAAGGAATGAGTAGAGAGAAGGCCAGGCCCAAACAGGCAAACCAGGGGACAGGTGGATGGCCATTGAGTAAGCTGTATCAAGAGCAGACTGAAGGCCAGGCATGGTGGCGCACACCTTTAATCCTAGCACTGAGGAGGCAGAGGCAGGAGGATCTCTGTGAGTTGGAGGATAGCCTAGTTGACACAGTGAGCTCTAAGACACCCCGGACTACATGAGACCCTGTCCAAAAATAAAAAAATAAAAATAAAGAGTAGCAGCTGAGTGACACTGAAGCCCCCAGACAGGCAGGAGTCCTGGGCCAGGCATCCTTGCTACATATAGCAAACATTTGGTAGTCAGACAGCAGGGTGGAGGGGACAGTGTGCGGTGTTCACTTCTTTGTGGGATCTAGATGAGGAGGTCATACCCTTCCTTTGTGTGATGAACCTGACAAGTTCTTGGGCCTGTTTTCCTGATAGGATTTTGATACTCCCATATACCCCTACAAAGTCAATTTGCCATGATAAATTTACAGTGTGACACACTTTTTTATTTAAGACTTACTTTGTGTCTTATTTTATTATGTTTATTGGCATAGAATATGTGTGTGTACTGTATACTTGCAGGTATCCCAGGAGGCCAGAGGGGGCAGAGGATACCTGTTAAAATAAAGTTATTGCGCTTAATGGAGAGTCCAGCGTTGAATTTTCCAATGCTTTTTATTAATCACAAACCATGTCAAATCTCAGGGAATTCTAATACCCAGGCAGTTGGGCAGAGAGCTCACTCCAAGGCTTCTTCATCCCATGCTCTCCTCTCCGTTCTTTTTTTTCATTCAGCTCCTACCCCTCCTCCACCTCCTACTCCCCACTCCCTCCTTGCTCTACCCCTCAATCCCCAGGTGTTTTTCTTCCTGTTTTCACACAGACCCTCAATCAACAAATAACAGGAACCTCCTGTTAGGGATGGAAGCTGGGGATGGCACAGAGATGTAATCAAGTAAGAGACTAATCTTAACTAAAATATTATCCACAACTAAACATACCACAACAGATACCCTGGAACTACAGTTACAGACAATTGTGTTCTACCAGATATGGGTCCTGGGAACCAAACCAGTGTCCTCTACAAGAGCATTGAGTTCTTAACCACTGAGCCATCTCCCCGGCCCCATAGTGTGGCACCCTTTCTACTCCCAGGAATAAGTCACTCCCAGGAATAAGGTGAGGTCTCACAAATGATATGGTTACAAGTGTCCCTGGGGCTGCAGCCATCCTCCTCTCTCAAAAGCTGCTGGTAAAATGGAGTCTCTCAAAGCAAGGCACAGTCTGGAATGATGTGGAAGTTTATTTTTAGTTATGTATAAAATAATTGTTTGTGCACTACTGGGTGAGGAACTCCTTAGGTATTGGCATTTTGTATTGTCTGCAGGTGTTGGATTTATGTGGGGGATGTTTGGTCATGATCTGCATGTGCTATCAGTAAAACACTGAGGAGTTCTGAATCAATAAAAAACCTCTAGCTCAGACGCTCAGGGTTCCACTGTCGAAGATGGCACTGACCATGATGGTGGTTCCCTCTGCTGAGGTCTGGCAGGGTTTCCAACCTATGAAAGCACCTCCCTGTCTTCCTGGGTGAGCTGCCATAGTAGTTACATACTGCTACACCAGAAAGCCGTTGTTTTATACAATATGGGTAAGTTAGAGCAAAAACAGCCTGTTCTCAACACATGCTCAGGGTCTCTTTAGTGAGCATGCAAATTAACTGCTTCATGCCTCAATGTTGTCTCTAAAATGTATGTGAGAACAGTATCACCTGGCAGTGGTGGAATATGCCTTTAATCCCAGAACTTGAGAGGTGAAGGCAGAGGCAGACGCAGGCAGATCTCTGTGAGTTTGAGCCCAGCCTGGTCTACAGAACAAGTTCCAGGACAGCCTATAACTTGTCTCAAAAAGCAGCCTGTCTCAAAAAACAAAACAAGCAAGAACAGTGTCTATCTCGTGAGATCATTGAGAGGATGAGAAGAGTCAGAAACCTGGTACAGAGTGTTCTGTGCATGTTGGCTGCTGCTCTTACAGCCATTATCATTGCTGTCATACTAATCTGCTGTCCACGGTGTGCAGATAAATGGCCCCCTAGCACTTCAGTCGTCTGATGCTGAAGCTTGGTCCTTTAAAGCTTGTGGCTACCAATGTGTAGAATTGTGTTCAGGGACTAGTTAGTTACATGAATTTACTCTACACATACCCTATTTATTTTTCAATTACAAACTATTAAAATAAATTAACTCCTGGTGCTATTTGATGCTCTATTAGTCAGTGATATGAGCAGATGCTCCTGGAATAAAAGCTGAGGACTGTGCACATTCCAAGCTGTTAAGCCCTTTTTATGGTGAGGAAATATTCCAATTCCATTTTGCTCAAGAGCAGAGGCAATCATCTTGTTCATAACTATCTGGTAAATCAAGCTTTAAACAAAAGAGAGAGAAGACACCAAAATCTCTTCCAGGACTGAAGGCTACCAACTAGGTAGCACTTAAATTATGTAGCAGGTCTTAGCTCCCATTTGACCAATTTAAAACCTTAATCAATTTGCACTTGGCCCAAGCACCGGTGATTCACAGGCAGCACAATCTTTTAACACTGTGGGAACTCTCAGGAGTTGGCTGGATTGAGACTTAGAAATATCTACAGCAGGTTCTACAGCTACCAACAAAATCCTTCTGGAGTCTTGTAAAGAGAAAGGCATTCTAAATTTCTGCCTGATATTTTTAGATCCATTTTTTAAACTAAATGCCTGGGGCTGGAAAGACAGCTCAGTGATTAAGAGCGCTTGCTTATTGCTCTTCCAGATAACTGAGGGTTGATTCCCTCATGTTTCCCAGCATCCAGGTGGTTGCTCACAACCATTTATAACTCTTTGCCCAGGGGCATGCAATGTCCTCTTCTGGTCTCTTGATGCACGGACATACATATAGGCAAAACACTTATACACATAAGTAAAATGAACTAAATGATTGAGACTAAGATTGAGGGGTTAGGTAATTTGCATATCCTGGAGTCTTAGTAACTACACAGCAGTGTTATTCGCTGACAACTGATCTCAGCCATGGCTACTTCTGAGCCTCTATCATTTTACCAGGTTCAGCAATCATAAATGCCACTTTCCTTCCGGTTCATTCCTAGAAAAGGCCAGCTGTGGACTAGTGAAACATTCCAGCGAAAACAGGAATACAATACAATCCTCCTTGAATAACAACGTAGTTGTGAGGAAAGAAGAGGCCCTTTTTCCCCACACAAAAGAATATTAAAGTATTCTTGTTATGTCTCAAAAGTAATATTTTTCAGATAACCATTAAATTAGATGAAGCTAGACACAGTGGCACACACCTGTCATCCAAAACCCAAGAGGCAGAGGCATGTGGGTTGCAAGTTCCAGGCTAACCTGAGCTCCACAGAGACTTTGCTCAAAACAAAAGATAAATTAAATAGATGCAAAAATAAACCACAGAATACATGTAAGTGTAGGTGCCATAGAATAGAAATGGCATCCTTTTGGATGTGGTTTTGGTTGGTTGGTTGGTCTGGGGTTTGGGGTTTAGAGACAGAGCCTCACTCTACAGCCCACACTGACCTGGACCTTGGGTCCTACTGCCTCCACCTCCCAGTGCTGTGTAACAGGTGTGTGCCACCACTCCTAGATCTCAAGACACTCTTCTACTGGGAAAGATTTTTCACAGAGACACCAAAGATACAATAACGATGCTTTCTAGTTCTTGCAAATTTCAGAAGAGTTCCTGTCAGATTGTCCACTAGATGGCCCTAGTATATTACATACCAAGGATCTTTAACCAGAGGCTTATTTATTCCCATGATAAACTAAGGCATATATATATATATATATATATATATATATATATATATATATATATATATATATTTACATATGAAGAAATATATACACACATATATATGGTTGAAGAAATATATATGTGTGTGTGTGTATGTATATATATAGAGAGAGAAAGAGAGAAGAGCATTTCTTCAACCATATATATATAATATATATGTTATATATATTCAACCATATATATACATATATACATGTATTATATATATATGTATTTTGTATATATATATATAATATATATTATATATATATGGTTGAAGAAATGCTCCTCTAAAGAAAAAAACAATCATTAAATATTTTAATAAAAATTATTAATTACCTAACAAGATGGAGAATTGAACTGAGGCTTTAATTTCCACTCTACACCAATCTGAAGGAAAGGAAACGTTATAAATTCATGCTGTGCTCTGCACGGCTCCAGTGATTGACCTAACAGGGGATAAGGGGAAGTAAGAAAGGACAGGCACACAGACACACATACAGAAAAGCTGGATCTTCCACAAGAAGTGACAGGAGGCTGTCTTGTGCCAAAATTAGGACAGAGATCAAGATGGAAGACCTGGGTTCCAGGACGCAGGCCTCTAATCTAGGAGAGAGGCGAAAGGTGAAGGTGACCAGGGAAGCTGTTCAGTGAGCCACGGTACGTACAACTGCGCGTTGAATGGAGACTGTTGATAGATGTACTGCCAGGAAGGAAAGGGAGGGAGGGGAACAACTATAGACTCTTCTCATACGTACAAACTTGTTCACAGTGGATTTTATTATTCTCTTAGAAATTATATGCGTGAATTAGTGATAAATGCACATGTTTTAAAACTAGGAAACTTTTTTGGTTTGGTTTGGTTTTTGTGTGTTGTTATTTGTTTGTTGTTGTTTGTGTGTGTGTGTTTTGAGAAAGGGTTTCTCTGTTGTAACTCTGGCTATCCTGGAACTCTCTATGTAGACCAGGCTGGCCTCGAACTCACAGAGATCTGCCTGCCTCTGCCTAGTGTTGGGATTAGAAATGTGCACCATCATGCCCAGACAAACTAGGAACATTTTAAAAACAAGATTCTTGACAGAATCTTGAGTGTAACCTTTTAAAACTATCTTTTATGGAGACAGTTGGAGAAAAATTAAATGAAGATCATATATTTTAAAATATTGTGGCAATATTTTTTTTCTTAGAGATGATAAACATATTGTAGCTAGTATATTTAAAGTTGCCAGTAACTTTCTATCCCCAATAATGAGTTTATTGCTGAAGCATAAGTTTTACGAAAACCCCAAGTCAAAGCCAAGCACAGAAAGGACTCTTACAATATCACCACCACTGACGTGAAGAAGTCCACCACCACTGGATACCTGATCAACAACTGTGGAAATCTGAGGTCAGCAGATATGTGACTACCATTGATGTCCCAGCACACAGAGACTTCATCCCAACCACTTTACAACAGGCAATGTCAGGTTAACTGTGTTTCCTGGCTGGTGCTGCTGGTGTAGGTAAATTTGAAACTGGAATGTCTCAGGATGGGTAGACTCTGTCAACACCCTTCTGGCTTATGCACTGGGTGTGAAACAATTAAGGACCAAAATAAATAAACTTCATCCCATAGAGTCACCTTTCATCCAGAAGAGAGTTGAGGAAATCATTCAGGAAGTCAGGGCCTACATGAAGACAACCTTGACACGCTAGCTTTTGTACCACTTTCTGGTTGGAACAGTGACAATATGCTGAAGCCAAGTGCCAGTGTGTGTTGGCTCAAGAGCTGGAAAGTCACACATAAAGATGACAATGTCAGTGGACTCCCATTGCACAAAGCTTTGGATTACATTCTGCCATCAACTTGCCCAACTGTTATGACTTTGAATATGGCCCTCCATAGTGCTTACCAACTGGTGGTTCCATACAGTCCCTGTAGACCAAGTGGTGACTGGCACTCTCAAACCTAGCATGGTTGTCAACTTTGCTCCAATTAATGTCACAAGTGAAGTCTGTTGAAGTACACCATAAAGCTTTGGATGAAGGTCTTCTTGAGAACAACATGTGCGTCAATGTCAAGGACATGTCAAAGATGTACATCATGATAATGTTACTGTTCTTGTTGGCAACAGGGAGGGAGAACAGATTCACACTAACACCCACAGAAGCCCAAGTAATTCCCTTCATCTTTTAGAAACTTCAATTTAAGTAAAACCAAATTCTTGGTTTCAGAAGGAAAAGTAATGTCAGGATAAGCCAGTATGAAACAGAGTTGGGGTTTATTAAAAATAGAAAGTCACAAGCAGGGTAGTGGTGGCACACACCTTTAATCCCAGCACTTGAGAGGCAGAGACAGGCAGATCTCTGTGAGTTCAAGGCCAGCCTGATCTATAGAGTATGTTCCAGGACACCCAGAGTTACAACAAAGAAATCCTATCTTGAAAACAGCAAAAAAGAATTAAAAATAAAAATAAATAATAAATAATAAAATAGGAAGTCATTGAAGAAAAGAATAAAACACACCTATGCATGCATGTGTAAGTCTTTCCTTCCAAAATATGGGTTCCAGATAAAACATTCAAGTCATTAGACTTGGCAGTAAGTGCCTTTATCCATTAAGGAATCTTTCCAGCTCATTTTTTGAAACAGGTTCTTAGAATGTAGCCCAGACTGGCCTGAAACTCAGTATGCACCCAAGCTTGGCCTCAATTCACAGAGATCTGCCTGCCTCTGCCTCTGCCTCCCAGATGTTAGATAAAGAGCAGCTCTGGGAGAGACATATTTATCCAAGTGTGGGTATGGTTATCAAAGGACAGTCACAATTAAGATCTTGCATTAGCCACATGTACCATTTTGGTAGCTTTCAAAGGGTTGCTAAGAAACTTTATTTTCCTTTTGTCTCTTTTAGGTAAATGAGATTATAGGGTGGCTCTGCTAGTGACTTGAATGGGATTATAATTTGAAAAAGAGAAATCAGGAGTCACTGGGGTTTCATACAAAGTTTAGCACACCTTTCACTCTAAATAATCTGACGAGATCCAAGCAAGTTGTATGCTTATAGGTGGAAGAGCAGAAAGGCCTTAAGTAAATGTTAATTTTGTTTGAATTCTTGATTCTCAGCTAGGGAAAAGCTTCAACCAGGCTCTGAGATAAGGAGCTCCTTTCCATGTCTCTGTAATTTCTCCAGCTTCTCTCCTGCCTCAGTATCAGTAAAAGTGACCCATTGATGGGGGCAGCTGGTTTCACTGCTCAGGTGGTTATCTCGATTCATCCAGGCCATTTCCCCACACGCCATGCCCACACGCTAGGTGGATTTGCAGCTCACACTGCTTGCAAGATTGCCAAGCTGAAGAAAAAGATCAGTAGTCATTCTGATGAGATGCTGAAAGAATGCTCTGCATTCTTGAAATCCAGTACTGCCGCCATCATCCCCAGCAAGCCCTGGGAGGTGAAAGCAACTGTCCTCCTCTGGGTCATTTTGCAATTTGTGATATAAGGCAGACAACGGCTGTGCGTGCCATCAAAGCATGAGCAAGAGGGCTGATGGAGTCACCAATCCTTCCCAGAAAGCTCAGGAGGCTATCAATGCTGTCCCTAACACCTGCCACCACAGTGTTAACCAGTGGTCGAACCATGTCAGAAATGTTTATCTTAACTAGCCATCTAAGTAAAGAAACTGTTAATATTAATAACACACCCTAAAACCTTCAGAAGAGAAGGTAAATGTCTTAGAGACCATTAGGTTGTACGTGTGTAGCAGCTGTAAGGGATTAGTTTTTGGTTGGTTTTTTTTTTTTTTAATATGGCATTTCAAAAAAATATTGTGTGTGTGTGTGTGTATGTGTGTGTGTGTACATGCCTTCAGAGATAAGAAGGCATTGTATCTCCTATGGCTAGAGTTGCAAGTGATTACAAGCCACCCAGTATGAGTGCTGAAAACTGAATTTTGGTTCTCTTCAAGGGCAGCAAGCACTCTTTATCTCTCTAGACCTTTCATAAGTATTTTCAATGACAACAACTTGGTCAAAAATCTGTACTATAACTTTGAGACACATTAATACAAATTTTAATAGAGAAAAATATCGCCATCATGGATGATAAAGAAGAAAGACTGTTGGGGAATCGAAAATGAGTCTATAGGAATGAGTGCCCTTCCAGTGGCATTCCAGGCCAAAGCAAAATGAGAAAGCAAAGACCAAGACACAAAGCCATCTTCTCAGCCATTCAACAAACATTAGATGAGGGTAGCCCAGTGCACAGAGGTTAGTCTTCTGCCATAGGACCTTTATATTCCAGTGGTGAGGGCAGAAGGTAGTTCTGAGCTACAAGGAATCAATTCTGCAAAAAACAACTTAAGGGTGTAGCGGGTTGTGGTTGTGATTAGTGTGTCTACCGCCCTGGGTTCAGTCCCCAGGCAGCTGGGGTGTAGTTCAGAGGCAGTGGTTGTGACTAGTATGTCTACCACCCTGGGTTCAGTCCCCAGCACACACTAAAAACCAGAGAGAGGTGAAAGGGGAAAGGTGTTCTGAGGTGAAGCAAACACGTGCGAAATGGAACAGCAGCTGGGGAGCCAGTATGTCTGTGCATCTGTGCCTGTGAGAAAGCAGCAGCAGAGCAGGCTCCAGGGCTACAGAGGGGTCCTTAGGACCTGGTTAGAATTTCAGCTTCTATTCTGAATTTAGAGAGCAGAGGAATGAGAGGAACCAGCTAGGTGTTAAAGGATTGCTTTGGGGTTTGTGTTAAGGACAGAGTGAGAGACACAAGTGAAAAGCGAGTAGGTCAGTTAGGAGGCCACTGGATCAGAGCTGGTAGATGGAGAAAGGTGAAGCACAGGATTAACCTTGTCAGCAGCAGCTCTGAGACATTGAAAGGGGGAAAACCTGGCTTGAATGAGGCTCACAATAGTGGAAAGAGCAACAGGGCCGACACAGGTTTTTGGCTGCAAAGGAGAGAAAAGGAACAGCAGCTGGAGGGGATGCAGTCACATGTGCTGACAAATACCCCACTGCGTGATGACTGTATTAATTTACATTAGTTTATTGGTATGGAGTAATAGATTATCAGTTGGTATTGATCATTTATATAGGAGGCAGGAACAATTGCTGCTCCAACACCCTTGAGTAAATGGAAGGAGGAGGGCTCCTGGGCACAGGCAAAGGTGGCCCTCAGCTAGCCGTGGACAGTTCCGCCCACAGTAGCAGCAGGGAGTGGAGAGTGTGTGGACCCAGGTGCAGAAGGTGTGTGGACATGGTGGCAGCAGCCATGAAAGTTAGATTCTGACTACTTTTATTTTAAGAAAACTGGCAGGATGAAGATGGGAGAGGCACTGGATATCTGCAGCCTGGGCAATGTGAAAGCTAGGTATCTAAGGGACTGGCCACATCCCAGGAGGTACAACCCAGACGGCACATGGTGTGTGTGTTTTGAAGGTGTGGGATGTGAGATTACTGTGACAGAAAAACGTGTGGCTGCAAAATTCGGGTCCATTTGAGGTTGGGATCCCTCAGTGTGAGCCTTGTCAGTCCCTTTTGTGTTTTTTCTGCTGTTATGTTATACTGAGTGGGTTCAGGCTGGGAGCTGAGTTATACAAGGGGGTGATTATAAATAATGACTGATTATTGAATTTAAACTAGTTTAAAAAAAAACAGTAAAAAGGCAATGCAGATTAAAAAGCACCACTAGAAGTGAGGAACAAAGATTAGAATAACAAGACTTTCCCTGGGAAGACGTAAAGAAACGTCCCCATTCACAGGCCAGCAAGATGGCCAAGCTTTGTGACCTGAGTTCAATATGTGGAGCCCAAAACCCATGCACCTCAATACACACACATACACACACACACATACACACACACTAAAATAAATGTAATTTTTTAAAGAAACTATTATTCACCCTAATAAAAAACATACTGACAGCCAAAAAGAGTCTGTCCACATCCAGTTTATAGGGGTTCCTTACAGAAAGATGAATAACTGAAAGGGAACATACCACCAAGAAGTCCCCTGAGTTACTCATGGGCAGCTACACCACTGGAGTCTCAGCTACTCCAGGATGACTTACTGAGAAGTCTCACTGGGAAACATATTGGCAACTAGGCAACTGAAGAACACCCCCCAACACACACACACACACACACACACACACACACACACTCACACAATCACACAATCACGAACACTCATTCACACAAAACACACACACACACTCACACAATCACACACACACACTTCACACACACACACACACACACACACACACACACACACACACACACACACACACACACTCACACACACACTCACACAAACACACATTCACACAAACACACACACACACTCACACAAACACACATTCACACAAACACACACACACACACTCACACAAACACACTCTCACACACACACACTCTCACACACACACACACACACGGTCAGAGGGGAGCAGTGAAAGGACTTGGGCTACATTAGGCTGCATAAATGACTGCGTTATGGAGGGGTAGAGTATGGTGTAATCTGAAAATTCGAGTTGGAAGTGGGGAAAAGGTAAAAAAATGGTCTGGAAGCCACCAGGAAAAGCAGGCTCAAAGGCAGAGGGCTATACCTGCTGCATTAGAATGGACTACAGGGGGAGAGTATCCTGGGAGTAGAGTTTCCAATATACCAAGAAAGCAAAGGGACATCTACAGATGAGAAAATAAAAGGAACCTGCATAAGTGACCACGTTTGACAAAGCTAAAGCATCAAAACACAATGCCCAGACCATGCCGACAATTCCAAATGTATCTGTAATTCACTGTACTTTCTGATCCAAAACACACTTGATGTGACCCAGTTGCCATTCTTATTTTCCAAACAGACCACAATAGACATAATATTCCCTAGGAATAGTTCTAAACACAGTAAGTGTTGATAAAACCTGAGAATGAGGGTGGAATCTCTTGGCTGGACCCAGTGAGATGCTATGAGTGGAAGACAGCAGAAGTGAGATAACTCTCTAGGTACCGTTTTGGGGGTCAGTGTGAATGAGTACATCAATAAAGGAGTCAGAGAAGGGAACAGGCAAACCTAAACTCTTCATTACTTAAGGGATACAGTAATCTGAGAATCTAAGATGCCTACAGCTTAGTGTATCAGAATGTCCAGTCACCACTGGAAAAAGATGTCTAGAACTCAGGAGAAAAGTGAAGCTGGAGAGATATCTTAGGAGCCATTGCACACACATATGGAAGCTGAAATAGGTGAGTGGCAAAGCCCCGAAAGAGTGCAGAGGCCAGGCTTCCCGATGTGAGGCCCCAGAGCTGACGGGCAGTAACTCACCTGCCAGTGGCCAGCCTCCGCTGAACAGTGGTCATGTCATTCTACTTTAACACAAAGCTTATTTAATACTTCTATTTATAGCTGATTTAAGGATGAAACATAGAGATTGGTGGTGTGGGAGTTCCGTGCTGAGCCACACTGGACCCTAAAGCAAAGGGAGAAATCTATAATACCAATCCTATCCAATGTTGAAATCATTCTCCCCCAAATTCACATCCACCGAGCATCAGAGTGTGAGCTTGTTTGAAAGTTGTGTCTTTTCAGATATAATTAAGTTAAATGAAGTCCTTCTGATTATAATGGGCCCTAAATCCAATGCCTATGTGTGTCTTTATGGGGAGGACAGGGCACAGACACACAGGAAGACATTTTTATGAGAACAGAGGCAGAGGTGGGAGGCAACTGCACACCAAGGAACAAGGCCATCAGCAACCATGAGAAGACAGAGAGACATGGCCTTCCTCTCTAAGGAACTATATTTTTCAACAGCGAATGACTAAATCTGTTTTGGACACTAGATTTTTGGATCCTTTATTACAACATCACCAGGAAAATACTATGCAGTTTACTTGAAATTTGGTATGGTCTTCTATAACTCCTAGCATGAAGCATGTGTTTCTGAAATACTGTCTGAAGGGCCAGTATGGTGAAGACCCACAATCGTCAAGCCTGACCACCTGAATTGAATCCCTGGGACCCACATGTTGGAAAGAAGACCAATCCTACAATTGTCCTCTGTCCTCCACATGTGTGCTGTGGCACTCACATGCCCACACACATAAACACACATGCACACAAAGTAACTAAAAACGTAATAAAATAACTAAAACATTGCATGAATATGTACCGTGATTACAAGTCCTGTGCCACCCCTGTAAATTTTGCAGCTGAAGCGAGCATCAGACTTTCCTTCCATTCTGGCCCTTGGGTGTTTTAACACTCCTCTGACTATTTTCAGAAACAAATCTATCCAAATAACAAACAGTGAAAGCAAGCAAGCAAGGAGTTCTTAGTTAAAGGACTTTATTTAGGCAATGACTGCATGCTCTCCCTCATGACAGATGCATAGCTAGTCTATTTGAAGGGACATACAGATATTGGCAAACCTTAAGAAATACAGCCACCGTCTGTTGACTCCAGATCCATTCTATGGGGGTGGGAGAATCACGTGGTTTCATTGGCCTAGGATGGTAAAACGGGGGTCTGATACATTTGTATTCATTTTGAGAAAAGATATAACTAAAAATTCCTCAAAATCGAATGTGAGCTGTTTGGTCATCATATAAGTAGAACTTCTAAAACATGGCCCCTAAGTTAAAAAACAAAACAAAACACGCATTTATTGTTGGGGAGGAGAATGCACACGTTCCACGGTTCCAGTGTGGAGGTAAGAAGACAGCTTGTAGGACTCGGGTTTGCTCTTCCATCATGTGAGTCTCTGGGGTCATACTCAAGCTGTGAGGCTTGGCAGGAAGTGTCTATCTACGGAGGCATCTGGGAGTTAGAGGCCATCCTGGTCTCCATAATGAGTTCAGTCCAGCCAGAGCTACACACCGAGAAGCTGTCTCCAGTGAAAGGGAGGCGGTATTGGTTTAGGAGTTAGGATGTTGAACCAAGATTAGTCATTTTTAGTTAATGATTACTTGTTTTATATTAGATGTAGCTTCTTTTTATTACATCTTATTTTACAGGATGGGAGCACGCTCATGTGGAGGTCAGAAGACAACCCGTGGGAGTCAGTTTTCTCCTTCCACCATATGGTGCCCAGGATCAAAGTCAGATTGTCCGGCTTGGCGGCAAGTGCCTTTACCTACTGAGTCATCTCAACAGCCCTTATTTTGTCACTATACATCCCAGAATCTATAGTCATTGGCAAGTGACAGAGTATGGATCAAAGAAAAACATTTCTACTGGCTGTTCTAAGAGCTAATGTCACTACACAGGGGACTGCTTCCGAAGCGGACTAGTCTGGACACCCAAACAAACCTCACTGTTTCATAGACTGTAGTTGCCAGTACTCTGTCATGGGAACCCTGTTATTACCTCTGAGACAGCTAAAGCTGCAGCTTTATTTAAATCACTGCTGGAAACACATCACAGATATACATGTGTTCATCACATTTGTTTTTTTTAATAAATTTTATAGCACCCACAAAATTTAGAATTCAGTTTTCTAACATTTCAAGCAACTATTCATGTAGCTGAGTTTTCTCCTGTTTCTGATTCTAAGTAACTCACACGTTCCCCACTTTCCATTCCAACCTAGCCCACCTCTCCCTCATCTCTCTGTGCTTTGTTCTTAGTCACTTCAGGATGCAAACATCAAATTCACAAGAGCATGGGGTACAGTCTCAGCAAATTGAACTGGACTGAACCCAGAGCTCACTTTGTTTAAGTCTTTTATTGATGTAAGAAAATGTTAATTGACCTCCCCCACTGATACAAAGGCCTTTTATGCATAATGAACAGAACAATGTAGCCTGTAGGTTCAGCTGACCAACCCGGTGCCATAGAGATGTGTCACAGTCAGTCTGAGGTTCTTAGGTCTTCCCAAGATTGCTCATTGCTGAAGGCTGCAGGGCTATAAGGTCCCTTCATTAGCAATATTACAAACAAATGTCTTCTCATGTAAGAAATTGGGGGAAGGGTACCTTTAACAATTGCCTCAGCCAGGGTTTGTATCAGGTACAGGTGACATCTCAGAAATAGGTTGTTCACAGTTACTGGATTTACAGGGTTTTCCCAAAGAGTTCACCCCCTCACACACTCAGAAAGCTGTCTCCCACACACCCCAGTGTCTCATCCCTACATCTCTCCACTCATGCTCTCCTGTGTTCACTAGATAGCTACAAAAGAAAACAGAAGGCTTTGTTTGCCAAAGGGTTCACCTATTGTAAGGGAGGTTTTAACTGAGCTACAATCCCCAGGCTCTATCTGCATGGGAACTTTTATCCCTGCTCAAAATAAGAAAATAAGCCATTAAAAAAACAAACAAACAAAAAACAAAAACAAAAAAAATGGTCTGCAGTAGGTCTGGATACAACAGACTGAATATAAAAATAGAATCAGTCATACTAATTTTCCAAATCTCCAAACCCAAATTAAGTTATGGACTGACCCTCCCAGGAACCAGAAGCAAGTTCCTAACTGTCCTGTTTCAATAGGTAGGAGAGTCAAGTTCTTTCTGTTAAAACCTTAGGAAAAAGCAAAGTAAACTGATGTTAGCCGATTAGGCTTTGGGATTCTGTCTGCTTGTTTTTGTCAATTGCTATAATTCCACTGCTGCTTTACAAGAAAACCATGCAATGACCAGTCTGCTTTTTGTTATTTCACTGGTCTTCACCTCTCCATTACTCATAGAACTAGCTTATTCTGCCTCAGCCCATCAGAACACCTATTTTATGGATGAAGTTTCCCAATTCTAGAGTTTTACACAAAAACAATTAACATCTGAAAATTCTAGTTTTGTCCTTTGTCACCCTTACAACAATTTTTGTTTTGTTTTCTTGTTTTTTTTTCCTGCAATTTCAGTTTCTGGTGATTTAAAAGGCGGGATAGAAATGCCAGCTCAATCATCAGGAAAGAAGCCAAAGATCAGATCTTGTGTCAAACAAAAGAAAGGAAGCAATGAGGAGGAGGTGAGATGGGCCACAAAGGGAATGAAACTAAAAAAAGTACTAAAGAGGAAAAAAGGGCACCCTGAGACAAGGCAGTACCTTGAGTCCCATCCCTTAAGACAATCTTTTGCGTTTATTTGTAAAATTAGACAAAGCCTTCTGGTCTTTTAAAGACAATTTTCTGTTCTCTAAAACTTCAGCTGCTTTTCATGCCCAGCCTTTTCAAGGTGCAATACTTGGATAGGATAATCCAAATGAAATTAAATTTAAAACTAAGTTTATCTCTTCGGGTCAGGCTAAGGGTGTCTTACCCCAGCCTCCACTCTTATCTCCAGCTGAGGGAAAGCATAAATACAGGGCAAAGCTTCCAAATAGATCTAATCGACCTGTTTTGTAACTGTTTCTTTTAACAGAACACCCCATCTTGGAAGTGATGGAGTTCCACACAAGAAATGGGTGCAGTAAGAGCGACCGGCCTAGGCCCAGCGCACAGAACGCAGCGTCCGCGGTTGGCACCGCAGGGCAAAGGGGAGGCTGACTGCGTCACCGACCCGCGAGGGAAGAGGCTGGGCGAACGAGTCGGATCCGCCCACAGAGCGGGTGGCGGCGAGAGCACACGGGCGGGTCCAGCCTGCCGGCTTTCCGGGAACCCCGGAAGTGGGCCTTTTTGAGGGTCCGCTGATGGGAGGGGTGATGGCCCCAGGGGCCAGCGCATGCTCTCTGGCCGAGGCCGGGCACCATGTGGTGATACGGTCGGGTGGAGAGAGCTGCCCTGGTGCCCTGGTTAATCCCGCCCGGCGCGGCTGCCTGGGGTCTCGATCTCCTCTCCGGGGCCTCATCAGGGTTGTGGTTACAAGAGTGTGACCAGAGTCCGGTAAAAGTTGGAACTGCCGTAGTAGTTCCCGTTTACAAAATCCCCTTGCCCTCGAACATTACTAGCTTTTCTATCAGAAAGATAAAGAGCGTGTGATGTCATGGCCTTGGCATTTTAAAGTTCCCGAGCGCTTTAAGGGAGGGCAGCACAGCCTGCTCTCCTTGAACTCTCAAGCCTGAGGGATAGATAGTCCATGTAGAGACTGGGGGATTCACAGAGCCCACACCACACTGTAGGAAGCCGCACACTTCACCATTACAGGCTGACGTCTAGGTATAAAGATTTTAAGGCAGAGCCGGACTGACTACCATAGTAAAATTGACAATGTGAGTCAGTGCGGTGTCTACGATTATTTCTCCTAGTTTTATAATCTAAAAATTAGGTGTAGAGTGTTCTTATATCTAAATACAAAGTAGTAATCCAGACAGCGCTTCACTGATCCCTGACAACCCTGTAACTTGGTTGCTTTTGAGAACTGATACATGAAAACAGTTACCTATAAAAGCAATTCTGTACACGCTCCACTGTACTCTGTAGTAAACTAGCTGAAAAGCTTAGGAATGTAAACTGTTTACAGGTTGGGTGGGGGGGGGATCTTGTTTGCAATGGTTTGGAGATGCAGCAGAGAGCAGCATCTGATTCTGTGGTATGTGTGTGGCACTATAAAGAAACAACACAACCATCACCGAAGCAAAACCTATCTCCAGTGAGGTCAACGTTACAATGTATTCAACTTAAGTCCTACTAAAATCCCCTCCAAAATACCTTCTGATGTGTTTTCAAAGTCTTTAGTTGCAAAATGAGGTTTCGTTAATTGTGATGTCACAGTCCTCCCGAAGCTGCGTTGTTATAGAACCTTCGCTATCACAGAACTTGGGTTGAGAACTAATCAGGAAATACAAGGTTCTAATATGACCTTTGATACAGCTGGCCAGTGCTCATGATTTTGCTTTTCCTGGTTTAATCCGTCAGGTCCAAAGGAAACTCGTTTCCCCAAATTCTGATGGTTGCTGTCTTGAGATTTGTTGAAATAATTGTATTTACAAAATTGCACTTGGGGCCATTTTTCTTCATTGAAACAAATGTGTGTACATTTATTATTAAGAATGCTTGATGGCTCACCTTTAATCCTGAACTGAGAAGGGAGAAGCAGGAGAATCTCTTGAGTTCCAGGACAACCTAGTCTGCATAGTGAGTTCCAGGCTTGCCAGGGATACACAGTGAGACCCCAGCTCAAAACCAAGAATGTTTTCACTGGTAAAACTGGCTTAGTGGATAGAGGAGCTTGCTGCCAAGCCAGATGACCTGAGTTCAACTCCTGGGACTTGTTAAATTATTTAAGGAACAACTGTAGAAAGACAGAAGGCAGAAAGAAGAGGGGCTTGGTCTGACCTTACATGGGAACATGCTTATTCACAGCATGGGGGCACCTGTGTGTAGATGGCCAAAATGCCTATAGAGAAGATGGGATGAGGTTCCATATAGGAGCGAAAACAACTTCTGTAGTCTGCAAGGAAAGCTGGGAAGTGTAGTCTTTCCAGAAGAAACTATCATTCCTAACTCTGAGAGGATATAAAAATACAGGAAGGGGTGTTGCAGCTGTTTTCTGCTGAGGAGGGTATTTGTGGGAGAAGGTAGTTCTGGGTCCACTGAAGAGTGGATCCTCTAGTCGTGTAGCCAGGGAGGGTCTTATCTTGATTGGCACAAATGGATAGTGAGATTGTCATCTTATATTCCTGAAGAGACTTGAAAAATAACTATTTGAGGGCTGTAAGCAGATGTTTTGGTTACAGAGTAAAACAGATTTTCTGGGAAGGTTGGAAAAGAGGCAAGGACAGAAGTAGGAGAAATGGAGTGGTCTGGTGAGAGAAAGGTTGGTGATTGTGACAGGTCCCGTATCAGGTCTGTTGCACCAAGATGGGCTAATAGAAATAGCAGGGAGCTACTATCAAATGAATGGTACAGGAGAAGAGAGGACTAATGTAAAGAACTATATCTGGCCCAGGGTGAAAGGGAGGAAGGTCCCTTTTAGCCAGTTTCTCCATAACATCTAAAAGATCTTTTTACAGACATATCAGGAACAAATGGAGCTGCTGTGGGGTGAAGCTGTTGGAAGAACTTACATGAACACTTTGTTTGGATATAGGGTGAAGTTCAGTGAGTGAACCATTTAAGAGACAGAGTAACATAAATATGAGGATAACAAGGAGGAAAGGTGAGGAAGGAGGAGAGGCAGAGTGAAGGCCCAGAAGGAATTTCTGCCTGCTCCTGTGTCTTTAGGCCCCGTTTCAAAGCAGCTAGGATTAGATGGCATGGAAGCAGCATTTTTGGAGAGGAGAGCACAAATCCCACGCCAGCACTCAGATCTAGTCCTTTTAAATTTTGGAGTACTGCTGCAGTCAGGGAGTCCAGCTATCCTGAAGGATGACAAGCTGATCTGAGCTGGTGGAACAACGAGAGTAACTGATGCAAAGACTTCAGTCTAGCTACTTCAGTTCTAACTAAACAGTTTGTTTTTGTTCCCAAAACAATATCAGGAGTGACAAGAAGGGGGATGAGTTGGATGACCCATGATTCTCCCTTTTAGAGATCACCTGAACTGCTTTTAGGAGGTTGGAGTGTAGATCTTCAACTGCTTCAAGGCAGTAAAATGGTGACAAAGGGGAGCAACAGATAGAGGGTCCATCTAAGGGGCCACAATCAAACTTAACAGTTGGCAAAGATCCAAAACATGTCAGGAGGTAATAACTGTACAACTTTGTGGGGAACATTATGAGACAAATTTACATGAGGAAAATTTTAACATCAAGATTAACCTGAATCAATAAATCATAAGGTTAAATATAACATAAGATTAAATGCAATTGTACAACTGGCTGGACCATGTACCAGAGTTCTGTAGAAGGATAATGTAACTGGAATTAGCTGTTTGTTTACATCAGACTCCTGCACAAGGAACAAGCTCCTGGAAGCTTTGTAAAAGAAGTCAGTTAAAATCAGCATCCAAGGAAAAAAGTCTGAACAGAAAGTGTCTAAAGTATAAAGAACTTTGTATATTTGTTTTAAATATTAAAAAACAAGACTGTTATCTTAAATAACAATGTCTAGTATTTTAAAACATGACAGTACTTTTTTTTCCCATCAAATTGTCAGTGTTCTCTAGAGGAGCAGACAAATAAAAATATATGTAAATATCTATAATATATAAAGAGGATTTATTAAAATGGCTTACAAGCTATGGTCTAGCTAGTTAAACAACAGCTGTCTATCAGTGGAAGGTGCAAGTATCCAGTAGTTGTTCAGCCATGAGGCTGGATGTCTTGGCTGGATTTCAGTATAGGCCAGAGTCCCAAAGAAACAGCTTTAATGAGCTTTAATAAATATTGGCTTTGGATGTTTTTAGAAAAGATACTCCTTGTAGACTTCAAGGTAAGGGGTAAGGCACAGGCCTCTATCTGGGTAGAGGTTAGATTATAATCCCAAAGCACCACGAGTGAGTCAAGGTTAGAGAGAATCTCCTTCCTCTAAGTCATCTCCTCCTGAAGAATAAACCACAAATACACTCAACAGAGAAAGTGGGAATGAAGCTTGGTTTGACTTTAGGTGGAATCATGTCTATTCATGGTAAGGGGACACTTGTGTCACTCCCATGTGCAGATGGCCAAAATTCCTACAGAAGATTGTATACAACCCCCTCTAGGGGCAGAAATGAAATGACTTCCGTAGTCCACAAGGGAATCTGGGAAGTGTAGTCTTTCAGCAGGAAACTATGAGGCCCCATGTGGTGGCAGAAGAATAAAGTCCCACAAGTTGTTCTCTGACCTCCACTCTCATGCCATGCCATGCTCCAACACACACACACACACACACACACACACACACATTTTTTTAAAGAATGCTATGTAATGTCAAAGATTAGGAGGTGTGCTTTATTGAAGGAGGTGTGTCACTGGGGGTCAGCTTTGAGATTTCAAAAGCCCATGCCATTCCCGATTAACTCTCTCATGGTTATGTCTCAAGATGTGAGCTCTCAACCACTACTCCAGCATGATGCCATGTTCCCTACCATGATGGTCATGGACACTAACACTGAAACTGTAAGCTCCAAATAAACATTTTAATAACTTTTAACCTCTTGGCCATGGTATCTTATTGCAGCAATAGAAAAATAATAGAGGCACTACTAAGACTCAATTCTTGCTCCACGAGGCACAACCATCTAGGTACTTCCTAAAAGGTCTGTATAGCTGATGCAATAGCCTGATCCTAGCACGGAAGAGGCTAAGACAGGAGATCTAAGTTTGAGGCCAGCATGACAGTGAACAAAACAAAAAGAAACAAACAGTTACAATGGTGTATCTTTTGCAGCTTAAAAACATCTCTTCAAGAACTGAGAGACATTCCTAAGAATGTTACTATCAGACCCTGTCACAAAAACAAGCAAAAACAGAGAGGAAGACTTGTTTCTAAGATTCCATAGAAGAGTGGACTCTGTAACTGACAGTGATCATCTAACACAGAGAGGTGGCCTTCTCTTACTTATCCTAACCAACCTTTCAAAGATCTCCTTAGCTGTTTCTAATTGGATTTAAGCTCCAGAGGTCACAGCTGACGTATATATTATGAGTCTCCCAAAGGCTTTGCTATGGACAGACAGCACCTCCAGCATACGGGTGGTGATGCCAACAGCTGTCCAGATTTCTTTCCAGGAGCTTAAAGGTTGCTCTTGCTGAGGCAATCTAACTTTTTTGTCCCTGCTGAGTTTCTGTTCTGTGCTCTTTTAATGTCAGAGGGCCCCCAAATTCACATTCTTATCATGCTACCTCCTGAGCACGGGATTTAAGTCTCCCTGCTTAATTATCCATAAACAACCCTAAACTCTCAATTCTCTAGAAAGTTTTTGGGATTCTCCTCCTCAATGCTTGGCCTCCTTGCAGATGACTCCTTCGTAGAACTTGTGTCACTGACTGCTAGGATAATGCAGTTATCACTGGTTGGAGGACACTGCTCTAGCCACAGTCAGATCCCTAGCTCTCCTTCCTCAGCTGTCAAAGTTTTATAATTGTCAAAGGGAATCAGAATGACAAAAGTGGAAACCTCATCCAAGTATGAGGCACTCAGTGTTCCTAGCAGCAAGTTTCTGGTTCATAGCCTTGGGTTTGCTGGGAATAATGTTGCTTTAATCTCTTCATAGCTATACAATAAAGGCCTATTTCCTAAGCCTTCACATTCTAGCCCCTGACTACTTCCACAGACACACTAGTGCCAAGTACAACATGCTGTTGTGGTAACCCATAATACTCTTTTGTCAGTTTGTCTGTTAAAACTGATTTCAAATTAAATGAACAACAAAAATGTCTGAATAACCAAAAATTCTAGGGGTAGAAGACATAAATTAATTCACTGGTATCTGCTTCTAGCCCTGGTCTCTGCTCTCTGCTGGCTCCATTCTCAAGCTGGTTCTTCTCCCATGTCAGTATAACAGAGCAAAGAATGTGGCATAGGAGTCAACAGAGTGCATTTAGTATTTCAAAGCTCTGGGCTGTGGGTTCACACACACAGTCAGTAGCTCTGGGCTTCTCCTCTCCACAATCCCAGGATAAGTACTTCTCTCCTTTCCTTTCATCATGGTTCCAGAGAAAGTCCCAGGGCTGACACACATTCCGAATTAACCACTGTGGGGAGATGAAGGGCAGAGGTACAGATAGGAAGTGGGGAAAGAGGTCAGCTTCACCCAAACCACATTCACTAAGAATAGAGAGGGTATCTCCAAGGGAGACAGGATTCTGGGCAGACAAAACAAATGCCCATTGTATTTCTCTACTCACCCAGCGATCACCTCTTCAACTTTACTTCTATTTTCTGCCTAAGATGTTCCTCCTTATTTATTCTTATGACAAATGCCTTGTATATACACTTAAAAAACTCCAGATTATTGCTTCTTGGCCTTTTGTCTAAGATCAAGTGTAAAATCTCCCAGAGCACACACTACCTGTGGATGTTTGAATGAAAATGTCCCCCATTTGCTCACAGGGTGGCACTATTATATGTGGTCTTGGTGGAGGAAGTATGGCCTTATTAAATGACGTATGTTCACTGGGGGAGGGCTTTGAGGTTTCAGAAGCTCAAGCCAGACCCAGTGGCTTACTCTCTTCTTCTTGCTGCCTGCCCATCTCGGATACCTCAGATACTCATACTCATACACAGATACCAGCACCGTATCTGTGTGCCACCATGCTTCCCACCATGACAATGGACTAAACATCTGAACTGTAAACCAGCCTCAATTAAAGGCTTTTCTTTATAAGAGTTGCTGTGTTCATGGTGTCTCTTCACAGCAATAAAATCCTAACTAAGATAGTACCTTTCTAATATCTTTGCTTGTCAGCAAAATTATCCTTTGGGCCATTTCTGTATCTTATACCAACTTCTATTGGGCTGCAATGGAAAATTTTCAGAACAATTTACATCTACCTACCTACCTACCTACCTATCTTCAGCAAAATGGCTCAGGGGTAGAATACTGGCTAAAAGTTGTCCTTTGACCAACAGTGCAATATGGTACCACATATATACCTCCCCCAAATATATGTTTATTTATCTTGGGGACTGAACTTAGTCAAGTTTGATGGCAAGTACTATTACCTTGAGCCATCCATTGGCTCCTGGCAATTCTTTAAGTCATGTATTTCACTGAAAAGGAAAAAAAAAATCTTAATGACTGTGTCAGGTAGATAAATGGCCATCTGATTTCTTTAAGGCAGTACAGGAACTAAAAGTAAATGTTTAGAAACTTTTATGGTATAAACTGAAGTACCCAAAAGAAAGAAAAGCCACATCTGTGTTAAAGATTCTAAAAGGCTTTATGGTGGATCAGAGCTTTGTGGTTGTGGAGACTTAGAATGTTACGGATCCAGAGCCAAATTATGTTGAGCTATATTTAGATCACTTAATAGCTATTCTTTGCTCACCCGTCTCACCTAACATCTTTAAGATTTATATTTATGTGTGTGAATGTTGAACTGCATGTACGTATGTGTACCACATGTGCACCTGGTGCCTACAGATGTCAGAAGAGTATGTGGGATCCCTTACAACTAAGAGTTGCAGGCAGTTTGTGAGCTACCATGTGGTGGGTGCTGGAAACTGAACTTGGGTCCTCTGCAAGAGTGCCCAGTGCTCCCAACCACTGAGCCATTGTGCTGACTGGTTTTATGTCAATTTGACACAAGCAAGAGTCATCTAAGAGGAGAAAACCTCAATTGAGAGAATACCTCCATAAAATCTAGCTGCAGGGCATTTTCTTAATTGGTGATTGATATAGGAGGGCCCAGATCACTGTGGGTGGTGCCATCAATTAGCTGATGGTCCTGTGTTCTATGAGAAAACAGGCTAATCAAGCCACGAGGAGCAAGCCAGTAAGAAGCACCTCTCCATGGCCTCTGTATCAGTTCCTACCTCCAGGTTCTTGCCCTGCTTGAGTTCCTGCACTCACTGCTCTTGTAATGTACTTATATGGAAGTGTGAGTGAAATAAACCCTTTCCTTCCCAAGTTGTTTTTGGTCATGGTGTTTCATTACAGCTAAGGTACCCTTGAAGACAAGCCACCTATCTTCAGCCCCTGGCCTGGCATCTTTTGACAAACAAATAAAGCTTTTAAAGCTAAGTAAACCACTAACTTCTACCATTCAAAAGATAAGAATGTCAGTCATCCCAGAGTATCAGAAATCTGTAAAGTTTTCCCTTCTGGAGTGCAACCCATCTACCTGTGGTCCCCAACAATGTATTTGGTAGATGCTTATTTATCCATGACTTTATTTTGTAACTACTAACATCTAATGTATCATCTCCTATGCTGGAACATATATGAATCTGTGTTCCTGGGTATCTTATAATTGCTATGATGAAATACCATGACCAAAAGCAACTTGAGGAGAAAGGTTTCATTTGGCTTATATATCCCCAAGTAAGTCACAATCAACTGAGGGAAACTAAAGCAGGAATTCAAATGGGGTGAGAACTTAAGAGACCATGAGAGGTGCTGCTCACTGATGTTCTCATCACTCACTGGTGCTCAGCATGGCTTGCTCAGTCTTCTTTCTTAGAGAACCCAGGCCCACCAGCCCAGGGCAGCACCACCTACAATGGCTGGGCCCTCCTCATCAATCACTAATTAAGAAAATGTCCTACCTACAGCCTGATCTTATGGATTCATTTTCTCAGTTGAGGTTTCCTTCTCTCAGATAACTATAGCTTGTGTCAAGCTGACATAAAACTAGTGAGCACGCTGGGTCATGGACACTTATATTTGGCTCAGAATAAACTATCTCTTACCACTTTGGAGTTTGGAGTTGTGTTTTTGCACTGACAATGTCATGTTGACCGAGTATGTCTGTTTAGGCTAATGATAATTCAAGCTTGCATTTTTGTCTTGAAGTTTCATTTGACTAGTAATTTATCCTTATCATACTTTATTATCTTCTATACAAGAGTGCAAGAATTGTTCCTTAGTTATAGAAAGTTTCAGACTTGTGTAAACTATACAAAGAGAACCATGAACATCTCCTTCCCATCCACCTCCATTCCAGAATACTGGTTTAGTTGCAGTTCTGAAGATCCAATCCAGGCCTCACGTTATTCTTGTTTCTGCTTCTCCTCACTTCTGTTCCTATTCAGTGTATAACTTACTTTCACATAAAAGAGGTGATTACATATCTATTAAACTGGAACTTCATTTTATTACTTTTTTAATGCATGTTTATGCTTGCTTAAATTTATACGCACCACATGTGTGCAGGAGCCTACAGAGGCCAGAAGAGGGCATTAGGTCTCCTACAACTGGAGTTATGAATGGCTGTGTTCCACAGTCATTGGAACCTGGGTCCTCTGTGAGAGCAGAAAGTACTCTTCAATTGCTGACACATCTCTCCAGCCCCTGGAGCTTCCTTTTGTTCACTTAATAATGTCAGAGGCCCTTCAAACCTTCTTTTACAAAGCCTTAGCCAAACATGTCACACTATTTTGGAGCCAGGTGCTGTGAAACATGCCTGTAGTTTCAGCACTTGGAAGCTAAGTCAAAGACTCTCAAGTTAGAGACCAGATTAGTCTACACAGGATGACCCTTTTTTCAAAATACGAACAACTAATTTATCACATTTTTAGTTTGTACAGTGTCTTACTGTGGCTATGATGAAACACCATAATCAAAAGTACCTTAGGGAGGAAAGGGTTTATTTGGCTTATACTTCCACATCATAATCCATCAATAAAGAGAGTCAGGCTAGAACTCAAAAGAGGGCAGGAACTTAGAAGCAGGAACTGATGCAGAGGCAATGGAGGGGTGCTGCTTACTTGCCTGCTCCCCATGACTTCTCAGTCTGCTTTCTTATAGAACTCAGGACCACCAGCCCAGGGGTAGCACAACCAACAATGGGCAGCCTCCCCACATCCTTCCATCACTAAGTAAGAAAATGCCCTATAGGCTTACCTAAAGCCTGATCTTTTGGAGGCATTTTCTTAATTTCCATCCTCTCAGATGACTCTAATCTGTGTCAAATTGACCTAAAACTAGCCAGCACACACAGATTATACTCCTTGAAGGGACAATCTGTCTTAGTCATCACTATATCCCCATCACCTAGAACAGGGCCCAGAACTTACTTGTCAATAAATAAGATTTTAAAGATAGAGGAATACATATTTTACCATCAGCAATCCTTGGGGCCATAACAATAGGCATCAAACCCTGAACAGCAGGTGGGCAATTTTTATTCTCAAGGACTTAAAAGTAAGTGTATTCTGATTTCAAGTGACAACTTTTGGTAGTTTACTGTAGTTTCAATGAGCTGTCATGGTTAGTTGTGGGTTTTGTTTTGTTTTGTTTTGTTTTAAGGGGGGGGCAGCATGAAGAGGTGAGGGCGGAGGAATCAAGAACCCAGGAAACAGATTCAAGAGACCAGCATCAAGGTGCAGATCTGAGATTACTGTGCAACAGCAAGCAATTATATACAACACATGATCCAATGGGGATACAAAGCACAGCAAGCCAATCACTTGATGGGTCACCTGACTGCATTATGGGGAAGGGAAGGGGCAGAGTCAGCCCAGCAGCAGGGACTTCCGAGAAGGGGGAAGCGACCACTGCCCTAGCCCGGAGTCCTTTCTGGGGCTCTGCTAGTGTACTGGGATCTGCCATCTTAAACCACAAGAGAGCCTCAAGTCAGGACCTTTTGGGAAATCTGAGGAGACAGTGATGCCTCTCTCTCCTTTTCCTTTCCATCTCCACTAGGCTCGCTTAAACTTCTTCCACAGTTAGACATTGTAATAAGTTTCCCAGCTAGAATCAGAAACATTAGCAGATCTTAACAATATCCTTTTATTGATGAGAAAGGAATTGTTTAAGGAATTGTCTATATTAAATTATTTGCTTAAGGTCTCCGAACTAGTAAACGATAGAACTTCTTACCCAGTGAGCAACTCCAGAGTCGGTACTTTCAAATTCTACTTTTCCATACCAAGATAAGAAATAGTGAAAAATTGCTGAGTGTGTTAGTGCACACTTTTAATCCCAGCACTCAGAGGTAAAGGAAGGCACATATCTTGAGTTCAAAGGCCAGCCTGATGTACAGAAGGAATTCCTGGACAACTGGGCTACATAGAGAAACCCAGTCTGGAAAAACAAATAAACAAAAAAGAAAAATCAAGAAGCATAGAAGTTTTGTGTTTCATCTGTGTTTTCTTTCTCTTTCCTTTTTCTGAAATTGTGGGAGGAAGCTCAGGCTAGCTTGTAACTCCCTATGTAGTGGAAGGTGACCTTGAACTCCTGGTCCACCTCCTATGCTGGGTTTACAAGCATGTACCAGTATGGCTAGCTGTTTTGGTTCTTTTAAGACAGGATTTCTATATGTACTCCAGGTTTGCCTTAACAGTCTCTAGCCTCAGCCTCCTGAGTGCTGGAATTTGTAGGCAAATGCCAAAGTATTTTTTCGTTTTTTTTTTTTTGGGGGGGGGGAGTTGTTTGTTTGTTTTGTTTTAATTTAACCACAATGCAATAGCATTTGGTTATAAAGTAACAAATTCACTTCACAAGTATAAGAATTAGAACACCAACTTTCTACCTATTAAGTTCATCATCACCAAGGCTAGACAGATGGCTCAAGGTTAAGAGCACATAATGTTCTTCCAGCACCTATGTCAAGCAGTATAGAGGAGTAGGCCTGTGTGAAAGCTAAGATGGGTCTATATTTTAGGGGTCCATATGAAGGAACCACATTCAGAGGCCTGTGTGGTCTGGATGGAATGTAGGTTGTTGGTACACACCTTTAATCGCAGTATTCAGAAAGCAATGGTAGCAAACACCTTCAATCCCAGTATTCAGGAGAGTGGTGGTCTGTGGAAGCAGACACAGGAAGCAGAACTCAGAAAGAATCAGTGTCACGCAAGAAGTGACATCTGAGATGAGTCAGTGAAGGACAGGCAAAGTGACTAATCAGAGAAAGAGATAGCAGAGTGAGTCAGAGTAAGGACACGCCCATCTCTCACAAGAACAGGGTCAGTTACAGCAGAGAGTATGAGGATAGCAGTCTGAAGCAGGCAGATGGGGGACAAGACACAGAAATAATGAAGCAGACTGACTAGGGATAAGACAGAGAAGTAGTGAGACACAGAGGCAGCTTGGCAGAAGAAATCAGTATCAGAGGGGAAGAGTGAGTCAGTTTGAAGCTAAGCAGAGCAGTTCAGTCTGAGGCAGAGTCTGCCAGAGTCCAAAGAGTTTGGGTAGAAACAGTTTGAGCCAGTAGCTTGGCAGAGTGTTTGGGCCAGAACAATGGGTGAGTTGAGTTGAACCAGAAGAGTCAGAGTTCAGAAGAAGCTAATCAGAGTGGCTTAGTCAACAATAAGTCTCAAAGGTTGATTAGATTATACAAAGGTTCAAATGTTCTAGATCATATGAGGCTGAGGCTGAGGCTGAAGCATTCTAGTTTTAAGGCTTAAGACTAGACTCTACAAAGGCCAAAATGCTCCAAAGCTTCAGGACTAGGACCGGTGGTTGGCTTAGGCAAAAGAATAAAAGCGCTTTGCCCTGAACCTATGGCTACAAAGCAGCTCACGGCCCCCTGTAACTCCAGCTTCAGGAGGATCTGACACCTCTGTTTCCATGAGCACCCAAACTTCTGTGCACATATTCACAGAGATATTCACACATACACTGTGCTAATTTTTTTATGCCAATTTAACACAAACTAGTGTCATCAGAGAGGAGGGAGCCTCAATTGAGAAAATACCTCCATAAGATTGGGCTGTAGGCAAGCCTGTAGGGCATTTTTTAAATTAGTTATTGTTGTGGAAGGGCCCAGTCAATTGTGGGTAGTACCATCCCTGGTCATGGATATAAGATAGTAGGTTGAGCAAGCCAGAATCAACATTCCTCCCATGGCCACTGGACAAGCTCCTGCCTCCATGTCCCTGACCAGTGTGAGTTCCATCCATGACTTCTCAATGATAAACTATGATATGGAAGCAAAATAAACTCTTTCCTCCCCAAGTTGCTTTTAGTTATATAGTTTCATCACAGCAATAGAAACCCTAAGACATAATTAACAATTAAAAATCTAAAAACGTCATCATCAATGTTAACGATTTCAAGAAGCAGAGGCCATTTTACATTTATATAAAATGTACATAAACTTACTACATACAAAGATGTATGTATATAGGTATAAACACTAATGTGTGTATATGCAGATACTTACTAAATGCAAAGATGTAGTCCATTCAATTTTCTCAAGATAATGTCTTGATTCAGGTTGTAGAGGAATATTTAATCTTTTAATCCAGCAGCATGGCTGCTCTAGCAAAGGATTATGTAGTCATTCACTACAATCTCTTACCCTCAATTTATAAAGAGAAGGGAAGGACAAAAAGAAAATTTCACTGCCTTTGCAGGTGGCCTTGATAAAAAAAAAAAAAAAAAAAAAAAGAAAAAAAGAAAAGAAGAAATCTACACATACCCCATTTAACCTACAGGTGCACTACATGAGTGGTGTTATCCTCCATTCTGTAGGCATTCACATTCAGTGTGCTTTTCTCTGCATATGTTAACTGATTTTCACCAGGTGTCTAACTCGGAATTGAGTGACAACTGACCTCTGTCTTTCATTTTAGAGATGCCTAGCCTCAGGTTGGTGGTGGATCCAACAGCATAACAAACTTGGTAACTATAGTTTATCTCATTTTACAGGGCTCTAGTGATAAAGATACAAATGAAATTCTATCTTTGTTTGCAGAACTCAAGGGTCCTACTGCTTGTCCTAGGACTGTAGTCACAAATGGCCACAAGGAGGGGATCAAAGCAACATACTTTTGCTTACTGTCCAGGGGTTAGACCTCCAAGCCTCACTAGGCTGAAACCAAAGTAGCAACAAGACCAGACTTCCTGACATGGCCTATAGTGGCCATCCCCTCAAACTCTCCTTATTCATGAACTGACTAAAAATCAGGACTAGATGGCCAATTTCTGACATTAAATGCCACAAAGAATGGACGAACCCAATAACTGGCTTGTTGGATTAGCTACAATCAGCCAATATTCGTTGTTACTATTTGTAAATGTCTCTTTGGCCCTGGCTTCCTGTGTGTCAAAAGCAAAACCTTGGACTAGATAATGTTAACCCTAATATAGCTCTAAAAGCAACTTGGTGGGATCATTGGCTCTGCAATTTATCAAAAATAGGCATCTTGCCTCTCAGTTACACATACAAATTTATACATATACCTCCTAAACTGCCCCCTTAGCCTATGTGTGCTCAGACACTGTCTTAGTTAAGATTTCTATTGCTGCAACAAAACACCATGACTCAACTCAAGTTAGGGAGAAAAAGAGTTTATTTGGCTTAGATTTCCAGATCATAGTCCATTGGAGGAAATCAGGACAGGAACTCAAGCAAGGCAGGCACCTGGAGGCAGGAGCTGATGCAGAGGCCATGGAGGGGTGTTGCTTACTGGCTTGCTTCTCATGGCTTGCTCAGCCTGCTTTCTTATAGAACCCAGGACCATCAGCCCAGTGATGGAACCACCCACAATGGGCTGGGCCCTCTTCTACCAATTACTAATTTAAAAAATGCCTTACTGCTGGATCTTATGGAGGCATTTTCCCAATTAAAGTTCCCTCCTTTCAGATAACTCTGGTTTATCTAGTCAAGCTGACATAAGACTAGCCAGAAAAGACACCAAAACACTTCTCCCTGGTTTTCCTTACAAAAAAAAATTTTTTTTCCCTCCCTTTTTCCAGAGGTGCAGTAGCAATTCCAGTAGGCCTCCTGTTGGAGTAGAGGTTGTGGACTACTCACTCACTATAAAGACACAAAACAGAGCAAATGTGGAAAGCTGACAATTCTGCTATGAAATACTGGAAAGAGAATATTCTGGAATAAATGAGAGCCTTGGAGTTTTCTCCTTCCCATTCATACAATCTAGAAATGATAGTCTGGGTGGGGGTCTCAATTGAGTTTATTCTTCCAGTTAAAGAATTAAAAGGCAAGAAAAATCTGAAGGCAACGGGTAGCAGCAAAGAAATTTCAGATAAATCAACAGTTAAAGCAGTGTTTCTCAATCTGTAGTTCATGACCCCTGTGAGAGGCAAATGACCCTTTCACAGGGGTCAACTAAAACCATCTGCATGTCAGATAGTTACATGATGGTTCGTAACAATAGCAAAATTACAGTTATGAAGTAGCAACGAAAATAATGTTATGGTTGGGGGTCCCTATAAGATGAGGAATTATATCAAAGGGTTGCAGCATTAGGAAGGTTGAGAAACACTGTGTTAAAGAAGGCATTTATTGAGGGTGAGGAAAGATACACACAGCAGATATACAGAGGAAAAAAAGTTCTTTCACAGGGATCCAGACCTAAGTAGATCCTGGGACTTTAGCACAACTGACTCCATGGTGGAAGTCCATTCAGGCTGTAAAACTCAGCTTGTAGACACCACCATCTACCAAAACAAAAACAAAAAAAACAAAAACAACAAAAAAATTAAAAAAAAAAAAAAAGGCCTAATCCATCAAAGTCCATAGTTAGGGGGAAGTCTCTAAATGTACTAACCTTGCTGTTTGGCTTCTATAGATCTGTTTCTAGCTAAGTGTCCTTGCTAACTAAAGTTTTGTCAACCCAGGACATGGATTTTGTCCTTAAAAGTTCACCCTGAGAAAGGCCTGAGGCTACATTGGGATACCAATACCAATACCGGTTGGCTAATAAAAACTTTCTATTGGTTTAAACCCAAGTCTGCGCAGTCTTCTCTGAGGAATACTCCACAACACTGCAAAGCACAGAGGGGACTCAGAAACTGAAAACAAAGCCTTTTCTTGAGGCCTCAGGGTTGTGAGGTCTTTGGAGAGTCTTCCTCCCCTACTTTGGGGTTTCTTAGTTTGAAGAAAGACAGGAAGATGGTTGATTGGTTTGAAACTACTGTATGATGCGTCCTAATCAGACCCTGAACTTGCTGAGCCAATCAGTAGGTGGCCTGCTGGTGGGAAACAAAAGTTGCCAGGCTTTTGTCTCAAGTCAGGAGGCTGAAGAAGCTGCTGCCCATCTTAAAAATCCCATACCTTTGATGCTGAACTAAGTGTGGACACTGGATCTGCATAGTGCACGATAGCCCAGAACTCCTGGACTCAAGTGATTCTCCTGCCTCAGCCTCCTCGGAAGCTGGGACTATAGGCGTGCACCACCACTTTTGTCATCTAAAGTCATCATCCATGACTAGAACTGGCAAGATGTCTCAGTGAGTACATGTGCTTTCCACCAGGCCTGACAAGGAGGATTCAATCCCTGAGACAACACGGCAGAAGAGAAGCAGAAATCCCCAAGCTGCCCCTCGGCCTCCATGTGCACACACCCAAATACATATAACAAACACCAGTTACAAGAATAGTCAGTGTATGGTCAGATGCCCTGGTTTCTGCCATCCTAGAAATCTGACTCCTTGAGGCTCACCTTCTCCTAGATGGTATCCTTTATCAGGACGTCTCCACTTTTGGTACCTATTGGTCATTTAAACACTTTGCTAGTAAGTACTCCTGCTACTGAGATCTTAGGTCCCTTCTTCGTAGAGCTTTCATTTCACTTGATTTTAGGCTCCATTTTTGTGGTGTGTTATTACACTCCTGTAGTCTATGGGTAACTGACTTGATTACTGAAAAAATAAAAGGAATAATACTTGTAGTTGTTAAGTACTTGGTAGCTCACTAAGAAAGACAAAGGCATTTTTGTAGATGTAAACCGTGCCAGACCTCAGCAGAAGGAACCACTATCACGGCAAGCACTACCCTGGATAGTGGAACCTTCAGCGTCTCATCTCAGAGGTTTCTACTGATCCCTAAGTTCCTCAGGTGTTCTATTGATAACATGTGCAGATCATGAGCAGTCAAACATCTTTTACATAAAGTCAACACCTGTAGACCATACAAATGTCAAGGCTTCGGCAGCCCTTTCCCCAACAGTGCACAAAACAACTATTTTAAACATAACTAAAAATAAACATCTGCATCAAATACCAATTTTGGTTTTGGGATATAAAAACTGATGTTTAAGTGATAACAAAAGCACATTTTCCAGAAGGCTGCATCTAATGAAATGAGAACAATTTCAGCACAGGGAATATGATGCGTTAGTATTCCAGGAAGGCCATTAGTCTTTCAGGTATCATCTGAATCTGAACTGTCTTAAAGCAGTAAAAACGTAACTTTATTTTCACTATGTTTCCTTTCACACAGAAAATGACTCAGACTAGAAGGATCCCTGTCTAAAAAGATAAGCAAGGCTAGGTGTGGCAGCACAGGCCTGTAAAACCAGTAAAACCAGCACTTGGGAAGCTGACACAGAGTGCCACAGAGTGAGACTTGTCTCAATTAAAAATAAATACTAGAATATGCAATATAGGCTTATTTAACTCAGTCATTCCACTCCCAATAGCTTTACTAAATTGGATTCATTTCCATTAATGCTTTTCTATGAATAAAATGTATTTACCCTTCCTCAAGCTGAATTCTTGGTAATTCAAAGTAAGCCTTGTCTTGCTACATTTTAACGTGGCTATTTTGGAAGTAGACAGTAATTTGGAAACAAAACTTTCTTCATAATAGCTAAGAATAATGTAATCATTTCTCCAAACTTAGATTATACCTCTGAAAGAATACGACAGTTACTTAAAAACCAAAACACAAATCCTTGTGGAGTAGGGTCACTAAGCCATCACCTTCCATCTTCTGGATTAGTCATGGACAATTTAGTTTGGTAACGTAATGAGGAGCAAGTTTATATAACGCGTTGAACCATCTCTTCCTATGGGAGGAATGGAGATCCTTATGCTTATAGATAGCAATAGGGGAACCAGAAATGTTTTGTTTCCTTGATAGGGTTCTTTTGTATAGCCCTCGTTGTTCTGTAGACCAGGCTAGCCTTGAATTTAAAGAGACCAACCTCAATCTGCCTTCCAAGAGCTGGGATTAAAGGTGTGAGCTATCACACCTAGTCTTGCTAATCTCTTTAGACAGGGATCCTGCTAGTACAGACTAAGATCTTTTGTGTCTGAAAGGAAACCTAGTAAAAACCTAGAAACCAGGCATGTTAACCACATAGGGCTGGTCTTTCAAAGGAAGGGATGCAGAACCTGTTTGGGGCCCAGAAAGCTCGGAGTAGGCATGGTTATTAATAGTATGACCTACTCTGTGTAGCGAAGACCACATCAGATCCTCCTCCAGACCCTTATTGTGATTGTGTCAATTTATTGAATATCATTATGGAAGGTATCATTTGTAGTCAATCTACAGAACCGGTCTTTATGGAAGACTTTTGATCTTAAGCTTTATTGTCCACGAGGGATTGAGTTAATTATCTCCAGGAAAATTTACACCAAATGGTGCTGTGCCTAAAATTGAGTGCTGCTGTCTGAGTCATTTCTGCTCCTGTTTAAAAAAAAAATATCCTCATCCATATTCCTGTAAGGAATCCCAAATTGGTTCCACCAAGTTGGACTTTGGTGGCATCCATACTTTGGTCTGTGGTGGGTTCCCTATCTGGGCTGAGTAGATGGTGTGTGTAGTGTCAGTTAAAGTTTTATCATACAATACCCCTCTTCCCTAGAATTGTCTCTATGCTTGTGTGTTTATCTTTTATGGAGATACACAAGGTTTGGATATGAAATGCCTGCCACAGATGATGTGTTAAAGATCTTATCCTCAGCTACTGGCAACGAGAGGTGATTGAATTATGAAGGCGAGCGCCTTATAAATGGGTTAATCCACTGTTAAGTTCATAGCTGGACAAGCAACTAGGAGTTGACCACCTACTTGAGGAATAAATAAGGTCCCTAGGTATATTACTCCTCTTCCCTCTTTTCCCTTTATTGATGGAGATTCGTTTTGACTAAGTTCTCATGCCATTAAGTTCTGCCTAGACACAGACCCACAGGCATAGGGCCTCACTGTGAATTTTCTCAGTAATCTGGCAGTGACAAAAAGTTACAATTATGGACTTTCAAGGTTGTTTTGTTGAATGCTGGGATTAAAGACTTGTGCCATCACTTCCAGCTCTCAAGTTTTTTGTTTTGAGACAGGGTTACTCTGTGTAGTCCCACTATCCTTGAACTCACTTTGTAGACCAGACTGGCCTCCAACTTCACAGAGATCCACCAGCCTCTGCCTCCCAAGCATTAGGCTAAAGTTTTGTTATTTGAGAGGTGATGCTTTGTTTTGAGGCTCTCATCGATTAGCTCTGACTGGCTTGGAACTTCATATGTAGACCAGGCTGACTCTAAACTCAGTCTCCAGACTGTTGGGATCAAAGGTGTGCCCCAACACACCCAGCAAAAACCAGCTGTAAAAATGTCAGGCTTCAATGAAGTCACTCACAAATATTAAGATGTATCCAAATTCCTAGTGCTCTATCGGTTCAAAGATAAGGTACCTTTCATCAAGAAATTAAACAGAACAAAAATCCCCAAAGTGTGCACTAATATAGAGGGGTTTTTTTTCCTCCCTAGAGGGTACCTCAGAGTATTGAGCTGGAATAAAAAGACCACTGGGAGGCCAGAGAGGCTCTGTTCCAAGGTCAGCCTCAGCTATTTGGGAGTTTTAGTGCGGTCATATAAACCCCAGCTCTTCGAAGGAAAGAGATAGTTTTATTCTGGAGCCATTTTGATTGATACTGGCTCGCAAACACAGATTTAGAGGATCTCAAATTCCATGTACGATGAGAGGAAGGAATGGTGTAGGGTGCGGGAGCCATTTAGAATCAGACTCAGTAGTGCAGTGACATCACCGAGTAAAGTGCTCACCCTAAGACTATTTTTGGAGACAGGGATTTTACAGATTACCGTAAACCCGGCGAGGTGAGGTCAGGGCCGGGCACGTGTCTCCACGGCTACGCCCCGACTCCCACGAACGTCACCACCCTAGCTCCAGAAACGGCGACGCTGCCCCGTTCAGTCACTTTACACAGGGTGTAGCTGGCGGCCGGACGCTCCCCGACGGGCGGACGGCGCAGGGTCTGCGGGGCCGAACAGTCCGGTGCCAAAGACCCGGAGGCGCCAGGAAACCCCACGCCCATCTCGGCCGAGCGCGACCGCGCGCGGAGGAATACGTCGGCGCCCGCCGAGCGGAGCAGGAGGGGCGGGGCGGGGCGGGGCGGGGCGGGGCGGGGCGATAGCGTGGTGACGTCAGGGCGGAAGCGCACGCAGCGTGCAGCGGCCTGGAAGCCGGCGGTCACGGGAATATCCGTCGCGCCGAGGACACTGGTTAGTCTCGCTTTGGGTTCCGGCTGCGTCGGGCGTGCGTGCAGCTCGCTGGAACGATGGCGTCCGGGCCTCACCCGACCTCCGCCGCCGCCGCCGCCTCTGCCTCGTCGGCCGCCCCGAGCGCGGGCGGCTCCAGCTCAGGCACGACCACCACGACGACGACGACGACCGGAGGGATCCTGATTGGCGACCGCCTGTACTCGGAGGTGTCGCTGACCATCGACCACTCGCTGATTCCGGAGGAGCGGCTCTCGCCTACCCCGTCCATGCAGGACGGCCTCGACCTGCCTAGCGAGACGGACTTGCGCATCCTGGGCTGCGAGCTCATCCAGGCCGCCGGCATTCTCCTCCGGTTGCCGCAGGTGAGGACCCCGGCGGGTGGCCGGGGAGCTCGGGCGGGCCGGGGGAGTGCGGGGGCCGGCCGCGCCGCGCGGCCCTGGCGGGGGAAGGGAAGGAGCGGCCGCACAAAATGGCGGCGGCGGCGCCTGGTGCGGGCCCGCCTGACCCCGGCGCTTCCGTTCTCTTCTCTTGTCTGCAGGTGGCGATGGCAACGGGGCAGGTGTTGTTTCATCGTTTTTTCTACTCCAAGTCTTTCGTCAAACACAGTTTCGAGGTGAGCGCGACCGAGGCGGGCGAGAAGGGGTTTCTTCATCCGGAAGCGGGAAGGAAAGGGTAGTAACCAGCTCTTCCAGAAAGGGAGTGGTTAGCTTAGGCCTTTGTACCTAGTTCCCACCCGTAAGGAAATGGGGCCCTTAGAACATGTTTCAAGAGCTAGAAAATGGATCCTGAGTCCACGTGCTGTTACCAAGAACTACATTTTCAGGCCACTGCCTAACTCTTGTTGGGGCTAGCTTAATTCTGGTCCAAAAGTATGAGCAGTCGAGCGGTAAGACGCATATAGCTGCTACGACCATGCTCTAAATATGTCCTCTTTGATTTATTTAGCCAAAGTCCCGTTGTGTCCAAGAGTTTCTCTTTAAGAATAAGTTTGTTAGTCTTTGGACAGGGTTGTTTCCATTTTAACGTTACGCTTCATTTTAATTTTTGTCCTGTCGTGGGTTCTTTCAGATTGTTGCCATGGCCTGTATTAATCTTGCATCAAAAATCGAAGAAGCACCCAGAAGAATAAGAGATGTGATTAATGTATTCCACCACCTCCGCCAGTTAAGAGGAAAAAGGTAAGATTGGCCTATTGAACATAGTATCTCTTGCTACTGCTATACTGTGCACCAATCATCGAATCAAAACATCTTTTTTTTTTCTTCTCAAGTCAGTTTGGATGCAAAAGAAAACTGACATGTGTTGAAATTCACATAGGAACACTGAAACTTAAACTTTAAAAAAGCCCTCAATTAACCAGCTATCTAAAGTTTGTAGAGGCAGTTGCATTTGTGGACAAGCCTAGCAGTGCTGTGGAGCCTTGGCTTAAGATTAAACAAGAAAGGGAGTACGGTTGGCTCAAGTGGGAGTGTATTCTGTAAGTTATTTTTCCCCTCCCCTCTCTGGAAAATGGAAGGCTGGACATGAAAGCGCAGTAGTTCAAGTTAATATTGTGGCAAAGTTCTGTGTAGGTTGTTTTTCTGCTTGGAGTCCCAGTTTCTTCATCAATTGAGGTTGGCTTTTGTTAGAGTACTTCTCAACATTGAACTACGATATATCGCATAATGCCGGATCTGAAAGGACTGGAGGATGATAAAGTTTGAAGTCAAAGGGATTAAACAGGTATTTTGCTTTGGTCAGATACAGTCTCAGAGAGTGGGTTAGAAAAATAACTCATTGATTGAGTTGCATTCAGACAGGGCTCTTTATTTGATCTTGTAAGTAAATACAGTGTCAGAAACGGTATCTCTGAGGTGTAGCGATGACCTGGTAACTTTATGTGGGCCTATATGTTCATATAAGGCGGTACCAGAGTTTGTTGCAGGACTCCTGTTGGATATTCATGGTGTAGATTAGTTTCTTTGAGGAATTGTGATGAGTTTGAAAGGAAGGTAGCTGAGGAAAGACAAGTTGTATTGGGATCTGGGTGCTGCTTAGTCCAAATGAGTATCAGACACAAGTAGCCTTCAGTAGTTTTTATTGGTGGAGTCTGTAAGTTGGTGGTAGTGGAGGTAGCCAGATAAGCAAACACTATAGTGAGCTCAAAATTTGCAGCATAGTAAAAATGATGCCCAGGTTTTTTGTTTTGTTTTGTTTTTGTTTTTCTTTAATAGTTTTTTCTTTTCTTTTTTTTTTTTTTGTCTTTTCCCTTCCAGACTTTTTCAGCTCCATCTTTTCTCAGAGTTTGAAAATGTTTTTAGATCTTTGTAAAGAAAGTCGAGAAATGGGGAGATTTCAAACTGGTGTTTAATATGTTCTGCGCTTATATTTGTATTTAGATATGTGGCTTTTTTTTTCCCAGGGTGTTTTTAAATGAAACTGATTTAAATACAGAATTCTTTAGTCAAAGGATTCTGCTTAAATTGGACATTTTCTAGTAACATATGAGTTGTTGAGCCAACTATGATCACAGGATAATCTTCTGACGTTTTCCTATGGGAGTTGCCTTTCTTTCCTTGGTGTCAGAATAGGATCATCTTAACTATAAAACTTTAGGATTTAAAATAATCCAATCTGACTGACTTGTTGGGTGTAACTGCATTTTTGGTCATCATTAAAGAGAAATTGATTTTTGTTTTCAATGTTATGAGTTCGATATAGCATGAAATTCTTAAAGAAGTTAATTGCATGGAAGTCCCCCTTTTTAAAAGCAGGATATAAGTGTTTCAATGCATATTACAAGTTTACTCAGACATGTAACTTGTATATGTTATTAACTTCAACTCTTTTTTCCCTTGCAACCGACTATACAGCGACCAGCTACATTTACCAAAGCCTGGGTGATGTGGAGTGGTACATAGAGATGAAGCTGTCGTCATGGCAACAGTGAGTGAAGTATCGAAATCCCCAAGGAGAAGCCAGTGTTCTGAGAATAGGTCACTGGAATCGGGGACTAACAGGTTGGCCACTGGTGAACCATTTAGAGAAAAAAACAAAAACAAAACAAAAAAAAACTCCTGTTTCTTGTTATAAGCTTTTGTCTTTGCTGTCCAAGTTATTAAAACTGTAGCTTTTAGTAAGGTGTCTTGCTTTTTGTATTGGGTATGGTTAGAAAGTACTCATAAATGTTATGCTCTGATTAGTTTGTCTTGAATTTTAGTCCAATTTGTGCATCTGACAATCTAGATTGCTATGTGCTTGACAATTACAGGGAGCACATTTATGTAGCCTTAAAGTCATTGTTTTTAGTCATGGCTACTATATATAGATAATAAAATCAACTGAAGAAGAAAAAAAACAGTCCTTGGTTTGAGATACTTGACTAGTGTCCCATCGGTTTTTTATAGTTTAATAATTCTTTAGAATAGCTTAAAGGAAAAGCTGATGTGAATATCAGTAGTTTACAGATAAAATTTGTTGTTTATATGTAGCGTATTAATGGCACATTAAGAGTCTCTTAAGGTTTGTGTTACAGGCAGATAAGCTTTATAAGATTTAACTACTTACATTGTGACTAAGTGTTCATGCTATTTTTCAATTTGTAAAAGTAAGAATTGGAAGGGTCAAGTCAATATTGTCATTTTATTTAACCATCTGTGATTCTGAAGTAGCTCCAATTTGTTGACATTGAAGGAATGTTCTATTTACTTCAAAATAAGCATTAGAAATTTCTATGTGTTGAGTAGCAATCTTGTCTCTTATCCATATTACCCATCTAGTTTATAATGTAGTTCCTTGAACTACTTTAGAGTATCAGTCCTTGTAACACATGAATGAGACTAACCATGCTAGAATCTCGATAGTTCTAAATTGTGCTGTGTTTCAGTCATATTACAGAAAGTAGCTATCATATAAACACATAGTAACCAGAGCAAAATTTCCTAAAGGTTGACATTTGCTTTCAAATAAGTTAATGAGCAAAGTTTGGTAACAAAGAACCTTCAGAGGTGGAGTTTGAGTGTTGTTACCTATTCCTGACTTCTGAATAGATAATTCATCTTGTGTTGGTCAAGGATATTTACCTGATGGGGAGGAAATTCTTGCAAGCCTTGGTTCAATTTAATGATTGGCTAAAGGTGATTGATAACTTTAAAAAGCTTTTATTTAAATGCTTTTTTGGGGTCTTTATTTACTGTTTTATGGCGACATTTTTTCTGTTTCATCAAGGTATGTATTTCTGTTGAGGTTGTTGATTTTGTATTAATTGAGCCTGTCTTGAGTTATGCCTTTACAATTTCAAAATCAGTTTTGAGCAAAATAAAGGCGAGATTATGTATCTACAAAGTTAACTTGGAAAATTGTTAGTGGTAAGACTGAGCCAGAACTCAGATGGCTGCATCATATAGTAAGGTTTATTTCCTTAAGTTTTGAAGTTTTAAAATTCAAGTCTTTGGTATCCCGGGGTGACCTGTAATTTATGGTCCTTGTGCCTCAACCTCTTTGTATCTGGGATTAAACAAAGCCTGTGCCTTTACAAGGTTATTTGGGATTCTGATGATGTGGGAAATGTGCTTATAGCAGAGTAGTGTAGATCTAAGATAGTTGTTTAAGAAAAATTAACTGATGAATCCTTAAATTTGACATCAGTTTGTAGCCCCAATTAAAACAAATGTTCAGCTGCTTGATCGAAATTTTAGCACCATTTAAAAATAACTCCCATAAGGCAGTTGTCTTAGATATAAATCCTAACATGAAGAAAAGAGAGACAATACTTGGCTTTTGTGGACTATTTGTATAGGTATTTTAATGGTGCTATTTATTGTGAACTTGATGGGTTAAGAGCTAAGCTATGTACAGATACAATTGGAGCCTCTGACTCCTATTACCAGTTGGAGAGTCTCCCAATCAGTCTACATTGGGGGTTGCCTGGTTGCCTCCAAAAGTTCTTGTAAATGCAAATAAAGCCTAAAAAATCATAAACCCTTACTTTGGAGTATATTTTCATACATACATTGGTTGCCTAAAAAATCATAAACCCTTACTTTGGAGTATATTTTCATACATACATTGGTTGCTCCTATTTGAGTTAAATTTGACTTTTCCTAAAGGGCAATTTACAGCTGTTGTCTTGATAACACTGATTCAAAACAGGCCAGTCCTCTGCTTAACCACTTTTTTGTAGCTGTAGTAGAAATTGAACTTACAGCCGTTTGTTATTGTTCTTGTTTTTTATTTTTGACATTTACTTTGTTACTGTTCATGATGTTACTTCTGCCAGCTAGTAATACAAAGTTACAGTGTAACAGTAACTGGATTTTGCTTTTAAGTGAAGATAAGGAAAATAATAAAATAGCTTTTTACTCTGATAGCCTATCAGGGAGATAGTTTGTATATTTCGAGGTTTTTCCTGTCTTTTGTTAACCCAGTCTTGTATTAGCCTCAGTTTACCTGATGTTGTCGGGGGATGTCCTTGAACCTTTATCTCTACATTTCCTGCAAAGTACTGGGGTTTTAGGTGTAAGCTATTACTCTTGATGTTGTGGAGTATCCTGATGTTGTGGGGGATGTTCTTGAACTCTTTATCTCTACTTTCCTCCTGCAAAAGTGCTGGGGTTTTAGGTGTGAGCTACTACTCCTGGCTCAACATTACAGGTTAGATTGTTTTATTACCTTCAAGTGGATATACTTAAGTAGATTTTTGTTTTTAAGTTACTTTTATTTTTTATTTTGAACAGGTTGTATATTTAAGTATTAAGGTAGTATATTCTTCCTAGAGCATAAGACTTGCAACTTGGCTGAAAAAAATTAGTCTTTGGGAAAGCATTTCAGTGTTACTCTTCCCATGTACTTAGTAAGCAATCTTTAATAAAAACGTACATCTTACTGGTTAGAGGTAAGAATGTATCAAAAAACATGGTAAATTTTTTAACTTGCAGATTATAAAACAAGTGGGATCCTGGTTGCACTTGCCTCAGATATGACTCACCTCATGTGGGCAAGACAGGAGGAACTCCATAGGAAGACTTTTAAATTTTTTTGTTTGTTTTAAAGCAAACCTGTGATCTATGTAAGGTGGATTTATCTGAGTGGTTAGGTGTCCCTTCCCCCAATATGAAAAACAACTCTGGGGACACCCCTCACAGGCCTTGAATGTGGTCTTTGAGTCTCAGCACCCTCTCTGTTGACTTAAAATCTCATGGTGACTACACTGACCAAGTTACCTAGTTCACTCTTAAACCTGGTATTTAAAGATTTATTTCACTTGGCAATTGAGCTAACTTTTGGGTGTTTGTTTGGTTTGGCCAGGGGTGGTGTATGTGGGTGTTAATAAGCAAATATTCTTGAAGTATTTGTTTTGAGTGGATTATCCCAAAAGAGAGATCAGGATTAACTACCTTTTCTTATTCCTTAACTTTCATTTTAGCAAAGGGTTTATTCAAAATTTATTTATTTAATCTTCATTTGTATTAGAACTTTATAGTAAATCTCTTCAGAAGAACGTTAGTTCTTGTCATTGGGAAGTTCTGGAATGCTAATGAGAGGTTGGTGCCAGTAATGTTTAACACTGAAATTAAGTGCTTAAGTTCACAAGAAAGTCACAGATCTAAGAACGTGTGAGTGACCTTTTTAAAGTTGCGTTTGTTTTTAGGAGCTTTGTCTAGTTGCATATATAATTAGTATAGCTTGGACAGCATAAGATTAATGCTTTAACATGTTAGCAGGAGTTTAAAAAGCTGGTTTCTGTTGCCAATAGTTGGTTGGAAGGGAAAATGGAGATGCCACAAATAAAAGTTTTTGGATGTGCAAAACAGTTTTGATTTTATTTCTTACAAACTATAGGACTCCAAGCCCCCTGATCCTTGATCAGAACTACATTAACACCAAAAATCAAGTTATCAAGGCAGAAAGGAGGGTGCTAAAGGAGTTGGGATTTTGTGTTCATGTCAAGCATCCCCATAAGGTGAGTTGTAGAGTACAGAAATTATATTTCGTAAGTATTAGGGCTTTTCCTAAATTTTGCTTTGTGTGTGGAGACGTAACCTGAGTTTTTGCAAGCATTCTTTTGGATGTTGACATTTGTTAGTAAAATTGGGCTCAAAGTGGGTTTCATGTGTGATCATGAATAAACTTTGTAGTTTTTCCAGATAACAAACTCGTGGAATTCCTCATGCCAGGAATGGATTGTACATATCTGTAGAACCTGGCATGTTAGTGTTGAAAGTGGTAGCTGCTCTCTGTAAACCGTTTATAAAAGCTTTCCCTTTTGGCTTTTATCTAAGCAGGAGTTAGTTGCAAGAGTTGGGACTATCTGAGACAGCTAGCTCTACTGTTAACTGGGTGATGCTGGCTGGTACCTTCAAGTTCCTTTTTTGTTGTTGATTTGTTTTGTTTTGTTTGAGAGAGGATTTCTTTATTGTAATTTTGGCTGTCCTGGAACTCACTCTATATACCAGGCTTGCCTCGAACTCAGAGATCCACCACCACATGGCCAAGTTCCACTTTATAAGATTATAAAATGATGATAATATGTGTCCAGAAACACTTGGCGAGAGCTGAAGTAATAATTTATATGTATTTATATATGTCTTACTGGGGACCAAATGAAAGGCAAGCACTTTTATCATTGAGTTGTAGCTTTTATTTAAGGAACTTTAGTTTGCTAAGCTTTGTTGCAATAATTATTACTGTAATGCTTAGTGTTATAGAAAGTGTGCCATAGCCATTCTGTGCTCTCAAAGCCTAAAGTCTGCCTTTTTTGATGAATTAATGCCCTGGGAAATTAGAAAACACTGAGTTATTAACCACTACTTTTATAAGCACATTTTTGGGAAATTGAGTAATGTAAATAATCAAGAGTCTTGAGTATGTTTTAGTTTGGTCTATATTTGTAATTTTGTAAGAATTAAAACTAACACTTTTCAGTTGCTTTATTCATTGAACTCTGCTGTGAAGAACCAACAATATGCTGAATGTTTTTTTCTCCCTTGTCCTCAGATCATTGTAATGTATTTACAAGTCTTAGAATGTGAACGTAACCAAACCCTGGTTCAAACTGCCTGGTAAGTTGCTTTTTTACATTTATTCTTTAGTCAGGAAAACAGAAGCAGAAATAAAGTAAGTTTCATTTTTCTCTTTCCAAAATAATGAAATAAGTTTGTTTTGGGGCATTTTGTTTTTTTGTTTTTTAACCAAAAGGTAAATAATGCTTATTTCTGCTTCCTGTTTTCTTGGCTTGACTAATTACTTTTAATGGAGAACTCAATTTAACTTTGTTCTTTTTTCTACTCTTTAATTAAAGGGTAGTCCATGATGGTAAGTCATAGAACTCTGCCCTCTGCACTTCAGCCCATGACCTCAGGATGGCCTGATTGGCTAGCCTGCTCTCCAGCCAATCCAGTGCAAGCTCTCATCCGAGATTCACTGAAGTGGTCCATATCCATCTGGCAGCATCTTCTAGTTCTGTCGGGGTGTCAAAAGGATTTGTATATTTGCTTCTAGAAGTAACTATGCATCATGCCTATGTATTTAATGTATACCTGTAACTATCAAAATGAATATTTCATTTTTGATAGATTGTTGTCCAGCCATTATGAATTGTTTTTTGTTTTTTTGTTTTTTTTTTAATTGGGTTCAGTTAAATTTCTACTTGGGGTGTTTATAGCATCCATTCTACTAAAAGGCTACCTTAAGCTTGTGGCTTTAAATGGGTACCTGTTTCCATTTTAAGTTAACTCTAGCTGTTAAGCTATTACAGGCAGTGATATAAGAACCACTTGATTTTAAAAAGAGAAGTTAATGCTATTTAAATGTTTTTAAACTTGGACCTTTGAGATACAGAAAATTTAAGCAAAGAAATTGTTTTGCCATAAATGATTCATACAACTGTTGATAAACAAGCGTTAAATAATCTGGGACTTTTCCAGAGAAATGTCTTTTTATTACTGCCATGCTTCTCTTGGGCTCATAGATACTGGTAACATTAGAAAAGCCACATTGCTTTATAAAATCAATGAGTTCTTAATGTGTTCTGTGCAGCAAATACAGTAATTTTTAATGAGTGTTAGGATTTTGTAGAAATTTCCAGCTCAGGCTTTCAGCAAATTGTAAAGTGATTTTTGTTTTGTTTGTTTTGTTTTTTAACTTAGTTTAAGGAATCTCATGGGAAAGTTTCACTAGAAATTTCAAAAGTTTATTTAACTGAATTAGGTCATTGCTTTTATTTATACTTGCAAAAAAAAGGTATGTAAACAAGGCCATTATGATATGTATTTATTGCTCACTTCTCTACCTAGATTTTTTTGAAGTATCTTTTTTTTTTTTTTTTTTTTACTGTAAGAGTGAGTTGGTGGGTTCTTAACTAAAAATGCCTTTTTACCCCTGCTTATGGTATTTTGGATTTTTTTTTTCTTTTTTAAGAACTTGGTTGACACTGCTTTTCCTTATGGATAAAGGAGAGATGGTCAGTAATTAATGGCTTGAAGTATTGTTGGAGTGGTAAATTCTGAACTTCATCATGTCAGAATTGACTTCTAAACATTGCTTTTTATAACAATATGTTGAAAGAGAAAGATTTGGGGGGTATGATCTATATGGATAATACAATTGCTTAAAAGAGCTGTGGGGGAAGGGTTAAAAATTACATGATACAATTTAAAGATGTGAATATAAGGAGAAGAAAAAAGAATGAAGTAGATTGAGTCTCCAATTTTATGTGCACTTTAGAAGAATTGGTTTGCTTATGGACTAAGCTTACAGCTGAAATGTTTTTCAGGAATTACATGAATGACAGTCTTCGAACCAATGTTTTTGTTCGCTTTCAACCAGAGACTATAGCATGTGCTTGTATCTACCTTGCAGCTAGAGCACTTCAGGTAAGTGTGTGGAGCCTGTTGTATTTTTCAAGCTAAATTCCAAGAGATTTTTTTTGTTGTTGTTGTTGTTTCTGATTAAAAAAAAAAAAAGGAACATAAGTTTGAACCATTCTTTTTTAATGGTTTAGATTCCATTGCCAACCCGGCCCCATTGGTTTCTTCTTTTTGGTACCACAGAAGAGGAGATTCAGGAAATCTGCATAGAGACACTTAGACTTTATACCAGGAAAAAGGTAATTTCTGTTTGCTCAGGTTGGTGCTGATGTCATTTCCAAGAATATAACTGCTGTAAAAGGGAATACTAACTTAGTTTTCATCCAACAGCCTAACTATGAATTGCTGGAAAAAGAAGTCGAAAAAAGAAAAGTAGCCTTACAGGAAGCCAAGTTAAAAGCAAAGGGATTGAATCCTGATGGAACTCCAGCCCTTTCAACTCTTGGTGGATTTTCTCCTGCTTCTAAACCATGTAAGACAAGTTCAGAATGAAATGTGAAGGTGTCCTTGTTAGAAAGTTTTGGCATTGGTCAGTTGCCTAAAAACCATTAAGAAACTGTTATTGGTGGTTTTGTTTCTGTTTTTTCTTTTCTTGGAACAAATGAGCTTAAGGGGACATTTAGAAATATGGTACTTTTGGGTTGTTTTGGAAGCTTGTTCTCTGGTAAGTCCTGTCCTTAATATGTCCTTATCTATTAAAAGCATCACCCAGAGAAGTAAAAGCTGAAGAGAAGTCACCAGTGTCCATTAATGTGAAGACAGTCAAAAAAGAACCCGAGGATAGACAACAGGCTTCAAAAAGCCCTTATAACGGGTGAGTGCACATTGCCGTCTTGGATATTGGTGCACCTTTGTTCACTCCCTACAGTGATGTAACAAATATTGCCTGCATTTCTTTAAGTGTAAGAAAGGACAGCAAGAGAAGCAGGAACAGCAGAAGTGCTAGTAGATCGAGGTCACGAACCAGATCCCGCTCTAGATCACACACCCCAAGAAGACAGTGAGTATGGATTCTGTGATAGGCTTGGGGCCTTACAAATTGAACTCGGGCTTTTTTCAGAGTTAGGTGAGAAATAAGTGTTTGGGTTTTTTGGGTGTTTTTTTAGCAGGTTTTACTGCGTAGCACTTGATTTGCTAGCATTGCAAGCATGTTAGCATAAAAAGAAAAGTAAGCTTAGGGACACACTTGAATGTGTGTGGTGCTTTAGTTAGTTGTGTGATTATGTACAGAAGTTTGAGGAAAATTTGACCTTCCACTATGTGGGTCCTAGATCAAACCTCAGATCTTTGGGCTTGATGTTGGGCACCTTTACCTGCTGAACCACCTCGTTCAAGGCCTTGATTGATGGCCTTTGTTCATTATGCACCCATCCCCCTTTTCTTAAACATGTTCAGAAAATGCCATGGTGGTATGTGTATATAGATCTATAATGTGAAAAACATACTTCACATTCAGTTTCTGTTAGAAATGTGACTATTTCATTAATGTTGTATTATAAAGCCTAATACTCTTCCAGTCAGCTTTGTAATTGGATTACAGGTTTCTTCTGATGCTTCAGTGGTACTTTGAGCATATGAGAGATAGTAAAAGAGGACATAGTTCTGGGACACATTAGTGACCCATTTCACTGGAGTACAGGCTTAAGATGTTTTGTCAATCAATAAAGCTTTGGTTAGAGGTCCGGGTGGGGAGACTTAAGAGACAATAGTTAGTCATTGATATATTGCCAGTAGAAACTGAACCTAAACTTGAAATTTTTATTGTCTAAGTTATAATAATAGGCGAAGTCGATCTGGAACATACAGCTCAAGATCAAGAAGCAGGTCCCGCAGTCACAGTGAAAGCCCTCGAAGACATCATAATCATGGTTCTCCTCACCTTAAGGCCAAACATACCAGAGAAGATTTAAAAAGCTCAAATAGACACAGTCATAAAAGGAAAAAATCTCGGTCACGATCTCAGAGCAAGTCTCGGGATCACTCAGATGTTGCCAAGAAACACAGGCATGAAAGGGGACATCACAGAGACAGGCGTGAAAGATCTCGCTCCTTTGAAAGGTCCCATAAAGGCAAGCACCATGGTAGCAGTCGCTCAGGACATGGCAGGCATAGGCGCTGACTTCCTTCCTCTGCCGCTGCATCAGTCCTGGTCCTGCCTGGATGCAGTGTGATGTACGGACTCAATCAAAACGTAAAAAGCAAACTGATTAGGAATTGATTTATTAAAATTGTCTAGGTCTCTAGAAACACTGAGGACATTTTCTTTGGAAAAGAACTATGTTAAGGTTTTTTGCACATTAAAATGCCCTAGCAGTATCTAACTGAAAACCATGGTCAGGTTCAATTGTACTTTATTATAGTTGTGTATTGTTTATTGCTAAAAGAACTGGAGCGTGAATTCTGTAAAAATGTATCTTATTTTTATACAGATAAAACTTGCAGACACTGTTCTATTTAAGTGGTTATTTGTTTAAATGATGGTGAATACTTTCTTAACACTGGTTTGTCTGCATGTGTAAAGATTTTTACAAGAAAATAAAATGCAAATCTTGTTTTTCTAAACTGTTTGTAATATCTTATTTAAATTGCCAAGAAGCAAGATTTTAATGGTAAAATAGCTGCATTGATATTCTGACAGGTGTGGTTTGGGATTATTAAAGTATAAGTCTTACCATTGTGTAATGGTCATTGTGTTACAGGAAAAGCAAGTGGAAGTGGCCTTTAGTGGCAAGTTACTGGACCACTAAAATGCACAGCCTGGTTTGAACTTAAGTATCAGAAGATAATTTTAAACTAAACTATTTGCAATGTGAATTTACCAATCAAACCAAAATTACAGCATAATGCTAAGAAGTCGTGTTTTTAGCATGACTGGCATTCAGTGGTACAGATTAAGGATGACCGAATTCAATGAGTCATGAAGTAAAAATCACAAAGATGTGATAAAAACAGTTCATGCATAAATGGATATGGAGTCACTAGAGAAGATGCAGCCTCAAAGGATGATAACTGGTGTGCTGTGGGTGGTTTATGGGAGTATGGTGGATAGGGATAAGAAAAGAGGCAGCTGCCAGCCACTGTAGGTGTGAGGTCAGAAGAGCATCTTGTGCAGTCAGTTCTGTGGGTTCAAGTCATCAGGCACATTTAAAAATATACTTTTAAGACCTGGTCTCACTGTAGCTCTTGCAGGCCTGGAACTCAAGAGATTCACCTTATTAAAGCTCAACTACAAATTAATAGACCAGCCTCTTAAAAATACACAAGGCAGACTTGGAAGAACGAACTGTGGGTAAAAGCCATACCCTTATTCTGAACATTGTTCGAATAAGACTGAGTCTTGTACCAAACCTGCATCTGAATTTAAGAGTACAGTACCTATCAACTAAAAAAGTAAGGACGAATTCTAATCTAACCCTTTTCATGCCCTACAAATTCGTTATTACTTCATACTCTTATTGGGAAAATTAGATACAGGACCGACCCTAAGTTTTCCTAACAGTCTCATTACTCTGGTCTAGTTAGCAGTAACGTGACCTCATCATATTTCTTTAGTAATTAGCTCTTTTGTGGCTATAATCACATAATGGACATACACTTTAAAATTGCTTTCAGGCCATATGTAAAAGGAGTACATGAAGCAGGCAATCTGTGGGCTTTGGGAGGGGGTGGGGTGAGCTTGAGACAGGGACTCATTAAATACCTCTGGATGGCCTGGAACTATATACCAGACTAGCCTCTAACTTGCATAAATCTTCCAGTCTTCCTGAGTGCTGGGATACGGTGTGCACCAGAATACCAAACTGAAATGGATATAGTGTTTACACTTAGGCCCCAGTTCTATGGTTGTGTATATGCATACATTCCCAGATCTGAAAACACCCAAATACTTATGGTTCTGAGTATTTGGAAAATTTTTGCTTTAATTTTCTTTTTTTCCCTCTTGTGGAGAAGTCCAGGCTGGCCTTGAACTCACTAAGTGCTGAGAGGGTAAGCATGTTCCAACAATCCTGGTTAAGTGTTTGTTTTGTTTCTGTTTTGTTTTTTCAAGACAGGGTTTCTTTTTTGTAACTCTTGGCTGTCCTGGAACTCAGACTGGCCTCAGACTCAGAGATCTGCCTGTCTCTGCCTCCCAAGTGCTGGGATTAAAGGCGAGTACCACCTGTTTTAGAAACAGGGTCTTGCTGTGCAGCCACTCTGAAATTTGTTATTCTATCTCCCAAATGTTGATATGTGGCATTTGCCCAGCTCCTATTTTTATTTTTCAGTTTAGACAGGATCTCAAGTAGCCCAGGCTGGTACTTGCTAGCCAAATTTACACCTTCCAAGTGCTAGGATTTCAGTGTTTTTAATTGGCAGTGATAATGCTTGTGATGCTTGTAGCATTCCAATATGTATACATATACACATACAGTGTATAATGCCAGGTCAGAATAATTCAGGTCTGTCACCTCAGGACCTTAGTATTTTTTAATGGAAACCAGTTTTTGGTTAAATACCCTTCACCTTGGTTTTATTTGATACTTACTATGATTAGATTTGGGTTTGTGGTTTGGGTAGGAATACAATAGAAATCACTTTAGTCCGTGATGGTTTGCCTCCTTAACAGCTGCTGTTAACTTCTATCCCTGGTTAAAGTACTGGCAGTGTTCTTTATAAAAATATTAAGAATTTGTTGGGGTAGTAAATTTAAGATCATATTGTTTATATATTTTCCCTACTGGAACTGTAAACCAGTATCTCCTGGATGTGTCAGGATTCCCCATCCCACCACACACACTCAGGAACTCAAGAGAAGCTTTCATTGCCTGGGAAAGACTTGCACAAAGGTCTAGCAAGGAGGGGAAAGGGCTCACAAGCTTCCCACCTCTACCTAAGGGGCTCTTGACAGAAGACAGTAGGAGAGAGAGTCAAGTTTTAAGTTGTGTCCCCTGGTAAGGGGATCAGGCACCAATGGATGGCATACTCAAATATGTGGGCTGCACAAACTGGACTCAATGGATATTAAGAAACGAGGTGAAGTTGGGAGTGGGTGGGAAGTGAATCTGGGAGGAGTGGGGATTAATATGAAATTCTCAAAGAACTTCTTGTAATTGTAGTGTTCCTTCTATTGCATTTCATAGCATGAATTTTCCCCTTCATTTATTCCTCATATATTAGTTGTCCTGTTGCTGCAACGGAATCCCTGACAAAAATAACTTAAGGAATGGTTTATTGGGCTTATATTGGCTTATACTTTCAGGGAATTGAGGCCATCACACCAGGGAAGGTGTAGAAGAAGACGGCAGCTAGTCAGATTGTGCCCTCAGGAAGCAGAGAGTAATGAGAACCTGTGTTCAGTTTGCTTTCTCTTAATGCAGTTCAGGATTCCAACTCGTGAAATGATACTTTCCACATTAAGGTGGGTTTTCCTATATCTCATCTAGATAACTCTTCGCAGACACCAGAGTTATGTTTCCATGGTGATTCTAAATTCCATCAAACTGACAAGAATAATGCCACCCCCAACCCTACCTCCACACACGTTATGGCCGATAGAATACATTATGGCAGTTCTTGCGGGGCAGAGATGTTGAATTCAGGACTCACACACCTAGGCAACCACTTTAATCACTGAGCTACAGTCTCAGTCTGAAAGAGTCCTTGTGTTCCATTAATAATGAACTTTTATTTTTTTTTAACATAGAAAACCAAGCAATTAATGCATGCAGTGCACACCATGCAGGAGAAATGTCCACAGATAGAACCCTGAACAGAGGCTCAGAACTGGCTTACACAGCCTCTTCACTCAAGAGCAGTAGGATTTTCGACAGGTGGCAACATGGACGTCAGGTTTGCTGTTGGCCTCCACGGGTGGGGCCTTAAGAAAAGTGAGTATGGAAATAAACTCAGGAAGTAAGGCTTGTGGAATCGTCTGGTGCCACTTCCGAACTGCTACAAGGCCCTTTTTAGTGATTAATTTCTGTTGTTTCTTGTAGATATGGGAGTGGAGACAACTTTATAATTTTATATCCTGCTGCTTCACAACTGCCTTCAGCTCAAAAATATTTATGTTAAAGAGACGTATTTTGGGATGATACATTCTGGCTTCCTTCACAGCATGCAACCACTGAAGAATTACAGACAGGCAAGAGAAAATTCCTTTAAGATGCACCTAATAAAGAAAAGCCACCTCACACACTCTTTATACATTAATTATAACCCATAGCTGTAACAGCTTTCTGAACAAGTAGAAGAAAGGCTGAGCGTTGCTCTTCCTTTTCTTGAGGTTCTGCTAGGCACTAGAAATAAGTACTATCCAACTTCGTATTCTCTTGGTTTGTCTCAGCAAGCATCTGTAATAAGTTATCTCTCTCTTCTTGAATGAACCTTTCTGCTTGCAGATCTGATTTTGATATTCCAGAAACCTCAAAATCGTTCTTTCTTCCTTGCATTTCAGATACAATTTTCTGCTTTCCTGGAGTCCTTGTAGGAATGCTTAGTCTAGAATCTGATGGGAGTTATCGTGGAGACTGTTTCTGAACTCATTTCCAAATTTACTTCTGTTCTTATTGAAGGATGCAAGTTTATCTTCAGTCATTGTGCAAAATGATCCGGGGAAGCCACAGTCACCAACAGCCCCACGCTGCCTCCACAGCTGCTGATTTTTCATTTATTTATTTATTTTTTAATATAGCCCTGCCTCAAATTTGTGAAATTCCTTCTGCCTCTGTCTTTCAGTGCTGGCATAGCATGCATGCATCACAACACTAAGTTAAGATGAACACTTTAAAACCTTTTTCACATGTGTGACTTTAAAAGGTTCATGCCATCCATGTGTTTCTCTGTGTGTAACAAAAAATCTCTTGGGAATATCAGTGTTGACTTGAAGGGGATGAAATGACTTTAAAGGTCATGATGAGATCACTCCAAATGTTTAAGACTTCGCTACTGTTTCCAGATTTGTCCTCTTCATTTGGGACAATCCTTCCCAAGCATGACCAGTTCCCATATGGGCAATCTTTCCTTACACAGAGCATTGAGATCACAATACAAATCTGTAATAAGTAGCTTTGCCACTAGACGTCACTGTTAGGCTGAACATGATGCACAGTCCCCTCCCAAGTTTCACATCAGCTGATCCACAAGCCTTATTCTGAACACAGTAGGGAATTGTTTCCAAAACAACATAATCCTCTTTAGACCTGTCTACCTTATCCTTCGCTAAATTCTTCTATCTTACTTAAGATATTTGCATTTATAACCCCTTTAATACAAGTAGCATTTGCCTGATGATACTGTTTCACATATAACTCCTTTTACCCTAACTAACCCTCTTTATTTATTTATTGCATGCTGGGAATTGAACTTAAGGCTTTATGCGTGTTAAACAAGTACTCTACCAGTGAACTACATGTCCGGCTCTTTTTGGGCATCTTTCCAGACCCCGTAAGATTGTGATGTGACACCACTAATAAGTGACAGCCACTATGAAACACGTTTGTGAGCCACCAACGTAGCTCCTGAGAACCATACTTGGGTCTTCTCCAGCTCCAGGGCATCCGATGTTCTGAGTGCACTTGTGCTCATGTGTAGTGTACATACCCACACAGCATATATACATAATTTTAAAAAGAAAATGGGTTTTTCTTTTTTTTTTTTTCCAAGACAGAGTTTCTCTATTGTAACTCTGGCTGTCCTGGAACTCACTCTGTAGACCAGGCTGGCCTCAGACTCACAGAGATCTGCCTGTCTCTGCCTCCAAAGTTCTGGGATTAAAGGCATGTGCTACCACCACTCAGCTAAAAAGAAATGTTTTTTAAACCCAGTTTGTTACAAGGTCCAGACACTTAGCCACTATTCTATGTGCCAACGATTGTCTTTACTAGAGCCCTGTTTTAATGTCTTTCCATGTCTATGTCTGAGCTTCCTGGCCTCTTTATGAAGAATCTGTATAACAAGACCAACACCATCAGAGGCCTTTTGGAGTTCAGTAGTTAGATGCTGCTTTTCAGTTGAGTGCTACCGGAACTAACCCAGCAGAGCCATGCAGGTACCTGTCCCTGGGTGTCCAGGTCTTGAGATAGCACATCCAGTGTTGGGCTTAAGAGACCAGAGGGCACGAATTCCCATACTTGGTCACTGCTTCCTAGAATCAGTGTTTGCTTGCTTTGGGAACTGCTTCAAGTTAAGCCCAGAGCTACCTGATAGGGTGTGATGGCTTCCGGAGGAAGGGCTATAGAGAGTAGTAGGGCCGTGAAAGAGGAGACGGGCTCTAGTTAGGCTCATTAGAAGTCTGCTGCTCCTAGTTGGTGGCTGTGTGACAGTCCCTTAACCTTTCTGAGCCAGAGTTTCTTCACTGTGGATTATCTAAGATAATGCTTCCTTCTTATGTGGAGTTAGCAATGTGCACAGAGATACACAGGAGGAGATACTCTGTCCTGTCATCACTTCCTTGAAAGCACAGCGTCATTTCCAGCAATGACATGGCATGCTAAGTGGAGCACCAGCACCCCTTTCCTCAACAGTAGTGTCCTGGGCAGGCAGTATTAGTGCTTGATTATTTTAACACTCATTGCTAAAAGCTGGGCAGTGGTGGCACACGCCTTTAATCCCAGCACTCGGGATGCAGAGGCAGGTGGGTCTCTGTGAGTTCGAGGCCAACCTGGTCTACAGAGTGAGTTCAGGACAGCCAGGGTTACAACATGGAAAACCCTGTCTTGAAAAACAAAACAAACAAACAAGAACACTATTGCTATATATTGACAAGTATTTTTTGTGCTTGACCTGATTTCCAATTAAACTCCAACCAGAGATGAACTCTTTGTATCTCTTTTTATCCCTTCTCTTAAACAAGAAACTCCAAACAGTAAGTAGTCAGCAACAGCCTGTGGAGGAGAGAGATTAATAGAAATCAGTTCCCAAGTCTTAATGTAGTACACACATGTTAGTCAGTAGGTCAGTACTGGAGATACCGAGGTGAAGGAAACCACTAAAAGAGCTCCTGCTGCAGCTAGAACTTTCTCAAAAGGCCTGACAACCAAATGACTTACTTCCTTTATTAAGCTAGTCTTAGTTCACAGTGTTCTGAGTGTCCCAAACGGGGGTAGGGGTGGGGTGAAAGTCAAGTACACAGCCTGAAAGCATCACACCAAAGAAAGCATCACATGACCCCACAAAGCTGTTCCTTGAGACCAGACCAGCAACCCTGTTCCCACCAGGATTAAGAGCCCATAGTGTGGGAAGCAGCCTGCCGGTCTCTCACCACCAGGTGGCAGTGCAGAGCTGGCACCGCTGCCTGTTGGTTGGACATCCCCTGGTAACTTGGCAGCAATCCAGAGGCTACAGATTTATTCTTGGGTGGAGGAAAAAGGAGAAAATGGGACAGAAAAAACGAAACCATCTGTTGAATTCACCATTTGCCACAAATCATGAGTTCCACCTATGCAAGTCATTTTTAGTCCAATGAAGAAAGTAATTTGAGAGTTTTAGAAAACCATTCCTGTCTGAAAATCACGATAACAGAAAGATTACTGTGCGTCAGGAGAGTAATACTCTTTAATTTGCAAAAACAAAATGAAGTTTTGTTTCTGGGCTGGGGAGGGAAGTCCCTTAGGAGTTAGAAATGAAGCTTACCAACTAAATCCCCTCCCCCAAACAGAAAAAAAGACCTTCCCTCTTATCTGGGTTTAGAACTGGCAAGCAACCTCATGTGATCACTTCATAAATATTCATGGGTGAAGAAAATGTCAACAGAGCAAAGGAACCATTTTGTCATTGCAAGAACCCTTTTGAAACACTAATGACTGAAGCCGGGTCTTTCTGACTGTTCTCTGCAAATCTCGGAACAAGAAGGCCCAGTTCAGCTGGTTTCATGGAAGGAACAGTACAAGGACAGCAGATCGATCGCTCTTGAGGTCAGGGGCTGTACATAGGAAGAGCTCAGCAAACTGACTCAGTGGGTGGGGGTTTTAAACAAGCACTCCTCAAACTTTGAGTGAGTGAGATTCAACAGCTCTACTTTGTGGAAAAAAACTCGCTTTGTTTTACTTTGTAGTGGACCCAAGGCTGTGCCCATACACAGAGATGGTTAGAGTTGGGTGTAGAGAGTCATTTCAGTCATCCGAAGCTATCCCAGTGGAGGCTGTCCATCCAGCTGAGGGACATTAGAAGGGAACATGGTGAAACGAATGCTTTGGTATGTTGCCTGGTCAGGGTCTACTTGGTTTGGCCTGGCTATACTCGGCCTTGGTCCTCGTAATCTAGATAAACAAATGAATGAACCTCAATCACCATTGCAGTACTGCCTGGGTTTGTAATGCCAGATCATGGCTGAGTTGCACCAATATGTTTTGGAGAACTTCCACCAAGAGACTTAGGGTACCTATATGTGACTTTCCCAGAACTTTTTTCCTAGGTTCTAAGAAATGCTTTCCACTTGGTAGTGGTTCACTTGGCCGGGGCAGAGGTGGGACAATCACTGCTTGGATGTGGGCCTAAACTCTCTTAGGCCCAGAACAGAACAATCCCATCTCTCTACACCAGCCCCCAACAGACCTCCCATTCCTCTGCACTGCTCCTGCCCCTACATACACGCATGCACGCACAAACACACACACACACAGGGAGAGGACAGACAGAGATAGGCAGAAAGACAGAGATGGAGGACTACTCTTTGACAACTTAGCTCTGAGGCTTTCAGTCTGCCTCCATATTTAAAGGCCATTGATTGATTTAAGTCTTCTTGACTAAATGCAAAGTAGACCTTCGTGGAGAAAGAGCCAAGTGGTAGCTGTCTCCTCCACAGGGAAAAAGGCCTGATGGACATGAGTCCTTGCTTTGTGCCAGAAGTTCTCTAGAAGGAAGATCTCTATTCTTTTAAAGTGCCAGAACTGTGTCAGTGTCAAGAACAGGACTCTGCTAAGACAGGAGGTGGTCAAGGTGGAAATTTCCTCAGCTGTCTTGAATTAGGGATCATCAGACGTCAGCTGCTGTTCCACCTAAGTTCAGGCTCAGCTAGACCCAAGCCATGTATCTCCCAGGGTCAGGCCCCTGCTTCTATCTCCAAAAAAGTTTGGTGATGACGTTGCCGAGATAATTGACTTGAATGATCCGGGAACTAGGGTGATACTGATCACTCAGAGCAGACAGACCCAGACTGAGTGGTACCCTCTGCCTCCTTCCTGATCAAGGGCCCCAAGGAGCCACAGAGACAGAAACAAGCAGAAAATATTTAAACCCAGTGGAAATGTCACCTTTGCTGAGATTATCAATATTGTTGGACTTGTGCAGCACTGCTTGGCCCTTAGAGAACTTTCTTGACCTATTTAAGAAATCCTGGGCCCAGCTGTAATGTTAGTGGTTGCCACCCTCCTGACATCATAGATGTCATCAACAAGTGGAACAACCAGCTAGTTAACAAAGTACAAGAGAAATTGTTTCAGTAAAAGATCATCTAACAGCCAGAGGAGGGGGGAAGGGGGAGGAGAGAAGGTTACTTCTATCAGATTTCAGAGTTGATCAGGACTACTCACTCTCTGTAATCCTGGATATGACCATCCTACTGGCAACATGGAAATTGGGCTATTGCAAGCACTGAGTGAGATCAGAGATATAAAAGTGTGCAGACTAGTTCTACAGAGAGTTACATTATCATCCATTGGCTATTCTATGAGAGGCTTAGCTAAGCCCTGTGCACAGACAGGAATCCTGCTTCAGGGCAAGGATCCCCATCCTCCCACTGGTTCTCTGGAAACAGTGTAAAGAACCAGCACCTCTTAGGGATAGTTGTTTTCCTCATGGCCAGGGCCTTGAAAGCCAGTTTTAAAGCACTGTATGGGAGAGAAGTTGAGAGATTCCATGAGTCTTTTCGGACCTCTCAAATTGTCCTTGGCGCTAAGGATTGTCAGCTACCAGCCAGAGGCCTGACTGTTCTGCAGAAGCTGGTAAATGGACGTAGAACCATGGGCCTGGCATTCACCACTCGCTTTCTGCTTCTCCTTGTATCCCATCCCTATCCTACAATTTTGGTAGCTTTTTTTTTTTGCTCCCTGATGATGCTGCCCAAGTAGAATTTATGTTTTATTTTTCCACGTTTTATTGGCCTCATTTAAAAATGTTTACTTTATGTGTATGGGTGTTCTAGCACATATGTCTATACTACATACATTGCAGTCCACATGGATGCCAGTTCCAGTTCCCTGGAACTGAACTTAGAGAAGGCTGTGTCACCATGTGGGTTACTGGGGGCCAAACCCTGTTCCCCTCAAAGCAGGATCTTCTCAAAGAACAGCTAGTGCTCTTAACTGCCAAGCTGTCTCTCCAGCCAAGCAGAGGTGGAATTTAAACCCAAACTCACCTAGCCCCAAAGCCTGTGTTTTCTCCATTCTTATCAAGTTTGCCCACACCTATGGCAGACAGACAAATGTAGCCACAGGATGACACGGTCATGACTTGGCCTTTGTCTACAGGAAAGGAAGGGAATGAGAAACTGGGATGAAAGGCAGAGCTGGAACAGTCACATCTAGAGATACAATCACACCTGTACAATAGCTGTTATCTGATGGCTTGATTTGCAAATCTAATCTGTGAAAACATGACATTCACCCACCTCAGATGCTATTGGGGTCTTCCTTCACCCCAAAGCTGAAGTGTCAGAATCCTTGGCCAGACATACTGTCATTTCCAGAGTGAAGCATTTTCTGGAGTTCACTTCGACACTTTGCTCATTAGCTTGTGATCTTGTGCAAGTCTCTAACCTCTCTGAACTCAGTGTACTAATTAATACCTAACATAGGGCAAGTCATCCTTACCTTGCAAGGTTTCCCTGAGGGTTGTGAAACAGTGCATGTGAAAAGACCAGAGCCTAGCACACGGGATATGTCTGTGAAATGCGTGTTCTCCTGGACTGAGAAGATCCAACCCTGAGCTCACTAAGTGCCACTCAGAGAAGCAGCACCAGGAAGAAGGCTTTCTGTGTGCTTACTGAAACCATCACGACTCACATTCATGACTGTACAGCCCATGATCTGCATGCACCCCGGGACACTTAAGAAAGGTTGAACAGGAGCACTTCTAAAAAACCCAGTCCTGCAATGAGCAATGCAATGGCTTGTTGAGATGCTTTCCCAGATCCCTGGGGCCTCTGTGCCTGTCTACCTCCTCTCTGCCAGTCCCTCTTAAGCTTTTCAGAGCTGTGTTTGCGGGTATCATGAAAGCCTCACAACTCTTGGCACTAAGCTGATCAAATTCTCCCTAGATCTGCTATGAGTATTTAGAAGCCCATGACACCTTCTGCTCAGGACAGGGGACACAGAACTGCAAGGGCATGAAGGACAGTGTCCATACCAGTCATAAGGCCTGGAGCAGATTTTAAAGTGAAACTACTCAAAATCTGAAAAAGAATGACAGGATAGCAATGAAGTGACTGTTGCAAGTATGATGGTGCACACTTGTGAACCCAGTCCTCTCAAGGCTGAGGCCGGAGGACAGCAAGTCAAAAGCCCGCATGAACTATATAAGGAGTCCTTACCACCACCCCCAAAAAAAAACAAAGGAAAAAAAAAGAATGAGGAGGAAGAGGAAGGAAAGGGAAAAGATGGGGGAGCATAGGGAGTGGAGGGAAGGGGAGAGAGGAACCTGATTTCCCTGTAAATCAATAGGAAGAGAAGGGAAAGAAGCAGAGGGCAGAGGTCATGAGGTCAGAGGGCACAATTTTTCAGTTACAGTCACCAAGACTAAAGGGTGACTGTTGACAGATTATTTATTCCACAGGTATTTGGGAAGCGGGTGCCAATTTTTTTTTTTTGTGTTTTCCTCCCCACTCTGCAGCCTATTCTCATCCCAACACAGCAAAGAGAGTGAGGGGATGGAAGAATGAGTACCTGGTGGTTCTCTCCCCGAGGTGTGACTGTCCAGGTTCACGGGAGACAGTCCCACCTCGAGGCTGCGAGCATGGGGTGAGACCACAGAGAGCCCAGTAGTCGCCAATCACCAGTTCTGAGCTACCAGAACTTCTCTCCATACAGCTGGTGTCTCAGTATCAGCAAAGAAAAAGATACAGGCCAGGTGTTCTGTATTCTTGAACGACTTGAAAAGATTTGAAAGGGCCAAGGAAGAACAGCCACATACTTTAATTTCTCCCCTTCCTTTGTCTTGTCCTGGGGGAATATGGACCCTACTGGGGAAGCCTTGGCAAGTGGCCACTGCCAGGTGAACAGACAGGTTCCTCCAGGCTTAGCCTAGAGGCAGCAGCTGGGAGGCTGGCTGGGGAAGGGCTGAGTCCTGGGTTTAGGACCACCTGTTGTATTTTGGGAGCCTATTCCTCCATCAGAAAATACTGAACTGCTTTACAACTGCATCATTACTATGTTGTTATTTTGTTATTTGATGGTATTACTCTTTGTCACGATGGATCTAAATTTTCTTATGACTTTAATTGAAATTTAACAGAAATGACTCAGGTGGCAGTTTGGCCACTAGGGGACAGCACGAGGTCACCAGATGCTTATGGGTAGTTGGGCGGAGGGTGGTTGGTAAGCTCTGGGGAAAGATAGGCGACTCCACCTCTGACTCACAAAGGGTTTTGGCTTCTCACAGTTTCCTCCCAGCATTGGGTTTGCTTCTCACATCAGGCCCAGGAAACTGGCGGGTGGGGCAGGACCTATTGCCCCACTCTGAGGGCCAGAGAAGGGAGGGTCACCCTGGCAGGGTCAGTGCTATATGAGGTCACAGAGTGGCAGAGGTGGAGCCCACGGAGGATCCTGGCTCCTCCTGGGAAACCCCGCCCTCAGAGCCTCAGATAAGCTGGGCACTGTGAGTTAAAAGGGGCAGAAACCAGGAGTCTGGCAGTACTTTGAGTGATGTCGCCCAACTCAGTCCTTCCATATCCCCCGGAAGCAGTAGCCTCAAGGGACCCACAGCTCAGCTCTGCCGTCTCCACTTCATCAGAGGGGACTGCGTTCTAGACTCAGACCCAGACCCCCCACCTCTCTCTCTCTCTGCCTCCCTCCGAGCCAAGCACGTCTTTGTTCACGCTTTCTTTGACCCTGCGCAGGAGGGAGATATGCTCAGTCCCCTCCCTCAGGAACTGAGCACAAAAGACAATTAATTCATTGTGCTGAGCGTGCAGGGAGAAATATGCGCGTTGCACAGGCTGAGTGATCAGGAAAGGCAAATTGCGAAGAAGAAGAAAAAGCCAGAAAGCAAACGAAACACAGGCATGAAATGATCTGATCTTGGGGAAGCAGTGTTCTCCTGCCCACTAGGAGGAACACCCAGGGTGCTGCCTGGCAAGTGTATAAGGCATTTCAGGAACAATAGGTCCGCCGTGTGTGTGTGTGTGTGTGTGTGTGTGTGTGTGTGTGTGTGTGTGTGTGTGTCCCTTCCCAATCTCCCCTTCCCCCTTCCTTCCCATCTTTCCTTATCAGCTGCACACACACCCAGGAGAGGAGAAAAATCCAGCAAGAAGGCAAAGTCCACGCTGGAGTCTAACACTATAAGAAGTGATCTTGCCACACAGACACTAGTGTTCAACCTATTTCTGAGAAGGCAAAGGGGGTACATAAACCTACAAGAAAAATAGAAACCAGAATTTCCTTGTAGTTGAGAAAAGGTATTACTCATTTCCTTAGAGGATATATAAAATGTCAGCTCTGAAATGGAACCAGCAAGAAGCAACCTGGGCTGCTTTTTTATTATTTTTATTATTTTAAAATTTTGTTTTATTTTACTGTTTTGTGTCCCTGTATGGCTGTGCGTGATCACATGCGTGCAGTGTCCTGGAGGCCGGAAGGAGTGTATGCCCTGGACCTGGAGTTGTGGATGGTTGTGAGGGACCATATGGGTGCTGGGAATTGAACCTGGATCATCCGCATGAATAAGTGCTTTTAACCACTGTGCCATCTCTCCAGCTCTGGTTTGTTCTTTTTTTTAGAAGGAGCCAAAAAGTTCTGGGAGGAAGGACTTGGTGGCAAAGTGAAGCCAGGCCTGAGGCATGGAGGTGCTTCAGCTAAAAACCCAAAGGAGTGAGATAGATAGATGGAGTCCTGAATGATCCCAATCATCCTCTGGGGTGACAGCCACCCATGGGCACAGTCACCCAGCATGAACCTAGCTCAGGTCTGACCAGGCAGGCCCAGCAGGGGAAGGAACAACAGGCCTGTCACAGGCATACAGAGCAAGAGATACAGTTCAGTTCCCAGCCTCCACCATGCCCCCAGGGCCCCCAGGGAACATGTTGAGTGCAGCTCAAGACTGGGAGGAGAGGAACTAAGAAATCGGATCATGAAAAAAAAAAAAGGAGCCCTTGGCAGGCTGCCTGGGCGTTCCTGAGGCTGTGGGCTCAGCACCTTCAGGGCGTTCACCACCCAGCTTTCCCCAGCTGAGTCAGCTTCTGTGTAAGGATTCAGAGGAATCCTTACCAGCACTCCAGAATTAAAGGGGGATTTGCAGATGATCTCGGACTCCTCTTACTGGCACAGAAGAGACCGTGGGAGGAGTTTGTCAAACTCCAGTAAGACTCACCTCGCTGAACGCTGTTGGAGGACATAAACAGGAAGCCCTGTTTTCCTGGCTTGTGGCCTAGAGCTCTTGCTGTGTAAGCGATGTTACCTCAAAAATGGAGGGTGAAGGTAGCTAGAAGTATTCTGTGGAAACTGGAGCACCTTCCCAGGGCCTACCAGGGTGAGGTCACACGGTGGAGAAGGTTGGAGGCAGAGCATCCGAGACACCTCGGCTGAGCTTCCTCTGTCTCTAGCGTTCTGAGACACTTCCTAAGCATCTGCTGCTCCAAGGAGATGAGAGAGCGCTGATGTGATGGCTGAGATTATCAGCCCCGGAAGGTCCTCTCTGAACCCACAGGTGGTTCTGACTCAGCAGTCATTGTGTGCCTCAGCTGGCAGTCACAGAAGGACTTCTGTTTGGAATGCTCTGTTGGTTCTGACTAAGCAGAAAAGGATAGACAGCTCATTACCTGTCTGGGGCTGTCTTTCTGCCAGAGCCTCCACCTGAGCGTTCCTGTCTCCCCTCTGTCTGCCTTCCCCAGAGGTTCCCACACCTGAATGCCCAAGCCTCCCTCTGCCTGGGGTGAAATGGAAACTCTCAGAAGCTTCCACCCACATGATTTTTTGGCATAATGGCCCCTTCGTTACTTTTTTCATTGTTGTGACAGCTTCAGGAGAAAGGGTTTATTTTGGCTCACGGTTTGAGGGGGATAACCCACCATTGTGCAGAAGGGAGTGTCAAGTGTGGCTCTTCACACGGGAGTGGAGCCACAGGTTCTTTCATTTGAGAGGCAGAGGCAGGTGGATCTCTGTGCATTCGAGGTTCCATCCCAGCCCTACAGTGAGACCCTGTCTCAAAGCAAGAGCGGCTCTGGGCTGTGCAGGAGCAGGAGTGTGAGACAGCTGCATTCACGGTCAGAAAGCAGAGGCAGAAAGAGGGTGCAGCTCACACTTCCTCCTTTTCGTTCATTCCAGGAATGATTATCCATGGTGTTACCCACACTCAAGGTAGCTCTTCCCACCTTAGTTAAACCTCTTTAGAATCCCCCATACAACCCCCCCCCCACACACACACACACACACACACACACACACACAGCTACCGGTATGTCTCTGAGATGATTCACAATCCCATCAAGGCAAAAAACCAAGATTAACCATCACATGGTCCCCTCTCAGTGCTCCATAAGAACTGTTATGTTTCTGTTAGGGTCACTTCCCGCCAGCAGCTCGTCTCTCTGGGTGCAGTCTCTTATTTGAAACAAGCTCTCTGTGGTCTATGGGAAATCAGCCCAGCTTCACCCAGTACTGGAAAGCTCACCTTCTCCCTGTAAGAGTAAAAGTTATGTTTTAATTTTTAGCTACTGTGCCTAAGATATCTTTAAAAGAAAAGCAGGGAACTTCCTGGAATGCTAGGTGGAACTCTTCAGGTGAGATAATCTCCCTAGCCCAAGGATGTAACTTCTTGGATTATTGAGTATGCAGTAGCTAGATCCCAAGTTGACCCTACTGCACCGGATGTGCTCCATACACTAGATGTGTCTGGTCCCTTGTAGGTGGGAGATAACCCAGACAGGAAGTAGATCAGGATAGATGCTTACCACTGATTGGAGCTGGTGGGAAGTGTTAAGCCTTACAGGGTCTACCTTTCTAAGCACCTGTGTCATGTGATTCGGGGCCATTCTGTGGGAGATCTGGAGGTGGCAGGTTCACTCTATGGGTATCTCAGAATGGTCCTGGTCAGAGTCCATCTTCCTAGCCAGTATTTAATTAAAGCTTGCTTGCTTCAAATTTGACTCAATTGTAGTGGTCTTATTCTCGACTGGATTTTGGGATTTACATTCCCCCTCTCCCACTTTCAATTTCTCTGTCCCCAGCAGGTCCAGGGTCCCACTTTAGATGTCCCCAAGTTAGCTTTCTTGTTATGATCAATCAAGGCTACTGCAGCCAGCTCAGCTGTTTTTGTTTGTCTGGGGCTGAACAGAGTAGCTGCCAGCAGACAGTGGTCATGAGGCTGTTTTTCCTTCACAACAAGGTAGCTGGGGCATCGTAAAACATCCCTGCCTCTAAGGCTTATTTAGGAAAACATGATACTGTGATGGAGTGAAGGTTCAAGGGAGCTGGGTGTGGTGGTGTGTGTCTGAAACCCCTGTACTTGGGAGGTTGAGGAAGAAGAGTTTAAGACCAGCCCATGCCATGTGGAGAGACCCTGACTCCCCTGACCACAATAGTTAACTGAAGAGTTAAGATCAGATTCTTTCAAACCAGTTGCTAGCTACAGGACCACTTAGGATCAGTTCTCACCAGGCTCGAAAGGGCCAGACTCTGACTCCCCTAAGCTTAAGCCCAGTTGTCACAGTGTGAAGAAATTCTTTTGAATCCTGTGAGCAAGTGACTTAACTTGAAAACTCCCAGTTTCACAACTGAAATCCCAATTCAAGTATTCACTATGTTAATTAGCAAAGCTTCTGATGTAACTCAGAGATAGAGTCAGTGCTATGTCTCTCGTTAGGCTGGCTGCCTCTGGAGTGTGGGTAAGAGAGCGGGTTTTATTTTGTGGAGTTTTTGACCCAGGGTCTCCCTTTATATCCCTGGCTGTCCTGGAACTCATATAGACCAATCGACATGGAACTCGCAGAGATCCACCTGCCTCTGGGATTAAAGACATGTGCCACCACGCCTTTAATCACCTGTGGGCAAGAGCACAATTTAACAGATACAACACTGCATAGGCTGAAGCATTCTGTAACAGCCTATGAGTTTTTAGGGATACAGGCCAAGCCCTCCTGAGAACTCCCAATTCTGTTTCTGTTCTGTGGTAGTCAGTTTCCAGGAAGCAAGATGACATCTTCCCTCTTAGAGCTCTTCAGCTGGACGGAGTGATACATATTCTCTACATACTGACAGCTCTCTTATGAAAAAAAAATCTTCTTACACAAGTCCTCCTCCTCTTCCTCCTCCCCTCCTCAACCTCACACCTATGGTAAGTGTTGGGTTCAAGGATATTGACCCAGCTTTTATGCTCATTGACTAGCAAGTTCTGTATGGATGTGTTATGGAATTTGAGACCACCAGAAAAAGACCACTAGACTCAATTTAAATAATTAGCCAATTTTATTAAAGCTGCTAGCAGGATCACAGTCTCTAACCCAAATCAGTGATGCACAGCCTACAGGCTGGTGAAGGAATAGCTTATAGGTTTGTTTCATTCTGTTTTGTTTTGTCTTTGTTTTCTGAGACAGAATACTCTGCTGGATACTCTGTTCTGGAACTCACTCTGTAGACCAGGCTAGCCTCGAACTCAGATAGCCACCTGACTCTGCCTCCTGAGAACCTGGATGCAAGGCGTTGTCACCGCCTCCCCCCATGAAGGAAAGGCTTTTAAAGTTAAAAAAAAAAAAAAAAAAAAAAAACCACAAGAGCTTTGTTGTTTTGCCAAATTAGATGGTCAAGGTGACCTCAAAATAGTCCTTGAATATCTGCATAAGCAAGATATAGAAGCCCAAACCAGCAGTTAGTCATACCATAACGAGCAGATGGTCGTGGCTATGCGTTTCTGGGTGGAGGTCACAGAGTCAGGGTTGTCAGGAACTTATCTTCCAGAATTTGAGTCAGAAAAACCACTATTAGGTACCAAGACAGATGCTTAACACAAAATGGAGTTTCTTTAGCCATTACAGATAGTCTGGGACCCCTGAAGAGAATGTACACTGGGGACACACTACCTCTATTCTCAGTTTTAAGGAATCAGATGGAATTAAAACCTAATATCATATCACAGATTAGAATTTGCCATGTTTATTTTTTGGCTTGATTGCCAAGTCTTAGTTAGCTAGTTAATTTTTAGTACTGGAGTTTTGAGTCAGGGTTTTCCTAAGTACGCTGAATTGGCCTTGGAACTTTCTATGTAGCCTAGCTCACTTAGAATGCATGTCAAGACTGAGTTTAACACTTTTCCTACCTTGGACTTAGGTCCTTCTGGATTCATCTCCAGTCTCCTCCACTTTCCTCCCCTGTTTACTTGTGCTGGTGTTTCTGCTTCCTCCCCCATCTTTATTCTCTACTCTTCTTCTTTGTCTCTCATTTTGATGACTTTGAGTCTCATTCCTTTGCTTAAAGCCAATGCAAAGTTATCTAGGCATAAATAACTTTAAAATGTTATAAAGTTTTAAGGTAGGCTTCCTAATGGGTGTTTATATACAGCCCAGTGAGGAAAACATGAATGTTTTTTCCCGTGGGCAATTAAAACAATAAAACAAAAACAAAAAACACACAGACTACATTCATTCCACTAGTGGCTTCATTGGCATCACTCTACAATCAAAGGATAGATTGCGTGGCATTGGAGAAACATCTCTGTTCACAAACTCTATATCATCTGGAGGTACATGAAGGCAAAACTTAATGCAAACATTATTTTCAGAAGAGATGAATGATGGATGGAAGAAGTGTGCAGGAGCAAGTCCCAGTGCTGAAGAGCAGGTCATTATGGGGCGTTATTGATCCTCTGAGAATGTTGGCATGCCATCTGAAATCAGGCAGAGCCACCTAAAGTCACTTAGAAGAGAAAGTGTCCCTATAGCCTGTGAGATTCAACTAAAACCACCAATGGTGCATTTGTATTAGCACAACAAAAAACAAAGTCTGGGCCAACCATGGGAAAGAAAGCTGAATGGAGGAAGGGAAGGAAGGACTGTGACCAAGGTAAAGGACACTGTACTCTCCCTGTGGTGCCCAGCAAAGGAGAACTTGAGGGCTGGAGACCACTGGCAGTGCTACCGCAAGCGAAGACAAATTAGGAGCTATGTCCTATGAGTTCAAAGGAATTCAGTATTGTGGACTCCTGGCTCTATGATACTCATCACTGAAATATAAAATTTGGCAGTCTTAGTGTGATGTTCTTCAACATGTAACAAAGAAAGTTCTGTCAAAAATATGGCTTTCCTTGGTGCTAGACTAGGATACAGTGATGGAGTCCCAACATATCCTGGTTCTAGGGGATCCTGCACCCTGGAGCTGCACCATTCACTGTGATCCAATGTCTCTGAGGGGCCTGTCTGTCTTTGGACCTCTTGTCTTTGAGATGGAACATTCTCACAGCACTCTGCCTTCCTTTAGAACAATTGTTCTCAGATGCTGGTGTATGTCAACGGCACAGATGCCCCTAGGTGTCTAGTTAAGTAGGTCTGGTGTGGGGCCTGGAGATTTGTGTTTCCAAAGATTTGAGTTTCCAGGTAACTGAAACTGCTCCTTTGAGAACACACTGAGAACTGCTAAGACCATTCCACACCAATTCAGAGTTTACTTTCCAAACCAAATGAACCAGAATCTCCAGGAACATAAGCATCAACATGTTTCAAAATTCTCTCAGTGATTCCAAAGATGACCCCATGATCAGATCTACCATTCCATGTGAATGCTTTCCAAGTGATAGGGGGAATAAAAAGTTCTGTGCTACTGTGGCGTGATGATGAGGAATATGTGCAATTGGGTAATGGCAGCTAATATTTGTTAACTACTCACCATTCTGGGCCAGATTAATTTTCTCCTTCCAACAGTCAACAACGTTTTATAGGTGATGAGACAGGTACCCCACGAAGTTAAGAAATCTGTCCAGGGTCAGGCATAACTGACAAGGCTTGGAATTGAACCCAGGCTCTCTGACCATATAGTTTATATATGTACCTCCTCTGTAAGATCCTAAATGCCTAGGATTCAAGAGCATATTGATGGTTTTAACTTTTCTGGGCAATATGGACAATACTTATTTATTTGTTCTTTTTTTTTGGGGGGCGGTTTTCAAGACAAGATTTGTCTGTGTAACAGGCCTGGCTGTCTTGAAACTTGAACTATAGACCAGGCTGGCCTCAAACTCACAGAGATCCCTCTACCTCTGCCTCCCAAGCACTGGGATTAAAGGACTGCACCACCACCACCAGACTTTATATATATATATATATATATATATATATATATATATATATATTTTTTTTTTTTTTTTTTTTTTTTTTTTTTTTTTTTTTTTTTTTCTAGACAGGATCTCACCACGTAGCCCGGTCTGGCCAGGTACTAACTGAGGAGCCCTGGCTGCCCTTGAACTTGTGGCCCTATAGCAACACTCTCCTAAACACTGAGACCCTAGGCATGAGCCACCACGCCAGCTTGCGGGCACTTTTTATGTACATGAGATAGTCCCATTATCTACTACACTGGGCTGGAATCCCAGATTCCCCCACTTAATTGTTGCTATGGCTTGAGTTTCCCTTCAAAACTTATTTTGAAACTAAATAAATCCCCAGGGCAGCTGAGTTGGGAAGTGGGGTGTAGTGGGAAGTGTTTGAGTCACAAGGGAGGGAATGCTGACTCACACGGCTCTAAGGGGCCACCGGAGTGGGCTCTCTTTCTTCCACTTTATTGCCACACGAAGAACAGCGTTTTCCATCTCTGGAGGAGGCAGTATTCCAGGTTCCAACACTGAAGCCAATACTTGACCCTTACCAGAAACTAAATCTGCGTGTATCCTGGTCTTGTACTTTTACATATTTTTGAAATGTGAGAAAATACATTTTTATTATTTGTAAATTACCCAGACTGTGGTATTCTGTTGTAGCAGCAGCTAGTGGCTGAGATAAGTGTCCACTGACTTGAGCAAGTCCTTCATCATCCCTTCTGGGTCTGTTTTTTCATCTGGAAATTGGGCATAAATGTGCCTACCTCAGAGGCTGGCTAGCAAGGCTACAAAAGCAATTTGCCAAATTCTAGATGTCGTGCCTAACACAAAACCAAGGTTTGAGAAGCCTCCATTCTCTTCTCCCTTCCAATCAGGCTGTCACAATCCAAAAGTTTTCCCCAGTTGCTTCTTGAAGATCTTTTTGAAATACAGCTCTCCTCACAACTGACAGGTCCTGTGACGGCAGCTGTAAATTCTGAGGGGACGAACCTTTCCTGATGGACAGGACAGGAGGAGGCACAGATAGTAGGCTTCATTGAACGAAGAGTTCAACTCATGAGACTTAGAATGAAACAGATATGCAAGAAGGAAACCAAGGAGTGACTCAGGAGCTGTGGTACCGAGGGTAGCCCACAGCAGCTGCACCGTGCCAGGGGCTGGGCTGAGCTGGGACACTCAGAGCCCCAAGGTGAGCTGGGAGTGAGTCAGCAGTTGCTAATACAGGAGAGCAGGCACCAGAGTGACTCAGAGCAGTAGTACATTTGACTAAGATATGCTTTGTTTTTTAGAGGTGGAAACAGGCAGACGCTCTTTTGCTGGGGCTGTGTGAAATTTGGGGTAGGCCTTTGTAAGGTCTTTGCAGTTGAGTGGAGACCTTCTACCTAAACAAATGCTCAAGTCAGGCTGACTGTACAGGTGTCTGAGGCAGACTGGGGACTCCTTTGGACATGCAGAACAGCTAATTTTTATACCCTTTGCTTCTTGAAAAATTTACAGAGGACCATAAAAGAAGATATATGTACCTTAAAACAAGCCGAGATAAACAGTAGAGAAAGAAAAGCTGGTGAGGCTGGGAGAAGGGCTACAGCATGAAACGGTGCCAGAAAGTTGTGCTGGGAGAATTCTTGAAATTGAGCCAAAATGGTTTCCTGGCAGATTTTATATTAAGTTTTTGTGTTAAGAAACACAGCAAATGTCTATGATAGTTTTACAAAGGGTTTAAAGGAGTTCTTCACCTAACTATTTCTTAAAGTAATTGTAAGGGTTAAGCTTTCATATTAACCTTACTGGATTTGAAATCACCCAGGAGACATATTTTGGGTAGGTCTCTGAGTTTGTTTCCAGAGAGATTTCCTGAGAGGGGAGGATCCATCCTAAATTTCGGAAGCATCATCCTATGAACTTATGTTCTGGGCTGAACAAAAAGGAAAAATGGGAAAGCGGGTTGAGCGATGGCATTCACTTGTCTGCTTCAGGACTACAGACACACCTGCATTATTCTATAGCCACCGTGATTTCCTGCCGAGAGGGAGTGTATGACTTCAAACAGTGAGTCAAAATAATCACTTCCTCTCTTATGTTGCTTTTCTTAGCTATTTAGTCATGAAAACCAGAAAGCCACCCAGTAACGTGGACTCAGAGCTTAGAGGTTCAAAGCCAAGTGATCCTCGGAAGTACCTCTGTTGAGCACTAGGGTTATCTAGCCTAGGATGAGGTCAGTCCGTTCCAGCAAGGAAAACATCAAAAGTGCGAAGTACTGAGGCCTACTTGCTGTTACTACTGGTGTGTTGGGCAAGCTGTAACTCCTTTCAAAAAGCAAGAGAGATTGTAAAGGATCCTTTAATAACATCTTAGTTACTGTTCTATTGCTGTGAAGAGACACCACGACCAAGACAACTTATAAAAGAAGGTGTTTAATTGTGGAATTGCTTACAGTGGCAGAAGGGTGAGTCCATGATCGCCATGACAGGAAGCATGGCAGCAGGCAGGCAGGCATGGCGTTAGATAGTAGCTGAGAGCTCGCATCGTATCCACAAGACAGAGGTAGAATCAGCAAAACCAGGCCTAACTGGATTTTTGAAACTTCAAATGTCCACTCTCAGGGATACACTCCCTCCAACAAGGCCACACCTCCTAATTCTTCCTAAATTGTCTGCCAACTAGGAACCAAACATACAAATATATGAGCCTACGGGGGCCATTCTCTTCCAAACCACCACAATGCCTTGATGAGTACGCAACATCTCATAGCTCAAAACCATTCTTTGGAGGGAAAGGCAAGTGCAGGTCTGTGATCCTGTGGATAAATGTAGTAAGATGAAAGGTATTTATGTAAACTCCAAGCGGATTTTCAAATCTAGAAAAACAATGCCCTTAATTATGGGTTGCATTCTTTAAAAAATAGGTAGAATAATGTGATTTGATTTTTTTTTTAAGGCTCACTTTTAATTGTCAGTTATGTGTGGGTGTGGGAACATGTGTGAATGCAGGTGACTGCAGAAGCCAGAAGAGGGTATCGGATCCCCTGGAGCTGGAGGTAGAAGCATTTTATTCTGAGCCATCTCTCTAGTCCCAAGTCATCAGTTTTGATAATTAAAAAAAAAATCTACAACAGTAAAAAGAAGACCTGTTTTGAGTTTAGAAGAATCAGAGTTAGAAATTAAGAATGAAAACCACCTTCTTAAATGTAATATGGGTTTTTTAGATTTATGTATTCTATTTTATATATATGTGTTTTATCTGCATGTATGTATGTATGTATGTATGTGCATCATGTGTGTGCCTGGTGGCCTGTGTAGGTCGGAAGAAGACATCAGGTGCCCTGAAACTGGAATTACAGATTAATGAGAGCCACTATGTGGGTCCTGGGAACCTCACAGCAGAAACAAACAAACAAAAAAACAATGGCACTTGGGACTTGGGCAGTGCAAAGGCCTGCACCTGTGTGCAGATCACTGTAAGGTCAGTCCCAATGGGTATCCTAAGGCAGGATGAAGCCTGCTCAGTGGAAATGATCCCAGAAAGCGTGAAAACAGCTCGTGGCTGTGGCTCACAACTCTCCTTGACCCAATGGCTGTTGTGAGTCATGTTGTCAGTTCCGAAGAAGGACAGGACAAAGAGATTGGGGTGGTGGGACTAGATACTGGAACCCAAAGGCCCTTTTGTCCCATGTGTCTCCTTCATGTGAGCTAGAAAGAGAGAAGGCAAGAACAGCTGCCTGTGGACTGGAGATGTGTAGGAACAACCTGAGAAAACCTGCCATGCACACACATCCTGTAGTTTCCTTTTTGGCTGCCACATTTGGGAGCTAGAGTCCCCGGATGCCACAAGCTTCCTGACTTTGTCTCTGACAGTCTCTTGGCCTTGATATAGAGCACAGCCCTGACTTCCACCGGCGGTGCTCACGGTCTCTCTCCTCAGTCAGGAGAACACAGAGCCTTCGTGTCTTGGTGTGCTGAGGCCACGGGGCATGATTCCAGCAAGTCACCCCATCTTTCAGAGACCTGTTTTCTTCTAAAAATGGGGCTCCAGTGTTAACCCTTTTACCCATCTGGGAGTTTTTGTTTGTTTTGTCTTTAAATGTCAAGTGTCTCCTGAACTTTCTTTAAAAGTCAGGAGAGATGGAGAGAGCTGGGGAGCTGAAGAACTGGATCAGTGGTTAGGAGCATTCGATTGTCTTCTAGAGGACTGGGGGATTCAGATCCCAGCACCGGCACAGAGGCTCATAATCATCTGTAACTCCAGTTCCAGAGGATACAATGCCTTCTTCTGGCCTTTATGGGCACTGCGAGCACTCAGTGCACAGATACACATTCAGGCAAAACTCCCAAACATGTGAAATAAAAGTAATTCTTTAAAAAAAAAAAAAAACTGTTTGTGTCTGTGTGTGTTTGTATGTATGTCGTTTGTGTTGTGTGCACAAGCCCAGAGGACGACAGCAGATACCTTGCTGTATTACTTCAGCATACAGATTGTCACTGAACCTGAAGCTGGACATTTGTCAGTTAGGCTGTCCAGGCAGTGAACCCCACTCGTCTTTCTGTTTCAGAGCCCTTCTCTACACCTCCTCTCAATGCTGGGGTTACATACTCAAAGAGCTCTACATGTGTGCTGGGATCAGAATTCAGCTTCTCATACTTGAGCAGCAAGCACCTTAATCACCGTACCATCCCCCCCACCCCCAGCCTCTGTGCTTTCTCTTATCTCTATCAAGATACAAGGCAATGGCAGCAGGTCTTTCGAAAGCTTAGTATTAAATATTAGATCTATTTGCTCCTTTTATTTTTATATTACTTTGCCAAGAATAAATATTAAAACTCAAGCCATCTAAAGCCTGAGCTTACGTCTATGATGAGCCGGGCTGTGTAAAAGTCAGTAGTTTTATTCTTGCTGTGTAAGCCCATCAAGGACCTAGAAAGATAATGCCAGGTCATGGCTGTTTTTGAAAAGTGTACAAACAGATTGCGAAGTAAGCATGGGAACAGGAGAAGAATATTTTTTTCAGGGAAAAATAACAAAACCCCTCAAGATTTATAATGCATTCTAGGGCACAGATGTCCTGCTCCCAAATGGTTGGAGAAATGGGTGAATTCTCAATGTGAGATTGAAGGTCTTCTCCGTGCAGGACCAGTGGTTGCCCTGCTGAGGAGGGGCCATGTTGACCACTGTCAAGCTCCCCTCTGGGAATGAAAATGGAGAGTAAACTAACACCTGACTGGAACTACATTCTTGAAACGATTTCTTCTATAAGCAGACAGCTCAGATTCTTCTTGCTTCAGCTGAGAATTGTTTTTTTAAAAAGGTTTTGTTTTTTTATTATTTTGTGTATGAATGTTTGCCTGCATGTGTAGACATGCACCACTTGCATGTCTGGTGCTCTCAGAAGCCAGGAGAGGGAGTTGATTTTTCAGGAGCTGAATTTATAGGTTGTTGTGAGCTGCCATGTGACTGCTGGGAACCAAACCCAGATCCTTTACAAAAGCAGCAAGTGCTCTTCACCACTGAACCATACCTCCAGTCCCAAAGAAGTTATTTTAAAAGTCTCTTTCACTATTCATCATCTTTCAGATAGGACGGTTCAAAGATGAGAGTTGTTACTACTGCTGCCTTCTGGGCCATAACAGAAACCTTGGAGTAAGGAAACCCGTGGAACTGGACAAAAACTGCTACCACCACCAGGATCTGGAAAATCTGATGAGACTGGAACCCTATGACAAGTTTCCCAGAAAACACACACTCAAGAATTTGAGCAACATACGATGGACTCCAGGGCTGTACAACCAGCCCATCTGGCCCACTAGTGTGTCCTTAAAAAAACACTTTTCTTTCTTTTTCTTTTTGATACAGGGTCTTTCTACATAGCTCTGACTGTCCTAGAACTCACTGTGTGGACCAAGCTGGCCTTGAACTCACAGATCCGCTTTCTTTACCTCCTGAGTTCTGGCATTAAAGGAATGAGTCACCACGTCTGGCTATCATCCTACATTTTCATATCATCTTATGCGTGTCGATTTTCTACACCATTTCGGAGTCTCTACGATACAGAAAATTAACACACTATGATGAATAATATCAAAAGAGACATCTCTCATTTTAAAACATTTTCTGCTCTTAGTTTATTCTTTAGCATATAGATCTCTAGGAGAAGAGCTATAGATCAAAGATTATTAGCTTTTCTTGGGGACATGGTCTTACCATGTAATCCAACTTTGTCTGGAACATATGGGTCCTCCTACTTCAACCTCTGATGTGACGGCATTACAGGTTTGTGCCACTGCCCCTGGCTAAGGATTTTCAAAGAACTGTTTGATGTAATGACAACAGAGGTAGTACTAACAGTTAGTTAATTAGTCAGTCAGTCAGTTAGTAACTAACTAAAGCACTTTGGATTGTTGGTGGTTTTTATCAAATAGCTACAAATGATAGACGGAAACAGAGACAGAAGGACAGGATGGTAAATCTTCTAGAGCACCAGAGCCTTTTCCTCATCTTTAATAAAATACGTGAAATAACCTGCATGCCTGGCGCCTACAGTTCAGATGAGGGTGTTGGATATGGAAATGGAGTTATTGCCAGTTGTAAGCTGTCTTGTGGGTGACAGGAATCAAACTCCAGTCTTCCAAAGAGCGGCTGAGACTCTTAACTGCTGAGCCATCTCTCAAGCCTGGAGTAACCTATATTTTTTTATAAACTTGTCCCGAATGTTTGAAGAACATTTGGTTCTTCAAAGTTAGGCAGGAAGTTGGGAGAATATCAGGTAGAGTGTGTGACAACTGCAAACTTCAAGAGCAAATCGAGGTTTCTTAAGCAGTTAATGACCCAGAATCATCAGAGTTCTGGTGACCACAGCACTGCAAGGAGTCTTGGAAATATCCATCTGAACACCTTATTTTACAACTGAAGAAGCCAAGACTCAGTGCAGCTAATAAAGTTCCTAACCCTGGTCGCTTACGAGTGTTACTTATAGAGATTTGATTTTGTTTACTTTTGGTTTTGAGACACGGTCTCATGTAGCCCAGGCTTGCCTCAAACTCCATTCTGTAGCCAAGGATGACTTTGAACTCCCGATCCTTCTGCCAACACTTCCCAAGTGCTGATATGGCAACTGTGCACTACAACACCCAGCCGATAACAAAGATTTTTAAGACTCTAGACTCAAGGCTCACACCTTCAGATGTAAGGAGTCTGAGGCAAGACCCAGTATCACTATTGCACAAAAGCTCTCAGTGCCACTAATACGCATAAGCACTGAGAGGCGCTGGTACATCAGGGAAAACCGAGGCTTTAGAGCAGTTAATATCTGATCAAATCTCACGGCTGCCATTGGTTAGCCACGTGATCTCAAGTTCACTATCTCTCTCTTCTCCCTAGTCCTCACTTGCTAATCACAAGGTTGACTTGAGGGTTAACAATCACGACATATGTAATGTGTCTGTCAAGATTGCTGGCACCACAGGTTTGACATTTAAAAATACCATTTTCTTTAGTATGTACCTAAGATTTCAAGTCATCTGAGGGAAAGATAAGAAATTCACCAGAACCATTTTGTGTACCCAGTAGGCACTCAATAAACGCTTGTTGATATTCCTTGTAGCATAATCTTGAAGCATGAACCTTCATTGTATGACATGATATTTAAGCATGAACAACATTCACATTCGTGAGTAGGTTGCTTTTCTCTTCACTGTGACTGAATACCTGGTGAGAGCGACTGGGGTTTGGCTCACAGTTACATGGCTAGGACAACATGCTAGCTGGGGCTCCTCTGGTTAGTGACAGGAGCTTGCTGAAGATCTGTCACATGGATTAAGTAGCAGAGAAATCTGGGCCTTAGCCTAGACCCTGGCCCTTGCCCTATGGACCACCTACATTTGCTAGCTGTGCTCCTGGTCCAGAAGATTCTACAACCTCCCAAAGCAGCACCCCTATCTGGAAAGCAAGTGTTCAAACTCATGGATCTTTAGGAACATGTCACATTCACACCCTCGTGGTGAGATGGCTCAGAGTCCATGCTGCATAGACATTAGACCAAGAAGCCTCATAGGCGTCTGTCAGGTCCTGAGCACTGATTCTCCTTTAGTTCTTTAGCTAAAAAGGAACCTGTTTTCATTCTGGTTAAACAGCTATGATTGAACTCCTGCTTAAAAAAAGAAGACAAGAGCATAATTGTCAGGAAGCATTTTTAGAATTAAAAGTTGTCTCAGCTTAGGGATATGCCATTTAAGGCTCCAATTTTGTTGTTGCTTTGATGAGGTGTCTTTTTTTACCTTCCTTCCTTCCTTCCTTCTTTCTTTCTTTTTTTTCTTTTTTCTTTTCAAGACAGGCTTTCTCTGTTGTAACTCTGGCTGTCCTGGAACTCACTCTGTAAACCTGGCCTTGAACTCACAGATCCGCCTGCCTCTGCCTCCGGAGTGCTAGGATTAAAGGCATGCTCCATTATGCCTGGTTCCTGACTCCTTTTGGTTGCTGTTGTTTAATGACTACATTGTAAAGTCTTCAACAAAATGACCTAGTGCTATTTTAGTTTTTGCTGACTTTCACTAAGATATCTCTAGCATTATATTTTCTGAGTCATATGGCAGAAGAATGAGTGAAAGCCAGATTTCATTTCAGAAAGTGTGGGCCTGAGGTCTGGCTCTGTTGTCCAGTGGGTGGGAATGTTGGGTCTACATTATTTTGTCTGGTGGTTTCTTCATGAATGTAACACAGTTCTATATGGGTTGAAACAAGCCTAGAACCGTGATGCTGACCCATGAATTAAGAATATATTAAGCATCTACTATTTATTCAGCCCTCAGTAGGCACTCTAGCGGAAATTAGAGAGCTCTGGGTATTTGGAAAGTAGCTTGGAGTTTCACTAGAAGAGATAAATCCCACCTTGAAGAATAGCGAGGGACCAGTTTCTACCTAAGAGCTATGTTAAGTCCAGCCTGAGTGACTCATGCAAGAAATAAATGAGAGCAGTTAAGAGATGACAATCATGGAGAAGTGGAAAGGAGTTGAAACTCCATTTCCTATCCCTTAGTGTTCTGTTTCTCTTTAGTCTTGGACACAAAGTCCCCGATAGTAACAACCTGAAACAAAACTGAAGCTAGCTGGAGCCAGGCATTTTCCTACCAGCGAGTCCAGCCCTGGACTCATCTGCGTTCTAAATCTCCATCATCCCACCTAGTTTCCAGTAGCCCTTTGGCAAGCCCTAGCCTTTCCCCTGTGCCTTAGACTCTGCATGCCTCTGACAGCCTGGACAAGGCCCATACTGTGTTGAAGGGTTCAACATGGGCACAGGATGCAGATGGTAGTACAGGAACTGTTGGGGAGGAATGTTCCAGCTGAGACACCCCATAGATGGCCTCTGGGAGACCAAATCCTGAGTCATAAGGCTTGGTGCTGGGGAAGGGGGGGTGGGGAGCAGCTGATAATGCTACTCGGCATTTTGGTCTGACTCTCACCCCCAAGAACTTTAATTATCTGCTTATTACAATCTCTTCCAGCAGCAAGAAAGAAACAGTGGCAGACCATCCACCTCAACTTCAAATGTTAGGAAATGCAAAAAAAAAACCAAACAAACAAAAAACCAAAAACGCTGTCTGGATCATGAAGCTGTAGAGGTTTGAGAGGCCCCAGTGAAAGAGTTTAACAAGAGCTGCCTGTAAAAGTGTTGATTTGGAAACTCTTGCAGCATTGGGAATGACTTCCTTAACAACGGAAGGAAAACTGACCAGGGCATGACTGTTTCATTCTTTTTTTTTTTTTTTTTTTTCCAGATGAGTTCAGCAGCATTGCCAAGAGAAGGAGAATGCCTCCCTCAGCCCTGCTGCTGACTCCCTGAGTGCTCTTGTGCACATCATTCATCTCCCAAGGTCTCGGTTTTCCCATCTGTAAGATGAAGTGTTGGCCCAGGTAAGTTGGAAGGTTCTTTCCCAGCTGGAACATCTTGATCCTGTGCAAGCCATTTTCAGGTCTGCTAAATGGTGTATTGCTCCACCCAGAGAGAGCTGACTTTGGGCAAGAGATGCATAGCACTCTGCTTGACTTTCTGATTAAGTGCAGCTCAGCACCTCACTGTACTGGCTTCCCTGGGTTGGTGAGTCTCTGCCTGAGGGAAGACTGAGCTATTTTGAGGCAGGGCTGATTAGAGATAAGGTGTTGCATTTCTTTGCCAATCTCTGGTCCTGACTCACCCAATGCTCTTGGGTTTAAAGCTTAACCCTTGATGGAGCGATGTAAACTAACCTCTCTGCCTGCTTACAAAGATGATCCCCGTACACCACTCCCTGTGCTCCAGCTTTATCTGTGTCAATTAAAGAATACCCTTTGACCTCTCCTGGCTTAGAGCCCCTCTGAGGTGCAGCCCTCGTTTGTAACCTCTCTCCTTGACATTTCCACTTCTTTGCTCTTTCCTGTTGCTGGTCTTCTGGGTCATATAAAGGGGATCAACTCTGCAATCCTCTTAAACAAATCCAGCCACCCTGCTAGGTAGGGGGATGAAAGAGTCACAAGATCTGTGAAAGAAGGAAAATAGTTCTGTATGAAAAAGCCCAGAATACGAATGACACCGAAGACCGCTATATTTATGCTACTTTGAATGCCAACAAAATTAAATTAAGCACAGCTAACCCAGCATTGAAACTCAATGCTTAAAACAAACAACAACAATAAACCCAATGTGTTTTTTTAGAAGATACAATACATTGATATGTTGAATAAAAATATACAGTGGGTTGTTCCCACTATTTACAACCATGGCATGTTATCTTTGACTGGTTTGTTTATGTTTTGGCTTGACACTGATGAAAGCCCCTGTGGCCCTTGACAGCACAGGGCTAGGGCCCCTGGCTTAGACTGCACTAGAATTTACACAGTTGCTTTGGTCCTAACAAGCAAGATGCAGAGGAAAGTTTTAAAATTGACTAGATTTCAGAGTCACTTCAGAGAATTCACTCCTTTAAAAGCAACATGTACCTCAGCTCTTTCTAATGAGAACGATCATAGCTCTGTTTGCTTTGGAAAAGGCTCTTTTTTTTAGTGTTTTAGGATTTTTTACATGGTGGCTAACATACAGTGAAGGAGTGTACATGTGTGGTGTCCCTTTGTTTCCTGTTGAGTTATCTGACTTGCGATGTGCTTGTGTTGCCCATACTTTTTGTCTGGAATCCTTGGAATGGCTCTCTTCTTTTTTCCAGCCCTCTTAGTTCTGAGTATGTTGTCAAACAATCAAGTATTTTTCTTCTCTGCTGCCACCACCACCACCACCACCACCACCACCACCACCATGACCACCGCCACCACCACCACCACCACCACCACCATGACCACCGCCACCACCACCGCCCCCCAGCCTTAGATTTCTTGGCCGCCAGTGCTGCCCACACTGTGAAGACAGCTCTGCAAACTTGCTCCTCTCTTAGACAATTCTTCAAGGCCTAGCGTCTTTTTGGAGACTGCTTGTGACCCCATCTGTAGACCCGCTGGAGTCAGCACTGGCAGAAAGGGCTGACATTAAGCCAAATCGGTCTTGACCTGCAAAAGGAAACAGTGTAGGAAATGCACTTAGCATGAAGCCTCAGTATGTGCAAACATTTGCTATTAGTCCTGTTTGCCTTATTATTTAAAGCACTTCTAGTTGCAGGACAATTGAACATTGATGAGGTGGAGGAGTATGAGGACCCTGGGTATTTACCACCCAGCTTTGACAGTTGCCAACTCATGGCCTGTCTTGTTTGACTTCTTTAGTTACCTCTCCCTCTTTCCCACACATCTCCTTCAAAGGCTGATTTATTTTGAAGCTACTCTCAGAAAATCTATTTTAATTTTTAAAATTTTAGTTATTATCCAATAACTAATATTGGTATAACTTGAATAATAAAGGTATAAAAATTAAAAAGAGAAATGTCATCCCCTTTATCCCAACATTTGTCTTACAAAAAGACAGGGTATTTTATATTCTCCCCAGTTAAGAAGTGGACTCATTTCTGTACTTTCACCGTGGGCTTGGCTACAGGAATTTAACATATATATATATATATATATATATATATATATATATATATATATATATATATATATATATACACACACACATGTATGTGTGTGTGTATTATGCTCAATATAACCAGTTTGTGAATCCTTCTAAACAAAGTTGTATATAAATACATATTCTTCTCCTTCTTCCACTTCCCCCAAACCTTTTATTAAACAAATGATAATACATAACCCTGAACCCAAGTGTATTTGTTTGAGATAGCAGTATATGTTGGAGATTACTTCTGTATGCCATTACATGCAGACACCATAAATAATTTAATCAGTCCTAATTGACAGGCATTTAGACTGTTCCCAATCTTTTGCCATAGCATTCAGTGCTGCAATGAACAACCCTGTGATCCATTATTCAGCACACACACACACACACACACACACACACACACACACTTCTGAAGGATGAATTCCCAGCTGTGGCTCACAAGGGATGAATACTGCAAGGCTGAACAGAGCATTGAGCTGTATGGAAAGCAATATTTTGTTACTTGAGTGTCCTTTTTCCTTGACTCACAGCTGCCTAACTCCTTCTTCTCACAGTACTCCTATTTGACAGGGGCACAGCCATATTCCCTGGTAGAAGCTCTTCTGAGCCTGCCTGCGTCACTCAGGGATGAAGCCAAGGCTACAGGCGCCTGCCAGCTCTCTGGCTCACAGTCTCCACAGTGAGGGGTGGTCTAACCCCTGGCTCTCTTCCAGGCACTCCAGTGTGAAAACGCTGCCTTGTGAACTTGGAGAATTGTGCTTCAGAAGGTAGTTCAAATGAGTTACACTTCACCGACAGGCACTAACGAGTCCAATAAAAGCAAGGATTCCAGTGCAAACTAACAAGTGGCTGGAGCTGACCTCGGAAGGACAAGGGGACTCTATGGGATGAGCTCTAATTTAATACTCACGCACTCCCCCCACCCCAGGCCATTAACCCTGTAGACAACTTAAGCTGGGAAATCTAAGCAAACCAGAGCTGTAGAATAAGATACCCCTTGGAGTTACGGACTAGAGTTAACATAGAGTAGCCGCTCAGGTAACCAGGGAGGAAGGGTACCTATCTACTGCTCTGCTTCCCAGGGAAGTCTCTCTCTTCCCATTTTGGTCATTCTAAGACCCTCAGCAGAGTCTCTAGTCTCCAGACTCCCAGAGAGGAAACAAGCCCTGGAGGAGCCTGGGTCCCCTTCAGGGATGGCTGCTCCCTTCACTAGCATCCCTTGTAGACCTGAGCTGGGAGAGTTGCTGTCCCTAAATCGCCTCCCTTTCTCTGCCTGGCTGAGCTTGATCTGTGTCAACAGTCATCTGAACCTCACCCTTCCTCCCCTCCCCTGGGCCTCAGGGCGTGGCTTGCAGATCTCTGTGGTCATTCCTCATTTGGCAAATGACCACCACATTAGGTCCCAGAGGTGCTTGGCCCTCTGCCACCATAGAGGAAGAGGTCTGGGTGTGGGGGGAATCTGGGCTTGAAGCTCCCAGAATAGGGAAATTAATGGAACCTACCCTGTCCACACCTGATAAGGCTGACGCCAGAGGTGAGGTCAGAACCCAGCAAGGAGCCTGGCAGGCCCAGGACAGATAACCAGAGGACGATCTGGGCCCTCTGCAGAACTCAGGCAAGAAGATACCTGCGCTGATGGAAAAGCACTCTCTGCCGAAGGAAGAGGGGGAAGAGGGTGTGGAAACAGGCCTATGAGCAGTTACCTGGGCCGAAGCCCTGGCGCCTCAGCCAGGGATCTCCTCAGGCCACCATCTGCCCACACCCAGTGCTTTTGTCGCCACAGTGACAGCCACGGGGGAGAATTTTATCTTTTGATGGTTATATCTCAGACGCCTGAGTTGCCAGAGTGTTCCTTGTGGGAGGTTTATTTACCCCCTGACCAGATCCCTCAGTCTTAGCAAGTGGAAGGGGTGGGGGAGGGCTGAGGGGGAGGGGATGGAGGCTTTCTTGAAACCCTCATCAATTTTCCTGCCTAGAATAAATTATTAGTAAGTATCATGGGTTAAAAAACCCAACAACATGACTGTACTTTGTGTGTGAAATTTAGTCTGCACCATAAACATGGCTATTATTGATTGAGCTACTACTGCGTGACAGACATCTTGCATATGGTATCTAATTGAACTCCCTGCAGGCTAGGCACTGCCTCCATTACTCCCCGCTGCATGGCAGCCTTTGCCTGCATTAAATGAGGGAAGAAAATGAAGTCCCAGAAAGGCTGAGAATTGTGTTCAAGCTCATATAGCTTCCAAGAGGTCCAGCTTGAATTTATATCTTCATCTACAAGACCCCAGAATCCAAGAGCCTTCCTGCCAGCATCCTGATGCTGCTTCCAGGTTGAGAATGTCAGAAGCCAAACCCTGCTGAGGGAGTGGGGCTTGCTCTCCTGCTTATCTCTGTTGGCCCTGGGCTTGTGATCAGGTCTTGTACCAGGTCTTCTTTGGGGGTCTCGCAGAGAGAAGGCAATCCCAGACCACAGTGAATAAGCAGGGGTCAGGGAAGGCAGACTGTTGGTTTTCCATACACCAGTCTTTCTCAGGAGGTTCTCTATGGAAAGGCAACACACACACACACATACTCACTTGGGAAAGGAATCCTATCTGTAATGTACAGCAGGGCCCAGTGCCTAGTGTACATGTATTTGGCATGTAGAAGGACCTCAATAAATATACGAGGTTCAAAGCATGAAATACAGTGATTGTTCTAGATCTTTTGCATCTCCTGTATCTCCTGGCTGTTTTTGAGTTGGGTGTAATTAATTAATATTCAGGTTTTTTGCAAGTTGTCTTTATAACTGAGAATGTGGACAGGTTCCATGAAAAAAAAAAAAACAAAAAAAACTTAACTCCCTTTAACCAGAGAGAAACTCCCATTAAGAGAGCTGGTGATTTACTGCACAGACCCACAGGGAAGTGTGGTATTGGAATTAATAATAAAGATTGTCTAATTCTCTGTCTTTTCCCAGGCTGTTTTCCAAGACATGATGTGGAATCCTGCTGTTTCTGCATCAGATAAATCAATGATAATCTTTAACTCAGCGAGGGGCCAGTCATGGGGATGTATTCTTGCATCCATGGCACGGCTAAAATCAGATTTCCTGGAGCCCATTTACCAGAGGTTTTGAACTCGCCAGATTGCTTGCTGGGCCTAAAATACTGCATGCATGTGGTGATCCTGGCTTGGTTTTTTTCCATGAAGCCTCTCTCCCTAAGTCACGACTGACATTTCCAAGTCGCACAGAGGGAAAGGGCTCCGGTCTCCACATTTCCATCAATGGTCATTGGCCAGGTTTGGGCTGTGCACTGTGCACTGCTCTTTTCTGGCACCTGTTCTACCTTGGTGGGAGCAGAGAGAACTGAGGAAGAGACAGGAAGGGTGGGCTGCACGTGCCTTCTGCCATCTGATACCTTATTTTCCTATCCAGTTTCTTCCTCTGCCTCAACATTTGGCAGGAGAAATTTTTCTCCAAACTTATGTTAGCTCATTCAGTTGGTTATTCGTCTCTTTATTCATCTGCTTGTGTAGCTACATAAATGAGCCTTTGTTGTGAGGTAATGTGAAGGAGCTGTGAGAATTAAACTTGGCATGTAAAATAATGGGTTTCATTACAATATCTTCATGCTTGTCTATATTTGGACTTTGTTCATATTCACCCTGCCATTAACCTCTCTTGTTCCTTCTTCCTTCCCTCCACTGGTCTCTTTCTTCCCTCCAAACAGTTTCCCTTCTCCTTTCATATTTTGTATTTATTGGACTTGGTTTTTAAAGAGCTGGACACACAAAGAAAGAAAGAAACAAAAAAACAAAAAACCCACCATGAATTGAAATTCTGCTAACACCTGCAAGTGTTAAATTAATAGTTTAGGTGGCAGATCGATGGATGGCTTTTCTTTTAATCTATGTTTCTAAATCTTCCTTCAGTCAGACATATTAATATTTGTATAAGACAAGTTATTCAAAAGGTGGCCACATGATGAACATGTGCTAAGAGCACAGAGAGGCACCAGCAACAGTCTGGGACGGTGGAGAGGAGTGTTCTATTCCTAATGCAAGTAGAGCTGCAGCAGCGTCTGGAGAAGGTCATTGTTGAGTCAGGCTGCAAGATGGAGTGTGACCTTGTGATATGAAATCATCCACTGAGCATCCTCTCTCCTTTTCTAAAAACCCGTTCTTCACCATCCAAGTGCCAGACAGATCTGACCCTACCGGGCTTCTGAGGTCCAACAGGTCCGGGAGCTTTCAGGCTGAGTAGCTACAGACTGAGTCATCTATCTCATCTTTCTATGACCTACAGAAGGGCTGCCTGCTATGACTTTCCTGTCAGATCTTTTCACCTCATTGTCTAGCACTAGACCAGTCCTAGACACTCCGACTCTTTTCTTTCTTTTTCTTTAAGAGGTGTTTATTTAATGTGTATGAGTACTTTGCCTGCATGTGTGCATGTCATGAAGCACATGCATGCCTTGTACCCGTGGAGGTCAGAAAAGAGTATTGGGTACCCTGGAATGTTTGTGAGCCACCGTATGAGTGCTGGGAAGCAAACCTGGGTCCTCTGCAAGAGCTACAAGTGCTTTGATCACTCAGGCATCCCTCCAGCCCCTGGAGTTTTCTTATTGGAAGTTAGAAGTGTCTTTGGTGGAAGCTCAAAATGCAGGAGCTGTTGCAGATGACAGGGAGGAGTTGGGGAAGCATGCTTCCTGCAACATGGAAGAAGCCAGCATGTCATTAAGAAAATGCAGTGGCCACTTGATGAGAAGGGGAGGAAGGCGGGAGCTTGAGACCTTGACTCTAGGTGTTCTGGTATGTGTTATAACTCTCCTTCACCATAACTCAGCTGGGTTCTGAACTTGTAACTGATATACCCTCTTAAAGAGCAGTGGCTAAGAAAGATCAAAGGGAGAGGAGCAAATGACTGGTGTGTGCATATGGCTTGAGGTCAGCTCCAAGGACAGCAGAGTTCAAACTTCAAGATTTGAGTCTCAAGCCTGAAGCGATATTTCATGCTTCTCCTGGACCCTAAGACACCAGTGCTGTCTGACCAGCACCCATAGCTTACCTGCTTTCTCCCACCCACATCTAAGAAGTAAGGAATACAGTAACAGTAAGATCCTGTGGTGACTAATGCTGCTTGTCATCTTCACAGGACCTAGAATTGCCCAGGAGACAAATATGTGCATGTTTGTAAGGAAGATTCTAGTTTAGGTTAATGGAGGTGGGAAGATATATCTTGGATGTATTGCAGCACCATTCCATGGGTTGGAGTAATAAGAAGAAAGCAAGGTGGACACGAGCATTCACTGCTTACTTCCTGGCTGCAGATGCAAGGTGACCAGTTGCAGCAGCCAAGGTGACCCCAGCATGGTGGGCTGTATCCTCAAACTGTGAGACAAATGAAACTTCTTTCTTTCTTTTTTAGAAAAAGTTTCCTTTTATTGAAAATAGAGTCTTTTCTTGCATAATAATATCTTGATTATGGTTTCACCTCCCCTTCCTCAAGCTCCCAGTTCCTCCTTATCTCCCCTCCCATCTAGATGCACTCCCTTTCTATCTCTCATTGGAATACAAACAAGCTTCTAAGCTTGTATATAAGCTTATATATAAGACATAACAAGATAATATATAATAAGATAAAGCATAAACTGTCACATCAGAGTTGGACAAGACAAACCAACAGAAGTAAAGGAGCCCGAGAGAAGGAACAAGAATCAGAGACCCACTCATTCACACACTCAGGAATCTCATTAAAACCCTGAACTGGAAGCTACAATATACACACAAAGGACCTGATGCAGACCTGCGTGGTCCCTGTGCACGCTGCCTCAGTCTCTGTGAGTTCATATAAGTTTTGCTTTTGTTAATTTAGAGGGTTTTGCTTTCTTGGTGTCCTCCATCCCTTCTGGCTCTTACACTCTTTTATGCCTCCTCTTCTGTGAGGCTCCTTGAGCTCTGAGAGGAGGGATTTGATGGAAACATCCCATTTAAGGCTGAGTGTTTCTTATTCAGTGTTCTTTTGCTATGAAAAGACACCATGACCACAGCAACTTTTATAAAAGAAAACATTCAATTGTGGCTGACTTACAGTTTCAGAAATGTAGTCTATTATCATCGTGGTGGGAGCATGCTGGAATTCTGGCAGACATGTTGCTGGGGAAGTAGGTGAGAGGTCTACATATGGATCTGTAGGCAGCAGGAAGAGAGATTCTGGGCTTGGCTTGGGTTTTTGAATCCTCAAATCCCACCCCCAGTGACGCATTCCCTCCAATAAGGACAATAAAGACCTTCTCAAGTAGTACCACCCCCTGATGACTAAGCATTCAAATATATGAGCTAGTAGGGGCCATCCTTATTCAATCCACCAGTGTTCCTAGGTCTCTCACTCTCTGCATAATATCTGGCTGTGGGTCTCTGTATTTGTCCCCATCTACTGTAGGAGGAAGCCTCTCTGATGATGGATGAACAAGGCAGTGCTCTATGAGTATAGTAGAATATCATTAGGAGTCATTTTATCATTATTATTATTTTTTTAGACCAGTAGAGTCAGGAATGCAGACATTGCATCCCTACCCCTTCCCTTTCTTTAAATTTAAACATTTACTTGTGTGTGTGTGTGTGTGTGTGTGTGTGTGTGTGTGTGTGTGTGTGTGGTTGTGTATCAGGCTGTCAGGCTTGGCAGCAAGTAGCATTGCCAACTGAGCCATCTTGTTGGCCTCTCTCGTCCCTTTCTGTAACTTACACTGAATTCTATCGCTCTTCATGACCTGCCCACTCTTCTGGATTGTCAGTGTTGCTAAATTGGATCACTAAGTGCAACCTCTCCTCTCTCCTTTGGGACCAATTCTGTGGGTCTGCTAAGGGAAGGCCAAGAATAAGGGGTAAGGAAGATGCCAGTGATGCTCTCACTAGCTAATGTATCCAGGAGCAAGAGGAAGTCAGGTAATTAGTGTCGCATAGCTCCTAGAGAAAAACTTTGTTGAGATTTTAGAGTGGCCCATCTTGGGGGACCACAAGGAAGACAGAGGCAGAATGCAGAGTTGACACCACCCCTTCTCATTCTATGATGTTCCAGGCAAACCAAGGACTTGTAGCTAGAACCTGGACCTTAGGCAGTCTCAGCTACAGCACACACTGACAACTGGCATCCTTATGTAATTTCAATTCTGCATTCTCTGCTTCCTTCTTTATCACGTGTCTATGAACCTACCCTGGAACAGTGTCCAGGAAATATGGGCTGTCCACAGGCCAGACTTTCCTTTTTAGGCCCTAGCACACTGCTTAGTCCAGATCTGCAAGTCTGAATATGACTTTCTAGCTAAGATGGAAAAATGTCTGTATATGTAGGTAGAGAGAGCAGGATCCCACCAGCTGCTTCTGTTTCTGCTCACCCAGTTACCTTAGCAACAGTATCTGCACCAGGCTAGAGGGGAAAGCACAGGACCACCTGCGGATGTCTCAACTGGGAAGGGAGGGGAATGGAGGAAGTCTGATGCTGGCATGCATGCTGCCCCCACTGTGTCCTCTCTCTCTTTAGGCCTGTTCTGGAGTCTGATGTCTCTTTGACTGTTAAGTATGTTAAGTATGCTGTTAAGAAGCACTGTCCTCTGAATAAACTCTCATTTCTAAGCATAATTTAGGCACAGGAACTGTGTCTAGAAATAACCATTCTCCCAACCAGTCTTGCATGACTTAACATTTCACCCACCACCTATGGCACAGAATGTTTGCTAACGAAGCAGGTGATTATGTTCCAAAGAGGTGTATCACCAGGGTGGATGTTTCTTCAGCTGTAGTAGGAAGTAAACGTAGCTTTGGTCTTCGAGTTCATGAAGAAGAAAGGGATTGAGGTGGTCAATATGTCTATGATTATTACAGTAGTAATAATAATGTAATTTCTTCACCGTGACCTCTGAAACCATTGCTTACAATGTCTTCTCCTTTTAAAACTTCTCTGCAGTGTTGAGAATGGAACTCAGGACCTCAGGCCTGTTAGGTAAATCCTCTGCCACTAAGCTACACCCAATTCTTGCCATGTCACCATCCTGACACATCCACTGAGTCAGGCAGAGCAGACAACACCAACTCTATATCGCTGTGGAGAACACAGAGAGACTGAAGTAATGACCCAAGAGGACCTGGAGTTTGTGTCTTCTGCATCCTGGATCCAAGCACTTTTCCTTGGCCATGCCTCATGAGAGCTGTTAGCAATGAAAGAGTCCTCCTCTAGCCTTGGGTGTGACATGATGCTTGGTCACACACACAGAGTACTTCTCTGAAGAAAGAAGAAGATCAATGTTTATTCATTCAACAGTCATTTTATTTGGGCCAAGCATGGGGCTAAGCACTGAAATTCAAAAGGGAATGAAATGTGGCCTCTGCTCCCACACAGCTCAATCCATTAGACATTTCCCCTGTTTTGTGTGAATACCATGTTGTTGAGGGAAAGAATCATCAACTGGGATTCCCTAAGCTGCCCTCCACTCTTCAGTGACTTTTCTACTCAACAGACTTCTGCGGACTGCATCCATCAGCAGGAGAAAGCACACTTCTAAAATTGTGAGAGAGTAACAAAGAACAAGGAACAACGGTGAGAAACGTTAAACAAATGTTAGCTGGCGCCTGGCTGCAGTAAGGTTAAGGGCCTTTAGCTCAGTGAAGAAGTCTTTCCAGAAATGGAGCTGGGAGCAAATTCCTGAGAGAAAAAGCTGAGGGGCTGACAGAGGCCCCAGAGCATCACCACATGGTTAACCATTGGGGTGGGGATGTGGGGAGTGGGGATGGGTGGAGTGGGGGTGGGGAGCAGGGTGCTGGAAGGCAGAGTTGCCTGTCTTTTGAACACAATCAGCCTTTAAGGCTCCACAGATGGGGATTTGGGGACATGCTCACCCACACAGAGACTCACTTCTGTGTCGGTGTGGTCAGATTATAAGGGTAGAGGTTTAAAGTTCCAAACTAACTCTGAAATAGGGACTCTGGCCACTAAGGCCTGAGACAAACTTTTAAGTATTTTGACTTCTTGCCCTGGATGTGCCCTAGTCACATCTTGGATTATGTATAGTAAAATCAATAGCCTTTGGGGCTTTCTCAGACAGGATTTTTATCTACTCAGTAAAATGGTATGGAGGGTTCACAGTCCACGTGAACAGCCCCAGCTTTCCAGGCCTACCGAGTGCCCTGGTGACATAATTTTAAGTCACAGAATATGACCTCCAACTTAGATTTCTGCTTCCTTCTGCAGAATTTGCAGTTCAAACACATGCTGTGGGCTTAACTCCGCAGACCTGAAGACACAAATGGAGAAGACTCAAGCGGGTTCACAATAGGAACTGCCTTGCCAGAAGGCAAGTGAAGACTCACATTTTAAGTCAATTTTAGTTTAATGTCTAGGAACATAACGCCCAGCACTGGAAAAGAAGTTCGTTTATTGTTTAAGATCACCTTCACATTAGCTTATCTTTGAAGCAGCAACCAAGAGACACTGTCAGGGACAGATCATCAGTCCAAATGGAGTCAAACTGAGCCGCTATGAGCATTGATAAAGTTTGAGAGAGGTCTTAGAAATCTCCCAACTCAGTGTTTTTCAGTGACAGACCTGAGTAGCAAGAGGTCATCACAGTGGTAAAGTGCTTGTCTACCGTGTCCCAAACCCGGGTGCAATCCCTATCACAGCAGACAGACAGGCATCTTGATGACACTAAGGATGGTTGGCTATCACTCACTGATCGGAGAGTTCATTCTGAGTGAGGATCGTGTTCTGATTACCGAAGGCTGTTGTCACAAAGTTCCACAAACCGTACATCTCATACAACAACGATTTATTGTCTCTCAGTTCAAAATCAAGGCATTGGCAGGATTGTTTCTATCTGAGGCCCAAGGAAAAGCTCTGTTCTGTGCCCCTCTCGGTTAGTTTTCTAGCAGTCTCTGGCATTCCTTTACCTTGCAGACGCATCACTTAACCTCTCTTTTCTCACGTGTGCATCTTTTCCTATGTCCAAAGTTCTTGTCATTAAGGATACCACTCACACTGGATTAGAGCCCGGTGACCTCGTCTCAACTCATTATATCTGCAATGACTCTATTTCTAGATGAGGTTATGTTTTGAGGAACTCAGACTAGCACTTCAACGTGTGAACTTGGTAGGACACAATTCAGTCTGTAACAGAGATCTCTCTATACTCTGTCAGATTCTCACAGGAGGGCTGCAAGCTTGCTGTGCTCTGCCTTCTACAGATGGGTCAGGCCCACTGAGGCAGGTGGCCAGACACATCCCACCAGAAGCCTGTGTGCATGGACCCCAGATCCCCACTATAGGTTAACAAATGTGGCAGTTTGTCCTTTTCTAGTTTCAAAATCTCAAGAGCTCTGACACACACACACACACACACACACACACACACACACACACACACGGTATTTATAACTTATTCAGCAGCAAAATAAGCACATCAGATACAGAAGCCAGTCCTGAGCCGACACAGGCTTCCTATGTTCTATTTACGTAACACATACATTTGGAGAAATAGTCATCTGTCTGATACAGGATGTGGCTGCAGATGCTACAGGGTGCCATTTTTCGTGTGATATGCACATTCTATGGCCTTTCTCAGACCTCCTGATTCTGGCATGCCTGACTGGCCCCACGATTTTAATTAGGGACTGTGGATTTTTCAGCAAGTGTATCTCCATCATGACCTGTGTAATTTGGGTGGGGTTCTCTAACAGCTACAACCTGGGACCCCAGTGTATTTGTTAGATATAGCACAGAGGAGGGGCTAACCAGTTTCAGTAGGAGGTCTCTGTAGGTGAGCAGTCTCTTAGGCTGGGAACATCCAGGAGGAGGGAGCCACACTTGCTAGTCTTTGCTTGCAACTTGCCAGTCATCCACGAACACCCATTCAGACTACTAAGGAAGCTCTGCCATCCCTCTTGAGCCTGACCCTTTCGGGTAATGGCATTGGCAACTTGGTCATGAGCAACAAGCCATGCTCACGACAAAATACACATTCTCTCTGGACTTCAGTCTGCCAGAGCTTCCTCCACAGCCTACAGTCGCAGTGCTATGGGGAAGAACATGTGTGCCATCTCAGAACACTTCCTGGCAGTCAGGTTCTATACACACCCTGGTTAAAATCACAGTACTAACTCTGGTCTAAAGTCTCTGGGGCTATAAGGCAATGAGAAGGTTCTGGTCTTTGAGTTCAGGAACGCCCCATCCTAGAAGTCATGGCTGTTGTGTGTGTTATTCTGCTTCTCTGACTTTTGGTCTGGGGCTCATATCTCAGGGTTCACAAAGCCACCCTTGTATGCACAGTACAGTGAAGCAAGCTCTACCTTCTGAGAGAGTGGTTGAGGGATGTGGGGTTCCTAGCTTGTGTTGGTCAACAAATACCACAAACGAAGTGGCAGCACAACAGGAATGTATTGTCCTGCAGTTCCGGGAGTAGAGGTTCAAGACCAGGCAGTTGGCAGGATCAGTTTTATTTCGTTTTTCTTCAACCTTCTCTCCTTGGCTCACATCCTCTTCTCTTAAAGACATCAGTCATGTTGGAGTTAGACCTTTTCTCGTGATCTCATTTTAACTTTACCCCTTTAAAGTCCCCATCTCTTAGTACAGTCACATTCCGAGGTACAAGAAGTTAGGGCTTCCGTGTATTAATGGGGTTGGAGGTGATGCACAATTCATCCCATATCGCTGTTTTTAGAAACTAATGACGCGCCATTCTCCCTGGATGAATCCCACATGTTTGCCAGCTTGTGGCTGCCTCGTTGCTTTTGAAAATCAGGCCCAGGACCACTTAGAACCAAATTATTTGAGGCCTTAACAAAATTCACCTGCTCCAAACATGTAAGTCATAATGTGGGGCAGAGAAGAGGACCGCAGGACCCGGCTATGGTGCTTGCCTGTTGTTACATTAAAATGAGAGGTTGGCTTATTTTTTTATTTATTTATTCATTCATTCATTTATTTTTAGAGACAGGGTTTCTCTGTTGTAACTCTGGCTATCCTGGAACTCACTCTGTAGACCAGGCTGGCCTCAAACTCACAGCGATCCGCCTGCGTTTGCCTCCCAAGTGCTGGGATTCAAGGCCTGCGCTACCACCTCCCAGCTCAAAAGTTTGGTTTAATTGTTAACTACCAGCTGGCAGATCACCCTCCTTTATCCCAGAGCCACTGTCACCTCCAAGTAAAGGCAGCTGAGGGCCAAGTGGGGACAGGCTATGCGAAGTCCGAGTGGGGATCCCAGCTGTCCTTATGGTGCTCAGGTTCCACTCACCTAAGACAGCTGTGACAGAAGCAAGATTCCCACACACTGCCAGCCTGAGGGCAGTGGTCAGGGCCTGCCTTTCTCCTCAGTGCAGTTGCAGTGTGGATGCTGAGAGAAGCTTCTGGGAGGTCTCCTACCCAGCAGGCCCACAATGACTGCCAGTGTTACCTTTGGGGAGCTTTCCTTCATCCCACCCTCAACCTCTGCTCCTGGCAGAACCTGAAGTAACCTCCCCTCACAATGGTCTAAGGCCCGAGCCTTGAAATAGTGTTTCAGAAATAGGCAGCAGTGGTACTCCAGAGACCACTGCCAGAATAGGAACAGAGGTTCAGGTGGGTTCTTGCTGTTACTGACTCTGTTCCAAAGCTTCCGGTGATGTCACATGAGGTAAGAAAGCAGCAGGGTCATGCGTCAGACAGCCAACGTGAGGCCTCTGGTGTGGGTGTTGCTCCAGGTGTACGTGTGTGCACACCCGAGGCCCACGTTTGTGCTGGGGTGGCTACCAGCCTCCCATACCAAAGTTCCAGCAAAACAGCTGGTGAGTGGGACTCTAAATGGAAGTGATTTTCCTAGCACCATGACAACAAGACACCCTCGGAGCTAATGGCAACACTCCAGCCCTCATCTTTCTCTGCTGGTTCCTGCTTACACTTCACATTTCCTAAAATACTTGCTTGGCTGTCAGTGTGGTGACTCACCTGAGCCATCACTGCCAGAGCCGGTGGGAGGCTCTTCCTCCTGAAGAGGTCCAGGAGCCGGCGCAGCACCTGAAGCCTTCCATTCACACACTGGTCCCGTCAAGGGCGGGCATTCCTACTCTCTTGTCAAAGCTGCAGTTGCCCAAGAAAGCAGAGTGGGATGGATGTGTGCACCTGCAGCCCTTGTGAGACACAGAGTTGGGGAGACGGGACAGGTTTGCCCGGTGAATCTTCCCCTCGTCTTCAGTCCTCTTTGTGGTAGTTGGGCCAAGTACTGAACCATGAAAGCTTCCACCTGCGGTGCTCTCGGGGCATCTCTGAGTCAGTTTTGTTCCTGCAATTCTATGAACTCTCGTGTAATAAATGATTTAAAGTTAGGAACTTGGTAAATTGGAACTCACACAGTTTATAAGCTTAACTTAGTTAATAAAAGAAGTGTCAAGAATTTTACATCAACTAAGCTATGTTTGTTTGTGCCCTTTCTTTTATCTACTTGAATTGTGCATGCTGTACATTGTGGTCTATTGGAAAATACCCCGGAGTCAGATTTAAGTACTTGTTCACTGATTATTAGCTGTGCAGCTTCAGCCAGGCTACTCTGTCTCCTGGAATACTCATTTCCCTAGTTTTCAAAATGGAATGCCACTGTCCTCCAAATCACTTAAATAAAATGAGAGACCACGCTCCAGGGGCAGGAGAAACAGCTCAGTGCCTGCTGCTCTTCCAGAGGACCTGAGTTTAGTTCCCAGTACCCATGTCAGGCGGCTTACAACAGCCTTCAACTTCTGTTTCAGAATTCTGAACATCCTCTTCTGCTATCTATAGACAGACCGACAGACAGACAGACACACCTTAAATAAAAATAAATCTGGAGAAAAAAAAAAAGAAATAAGGGCACAGCAAAGAGCCAGACCAACACATGCACATGGTTTCCCTGCCTCTTTGAGTCTATCTCGTAGTTTGGAATGAGTTCTACTTCTGGCTATCTAAGATTGACACATATGTGGCTTTGCATACCTTTAGAACATAGTAAGTAATTATTCAAGAAATAGATGCTCAGGACACACACTCTGGGACCAGTGGCTAAAGTCACAAGGTGTGATTTGGATGATATCTTCGGGTTGCTTCTGTTGTGGTGAAACACCATGACCAAAAACAACTTGGGGAGGAAAGGGTTTATTCCTCACACTTGGAACTCACAGTTCCAAGTAACACTTCCTCATCAGAAGCAGTGAGGACAGGAACTCAAGCAGGGCAGGAACCTGGAGGCATGAATTGATGCAGAGGCCAAGGAGGGGTTCTCCTTACTGGCTTACTCCCATGGCTTGCTTAGCTTGCTTTCTTACAGAACCCAGAACCACCAGCCCAGGGGTTCCCCACCCACAATGGTCTGGCCACCTCTCTGTTGTAGGTAATTGAGCCATCAAGGGTTTAATAAAAACAAGAAGATATTTTTATATATATAAGCCTGGGGACCTCAGCACCATGGCAAGAGCCATCTTCAACTGCCAACCCCCACGGCCCCATCCTCAGGACATTCATTACATCAAAGCCCCTCTTTCCTTATCCAAAGGTCTGTGTGATGAAAGAAATCTGATAGCTTAACTTGTCCTACAATCCTTCAGCAGCTGAACTATGTCACCTTTGTGGTGGGGAAGCTCAAAGCCTAATGGGAGCCATTCACTCCTTAGGCTGGAGTGAGGGCCACAAGACTTCCCAACAACTTCAGAGTGCAGCTTCAATTACTCTGCTCATGATGCTTGGACAGATATAGGAAGCAGTCCTTTAACAGAAAGCAGCAACATCTATAAAGCAGGCCTTTTCAGCTATAGACATCACACATCCTGCCAGCACCTCAGGCTGCAGGCACAATGGTTATCTTTAAATATACAGGGGTACACATACATAGCAATCAGTAAATACAATGTTTGGAGATATGTTCAAATATTCCCCAACACCCTCCCCCAATCAACCACTAATTAAGAAAATGCCCTACAGACAAGTCTGTAATCTTATGGAGGCATTTTCTCAATTGAGGCTCCTTCCTCTCTAATGACTCTAGCTTGTGTCAAGTTGACATAAACTAGCCAGCATAGATGGGCTTCATAACACAGGATCAAAGCCTCTGACTTTTGGAGACCCATGGGTAGCGTCCTTCTAGAAGGTCCTTTGCAATTCTCTGTGGTTCTAACTTTAGGGCACCAGGCAGTGACACACTGGCAGCGGTCCACCCATCTACTGCAAGGCTCTTTTCCAATGCCTTTCCTCAGAAGCACTTCCTTAGATCTGGCTCAAGCCTCTGCTAACTTCTGGATGTCTGGCACAGAGATTCGGCATCTTTCTCTTCAACTTTCAGTATTTTCTGGTTTCCTTCTTGATATTCTACCTGCTTGGGTCTTTGTGGTCCACCAGATGATACTGGAATGAGACAGGGTTTCGGTCCAGTCACATCCCTTCTTAGGTTATCATGGACAAGTTACTCCTTCTCCTCCCCTTCCCCTCCCCGCCCCCTTCTTCTTTCATTTTTTTGAGACAGGCTTTCTATGTGTAGCCCTAGCTGTCCTGGAACTCACTCTGTAGACCCGGCTGGCCTTGAGCTCAGAAGTCTGCCTGCCTCTGCCTCCCAAATGCTAAGATCAAAGGTGTGTGCCACTACCCATGGCTCTACTTCACATTTTTCAAATGGATTTGTCTTAGCTGCTTGCCCATTGTTGTGAAGAGATGCCGTGACTACGGTGACTTACAGAAGACTTACTTACTTACAAAAGCAGTAATAGGGACTTACAGTTTCAGAGGGTGAGTCCATACCCATCATGGCAGAGGGTTTGACAGCAGGCAGGCACAGCGCTGGAGCAGCATGGCACCACCATGCAGACAACGATGAAGGCTGCAGAATGGGAACAGATATTTACCAATTACACATTTTATAGAAGGCTAATATCTAAAATATTTAAAGAACAAAATAAAACAACTCTCCCTGGAAATCAAGAATATAAGCCAATTTAAAAAATGGGATGCAGATCTAAACAGAGAATTCTCAATAAAGGGAACTCAACTAGCTGAGAAACACTTAAATGTTCAACATCCTTAACCATCAGGGAAATGCAAATCAAAACTGCTTTGAGATTCCATCTTACACCTGTCAGAATGGCTGAGATCAATAAAACAAGTGACAGCTCATGCTGGCAAAGGTGTGGAATAAGGGGAACACTCATCTATTGCTGGTAAGAGTGCAAACTTGTACGGCCACTATGGAAACCAGTGTGCCAGTTTCTCAGGAAGATGGGAATCAATCTGCCTCAAGATCCAGCTATACCACTCTTGGGCGTATAACCAAAGGCTGCTTCATCCTACCACAGAGACACTTCACTTGCTCAGTCATGTTCACTGCTGCTCTATTCATAATCACAAGAAATTTGAAACAGCCTAGATGTTCGTCAGTGGATGAATGGGTAATGAAAGTGTGATGTATTTATACAATGGATTATTATTCATCTGCCAAAAAAAAAAAAAAAAACTCACGAAATTTCCAGGTAAAAGGATGGACACTGAAAAAATTCATTCTGAGTGAGGTAGCCCAGACTTCAGAGGACAAATATGGTATGTATAAGAGAGTATCTTACATATGGATGTTAGTGTTTAAGCATTCAATACACATAGCTGGTACCAGTACAACTACAGAGATTATAGAGTATATTATAGGTATAGAGTAAGAAACTAGGGTGGTGGGAAGATCTCTCGAGGAAGAGGAGATAAAATATATAATTCAAGAGAGATGGAAAATAGAGACTGGAGGGGAGAATTGAACATCAAGGGGGAGGGAAGAGGTGGATAAGAGAGGGAAGGCGGGGAGGGACAGCTAACACCTAGAGCCATTTGAGGTGTCATTTGGAAACCTACAACTGTAGAAGCTTCTTTAAAAAAAAAAAAAAGAAATATAAATGAAGTCAGCAGAGGAGATAAAGCCCCAACTATACATTTCTTGTCATCAAATGAAACCTCTTATGTCAGAAATGGGTTACATCTAATTGGGTTGTTGGCTGAAGAGGCACCACAGAAACCACCAAACAACTCAGGATGTTGCCAAGGCTATTGCTCTCTACAAACTGACGAAAAGGCCCTATTGCTGAAGACGGTGAAGTCAAGCTGGTACCTTACCTAGAGCCTTCCCCTCTACTGACTAGTATTCATGGTACTGGAAGATACTGTGCATGATACCAGAGGAGAGACTACAAACCCTGCAATCTACAATGGTGAACTGCCAGCATAATACACTGATGCAGTAGTGACAGAAAAGTTGTAGCCACCAACCACTATCTGATTGTACATGAGGTCCACTCCATGAGATGGAACTCATTCCTGACACTGCTTGGGTGGCCAAGGACCCAAACCCTGATAGGCCATGGATATAAGAGAAAACCAATTGTTCTGGTAAGGGAACTTAGCAATAAAATGATTTCTAATGACTTCTGCCATACCCATAGACCAATGTCTCACTTAGCAATCATAGAGAAACCTCCCTCAGAAGATGGGAACGAATACAGAAACCCACAACTGCACAAAGTGTAGAGAGTGAGGGACATTGGAAGGCACAGTCATCAAACCCCTCCTCTCAGGGCTCAGCAAGCTATGCAGGAGGCAGAAAGACTAAGAGCCACAAGGGATGGATGATATCAAGTAAACTATGCTTTCCAGACACAACAGGACTGACACACATATGAACTCACAGAGACTGTGGCAGCATGCCTGGGGCCTACACAGGTCTGAACCAGATGAAATTCCTGCACTAAGATGGGAAAGTAGACATGAATTGTCATCCCTCACCAAGAAGCTTTCTCCAATTGACAATCCCTCGCAAAGTAAAAATTAGTTTTTCCAAGGAAGTCTCACTGGGCATACAAGCAATACCTAAGGGCAGACCCTGTGGTTGGCAGTAGATGGTCAACATGAAACAAACTCAAAGGTATTTCTGGAAAATTTTTTTTTTGTCTCACATTGCTTTGTTTGGGCTTTTTTTTTTTTTTTTAAATTTTTGTTTAATTTTACCTTGCCGATCTTTTGCTTATATATTATGGTTTCTGATTTTGTGTACAGGTTTGTGTATATGCATGAATATATATATATGTATATATATATATATATATATATATATATATATATATATATGTTTCTCATGCTCTTTTTTGTTTCTTAGTTTGTTCATTTTGTTTTACTCTTTCTTAAAAATTTGCTTGTTTTATTAAGAGAGAGAAAAAGAAGACAAGGGGTTGGAAGGGTGGGGAGATGGGAAGGACCTGGGAGGAGATGAACTAGGTTCAGAATATATTGTATGCTTTTTTTAATTAAAAAGAGGAAAAAACAGGATCAACAAATCCCATTTGTTTCCACCATTTTTCATGTAGAATGTATCTCTTAGTAAGATGCCTTTCTATCCTGGAATTTTTAGGGAAACTCAGGGGTAGAAAATCCTCAACGAACAAATGTCTAGGTGTTTTTTGATCTGCCATCTTGATCTGGCAAAAAAAAAAAAAAAAAAAAACAAAAAACTGCTCTGTGTAATGCCAGGTGGCAAATACACTCTCCTCTCCTGTCTTCCTTGGCTTTGAGAGCTCTGTCACAGGGAGTAGGGACAGGGACATATCCCAGAGTTCTCGAAACTGTCCTTCCTCTACCATGGATAGTTTGCCACTCGATGAGCCCACCAGACTCTGTTTGCTGAAGATCTCCAGAGAGAAGAGTCTTCAAACCCTACGGACTCTCCTTGTCGGTTTACTAGACATGATTGAATTCTAGTGCCAGTTCTGGATTGCATCATCTAAGCAGACGAAGAAACGAAGACTAGAGATTCAAGTAATTTGCCTAAGATCTCACAGCCAACAGATGGCAGTGTCTAGTGCCAACCTAGGATTAAGTCCTAATCCCAGGATCTTCTTGATTCTCTCTGGCATGCTATTTGTGTTGTTCCGCCCAGGATCACACAGGAGGGCTCACAGTGATAACTGCTTACTGTACATCCTTTTCTTCTCCTCTGGGGTTTCTACAGTCTCCTGCCTGGTTTCCATAGAGAACTATGTACTGGGCACGAGAAATGGGGTTGTCATTTCATCTCCTTCTTACTCCTAGCTGTTCCTTCCATGAACCTAGTAGTATTTCCATGTTAGATGACAAATCAGGGATATCTGAGTTATAGCAGTTAAGCTTAGCCGGTGTTACTGGATTTGGGGAAATCACAGATTCCTTGACTTGATCCTGAAAACCCCAGTAATCTGGTTACCCGATTCTCATCCTCAGCTCTGCCTAGAGGTCAACACATGGTCTTGAATTCTCTTTGATCTCCCCCATGTGTAACCTGTCACTAACTGAGAGGTTCCTGTTCCTCTTATTCCATCCCAGTGACATGCATCTGTTCTTTTCAAGGTGTGAACTCTAAATGGTCTTATCCTAACTGAATCAGATCCACACATCAGATTAGAAAACTTCTTGGGAGTGGAAGAAAATCGGTAGCAGCTTGTCTCGCCTCCCAGGACTCTGGAATCAGATGTCTGTGTGTGTGTGTGTGTGTGTGTGTGTGTGTGTGTGTGTGCGCGTGCTCGCTCGAAAGTGTACGTGTGTGCATGCCCGTGTGTGCCTGGCAAAGACTAGAAGAGCTAGAGTTATAGACAGTTGAGAGCTGCCCACTGTGGGTGCTGGGAACCAAATTCTGTTCTTCTGCAAGAGCAGCAAGTCTCTTAAATGTAAAGCCATGTTTCTTGGGCCCAGGCTGGACTTCCTAAGACCTTTTTGTATCATGTAACCCCACCTCACTCTGCCTGTCCCCCTGTTCTCTGCTTGCTTTTTCTTCACAGCACTCATTGCCACGTTGAGTTCTCTTCCCCACATGAGCAAGACCTTTGAGAACTGAATCTGCTTTTCTTTTTCTTTCTTCTTTTTTAATTTTTTTTATTTTTGCTTGTTTGGTTTTCGAGGCAGGATTTCTCTGTTGTAACTGGCTGTCCCTGAACTCATGCTGTAGACTAGGCTGGCCTTGAACTCACAGAGATCCCCATGCCTCTGACTCCCAAGTGTTGGAACTAAAGGCATGCACCACCACTGCCTGGTATATCTTCTTTTCTAGAGGAGTGTCTGGCCCTTGGTTGGTGTTCAGTAAGTCCCTCTTGAAAGGATGGCCAGAATGCTCATAGCCTTGGGAGTCAGTGCCAGAAGCCACATACCAAGGTATTGAGAAGACCAGTTCCTGTTTCTCAGGTATAATAGATCTCAAGGGCCTCAAGGCTGACAAAGATTTCCAAACTTCCTCCATCCTCCCGGTGCCCAGCATCACACTAGATTCTGTGGGAATGCAAAGCCCCAGGCAATCTGTTATCCGGCTAGCCTCTTAGCCCCACCCCTGCCTACTTGCCTTCCTCCTGCAAGCTCAGAGTGCAAGCCTTCACACCCCAGAGCAGAGCTGTGTGCCTGGCCTCTCTCCCTCATTCCCAGAAATGAGCCAGTCACACCCACCCACACCCCCAGTACCCAGCTAATGCAGAGCAACTGTGCAGGCTCCTATCAGGATCTGATAAATAAACAAACGAAAGCCTGGGATTCCAGGCCCGGCAAAAGCCCTTCTGAATGCGGACGGACTCCAGGGGAACGATGAACTTGTCTCCTCTTCCTTCGAGGAGTGAGTTTTTCTTTAAACAAGCTTTTCAGTTCTGAAATTAAAAGCTTCATACACTGTAAATTTTAAAATATCCCATATGGAATAGCACTATATCCAAAAGGTGCAGCATACATTTTAGAATAAAACTGATGAGAGTTTCTTTTCCTAGCTACTTCCTTTTAACTTTTTTTTTTTTTTTAAAGTCTCTCACATGTAGAAAATAAAGACTGTGGACATAACTCAGGGGTAAAAGTGCTTGTCTTGAAAGCTGACAACCTGAGTTCATTGCCTGGAATCCACGTGAAAAAGCTGGGTGCAGCGGCACACATCTGGAATGCCAGCACTCCCAGTAGGAAGCATAGACTGGAGCATTCCCAAGAAGCTTGATGGCCAGCTAGCTGGAATAGACCGCAAGGCACAAACAGTAAGAGTTCCTTACCTCAGCCATGTGGAAGGCACATGTAATCTTCTGAATGTGTTCCTGAATTTGGTTTGCAAGAATTTTGTTGAGGAGTTTTGTATCTATGTTCACCAAAAGAAATTGGTCTGTGGTTTCTTTGTGTGTGTGACTCTTCATCTGGCTTTGGTATCGAAACCATACTGGCTTTGTAGAATGAGTTTTGTAGCGTTCTTCTGCTTTCTCTTTGTGGAACAGGTAAGGAGAATTGGCGTTGGGTCTTCTTTGAACGTTTGATAGAATTCAGCCGTGAAGCTTTCTGGTTCTGGGCTTTTCTCTGAGGGAAGGTATTTGGAGTTTTTATCTCATTGTTTGTACTGGTCTGTTGAAGTTATTTATATCTTTTGGGTTTAAATTTAACAAGTGGTATGCATTTAAAAATTCTTCTATGTGAGCTAAGTGTGCAGAGTATCAGTGTTCATAGTAATTTCTAATATGTTCTGTATTTCGTTGATGTCAGTTGCAGCAACTCACTTTGGAGCTGTAATTGTATTCATTTGTGCCTTCTCCCCCTTTCTTTTTTGTCATGTTGGCTAAGAGTTTGCTAACCTTATTAACTTTTTAAAAGAACTGTTTGGTTGATTTTGTGTATTACTCTTTTAATCCTTATTATATTAAAAATTTTTTTCCTTATCTTTATTATTTCTTGCTGTATACTGTGTTTAGGGTTGGCTACTTCTTGGTATTGGGGAGTCTTGAGGTACATCATTAGGTTGTTTATTTGATATCTCATATATGTTTTTTTTTTTAACATGAGCACTCACTGCTATAAACTTTCCTCTTAGGACTGCCTTGACTGTATCCCACAGGTTCTCATAGGGTGTATTTTCATTATCACTTGTGTTTAGGAATTTTTTAATTCTCTGATTTCTTGGATGGCCCTTTTTTTCTTATTTTTCATAAATGTATTTGCAGTAGACTATTTGAACCTATCTCCAGATATTGTAAAGCTGTATGCACTATCTGTGCAGTGAATGACTAATTGTTTGCCTGTGTGCTTCTGTAACTTTAAGACAATTACTATGTCAGCAGCCAGGGCTTCTGACAGGATGAGTAACTTCTATGTTGTAAAGGCCAGTTTCTGAATGTAAAAGCCAGTTTCTGCTCTTTGTATTTTGGTCTGCTTCTGATGCCTGTTCAAAACCCTTGGATGGAGCAATTGATGTTCAAATTTACCTTGTCCACTGTGATCTTAATGTTAAAGACATTTGATTGCTTTATTGCTAGTGGAGGAACCTTTTTTATGTTCTCCCTCAGTCTAAGCACCAGACTAGGAATATCTTACCTGGAGCCTTTACTGACTAGCCCATAAATGGCATCAAGTCAGTTGGCTAAAGTTTGGGGGTTGTTGTATTATGGAGGTTCTGTTCATTATGCAAATGAGGACCTTGTGTCAATTTGGCAGAGCTTTCAATTATTAAAACTCCTTAGAGACTATGAGGTCAGGGTTCAGTCCATAGGAGAGGCTGCTCCCTCTGTCTGAGTCATTCAGGCTTTACATCGAGGAGATTGTCTTTTGTTCACACTGAACTTGCTCAAGAATAATTTCATCTATGTGTATTTTTTACTCTCCAATAATGTTTGTGCTTTCTATAGTTTCTTTTATTATTGATTTCTAGTTTATTCCATCATGTTCTGATAGGATACTCAAAATTATCTCCAATTTTTTTTGTATTTGTTGAGATTTGATTGGTGTCCTATGATATGATTGATAATGGAAAAGGTTCCATGTGCGGTTGAGAAAAATACGTATTCCTTATCTGCTTGGATGGACATTATGTAAGTATCTGTCAAGTCCACTTGATCTTAATATAGTTTAGCTCTGAAGTTTCTTTGTCTTTTTTAGTTTGGAAGACTGATCTATTTAAATGTGAAAGCGGAATGCTAAAGTCTCCCATTATTATTGTGAGAGGATCTACATGGTCTTTTATGTCTTTTTGTGATGTTTTTATGAAATTGGGGGCTCTGATATTTGGTTCCTAGCTGTTTACAACAGCTATATCTTCTTGTTGATGTGTTCCTTTTATTAATATGCTGTGTCCCTTTTTATATTTTTTAATTAATTTTGGCTTCAAGTTTACTTTGTCCAATGTGAGGATAGCTACACCTGCTTGTTCATATTTTTGGTTTTCCTACCCTTTGATACAACATTTTTGTGTATCTTTGATATATAAGCGTGCTTCTTGGAGACAATATGTAGTTGGGCTTTTTCTTTCTCCACTAATAAAATTTTTTAAAAAATTCGTGTATGGGGGTGTTTTGCCTGTGCACACATCTGTGCACAACATGCATGCTTGATATCCTCAGAGGCCAGAGGACAGATTCTCTGCAACTGGAGCTACAGATACTTGTGAGCCTTCGTGTGGGTGCTAGGAATCAAATCCAGAGTCTCTGGAAGAGCAGCCAGTGCTCTTAACCACAGAGACATCCCTCCAGTCCTGGCTCTTGTTTTGTTGTTGTTGTTTCTCTTAACCCAGTCCATTAGTTTGAATTTTTTTTAATGGTGAGTTGAGGCCATTTACATGTAAGGTTATTATAGAAAGAGACTTGTTATTTCCTATATGTTTTTTAGATGATGTTCTTTTTTTGTTTGATTGTTAATATTTCTTTTTCTTCTCTCACATCAGTTTTGAGGGTTTGCTGGGTTGCAATATTAGACATAATGTTTCTTTCCAAAATCTAGCTTGTTTATATATTTTTTTTCATAGAATGTATACCTTCTGTAAAACCACATGGAAGAAGGCTATCTTTTTCTCTGTAAAATATTCCGCTAAGAACTTTCTGTAGTGTGGGCTCATTGTGAATTACCTTAATTTATGTATGTTTTGAAATATTTTGATTTCTCCATCAATTTTTGAAAGTTTTCACAGTATAGCATTCTTATTTTATAGGTTTTTTTCTTCCTTTTTTTTAAATTTCAGAGCTTAAAATATAGCGTCTCGTGCTTTTCTGACTTTGGGAGCTGCTGATGAGAAGTGGGGTAATTCTGATTATTCCTACCTTTTTACATGAATTTGATGTTTTTCTCCTTCTGCTTTTGGGATTATTTCTTTTCTTTTTCTTGTTGATATTTTGCTACATGTGTCATGGAGAGTTTCTTCTCTGGTCATGTTTGTTTGGAGTTCTAAAGGTCTTTTCTGTTTTGATGTCTACTTCTTACTGTAAATCTGGGGAGTTTTCTGCTATAGATTCATTAAACAGTCTATTATTCTATTTGGTTTTTACCTCTGCTCCTCCTTTATTCAATGACTTCTCAGGTCGGGCCTCTTGAAATATCCCAGACTTCTTGGTAAATAGGAGCTTCCTGAAGCCCCCCAACGTCCTCTGCTGTCTCTCCTTTGGGACATCTTCCTTATGCTTTCTACAACCCACCAGCTAAGAGTTATTGCCAGACAGAGCAGGGGATGCCATTCAACAGTGTCTGGGCTTGTAGGAATTGTTTAGTGTTTTAATCATACTACTCAAAGAATGTCTCTGGGTAGATAAAGTAAGATGTATATGGCCTCCTTGTCTTCATGGGTTTGAGAAGAAAAAACATGGCCTGCACTGGTCCACCAGTAGCTGCCCTCTGTGTGCATATTCCTTGGTAACATCTGGCTTTTTGCTTATCTTGGGTACCTGGTCTATCTCTGGTGTGGAAGTTAGAAGGTGGTAAGCTTGTGGTCCAACCTCTAGTCTCAGGTAGTGCTCCCTGATTGGCTTGCTCTCTTTCTGTTCTCCTGAGTGCAATAGACTATCTTGATCCCTTGCAGTGACCTCCTATCAGCCCTGGTCTCAGGGACCTAGCCTGGAAGCGTTTATTACAGGATCACCTTGCTGTAATGGTCATCTTTGTCCAAATAGTCCAGACTTGTGTTTATGTTTGGACAGAATCTAGTCTACACAGGAACTCAGAATTGCTTGTGAGGTCTGTAGTAGGGTTTTTCTCTGTCTGATCAACACGGGACACTTCTCTCATAATTCTGGAATGATGCATTTGTGAGTAGTTATTACCTTTCCATCAGAATTACTTTCCTTCTCTATAGGCATCTGCCAGTTCCCGATGTAAATAGCAATCAACCAACCACACACAAAAAACAAACTCCATTTCTTCCAGCTGTAACTTTCCTTTCCTTGTCCAAACTCTCCTGAAACACGATATGACGTCTCCTCTCTCAACTCTGCTTGCTTCTAATGCAACTCAGATTTGGTTTCTGCTCTTACAGCCCCGCTGAATGAAACCAGTATTGCGTAATGTCTGACTTCCTCGTTGCTAAATCGAATGGGCATTTTCCAGTACTCATGTGCTTGGCATGATTGGCATTTCTCACTCACAACTACTTTCTCAACCTGGAGAATGCCTCTGTGTGAAATGTGTGATGCTATGTCCCCCCTCCCTGATTTTCATTTCACTTCATCTCTTCCTCAAAATCTCCTATCTGATCATTAGAAGCTGAAATCTGTCAAGGTTCAGTTCTCATGACTCCATCATATTCTCCCTCCCCTCCCCCATCCCACGCCCATACTCTGTGGCAATCTGAGCCTTGCCCCCTTCTCAGAGGCCACCTTCTGTTGAATATTCCCATTGGACAATTCGAAGCCTCCTGTACTTGGTATCTGTGATCCTACCCTTACTGGAGGTACTGGTCTGGATATTCTACAGGCACATCCAAAACATGTCCAAAGCATGCTGTCTTCCTCTTGGGTCATTAAATTTTTTTAAAAACTAATAATCTCAGTAAGTGGTATTGATAAATATGAAGTCCCATGAGGTAGATCAAGGGAATTTATTTATTATTTATTCCCATTTATTCCCATTTCCCCCTTTCTCTTTGCCCTCTGCAGTCAAACCTTTCATACTGGTGGCTAGCCCAAAGAAGTGTGGATGAATGAACTACTGGGATTCCAAACATTAGGACTCTTAGTTCAAGGCTGAAACTTGATGTCATTTTACCTTTCAAGACTTCTCATTCCCTTTTCATTTACACAAGGGAGACACAGGCATGATCTTCATCTTCAGTCATCTATGAGTCCACATGCTCCAGCCTGCCACATTATAGAAGTATCCACCATTCCCTCTTATCCACTTCCGGCCATCCGTCCTCCTTCAGCTTGTCCCACCCAGGGAAGCAAGAGAGAAAGAACAGGACTTACACCTGGAACCACCTCACCGAATGCACTTTGAGAGGTGCTCAGGTGTGAGGATCAGTGAAAGTGAGGGGAAGTAGGTAAAAGTTGGGAACGGGAAGGGAATGGGAAGGGGAAGGTAAGAAGTTTCCTCTTTCTCCTAGCAGGCTGTGCAGCCTGGCTCCCTAAGCGCTGAGCATGGAAGCACCTTTCCTCTTCTGCTGGCACCATGAAGTCTCTCTTTCGGAACATGGCATGGATAACTGAGGACCTTTCACCAGAAGTCATGGTGCTCCAGGATGGGTAGGTACCTTATCTCATTTGAATCCTAGGACTGTGGCCTATCAATCTCTCTTCACAGATCAGGAAACTAGACTTGACTGCAAAAACGTTCAGCTAGCGTCTTGTTTGGCAAATTATCAAGTCAAACCATCCTACTCTATGCCCAAGTCCAGAGCCCCCATGGTTACAAACACGGATGTATCCATAGTACTTTTTTGCAGACCCACATGCTTTGAGGGTACAGTGTCTAGAGGCCTGATAAGTGACCCAGAAACCGTTGCAGATGTGCCAGGAAGATCTGGATCTAGTTGCAGCTTGCAGAATCCAAAACTGTAGCTTTAGATCTCAAAGGGCACGGGGAGGGGTGTTAAGCTGTTACCCTCTAAACTTTAGAGTCTAAAGAGCCTGTGTCTTTAACACTGGCTGTCTTCCAGAGGTACAGTGTCCCCAGTATACTGCCAAGAAACCCCAGGGACAGCAGGGCCCAGTAAACTCTAGTACTGTGCTCCTATCTGGCCCGGAAGAGCTCCTCTGCTGTCCTGGATGCGCATGACATCTGGTTTCAGTGTGGTCTGAGAAAGTCATCCCTCCCTGGGGCTCTTGAGGGAGGCGCCCAGCACTCATTAGCAAGGCTAGAGCCTCTGCCTGGCCTCTGGGAAAGCTGCTTTCCTGCTCTGCTGCCTGTTCCCCGCCTCCAGGCAGCTGCGCGCTGGACCATTGGACGTGCTGGGCAGCACAGGAGAGGCCAGTCCTGCCTCCCTATAACGGCTCTCCAGGCCCCAAGGCATGGGCTGGGAAGGGAATGGAAGCCAGAGCTCTGCTATCTCAAAAAGCTAGGAAGAGTTTCCTCTCAAAAATGATACTGATTAAAACGAATACTTTTAAGGCCACCCAGGACACTTATCCAGGCTGGGCCCGCTAATGGAGGAATGGGGTCCTGATAACCTGATGCTTTAAGCTCCAGAAAGGTGTCTGCAAGAATGGCAGAGCCTTCATCACTGCTTGGGGTGAATGTTAAAATCTGGGAAGCTATTTCTGTATTGTCTGAAACAGGCCAGCTGACAAGAAAAGGGAGACAATAGCCTTTTCCTCAATCAGACTGTCAGCTCATACCCCGTCTGCCTGCAACGTCTTTGTGCAGAACTGAAGCATGTTATTTGTTGAGACAGGGAAGGAACATGGTGCTAATTGAAAAGTTTCCTAAATGGTGAAAATAAATGAGGTCTCAACGTTCTGAACTTGTGCATCTTGGTACCCTGGGTTCTCCCTTCTCTTATGAGTCGGCTGTTTCCCTGCTCGGGCAACATGGAATGGCCTCTGCAAGATTTGGGAACTGCAGTGCTCTAGAGGGAACAGCAAGGGGAAGTTCTTCCAGGGCTACACAGGCTGAAGCTCAGCGCCTACACAGAGATACACTTTATTGTCATGGATATCCTGTTGAGACTTCACGTCCTGCACCTTTATTTTTTATTAATTAATTAATTAATGAATTTTTCTTCTCTCATGCAACTTATACAATACATCCCCATCCCCTCTTCCCCTCCTTCTACTACCCAGATCTAGCCCCCCATCACCACCCACAAACATCCCCCCTGTTTCTCCCCAGAAAAGAACAGTTCCCCCCAGGATTAATGCTCAAACAGGGCATCACATAGCAAGATGGGACAAAGCCAGGCATCAATCCCTACCTCAAGGGTGGGCCAGGCAACCATGCAGTAGAACAGGGTCCTAAGGGCAGGAACAAGGGTCAGAGACACCCTTACTCCAGCCTGTAGGTGTTTTTCAAGGACACCAATCCAGACAGCCATAAGATGTATTGAGGGGACCCTACAGGTTCCCTGTCTGCCCCTTCAGTCTCTGTGGGCCCCTAGGAGTACTAGTCAGTTGACAATGTGGGGCTTGTTTTCCTGGTGTCCTTGACCTGTCTGATGTCCTTCATCCCTCCTCTCCCTCTTCTGCAAGGTTCCCCATCTCTGTACAATGTTTGGCCCTGGGCATCTCCATATGCTCTTATCAGCTGCTGGAGGGGGCCTCGCTGGTAAGGACTGGATTAGGTACAGATCTATGAGCAGAGCATGACATCATTAGAAATCTACTCCAGGTTATCCAGTCTCTAGTTCCTGTCCTGTCCTGGAGTTTCAGGCAGGGAGGGGTTCCCTGAACTTTGCAGACAAATGGATGCAACTAGAAAAAAAAATTATCCTGAGTGAGGTAACCCAGTGCCAGAAAGAAAATATGCTATGTACTTATATGTGGATATTAACAGTTAAACAAAGGAGGAAGGTATTAATACCCACAGACCTAGAGAAACTATGCAACAAGCAGGGTCCCAGTCTGAACACAGGGATTGCGCCTTGGTAAGGTAGAAATAGAACTGAGAGTGCAGGTGGGCTGCAGGAAGATGGGAATGGGAGCAGAGAGGAACAGGACGGGGAGAGGGCTGAAGGGAGAGAAATATGGAGAGACCACCAGAAATGGGGGACAATTAGGGGACAATCGGGGGATGTAGTATAGTGGAAACTCATTGAATTCTAGGAGGTAGACCCTAGCAAGGTTTTCTAGTGATTGGGGGTCGGAAGCCTGAACAGGCTATCTCCTGTGGCCAGGCAAGACTTCCAATGGTGAGACTGGGACACCAACCCAGGCACAAAAGCTCCAAGTTATGGGCTATCTTCCCTGCAACAACTTCTTTGACAATGGAAGGGCAGAAGTCCTGCGTCTTTAAACAGAGATTTGCAACTCACAGTAAACTCTGAAAAGGGAGAAGGTCCAGGGATGGTCGTGGCACTGGGGAGACAGAGCCTGTGTTTTCTTCTGTCAATAGATGAGGAGGGAGCTTTCTACACCCTGGAGGGAGAAACACTTCTAGAAAGCTTGTGAGCAGCATGGGGACTCTTTGCTGACGTCGATTCATTTCACATCACCCAGCTTACTTTGATTTTGTTTATCTAATTTTGTTTTCTTTCTAAATCCTAAGAGATCTGAAAAAAGAGACCCTGGAAACATTTTTAAAAGTTAAACAAGGTACAAAGGACTCATCACCTGAAGGCTTGCTTAGGGGAACATTTAACAGTCTTTTATTTAAGGATTCTGGGATGTGTACATACAAATGCCACAAAACTCAAAACTTTGCCAGAAAGGAAGGTTGCCCTGGAAAATCTTTATGGAACCTGTCTAAGACTCACTAGGTCAGAATAAAGACTAGGGTGGGGGATGTGGAGAGTGAATGAGAAGCAGGGTTGGGAAGCTTCCAATATGCCTCATGCGTGATTAACTCCTCCAGCGAGGAGAGGAAAGGAATCCTGCCTTCTGCCAGGGGACAGGAACTGACTGCTCTGGAGAGGCATCACTTCCTCAGGAGCCACAGCCTCACATCCCCAGCACACTCAGCTCTTAGACATCTACCTGCTCTCACAACAAGCGAGTCAAAAGAGATGCTGTCTTATTAAGGTGACAGTTCAATCTAAGGGCTCTTCCTCAGCTTAGACCCCAGTCTCAGTATTATCTGCATGTCAGTTATTTCTAGTCCTGTGAGAGAAGACCTCAAATTACCATTATTATGTTTGTTTTGTCTTTCAAGTGTAGGACTTCCTGTTCAAATGGATACAAGCCCCAAGAACATTTCAGACCACGGTAAAAAGTGTTAGCAGGGCCATCCATCTACACCTCGGGGCAGTTCTATGCATGGCCCCATTTCTACCCGGAACACACAGAACATCTCAAATGTGGGTTACTGACTCCTAGCCCTTCTCATTGGCCTGTCACATCCATAGCAACTAAGTCCAGGTCTAGAAATCAGGAAACCTGGCTCGTGAGGGGATTAGCTCTCATAAGAGATGAATTTCAATAATCTGTTGTTGTGGTATTCTACCAGAGTTCATTTTTATTTTTAAGAAACAGTATCTAAACTATATGAGGTTCATTGTTTTGGGGTTTTTTTGTTTGTTTGTTTTGTTTTCCTTCTTTTTGGTAATATAGTAAAGGAGAAAGTTCCGGAAGTGGCAACTTAATTTGTATCTAATTTCAGCAAAATAATTGCAGACTGCTTCCAGCTTGAATGAGCAGCGAGGTGACGCTCCCAGTCGTTGCTTATTTTAGCAGCACTCCCTCAGGACGAATGCTAGCTATTTTCAGTTGCATGTGGGAAAACCATGGGCGCTGCCAAGCTGTGGCAAGTTGGCATCGTGTGTGAGCTGTCAGCCGGGCTACTTAGCTCCCCTCAGATCCATTTCTGACTTGCAGCTGGCATCTAACCTTTTTTTTTTTTTTTCTTTATTCAGTTTGGGGTCCTGGCCGCCTCTTTCTCTGCCACCCCACCTTCCCACCTATCTCTACCCCTTACAGGCAGTTTTTGGCTGAATCTATCTTATAACAACAGTGTGAGCGCCAAGTGGGTTGTGTAAATGCCTTAGTAAGATGTGTGAAATGAAGCACATCGCTCCTGAGGGCTCACAGGGACTAGAAGGTATCCGTCAGCCCAAACAAACGGATACACGGTGACATTATACATTCCTTTCTATGGTTTACACAGAATAGAGTGGTGCTGAGACGAGACCTTCACTGGTTCGTGAGGCACGGACTGCACAGCTTCCCACATGGCCTCCAATTGCCATCCTTTGCTGATAGTCACGGCTGTATAGCTTCCTCCTGGATGGGATGGAGCCACTGGACGAGGTGACCTATTATATGGATAGACTCGTGGGTAAGGAACGGATGCTTATAACTAGAAAATGTGATTGGCCTGGAAGGCGATCCTTTTGCCCTGCTTGACACCTCATCCTGAGCCAGATGATCACTAATCAACATCTGGATTCCAGATGCACAGAAATCATGAGACAATGGTCTTAAGCTCCTCAGTTTGGGGGCAATTTGTAGCAACAGGTAATTAATACAGTGAGTCCCCAAGCAAGGGACTTAATTAATTAATACCCTCTTAATTAATACCCTCTGCTGAGTCCACTAGAAGGCTAGTCTGCTAATCTCACCTCCTGCTACAGCCTCTCCATTGCTCCTATGACTCCTTTTGGTCATGCGTTTTCTTTGGATGTCTTTATAGGGGTTTTTCTTCTGCCTGAAATTATTAGCTTTCTTTTCTCCAAAGAATAGATTCTGGCTTGACATTTAGCTCAAATGTTCCCTCTGGAGAACCTTCTACTTGGAAACAGGCACCCATTTGGGATCTTAATGGCACTTTGCCTCTGCCTACATCGAGCATATCACACTGTATTATTTTATTGTTAGGAACCTTAATCCATATTGTGTTGCTGTCACAATGTGCCTGGATCTGGGTAAGTTATAAAGAAAAGAAATCATGAAATTTGAGAGATTCAAGAACTTAGTACCAGCATTTGATTTGGTCTTGTGAAGTCTTTGGGACAGATGGCATCACAATGGCAGAAGCATGTGCAAAAGAGGGAGAGAGGACACAGTGAGACAGGAAGTAAGAAATCAACAGGGGCCAGAATCTTCCTTCTTAAGTTACTCTCATGGGAGCTAACCCTACAGATCCAACCCACTCCCAAGGACATCAATCCATCCACGAGGGCGGGGCCTCATGACCTAATTATCTTCCTCTAGGTCTCACCTTTTAAAGCTTTCACCATTCATACTCTGCCATTCTGTGCGTTAAGCCTATAGCACATGACAAACCACATCAACAGCATTGGTTCTGACAGTGTGCAATTCCTAGAAGGCAGAGGACGACATCAGCTCCCAAGCCTTCGTGTCTAGCATAGTGTCATGGTAGAACACCATTCCTGGAGTGGATTAATGATTATTTTTCCAAAACAAGGATGCCAAGGTGGAAGGGGACCTCTGGTAACTAGCTCCATACTCATATGCTGTACTTGAAGCATTTGATAGAAGTCTTCTTTGGTTAACTGAGCAATCCATCATTTTGAGCATTCAAGTATGGAGGTAGCCTGCAGGGCTGTAAAGCTCTGATGCAGGCCCATCAGTTAATGTTTGAAGGCTGGCAGTTCTATAATCTGACTTGACATCATTTCGGTCCATAACCTTGGAGTTGAAATGGCCCATTGCTGCTCTTCATTTTTAGAGAAACCTTGAAAAAAAATGTGAAGGCATCCGTAGGAAGAAGCTCCGTGGACATCTTTAGGCACACACTGAGCACGGAGAGGAAGGCTGTGTTTGTATCCTGGATGGTGATCTAGGGCACGAAGAGAAGGCTCATTGGGAGACTATTGACAAAACATATAGGTCTGAACTACATTTCAAATCTACCCGTTCTATCACCCGACAATTGTTCTCTTCCTGGTGTTTCTAATAGTTCTTTTCCTTCCAAACCAGCTCAACTACACTTACTTATGACCCTTTCCAGGCTCTTCTTCACAGAGCAGTCAGAGCGGTCTTTCTGAAACACAATGTGTCTTACCTACTTCATCATCACCTTGGCCTGTCCTGTGTTCACTCTTACCACACAGGCCCTGTCCCGCTCTGAGGATGAACATGATCTTCAGGGCCTCGTCAATCCTATTGTTCCTCCAGATTTAATCTCACTCATTCCTCAAATATTTCCCTGGCTTTCCCTATTAAATCAATCCACAGGCACCACACATACCACAGACATACCACATACCACACATACTCCCACATTGCAATGCTATGTTAATTTGTGTGGGTATTTGATCAAGGTCGTCTTCTCTATTTTGTAAATACCATGAAGGCAGAGGACACATAGGCATCTTTGATGACTTTGTGTCCTTCCATATACCTAGTATGACCTGGTAAAGAGCAGACATTTTATTAATAGTGGTTGCATGAATGAATTGCATATGCTATTGAGGGCACATAGAGGAAAAATGGAAGTGGAAAAGCAGTAAAAATTTAATGGAACTGCCTTGGTTAGATTTTTGGGAAGAGGAACATGGACTGAGAAAATGCCTCCATCTACAGGCAAGCCTGTGGGGCATTTTCTTGATTGATGATTGACGTGGAAGAGCCCAGCTCACTGGGGAAGTGCCATCTATGCGGGTGGTCCTGGGATTTATAAGAAAGCAGACTAAGCAAATGAGGAGAAAGAAGCCAGTAAGCAACTTCCCTCCAAGGCTTCTGCTTAAGTTCCTGCCTCCAAGTTCCTGTCTTTGGTTCCCGCCCTGATTCCCCTTAGTGACATGGACATGTAAGCCAAATAAATCCTTTCTTCCTGGAGTTGCTTATTTAATTTTGTTTTTTAATCACAGCAATAGAAAACAAACCCAACCAAGACAGAATGCCCCCCCTCCTTGGGCTCATATATTTGAATATATAGTCCCCGGTCGGTAGAATGGTTTGGGAAGAGTTAGTAGATACAACCTTGATGGAAGTGTATCTCTAGGACAGGCTTTGTGGTTTCAAAAGGATCAGGGCCATTCTAAGTCTGTCTCTTTTTCTGCCTCCTACTTACAGATCAGAATGTGAGCTCTGAGCTTCTGCTCCCAGCAGCATGCCTGCCTGCTGCCATGCTCCCTACTTTGATGCTTCTAGACTCAAACCCTCTGAAATCATAAGCTCCAAATAAATGCTTCCTTTGATAAGTTGCTTCAGTCGTGGTATTTTATCAAGCAATAGAAAATAGCCAAATCACAGGGTAATTTGAAGCACACCATGCTATAATAGCAGTAGGTTTCTTTACGCAGAGGTTAACTTCAAAATGTGAAGAATGAACTTTATTTACAGTTACAAGGAACTCCCACTGATGGAGGCTACAATAGCCTCAGGGAAAACAAAAGGTCCAGGCCAACTCTGGCATCTTCTTTAGTTCTGCTTTCAACCTCCATCTTCTGACCAAGCCCTCCACACTGAGACTTATATCAGCTTTCTTCTGATGGGGAGAAAGGGCTGAGTAGGGACAGATACCTTCCAGGCCCCCTTTCTCAGATCACGATGCTTTCACATTGCTGTCATCTGCACAGCTCTGGTGGCTTTTATCCCTCATGGCACCTGTTCTGGTCCACTGCACTATCCTTCTCTGGAGAGAGGCACACGGTGACTTCCATTGCTGTCATGAACCCTGATGGTATGGTATACCACCCAGTAGAGGCGGATTTGATTTTCTCCAAACGTGGAAGATTTTTCAGTTGACCTCGGATGGAACAGTAATCAGTTGAGCTCCCTCTCCCTTTATGTTCCAACTTCTCCTTGATTTCTACCTCTCTCAGCAGTTTTGTAACAGGCAAATACTTCTTATCTGTTAAAATGTCTTACATCTAAAAGTATAGGGTTGGCTAATTGATCTCAGTTTCCAATTCTGTTTCTCACAGGGGCCCTGAGAGGGCTAAGGATGATGTCCATTTACCCACCTTATATGTCAGTGAGAGAGGAAGACACCTCATGGCCAGGGAGCAGGCCAACTCTGTACAGGCACCCTCCCTTTGTACTAGGCGTCTAGCTATCAAGTCAGCTCTAAGACTCTCTGTACTAATTTTTTGCCAAAAGCCAGGAGTCTAGAAGAACATGAATCTGGTTTTTCTTCCAGCATTTCTGACACCAATAGCAATACCATTACCCCCAGATTCTAAGCGTGAGTCTGTGTACTGGACACAGAGAGCTTCAGAGTCATTTGAGATACTCACTCTTCCTTCTCTAGGTCTTCCGTATCTGGGAACCAGCAATGCAGAAAATGGAACTTCAAAAAGAAAAGAAAAAATGAAGCGAGGCTTGAAGAGAGTAAAGCAATGCGGAGGGCTGGCCAGAGCCAAGTGCCACCAGAGCAGGAAGAGCGAGCCTGCAGATAGTCATCTAAAGGAGCTCACCGGTGAAACTGGCCTCCCCTTAGCCGACAACACCCGAAAGGCTGACACAGAACACTGCGACTTGGGAAGGGATGAAAAGACCCAGTGACATCAGTGGCTCCTAGCACAGCCAGGGCATTCTAGAGGTGTGTGGTGTCAGGACGGTCTGTGCAGGCCTCATTTATCTGCCTGAGTCATTCGAACAAAGCGCTCACTGGCTTAGCTTTGTTGTGACTGGAATTTGGAAGCAATCCCCTGGCTCTGCCCCCACGTTTTTTTTCTGCTTCTGCAGCACAGCGTGGGTATGTAGGGACACAGGCTGAGTCTCATGGCAATCAAGGATAGACTGTTCCTTCTCCGGGCCACAGGCTTCCCTAGGAAGGAGCCTTGGCCAAGTGTCTTTGTGTCTCCAGAGCCAAGTATAGTGTCTGGCAACTGGTAGGTTGTGAATAAACAACAAACTCCAGAGACACATTCTGGGAAACACAGTGGCTTTTGTGGTGGCAGCATGTTCAACAGCACAGTACTGTGTTGGTTCCTTAGTCTGTGGGACTGTAAGAATAATTTGCATTTCCTGGGAAAGGTGTCTGGTGCTGATTGCACGTGGGACAGTGCTGTGACACGCGTGGGTGTCGGGGCTGTCACAGGCAGACTGAAGGCCCAGAGAAACGCACTAAAACGGAGGCATTCATTCTATGGAGGCTGCAGAACACTCAGCGAGCCAGCGAGCATCCTGATTCTCCAAGAAAAGAAGAGGCCATGCTTGAAAACAAGGGCTGCTGAAGGCAGGGTCTCAAGAAACCTCATTTCAGGCTTAAGACACCCTAGGGGAACTCCCACACATTCCCCAGCCTTTCCACTAGGGGGCAGGCAGAGGCCAGAGAACACACCAGGCAGGAGGCCAGGCCCTCACCAAAGCACAACCAGCCTTACATCAACAGGGTTGTGTTGTTTGTACTGCGCAGAAGGCAAGGCTAGGCCTCTCCTCCGGCCTGCCAGAACCTCAGTGATATGGCATGGTTTTCCAGTGATATCAGGCACCGAACAACTACGATAACCATACTATACAGTCCGGGGTGAATGTTAATAAAAGAAAACAGAAAGAAAGAGAGAGGGGTGGGGAGGGGGGAAGGAAGGAAGGAAGGAAGAAAGGAAGGAAGGAAGGGACGGAGGGAGGGAAGGAAGGAAGGAAGGAAGAAAGGAAGGAAGGAAGGGACGGAGGGACGGAGCGAGGAAGAAGGTAACATAGATCCCTGATTTTTTTTTTTTTTCTTGCCATATGTGGTTAGGGGGATCCATGCCTCCTGTATCCTTCACTATCTTGAGCAGTCACGATGTATCTGAATGTAGTGATTCTCAGACTGAAAAGATAACTGGGGCACCGCATTAAGGCCTCCTTTTTGACCATTTGTTCTTGAAAACAGCAACATGTTTTCCATATACGTTACTGTTTCCTTCTGAGACCCCATTGTACAGGCCTCTGTGAGTCAACACACAAGTTCAAGGGAAATTATGTTTTAATAATTCCCACATGCCTTATAAAGTCATTTCCTCCCAAGACATGCTAGGTAATCAGGCTCCTTAGTTGGCTTAATTTTTATTCTTAATCCTCAAGGGGCCGAGGAAAACCAACACACTGTCTTCCTGTTCCTATTATCCTCTCGTAAATTATTGGGCACATAGACTTGGCTCTAAAATAAACTACACTGAGCCTAAAGGAACAAACATTTTGCCAGGCTGGATTACGGAAATGAAGATCACTGTAGATGTGAGTCACTCACACAAAACTGAGGACTTGAAAGCTGCTCCGTGCTTGCTAACGTTAATAGAAGTGTCTGTCAAAACAATAGATTTTATGACTTTTAATGAATTGCATCTTTAATTGTACTGAGAAAAAAAATAAACAAATTACATGAGCCAATAGGGAAGGATCAGGCTGTCTTTAAAGCAAGGTTTCAAAGTGGAATCAAAATTCTTATGCAAATCTTTTCAAGCCCCAGACTTTTTTGAATGCTATCGCTGATTCCATTGTGATAGTATTACAGCTCAGAAATACTCTTTAAGACAGAGTCTGACATCAAGTTGCTTTAATGGTTTGCAAAGCACTTAAGAATTATCTAAAAATATGCAGCTTTAAAATGATATCATAGGTTTGTTCACCTAAAGTAATTTGATTTTCAATTAAAAAAAATAAACAGGCTTGGATTTTTTGGACACAGATGTGGCTGCAGTTTTCAGATTCCTTTGTTTAAAGGTGTTTCCTAACTGTGACAAGATGTGTAGGAAAGGCATTCTTAGTCTTATTGGGTATTCAGGCTTACAAAGAAAGTAATTACAGGGCCAGAGAGAGGACTCACCCTCCTTCATCTAAACTCTCTTCAATGTATCAACATAGTTCGACTTTGATTTTCTTTAGATGTAAGTAAAGGACACTGATGTAATTCAAATAAACCAATTTTTCAGATACCCCAAGGAATCTGGAATCAGAGATGACAAGCTTGAAGGACATTAGCCTGAAGGGATGCCCAATTCTAGCCCTCGCGGTGGACACATCTTCCCTTCCTATTGAGCTAAGATATTTTTGTCTTCTTTCCAAGGAACATTTGTTTGCCCGGTCCTCTGGAAAACGCCCAAATGCTGGCTTCCCCTTTCCCTCCCTCCCGCCCTCGTCTAAGCCCTTCTAGTTTTCTGAGTCTTCCCTCTGACATTTGCACCATGCAGCCACTGTGGTCAGTGAGGTGACCTCCAACCTTCCTCGCCTTTCTCAGAGGGCAGAGGCCTCCCTTCTGCCCCCGACAAAGCACTTTCAGTCAACTCTTGGATTTCTTCATGGTTGATTAAACTGTCTGTGTTTATTCAGGACCCTTCTCCGCTTTCTGTGTCCGGCTGCTGACCTTTCTGTTGCTTCATCGTCAGAGAGAAAACTCGCGGGGCAGTAGGTCCAAATGCTTGTTAGCAGCCTGGGAGAGCAACGAGGCCACTGAATTATTAGCACATCTTCAAAGCCAGTAGCTTTTCACCTGGGTAGCTGTCAGAACTGCTGTTACTGGATGAAACCAGAGGCACACAAGAAAAGTAAAATAAAATAAAAAAAACCCAAAAAACATTAGGTAGCTTGTGAGTTAGGGTTGCTTTGTACTTCTGGGACCTCATTGTTGCTAAACGTTTTGTCATTAATGTTGTCGTAGCTTTGAATAGTGTAAAGTTCTGAACAAGGGTAGCTAGGCTTTGATTGCTTGGAAATAGGAATGAAAAGGAAAAAGAAGTACAGAGTTTTGCTGGGTAGCTGAAGACAAGCCAGGAAGGACACTTTGAGCCAGAACTTCCCCATCTGCCCCAATTCCCCTCCTACCCACCCACGGAGATTCTTGTCAGTAGGAGAGCTGACCCCTGCCTTAACCCTGTCCTGGGCTCCTGGGCAAGCTCAGGTCTCAGCAGGGCTATCAGCTGGCTGAAGCCCAATCTTCATGTGCTTCCACCGCAGGTGGGTATCCTTTCTTTTTCTAAACACTGTGACCCGCACCTGCTGTACGTCTCCGGAAGGCATTTTTGTATTCCACTTCTTTGTGTATGTATTTCAACATCCTGGCCTGGCTGCCAGAGCTCAGAGAATGGGGAATGTGCTCTTTATCTTCCTATGCCTGGAAGCTCGAGCTGCATATTTTAGCAAGAGTAAGTGGGTAGTGGAGGTGCAGATGGATGCTCTCCCAGCCTTTCTCTTACATTCCTATAATGCCAACTATTCCCCTGTGATAACTTTACCCCTGCTTACTGCTCTTCACAATGCTCAGATCTTGGCACACACAGGCTTTGGCTTTATTTGTTTCTTATTTTAATTGTATGTCTATATAACCTTTCTTTCTCTGCCCAGTCATCGCTGCCCATCTCAGATGTTCAGCTCTCCAGAGGATGGGGGTTCCACCTAATGACTTTTGTCACTGGAAATGACACAGGAGGGCTAGACACCCAGTAGACTTCAGTCTAGTCAAGGGGAATCATTGGGGCTGATGAATTATTATTCTTAATAATCGTAACTTCAGGCTGGTCGCAAGCTTATATATGTCCAGTCTTGTCTTGAACCCCTAATCCTCCTGCTTCTGCCTCCTCTGTGCTGTGATTGCAGACAAGCACTGCTGGCTGATAAATTAAGTTTTGGAGGTCTAGGACTTGGTGCAGGATTTCAGTCACTCTTGCTCTGTTCTGGTTACTTTTGTTTAGGTCAGCCACAGCTGGGCTGGTGAGAGAGAGAAGGCATGCTCTAGGAGAGGCTTCTTAACAGCAGCCCTTTGACATCTGGAGCCAGATAACTCTGCTGCTATGCCTGCTGTAGATTTACAACATTCCTTACCTTCTAAATTCCAGTAACAGCCCCGTCTGTGACAGCTGGAACCCGCTCCAGTCATGACCGAATGTCCCTGGAGTCCAGGTGGGATGGAGTGGCTGCCTCCAGGGACACAGTTAGAAGTCACAGACATGGAGTAGAGAGGGTGGCCCTCAGAACCAGAGAGCGTTCTTCTTCTCTAGGAGACTTCCTTTTTAGACATTTACTCATTTGTGTGTGGCGGTTAGAGAACACCTCAAGGGAGTCAGTTTTCTCTTTCCGCCATTGGGCTCCAGGGATTGAGCTCAGGTCCTCAGACTTACCCACCGGGCTGTCTCACTAGCTCTTGGTTTTTCGTTTGTCAGTGTAGCCAGTGTGCTGCTTTTCCCTAGCCAGTTTGGGGAGAAAGTCCCTCTAAATCAGAGGTTCTTTAACCTGTGGGGGTCGTGACCCCATTCCGGGGTCCCACCGACCCTTTCACAGGGTAGCTTAAAACCATTTGCATATTAGACATTTACATTATGATTCATAACAGTAGAAAAATGACAGTCATGAAGTAGCAACAAAATAATTTTATGGTTGGCGGTCACCAATATGAGGGACTACTGTATACATGGCTGCAGCGTTAGGAAGATTGAGAAGCACCGCTCTAAACGCACTTAAATTATATCCTGTTTTAGCGCTTGGCTTTCATTTTCCTTCAGGGGCCATTTTTTCAAGTGCTGCTCCTGGGCAGAACCCTTTTCTCTGGGGCTTGGACTCATTTTGTTCAGGAACCATGTGGCTTTCTGAAAACTCTCCTGGGAATGGGATGAACCACGGAGAGAGGAACCAGGGGGCGACTCCTGTGTGATGAGGACCATATTTGGGGCTCCATTCCTCCACTCTCTTGACCTAGGAACTAGATTTTTCCCCCTCTTCCCTGAGGATTCATAAACATTTGGGAACAATAATCACAGAAACTGAATTCACACGACAGCTGGCTACAAACCAGATGTCACAGTATTGATTCTCCCCAGAGCTCTTGCTGGGCTCTGGCGGGCAGTGTGGAATGTGGTCCAGGGTGCACACAGGGCCCCCGGGCCAGCAAGTTCCAGGCTCTGGCCAGTGTCTGGCCCTTTCTGCCTGTCTCAGCTGCCACGGGGTTGACCCTGTGGCCTGGGCTGGGTCTGGGTGGGGGTAGGGAAAGGAAAACGGAGAGTCAAAGACTTTCACAGCCTTCAGAAATAATTTATCTTGCCACTTCCACGAAATGCAAGTGTCCCGAGGCAGAGGGCACTTGTCCCTCCCTAGTGGCCACCTTCCGTTCTCAGGAGGTCAAGGGACTGCCATGCCCAGGCAGAGGTGGAATCAGGACAGAGGGAGTGGTGTAGTCTCTGGAAATAGTCTCTCCAGACTTTGAAAACCCTGTGGAAGTAACATGCCTCCAGAGGTGGAAGCCTCCCTGGCCAGACTCTTGTTCTTGCGCTGGCTGAGCTGCTTCACCCTCCCCTGTCATTGCATGTTCACAGAATGCCCTCATGCCCAGTGCTTACTTAACAGTTTCTAGAGCCAGGCGACTCCACAGGCTTCTCCCCCACAGAGCCACAGCTTCCTGCTGCTTCTGAGCAGTGACCATGAGCCTGGAGTTCTCCGGCTCTTATCTTGTATTGACCCTACAGGCCACCCCTTCTTTAGAGCTGTTTTTCTTTGATCATAGCTGCCTTTGACAGATAGTTCTGTAGCTAGCAACTGGATTTGGAGAGTTCTGATCCCTCCTAATAGTGAGATAGGAAAAGAAGGGGTGCCGTGATCCCAGTGTTCACCACTAACGAGTGGGAGCGCCATCTTCTCTCTGTGTGGCTCAGGTTCCCGATGTTGTTTGTGACTCCTGCCCATCCTCTGGTCATCTGTGAGGGCTTCTCTGCTGGGCTGGCAGCTGATATTCAGGATAAGGAAATGCCTCGGCTAGACCTGCTTTTGTGTTAAGAATCAAGTGGGGCAATAAGCTAACCACACTGACTGTTCCTTTCTGCCACTTGAGTCATTCCTACGCCCATTGCTGGGCCTTTGTCAGAGAGCGCTTTGTCACTTGTGACAGTGTTATTTCTTAGGAAATAAAAGAACAGTATGACCGCAGTTAGTGCTGCTGGGAAGTTCTATTACTTGAGGCACATTTACTGTAATAGAAAAATATGAATCTGATCAGTGTGTTTGGAAGCCTGTTACTACCAGGGCCATCTTCTTTGTCCCCAAACACCATGGTACCTACACTTCAAAAACTTGTTCTTTAGAGGCCATTGTGTTGGGAAAACAGGAAGAACTGCTTGTGTGTGATGCTGATTTCCTTTAAAAGAGAAAGAGGCAGAGAGATGGGAAGAGGGAGAGGAAAAGAGGAGGAGGGAGGGAAGGGAGAGGGTTCGCGGTCTGCTTCTCTGCTGACGTTGGCCAGAGACCAGCCAGATTTTCTTTCTGAAATTAATTCACATGGCTCTCTGTTCAACGCCAAGGCACGCTCTCTATGCTCACCTGCTCTGCTGCAGCAGGCGCCCTTCAGTGCTTTACACTTGGCAGGGACACACTCAGAGGCATGGGGAGGTGAGTGCCAGGGACTTGGCATCTGGGTACTGAGCCTTGAGAATCAGTGTGAAGTCGCTTTCTGGATTCTTGACCTTACTCACAGACTTCGGAGAAATGTTTGGGTATCAGAGTGATGCAATAGTGGACTGAGGTGCTCAGTTTGCACAAATCTTAAAAATAACATGAAAATCGCCATACTTACATCAAATGCCATGCATAATCCCCTCAGACCCTTGTGTGGGTAATGTTCTGGATTGAATCCTGTCTTCCTGCAGTGTGCTGAGGTGCTACCCCTCCCCCACACTTCAGAACGTGAGTTTTAGGGACAGGGCCCTAGCAGATACAATTAATTAAGCCTAGATAACTTATTTGTGGAATGTGGAGGCCCTGATCTAAAACAACTGGCCCCTTTGTATAAGTGGAAAGTAGGAGTCAATATGGACACAGGAAGAATGTAAGGTGAGGCCAACAGTAAAGGCCAGCCTAATGGCTCTGTAAGCCGAAGGGTACTCCCGATTCTAGAGAAACCACCAGAATTCAGTTCAGAAACCTGGCGTGGACTCGTCTCTCAGAGCCTTCTAAAGAACCCACTGTGCAGACACCTTGATTTTGGATTTGTGATCTCTGGGACTCAGACACAGTAAATTGTCATTGTTTTACGCCACCAGCTTATGACACGTGACATGGCTTTTCTGCTGGGGCTGCTTTGCTGGTATCTTGAGAAATACTGAATTTTGAAGGTGTTTGATGTTAGAGTCTGATTGACCCAAGTTTGGTTCTGGCTCAGATCACCTCCCTCAAAGCCAGGTGTCCTCGGACATGGATGTAGATGTTCCAGTGTGAGGATGATTGAGAGGCTCCATGCAGTAATACCAAAAATGGGAGCTGGCAGCATGGTAAGTTCTCACAGGATATTACTTACTTTCATCTCTCCTCCTCTGGAGAATTTTTCCTAAGAGATGAGTTGCTTAGGGCAGGAAAACATATGTTGACTTCTCTTCAGTCACAACATAGACTAGTGAGAAGCTGGTGTCAACTCAGGGCAGCTGACTCCACATCTGCGGTGTGGTCCCTTTGGTGTTGTCCTTGCATCTGCATTATAGCACATTATCAGGGTTCTCTGCATGCTGTTTCCCAGGAGCCTGGTTAAAGGCAATGCAGCAGGTAAGCCTGCAGGCCCCTGCTCTTTGTAACATCTGCTAAGAGGCCCTTGCTAGCCAAATACTCTTGCACAACCCAGAAGGCTTTCTTAACAAAAGAAACACCTTTTCTTCATTCTTAATCTTGCTGAAAAAAAACCACTAACTTTACATGTTTTTGACATGTAAGTGTTCACATGAGGCAATTATTGCCCCACAGACTTATATCTCATTAGGACTGGCTTTGCAACGCTCCTCACAGGAACAACAGGGCTGTCTAGGAAGGAACAAAGTAGAGTCAGGGGGCCTCAGAGTGGAGGTTGTAAAGGCCACAGAGGCCTGTCCTGAAGGAAGTCAGAATGTGTCCATGGAAACATGCATCAGTAAAACAGGATTTGAACACTGGTTGGTGGTGACTGATTATATAGCCAAAGTGGCCTGAAGAGATAGATTATTTTCAGAACCAGTTTGCAGATTTAGGAATGTTGCTTCAGTTATGACTCAGTATCAATAAAGGCCAAGGACTAGAGTCCCGCCTACACAGATCCTCCCATCCTGGGAAGGTAAGAATCTGTGTGGAGAAAGCTGCAGGTACCTCCTGTAACACTCGCCAGAATCCACCTCTCTACAGAACACTGTAGAGTTTGTCTCTCCCTCCTTTGACCTACTCTCAAGTCCCCGGGCCCCAGGTTAAGAACCAACCTTAATACCTTAGTGACTCCATCCAAGACAAAAAGGAAATGCTAAGTTCTAATTTGAAGGTCATTTATGAATTCTTCTATTTAATGATGTGAGCTGACACAGGGAAAAATTGTGTGGCCTAGAGAGAATAACCATTAACATAGCGGTACTGGTAGGAACAGCTACAAAAGGAGGTTCATTAAATGGAAAGAGCAGCCGGACTCCAGAGGCCCCGGCTGGCTGTCAGGGTCTGTCTTGTCAGTCATGGCTCCTAAGTAGCTTCTGATCTTTTCTCAGTCACACTTTCTTCAAGAACACCAGTGGGAGTCACAGATCCCACCCACGGCTGCCTAGGGAGTTGTAGATGATTTCATACTCAGGGACTCATATCTCTATGCAAATTGCTCTATGAATAGAAGGTGGCATTAGTGTGAAAACTGAGCACAGTGACAAAAATACCTAAGCGCCTGCAATTTTTAGAGTTGTTTTGATTTTGGGAGAATTTTACTATGTTCTAATAAAACAGTATCTTTTAGGGAAAACAGACAACAAAAGCCTTGGTCCTATTATGTCCTGTATAACAGTTTTTCCATCAAGAGGGAAAGCACACACTAGAAGTTGCAAATAAGATCAGAAAGGCTCAGTTTAGACTACTAAACAAGGTCTGGTTTTCTTTTAAATCAGCTGCCAACAGTTATCACTACCAATGATCCCTGTCTTGTGACGGTTGAGCTTCCTTTGATGATTCGACTTTACAATGGTGCCAAAATGATAAGGAATTTTAAATTTTGTTCTTTTCCCAGACGCAGTATGATACTCCTTAGACATTATGAGAATCTCAGCTCCCAATCAGTCATGGCACCACCACAGTGAAAACCTCATGCCCTGCAGTGCACAGCGATGGACAGCCAAATGTGACATCTGTTGGCTAGCTTGTTGGGGGATCAGTCGGAGGAAGGAGGTGTTCTTGGGATCACTTTTTCTAAGAATAAGAACTCAAGCCCCTGGGAGAACAAGACTCTTGGTTCTAATGCAGAGACTCTCAGCCTTTGGCAAGTCATCCCCAAATCCCACAAGTGCTAGAAGTTTGGGGGGATATAATGGGTGAGGAAATTTGGTGAGATGCAATGGCAGCTAATTAAAAAGAAAGTACAAATGTTTCCTTGTTTTAACAACGCCACACATTGATAGTTGTATATAAGCACACAACAAACTTTCTTCCTGAGGCCATAGCCAGGAGCCTGACAACCCTCAGGGAGACCTGGGCTTTGGGGTGGAAGGAGGTAGCTGCTAGTCACTGCTGTGCCCCTTGGCAGTGTTAGCTTCAAGAATGTCACGGCCAAGCCCCAGAAGCCATGCTCAGGTGCAATCTTGAAGCTTATGTCTTCTTGCCAACGATTCTACTGAAGCTTGTATTATAGGAAGTTGCCTTTCTTCTGAGCAGAAAGGGACCATCCCTCGCCTGAGCACAATATGGGCAAATGATTGCTGGCAGCTGTAAAAGGATCTCGGCGAGCATTTACGTTAACCCACAGAAAGGAGCTGGTTTTTGCACAGCTGTCTTCTCTGTTCATTTGTTGCAGGTAAAAGGCTGTCAGAGTCACTTCATGATGCCAGCGTTCAGGCTAGCTTTAAGAAATGGGGCAGCCACGGCCTTGGGATCTCCACATTCTGTTCCCTCCTCCATCTCACAACTCTGTGACAGAAAATCGGAGTCTCACACCAGGTGGACGTGTATGGAGGCAGGTCCACCCTGACTTGCTTTTATAAATCAGGGTGACCCCAAGGAAACCAGGCTTTGTCCCATGTGTACTTGGTGCTAACGTGGGCCAAATGACACACACAAGGGCATGGGCACCAAACAGTTCCTTTTTGCCAAGAAGAAAGAAATCCTCTAGCTTCCAGCTATAGTCAAGGCAGAGATTCTGAAATGGAGGAGAAATAGGAGGTGATCAGGGTGCTCAGATGTACATAGTTTTGGGAGGGGGACTTTTTGGAGGTCAGTGTCAGCCAGGATCCCTGAGAAGATTCACTGCCTGCTCCAACTCAAGGGAAAGGTCTGCTCTGCATAAAGCTTGACTTTCCTAAAACAGCCCCGCTTGCCAAGGAGTCCCCAGAGAGATGCTCCCTGCTGTGGACTTGAGATTCTGACTTCAGGTCAACTCTCTGCAAATCTGCTTCTAGATCTTGCTGGCTTGGGTCCTTCAACTGCTCTTTAGGCTTAAATCATGTACCTGCCCAAGACTATGTACCCACCCAATGTCTGGGCAATCAAATCTGGACAGAACCTCTCAGACAATAGTTGCTCTTCCCACTCCCAAATATGGAAAGCTCTACCCCTCAGCAAATGCATGAGGTTAAAAGCAAATCCTGCCTTTTAATATAGTCAATGCTCTGTCTCAAATGTACAGAAATATAGTTGTGTCCCATGTGCATGGTGATGTCAAAGACTATCTGGATAGACTAGGCAAGTTGAACCTGTGGTTTCTTGAGGTCTTTTCCATCTCTAGAATCTATGAATCTGAGAGGCTTTTAAATATATGCATTAAAAATTAAGTTTTTATAGAAATAAATTGTGGCTCACAAACTTACTAATGGGAGCCAGTGAGATGGTTCTATAGATAAAGGTGTTTCCCACCAAGCACAACAACTAAAGTTCAAAATCCCAACCTACAGCAGGGGAGGAGTGACCCAGAAAGTGTCCTCTGACCTTTATATCCACAATGCACATGCAAGTCTGCACAACACACACACACACACACACACACACACACACACACACACACACACTTGGTCACTTTCCTCTTCCTCCTATTAAAAATAAAGAAAATAAAAAAAATGGAACAAGAAAATTACTAATGACTGAACCAGATACAGGACCATAGTTCTGGTATTGGGAAGAATTTTATAATTTACTTTTAGGTAAAAACTCTCTTTTTCTATTAAGTACTGAATAAAATTCGTAGGATTTGCTCCTGAATGATAATGTTTCCAGACAGAGTAAATAAATGGAAATGGAAATATATGGCCTATTATTTCTAGAACACAAATGCAGCAAAGGGAAGGAGGCTGGCCTCAGTTTCCATCAGAATGCATCACAGAGCTGTGGGTGAGCACTCAGGACAGCCCAGGTTTTCCGCTACTGAACAAGCATCTCTACTTCACTTCCCAGTATTCAGTACACCCTTCCCGTGTCTGAAGTTTGTGCCGTCACACTACGTCCTTCTGACAACTGGCACCTGTTGTTTTGAGAGTACTCTCCCTCCTGCCCCTATTGGCTTAAACCACAATGTAAAGTTTGTCCACGCTTGTGTCTCTCCACAGATGGACCTGAGCTTCTGGAAGGTGGAGCCATTACTAAAGGCCATCAATCCCCCATAAGCCCTTACAGCTGGGTACTCAATGCAGTCATATGGAGTTTTAATGGACTGGAAAAAGGCAAGCTCCCTGGTAGAGATGTGTACACCAATCCCACAGATTTCTTAGACCCTATGTGGAAGCTGGGGAATTAAATGGTACAGTGTTTCTCAGCCTTGGCACCCTGACTTCTGACTTAGATAATTCTTGGCTGTTCTGTGCTTTGTAAGATGTTTAACAGCATCCTTGACCTCTCCCCGATACATATATGCCAGTAGCACCTTCTCCTCCCAAGACACTAGTAATCCCTGCAGACACTGCTAATGTCCCCCAGGGACAGAACTGCTCCTGGTTGAGAACACTGACATGCATAGCTCCTAAAGGCATTTAAGAGGAATTAATCTAAAGTGTTGTTCAGTGAAAGTTCAATAAAAAATAGGGTAAGGTCCCACTCCCTTTGAAGTAAGACTGTCTTATTTGGGAGGCTCTAATCTTGACAACACCACTAAATGTCTGGGGTCACACGAGGAAAACCATAGGAAAGAAAATAAAAAAGGAAGAAGCTGACATGAAAGACATATTTTATTTTATCTTTTTAAAATTTATTCTTTGTTTTGTTTTTTCAAGACAGCGTTTCTCTGTTGTAACTCTGGCTGTCTTGGAACTCACTCTGTAGACCAGGCTGGCCTCGAACTCACAGAGAACTGCCTGTCTCTTCCCTCTGAGTGAGTGCTGGGATTAAAGGCGTATACCACTACCACCTGGCTTATCTTTTTAAAAAATACTTCTATTAATAATTTGACTTTCATACAATGTATCTCAATAACATCCTCTTCCCATTCTTCCCTGTTCTACCCTCCCACCCCTGTACCCTCAAACAACAACAACAAACAGCAACACAAGTAAAATTAAGTCTAGCTAGTGTGGCAGGAGCATGGATCACTGGCATCACTGTCAGATCCTGGAGGCAGCAAGCTTCTCTGAAGATGGACATTTACCTGGCCCATACTAGTCTGAAACCAAGTACAGTGGAGTTCAACTCAAAGTTGGGCCCTACTACCCAAGCCTGCATGTACCAGGCTTCCAGCAGGCACCCAGATATTACCCAGGCACTTGGACACTGAGTGGGTACACCAATATCCTGCAAGCACCAGGGCATCCCACAGGCCCTCGGACATCCTGCAGGCACGAGAGCATCCTGCGGGTTCCAGGGCATCCTGCAGATGCCTGGGCTTCATGCAGGAAGTAGGCCAACCCACAGACACCTGGACATCACACAGGCACCCAGACACCACATACATACCCAGACATTCTGTAGGCACCAGATGTCCTACAGGTACCAGGACATTCCATGGGCACCAGGGCATCCCACAGATGCCCAGAGTGTTGAGTACATTTGAGTTATAAGTTCAGTAAGACTTTTCCTGCACCAATTGATTCATTCAAGTAACTTCTCCATACCCTTCAAACCAAGAACTTGGGCTCACAAAACTTCTTCTCTTACTTCTTACTCAGAGTCTCACTGCTGGCGGGTCAAGATGTAGGACTAAGAATGGTGCTTTTACCTCTTACTAACTTTCATGATGAAAAAAAAAAAAAACCCTTATCCAAATAGTGTGATAACATTTGAGACATCACGGAAGACATACATGAAGGGAGCAGTATTGAATTTACTGGAGCTGGGGCACTGGGGAGGGCAATACCTGAACCACTCACCCATTAAATCACATGGAGGGTGCACTCCTTGGATGCTGTGAGACCCGGTGCTGTGGCATCCCTGACACAACGTCTCTAGTGTGCAGGGAGTTAGTTCCCAGTATCACGACCCAGGTCTTCCCGGCTGGGGCCATCCGTCAGCCACAGAGCATCCCATGGGCAGACAGAACTGTGATGAAGCACATTTGTTCAAACACAGGAAGTGGTGTCTGAAAAACCGCCACCCTTGCTTTTCTTTGAAGCTATTACACTCTGTCATGTCAGCGAGCTGAGCCCAAGTGATGGCCAAGAGGCGATGATAGATTCGCAGTACAAGGCCTGGGGGAGCCATGGGATTGGTTGTTGGTTTTTTTTCCCTCAGTGAGGCAATAAAAGATTGATTTCTGAGGCAGTGACTGAGGCATTATGTATTAATGACTACGCAGGGATTTTCATTTCACACATCATGTACTGACACTTGAAATGGGAGCTGTTATGTAAAACATTAGCCCCATGTCTTTCTGAGCCTCTGTCTCATTGCATCTTCCACGTGCTAGAGCACAGAGGCCTTCAGATCCGTGGCAGAAGTTGAGCAAAGGGCTCGGCATTTGTGTAGGACACTTCAAGTCATGAGAACGCCTGTCATGGGTGCTGAGATAGAATGCTTGCCTATAGTGTAGTCACCCAGCCTGGCTGCACTCTTACAGGCCTGTTGTCTGCACAGTCAGATCTGGGGAGACAGCTGGGGACTATTGGTAAGAAAACCAAAGATTTGCAGCAAGAAGCAGGTTGTGTTTCCACATGCATCTCTCCAACACCAGAAAAGGTGGGTGCCTCAGACCCAGAGTGAGGTGAAGTGGAGCTTGGTGAGTTGGTTTCCTCAGACAGTAGCTACCTTAACAGGGGCAAGAATGCAGAGAATGCGGGGCTCCACTCTGACTCACTCTGCAGGCTCTGTTGGAAGAAGTACTTCCCATGTTGGCTTTGTTCTTCTAAGAACAAGTCCACAAAACAGGCCTCAAAGGAGACTTGGAACTTGTCCAGGAGCCACTTCAGGCTGTCACTGACAGCCACCCAAGTCCCTCACCCCAGCCCTTATTTTTCCCATGGGTCACAATATAAAGACCTCACGGAAGAGTTGGAAGAACGAGATTAAACAGGGGTCCTTAGGTTGGAGTTACTGTCTAAATAGGTCTCAAGAGAGTCTGGGAAGCCTGATATTTTCATGAAGCACTTGTGCTTCTGTGTGTCCTCTTGAGAAGGAGGCTTGCGTAGAAGGCTCTACCTCCTACTGTAATTTCAAAGAATGTTGACACTTTTACAAGGTTAAGAACCACTGCTTGAGACTGTGTGAAGGTGATGTGTAGCTGAAACAATCCAGTTAAACTCCGGCCGCCGAGCACTCTGGAAGCAAAATGGACACAGAGGAGCCCTTGCTGTGTGGGACACAGAAAAACAAAAACAGAAAATGTGACTTTTGCTTTCTGTAGCACACAGCAGCTTTTGGACATGACATTAGATGAGATCAGTAGTTGAAAAGGAATGGACAGACAGCACATCTGACCACTCAGAAGACTTTAACCGCCTTGTAAACACAGGCGTTAGAGATGGGCTGCTGGCTACAGTGGAGCTGGAAGTGGGTGTGAGAGTGTGGGTGACCTGGTGCAGGGAGAACAGCTCATGGAAGGAAAGGCAGGTGCGGAGAACTTCCCTGGTCTGTATGAGGCCCTGTATAGGGATTGCTGACTAAGGGGGAAGCTGAGCTCAGGAGCAGATCCCCAGTCACGGTCCATCCTGAACATACCTTTACACGTGCATGGGCCCCGTTGTGGTCCTTCAGCCTCTGTTCCACAGGCAGGGTTGAGAGACTCAACCAATGGAGCACTGTGGGTAGAAAGGAATGACTCCTTGGGACTCACATGTTTAGGCAGGAGGCTCTTCACTCTCGCTCTGAGTCTCACAGGTAGCCTCACCCACTTCTATCACAGAAATCCTTCAGGTTGGGCCTCATGGGACCACACCCCAAAACCTAACTACCGCAGACTAAGCTAAGCAGTGGAGAGCAAGAAACAAAAATTGGGGAAAAAAATTTGTGTTGACTGTAGGAGAACTTTGCAGGTGCCTTTCTACTTCTGTGACAAGATAGGGTGGGATTGCTGTAGCCCTTGCTGTGGAGAGATCTCCCTGCGGTTCTTCTGCCTGGACTCTGGCTCCACTGACTGAGAAGGCTACCCCTCCTCAGATCGGCAAGGTCCTCATTCAAATAAGTATTGTCTCCGCAGATATCCTAGAATCTCTCTAATTTGGGGTTTCTAGATTTTGTACAGACACATAAAATCATGTTATGGAGATACAACATGGGTTGTTGTTGTATGCCACTAAGTCCGGGGTGCGTTTGCAAGCCGGAAATAGATGCCAAAGAAGTCTCACTCAAATCTTTTCCTCACATGTTTTTTCTCACAAATCCTTCCATCCCTTCACATATCTACAAGCTAAAGTCTCACCTTCTGCCTACAGGAGAGCATCGTTTATCTTGTCCTTCGCAAAACGAAGGGTCCCTTAGGGGAAGAAACTGCGTCATTCTGTGCTGCTCAGCATCTGGAACTGTGTCTGCCACAATGAATCCAACCAGTGGCCTCTTTATCCCCGTGCTACTGAGACAGTGCACAGAGAGATGGAAACAGAGTGTCAAATTAGGTGTGCAGGTTAAGCTCTCATGGAGTTCCGGCTACCTCCACAGTCATGGGAGACATGCTGGCTAGGATTTTTGGCAACTGACACACTCGGAGTCATTTAGGAAGGCGAAACCTCAACTGAGAAAATGCTCCCACCAGACAAGCCCAAGGGCAAGCCTGCGGAGCATTTTCTTGATTGATGGTTGACGTGGGAGGGTCCAGCTCCCTGTGGGTGGTGCCACCTCTGGGTAAGTGGTCCCGTGTACTATAATAAAGCAGGCTGAGCAAGCCACAAAGAACAAACAGTAGGTAGTGTTCCTCCATGACCTCGGCTTCCTGTATTGAGGTTTGTGCTTGACTTCCTGCCCTGACTTCCCTTCATGATGAACGGTTACCTGGAAGTATAAGATAAAATAAAACCAAGTAGCTTTTGGTTACGATGTTTTTATCACAGCAATAGAAACTCTCAGTGGGTAATACCTGTGTCAAGTACCACAAAGGTCTTAGTTTGCTTAAGTTGCCAGAACAAAATACCACGGACTTGGAGGTATAAACAACAGAGCTGATTTTTCTCGTAGTTCTAGGGTTAGAAGTCCGAGCTTGAGAGGTTAGCAGGTATGGCATTTCCTGAGCGCTCTTTACCTGCCCTGTAGATCTTCTTTGCTTCATCTTCACAAGGCCTTCTCTCTGCACATGCACATGTGATGTTGCCTCCTTGAGTAAGGACATCGATCCTACTGGATTAGGGATCTGCCCTTTGACCTCAATAACTGCACCTCCTCAAAGGCTTTACCTTTTTTAGACACAGTCACACTGGGAGTCAATGTTCTAACATACTAGTTTGGAATGGAGCAGGCATATAGCCCAGTCCATAACATCAAAGGATGTAGTGAATTCTTCTTGTTTATCCTCTGTGCTTGCAGGTAAAATGGAAAGAAACAACAATGATCTGGAGTCCTGTCGATAACACAACATTTTAGGAACTCCTCTCCTTGCTCTCCACCCACTCTGACCACTTGTGGTTGGGGGCCATCCTCAAACCGGTGGCCACAAAGAAGACATCTCTGGAGTGAACTAGGAGTTCTGGAGTTCTAGGCTGCAACTTGTTAAGAAAAGTAGAAAGCACATGCCTCGGGACAAGCAGACTCTGACGATCAGACAGGGCAAAGCAAAACTGGTCATCCTCAGCAGCAATGGCTGGGCTCTGAGGAAATCTGAGAGACTACGTTATGTGGGCTGAAGCTGGTGTCCATCACTACAGAGGCGAGAATACTGAATGGGCGCAGAGTGGAAAGCACTGCAGAGGGAAGCCGCCACTGACCCGGGTCACTCTGGCATTGCCAAAAGCATGGCTGCACAGTCTGGAGAAAAGCAAGCCATGCAGATTTTAAAAAATAAAACCTGCTAGAGATTGGTTTTTTTTGTTTTTGTTTTTGTTTTTTAAAACAAAAACAAACAGCAATCCAAATTTCATTTATAAACACGGTTCTGCCACCAGCTGCAGGCTTAAGCTGTCTAACTCTCATGTCCCTTCAAACAGTGATCAGTGACCTGCTTAGGTGACAGAGACTGTGATGGCTTGTCCCTCTCCAGAGCCAAGGACAAGATTTCCATGCACATGGCTTTTATTTGATTTCCGGTGCCCAAAGAAATCTCAAGTAAATCTTTTGTCAACTCACAAAACAGTGCTGATTGCACAGCGATGAACATGCATTACTTATGTTCAGAGCTGCTCTTTGGTCACGCACCATCATTACAGAGGCTGATGGAGGATGTCAAGAGAGACTGGGGAGGGAGTTGTTATAAGCAATCAGAGCATGATTGAAGGAGATGACAGAGCTAGGGTGCTAGAGAGCACTCTTCAAAATTCCCTTATTCTAATTATAGAAATGTCCTGTTTGTCACTTTGCCTTTTATTGTTTTATATGATATTCCTCAGGGGAAATGAGGGGGGAAAGGGGATGAAGGGAAGAGTGAGCAAGCGACAGAGAAGATGAGCTGACTTGGGACTATTTTATGCTCGTACCTATGACCCACAGTCGTGGAAGAAGGAAGGAAGGAGGGAAGGAAGGAAGGAAGGAAGGAAGGAAGGAAGGAAGGAGGAGGGAGGGAGGGGAGGGAGGAAGGAAGGAAGGAAGGAAGGAAGGAAGGAAGGAAGGAAGGAAGGAAGGAAGGAAGGAAGGAAGGAAGGAAGGAAGGAAGCCAGGCATAGCGCATATACTCTGGCCCTGTATCTGCCCTCTGCTACTTAAAGCATACTAACTTGTCAGCTTGTCTTTATCACGTCGTCTCTCAAGCCCCTCTACCATCCTTTCCTTTCCTTTCTCCGCTTAAGGAATGAGAAGTATTTTGGGGTCTGACCCACTGTATCACCAATGCATGCTATACAGAAATCAATCAGCCTTTGCTTCTGCTTAGCATCATTTACACAACGACCACCCTTCTTGTATGAAGCAGACCAATGTTGAAAAATTCTTTATGTGAAATCATTTCTGCTGCCAGTTGAGACTGGTAAGGATTTCTTTCCAGTCTGTGAGAAAGTTTCACCTGATAAAGCCTTTAAGCCTTTTATCTTTCTTGAATTGTCCAAAGATAGAGAGATTCAATTCTTTAACTGCCCTTGTTTTTGACACGAAGACAAATACCCTCTTCGATGCAATCCTTCACAAAGCAGTGATCCATTTAAAGAAGAGAAATAACTCCCAGGAGCAGAGATCCTCCAGATCGAGAGAATGAACCCAAGCTTCGCTTTCTTCATTAGTTTTATTATGTTTACCCCCTCTGCTGCTTCACTTCAGAAAAGATGAATAATTACTATGTTTATGAGTCAGACTCATAGCCCAGCACCTGCTAGAAAGTTAAAAAATATTTTCCCCATGTCACATTACAGAGTGACGTTCATTGTCTTCACACGGTTGCTGGTGTGCACTCACTGACTACACTGGATGCTCTAAAAGCCAGAGTGACATTGGGAAACAGTAACTGAAGGCATTTCCACATGCAGCACATGGAGACGGTAACGCGAACTCGATCCACTCGGGGTCTCATTCCTTCTAAATTGTTCAGAGGTTAATAAGGGAGATCTGTTTCTCTCCAGCACAACAAAGCAACAGATGCAGGAAGTTCTGTATTGTTTTCTGAAAATGCAGTCACTTCACTGTTGGGCACGGAGTTCAGTCCAGTCTGTGCTGATAAAAGAGAGTCAGTGTGTTCAGTATCACTGGCCAAGGCTGACCAGGAAAACTCATGTCTTGATCCAGTAACCTTCAGCATGTGAAAAGGCACAGAGTGAAAACTTTATACGCCTAATTGCATATAAAGTGATAAAGATCAGAATATTATTGATCTGCAGATGACAAGTGAATGCTTGATCTCTAAACCAAAGATGCACCAACCTTCTCAACGAACTCTACTGCACCTACGCTATAACTTCAAAGCGTTTCTGTACAAAAACAATGGCCAATTTCCCTTAAATGGAAAATACAGGTGCCACAGAACTTCAGGGACAGCCCCACTGATACACCCAGTCCAGCTTGCTGGTCCCATTCCCAGGCTTTGGTGTGGTCCTTGAAGGGGGAAAAAAAGGAGGGGAGCAGAGCATGGTGCTAAGAGGTGACACTGCTCTCAAAGCCTGCAGTGCAATCCCACTTAAAAATTGGTAATCATAGCCTAGCCTGCACTGGGTTTTTTTTTTTTTTTATAGAAATTTATAGAGCCTCTATTTGAAAAATCAAGAGAATTTTAATTAAAATTTCCACAAATGTTTGTATAATTAACTGAGTGAGGTAAGTGCAAATCTTTTCTGGAAAAGTATAATCTCAGTTGGGTTCTCCTATCTAAGAACACAAGCTCACATTAAACCGCATTCCCAAGCTGGGTGTGGTGGCATACTCTTTTAACCCTAGCTCTCAGAAGGCAGAGGCAGAGGCAGAGGCAGAGGCAGGCAGATCTCTGAGTTTGAGGCCAGCCTGGTCTACAAAGTGAGTTCCAGGACAGCAAGGGCTACACATTAGAGAAATATCGTCTAGGAAAACAAAACAAGACAACAAAAAAACACACCCTCCTGCTCTCAAACAAGTAAAGCACCAAGGGTGAGACTCCATAGGAAAAGGTTGCAAAGCTAGACCCAGAGAGACTTTCAGACCCAGAATACAAAGTAAGCAAGTTTGATTTTTCTTTTCTTTTTTTGAGACTGGGTCTAGTGTATCTAGGCTGACCCAGCTGTGGGCTTACTATGTAGTCAAGAATGACCTTAAACTCCTGATCCTCCTGCCTCTACACCCGGAGTCCTAGGATTATAGGTATGTGATAGCACACTGATTTACACCTAGGTTTGGAAGCCAGGGTTTTGTGTAGGTGACGCAAGCACTTGACCAACTGAACTACAGCTCCAGTCAAAGTCTGCTGTGTTTTAAAGAAAAGTTTGTGAGCAAAGAAAAAAGAAGAAATTTTGTTAGTTGTTGTCAAAACTATTGAATAAAGCCGGGTGGTGGTGGTGCACGCCTTTAGTCCCAGCACCTGGGAGGCAGAGGCAGGCAGATTTCTATCAGTTCGAGGCCAGCCTGGTCTACAGAATGAGTTCCAGGACAGCCAGAGTTACAACAGAGAAACCCTGTCTCAAACAAACAAACACTATTGAATAAAAACTGAACAAAAGTCTGGCATGGTGGTGCTTGCCAATACTCCCAAGACTGAGGCAGGAGGACTGTTTGAACTTATATTTTTGAAGGTCAGCTTGGATAATATGTTAAGACTTCATTTCTAAAAGCCAAATCAAAACAAAAACCAAAAGCAGACTAATTGAAAGACAATTTAGAGAGCAAACTTGCTGGTCTAAGCAGAAGAATTATGAAGCCAGATGCAGGAAGGTCTGAGATACAAAAATTACTGAAGAAAAAGTTTAAATGAGTTGAGGAAATGAAGAAATGGGTATCAGGTAAATACAAATAAATATTGACTACATGTAACAATAACAATATTTTCTATCAACAATTTATGCCATTAAAAACCAAGATAGAATTCAAATATTTGTCAAGTGTAATATGAAGTAGAGGGGACAAAAGGGTGTAGCTGGTCCACCCCAGGTGTAAGACATAAAGAGGTTCAGTGAGCACATCAGAATGTTGAAGGTAACTCCTAAAAATGTGCATAGAAAGAATCACCTTTCAGCTAAGAGCTCTTGCTGCTTCAGTCTTAGGACCTCTGCCCAGTGGCTCACCCAGTTGTAACTCTAGTTCCAAGGGATCCGATGCCCTCTTCTGGCCTCTCTGGGCACCAGCACGCACATGTAAGTACACACAGACACAGACACACACACAAATAATATATCTTAAAAAAATAGAATTACTTTAAAAAGGAGTAGGGTCTGTTTGGAGGTGAGGGAGGAGACATTAAAAAAGACTATCATTCAGAAGATGGCGAGAGAATCTAAAGAAACAGGAAGTACATAGTAAGAAATTAGTCAAAGGAATAACGAAGTTTTGACACTATAACCAAACAATGGGGATTTATGTACACTGAAATCATGGGTGCTGATTTCATACTCCTGCATGGCTGGTATGAAACAATGAACAATTAGTATGAATGGCCTTTGAGAATAAAAGGCTTTATTCTACAAAGATGTTTTAAAGGTCTGAAGACCTGGGTCTCAAAAAAATGTATGTTTATAGATAATTTTCAAGAGCACGTATGGTCACTACACTTAGAACATGTTTTTATTTTGTAAATTTGGCTTTGATGTCATCTGGAGAGGTCATCCCCTTCCCCCCTCTGAGTAAACTTAATATTCTTTTACTTTTTTTAACTTTGTATTTTGGAGGACCTGATTTTCTTTTGGGTGGCGGTGATGGTTATATCCATTGCCAGTTTTCATTGCTCAATTTTCCTGTATCTTTCCCAATCCCCACTGTGTGCTGGGGATTGACAGAGCACACACTCACCCACAAGCACACCCATCGCCTGCTTTCTATACCTGCTTTGTTTGCTTTTATTTTTAAAGATTAAAATAATTATGTGGATGTATGTGTGTGTGTGTGTGTGTACCCACGGGACCAGAAAAGGGTGTCAGTATCCCTGGAGCTTGTGTTAAGGTGGTTGTGAGCTACCAAATGTGGGTGCTGGGAACTGAATTCAGGTCCTCTGGAAGAGCAGAAGCTCTCAACTATTGAGCCCTCTTTCTTTAGCCTTTTTAAAAACAATCATTGACAGTTTCACACATGTAGATAATGAATCTTGTTCCTTTCACCCCCTTGCACTCTGCCTTATCCCTCTTTTTCTTGCTGAAACCATTCTTCCCCCAAAAGTTCCCCTTCTATTTTCATGCTTTTTTCTGTGGGACCCTCTGAGTTTAAACCGGGCTGCCTGTACGAGAATGGGTGAGAGCTTTTGTTTTGTTTTTACTAGAGTATGGACAACTTATCAGTGGTTTCAACACTAAAGTGACATCCTTCTTCCAGTCACCGTTAACTGTGAATAGTCTTTCTGAAAGGAGTGGGACCTCGTGAGCTCTATCCCCTTCCTTGATGAAATGGTGGATCTAATCTTCCACAGACCCACTGGCTTTGTGAGAGTATCAGCCATGGCCATGGCATGTCCAGAAGACAATTTCTCATCAGTTCTTCCCACCTCTGGCTCTTACAGTCTTCCTACCCTTCTCTTCACGATGTTTCCTGAGCCTTGGAGGAAGGTGGTAGTGGCAACATAGATGTCCCATTTAGGGACTCCAATTTCTGTACTTTGACCGTGTCTTTTTATAGACAGTTCACTGCAAAAAGAAAGCTGAGAGTTGCACTGATCTGATGAAAGCTGAGAGTTGCACCAATCTATGTTTGAATATAAAGGTGAACATTTAGAAGCTGTGTCCAGTTAGGAAAACACTAGTAGTAGGTTCTTCCATGGGGCCTGTGACCACCCCAATAATTGGTTATAGTCCTGAATTGGTTATAGGCCAGGCTTATGATCCTAAACATGAGTTCTCTTTTGTGGAGCGGCTTAGAACCAATTAGGAAGTAGCTGGTTATTCCCATAACATTTGTGCCACTATTGTACCAATCGGTGTGCCCTTCCAGACTGCTCATCATTGTAGCTCACAGCTAGCAGTCTGGATAACATCATAAACATGATAGCTCTTTAGGAGGGAGACAGTTTCCAATTCATTTTCAGCTTGGTTTCTCCACATCCTGTGATATCTTTAGCAACAAAGTCTTTCCATTAATTTTTTGTAGGCAACAAGAACAGTGGTAATTGTATTCCTTTGGGGGATCTCTGGGACCTCTCTGACAAACAACTCACAGGAAGGTACTGAATACCTGGCACTGAAATTTTTGCCTAAAATCCTATGGTTTCTAGGAGAAACATTATTTCCCTGTGTGGGAACATTGTTTAGAAATAAGAATGAACGTGCAGGACCTAAAGATTTAGTATAGGAAATTATTTTTTAATATAAAGACTACAGTATTTCATCTTTCTAGGATATAAGTAACTCTCTATAGGACTCCCCCCTATAGAGATATAGGATTCTAAGATCCTTTCCAGGTCTGTCTAGTCTCCTTTGCTCCATAATGTATTCTCCATACATTTGAAGCTGGCTTTATTGCCCTTTGCTGAATGTTTGCCCTCAAGATGTAGCTGAATTTTTTTGTCGACAGACAGGGTACAGAGATGGTGCCCAGATTGCTCTGGGATAAGGATTGCAGTCTATTTTCAGACACGCTTGGAGCAAACGTGGAGCCCACATTGCCATTCCCTGTCAGTACTACCTAGTTTCCTAGGCCAAGAGTGCCACTTATTAGCTGTGCTAGTTCTGGAGAGTTGATTAGCCTCTCTGTGCCTACGTTTTCTCATCTGTTGAAGGAACCTAATACAGTCACATACTTCCTAGGACTCTGGTGATGAGGAAGCAGCATGCATTTCAAATCCCTGGCAAGGTGCTCTCCCCTGATAGCTAGGAATGCTGGCGGCCACTGCTTCTCTTAACCCCATAATGGTGCGGCACCACTCTGCTGCAGAGGGCTGCCCTCTTGGGGCTTCTTTGTTTATGCTACCCATTGTTCTGGGGCTACGCCCGTGCTGCCCTGGAGAGCTCTACTGTCCAGCCAGTGACAGACAGCCTTGGCCCCTTTCTCTGTCCACTGCCACTCACACAAGCTTCCCTCCAGCCATCTTAAGGAATTGCCATCGCTGCACATTTTGAGCAAAGTAGCCTTGGCATCTATAGAGGCAGAACCTGTGGTACAAGGAAAGTATCCAGATTCTTGCTGCTGCTGCTGCTGTCTTATCGCCTGTCTACTGCGAGGGTCCGACTCTTTCCTTTTCCACTTTCCGGTTTTAGTGGTGTGTGGAAGGCAGCTGTGGCTCCTAGACCTGCTAGCCAGGTGTCATGCCATCTACACTGGAAATCCAATTCTGTCTAAGAACAAAGCAGGGACCCTGCTGAAGCATGTGGAGACACCCTTCCACCAGGCAGGGAGGCCCAAGGCCTTTTCATTCATGTCTTTTTATAACCAAGGAACCCCTCCCCCCAACCTGCATGGCCTGCAGAGACACTCTGATCCTAGCCTGAGTCGGCTAGGGAAGTGTAATAGGCCCACTTTTAGATACGTTTAGATAAGTTGGGAGACTGCAGGCTAAATTGTCCCCTGGAGAGCGGTAGGACTAAATCCAAAGACTGAGGGAGACAGCTGAGACAAAAATCCTTGCTATGCTTCCAGAAAATTCAGAGCTCTATGTTGAAACTGTGGCATTAAATTTGGAAAAAAGTTTCCAGTGCCCCTTTAATGGCTGGATTTCAAGAGTATGTGAGCATCCTGTTGTCTTCATTAAAGGCTTAGCTGCTTCCACACTACCAGGGCTAGAAGAGGCATATATCTTAATAAAAGTTAACAATTTGTAAAGACTTTGGGTTGAAATGGAGTAAACGTTTGAATACTCAATCAAGGCCCAGTCTTCTGCCCAGTGGGATGCCTTGTCCTGGGCCCTGGCAACAGCATGCTGCGTTAGTTCCAGGAGGGTGGGGGAGGTTGCAGGAGCCCTAAGTATTTAAGGACCATGGGTAATTAAGAGTGTGTCTGTGAAGTTAAAGTCAGGATATTTAGAACATCAGAGCTAAGAAACACAAGTGCCACTGAAATGTATTAGACAATTTAAAGCATTAAATTACAAATGGTTAATTGTTACAGGAATAGCTCAGTGGCAAAGCACTTGACCTGAGCAGGTCCTAGGTCTAATTCTGCATAGCAGGAAAAAAATTATGCATGGTTAGAAGAATATTTTTAAAGGTTTTCAAACTATACCTAAATCCTTAAGTATAGCACCCAAACCTGTAACATTTCTGTTCTGTGTACTATATTCAGGGTATGCATGGGATAAACAATCTCTTTTGCTCCAAGGTGATTTGTAAAAATAAGAATTTGATGACAGTAACTATTATTGGCTTAAACTCACACTATGTAGGCCACAAAGAATTTAAGACCTCTGACGTCAAATGCAATTTTCATGGCTATAATTCTCTTCCTACTGCAAGTGGCTGGAAACACCTCATTGATGATTGCAGTGTGTCTTAAGAGTCTACAAATGGATGGGCTTGGTTGGGTGTGGGGTCTCTCTGGCTAAGAGAAGTGGTTACAGAAAACCACAGGGACAGTTTCAGAACTTTGTTTTCTCTTTGGTTATCTAGGAATCAAGGTCAGATGAGGCTGGGAAATCTTCAGCGTTCTCTGACACTTCCTAGTGTAGCAGGGCGAGGGAGGGTAGAACAGTCTCCACAGCCCACACTGGATTGTGAGTCTGGGGGCCCTGCTCAGGTCTCACACTGGGTGCAAATAGGATCCTGGCTGACCTGATTTGGCCAGAAGTCTTCACCCTGCAGTATGTACACAACACAGGGCTGTCAGTGTGTCTCTCACACAGACATTGCTGCTGATGTGCAGTGTAGACACGTGGCATTTTGGTCTATGCTGAAGCTTCCTGAGTTCAGATTCAAGGTACAGTACAGTGACGGGAACAGAACAGTTCCGGACACTGTATCCTTACATCCTGTGCCAAAGTGTATATTTGAGACAGCAAGGCAAAAGTGGCATTAGTTGAAGTGGTCTCCTCTCACAGGACACTTATACCTTGTGACACGAATTAGCTATAAAGCATCTTTAAATAGTGGATGAAGTAGACATTAGTATCACCAACTCTTTTAAGTATAATTTGAATTCATAAATTATTATTTGATATACTTTTATTTAGCATATTACAGATATGCCAGAGAAAAGTTTTCAAAATGTTGAATTTCTTTTTTCGTTTCCGTATAATTAAAATTTATTGTTTTATGATCGCAGCACTTAGGAGGCAGAGGAAGGAAGATGATCTTTGTAAGTTGAAGGCCAGCCTGGTTTACATAGTGAGTTCCGGGACAGCCAGAGTTACATAATGAGATTCTGTCTCAAAAAACCATCCTTTTAAGTATAATTTTAATGTATAAATTATCAACATTTTGATACACTTTTATTTAGTATATCACAGATATGCCAATGAAAAGTTTTTAAAATGTTTTTTCAGTTGGGAGACTGAGGCAGGAAGATCATGAGGTCAAGACCAGTAGAACTTATCTCAAAACAACTAATGTCCTATATATAGATCAGTCAATTATTAATGATTTCTGTAAACATCTTTCTTCCTTTTCCTTCCTGTTCTTCTTCTTATGCCATTACAGTGTTTGTGAGATAGGGTCACATAGTTCAGCCTGGCCAATAACTGATTATGTAGTGCAGGCTGGCCTTGAACTCACCACCCTCTTGCTTCAGCTTCTCAACTGCTAGGATTATAGGCATAGCTTTCTATCCCTAGATATATTTTAATTTCCCATTAAATGTAAGGAGAATATGATGCAATGCATCAAGAAAGCATAACCAGGGCCAGTAAGATACTCAGTGAGTAAAAGCAATTGCTCCACAAGTCTGAGGAGTAGATTCCACGGTAGAAGCAGAGGACTGAGTCCCCACAGCTGCCCTCTGCCCTCTACGCACATGCCATGGACGTGCACAATCACAGAGGCTCATCATCCAGCTGCACACACTAAATTAAAAGAAGATTGCACCACGGAGAAAATCTAGTCTCTATGATTCGTAATTATTCATTAAAATATACATTTATGCCTTAAGGGTGATATAGTAATCATAGCTATTAAAACAGCTCAAACCAGAAAAACTACAGAGTTATGCATGTATTTATAGTAACTTAATGCGGTAGTCCAAGAAAGGTTTTGCAGTCATAAAAAATAACCCTAAAGTTAAAAACTTTACAAGTGCCAATATTTATAATATTCTATCTTTAAAATACCCAAAAACATGTGCTTAAATTTTTAATTATTTAAGATTCCAACTTACATAAGTGCAAAAGAGACATAGCCGTCCCTCCTTTTAATTTAAGGAACATGTGGATTAGGCCTGTGCCCAGGGATGTTGAAGGCGGTGGATTTTTTCCTTGTATCACCAAAAGTACAATTTCTATATTGATATTGTAAACCATATGGAAAAAGAAAGTGACTCATCTTGTGATCCTTGCAACCCCGGCGTAAACCTCAAATGCACTATTTTAAATCTGGCAATACTGAATGGAAACTTGGCTGTCCTGGGTTGTCAGAAGTCCTGCTTTCAATCAGCAAAAGGAGTCACTTGGATCTTGGCAGTGACCTTAAGTCCCTAGAAATTTAAGGCTCTGGATAGAAAATTACAACTGGAGAACTCATTTGCTTCGAGAAGACAGAAGACAGTGAGATCTCTCTAGATTAATGTGCTAGGCTGTGTGGAGCTCACTTGGGAGACAGAGGCTGTACTAACAGCCAGGCAGGGCCAGATGCTCACATCTTCAGCAAATAAATCTACTGCCAGTGTTAATCCTCCTCACACAAATGCCTTAAAAAAGCATTTTAGGAAATGCGTTTTAGAAAATGCTTCAACATCCTAAATTATGTAGATCTAGTTGTTGAGTTTAAATCACTTATGAGAATTATTTTTAATTATAACAATACAAGCATCAGCACTAAATATGCTAATACAAAGATTACAATTTTTAAATGGCAAATGAAGTCCATCCCTCTCATTATTATCTTTATTGATTGATTGACTGAGCGGGTCTCTATACGCAGGCCTCTGACCTCAAATGTTCTAAGTACCTAGGCTGGCTTTGAACTTGCAGTGATCCTCCTGCCTCTACCTCCCTGGTACTGTGATTACAGATGTGTGCTACCATGCCAGGCTTCTTTCCTTCTTTTAATTAAAAACATTCCAAGAATAGACTGGAGCTCTGGCTCAGTAGAAGAGCTGTGAAGAGCACAGAGAACAGTCTCCAGGAGTCCCGAGGCACACCGCACAACGCTCACAGTGCCCAGAAAGGAAAGGACCATATTCTTAGAGAAGATGGCTGTCCTGGGGTATCATGAGGCCTAAGTTACTCACAGGCAAGTGTGCTCAACACCTCACCAGATTCTTGAAACAGAATCTGAACTTCATTCCATTTATCTGGTGTTAATTCGGCTTTTAAAACATTTTAATCCAGGTGTAATGACACAAGTTAGTTTTATAATTGTTTCATAACTACTTCCTGGAGGAAAAATTTTACTGTATTTACTTCATCATCTGAGAAAGTTTCCCAAGAATTCTGTATTTCACAAGTCTCAGAAGACAATGAGCACCAGCATTTCAAAAATAAACACTTGTTCAAATACATGCTATTATGAGATTAAAGTTTATGATTGTTCTTTGAGTTGCCAATGATTAAAACCAGAACATCTCTATTGGATTAAAACAATAAACTCTCCAGTTGTTCTCAGGCTCACAGCTGTTGGTGTTGATGTATTTTAGGGCTTTAGGAATGAATATTGATTTTCTTTAGCCATTGGTTTTCCTGGAGAGTTATGGATTCATAATCAATGGCCACATACAAGAATCTTAATGCACTGGGAGCTGGTGTTAAAGGGTCAATATGGCACATGGGAGGTAGGCAGGGCTCATTGCCCCTCTGATTAACTCAGATACAAGGACTAGATTCAGCAAGACTGTCTTGTCTGACTTGTGGTGAGTAGATGCGGAATATTGCCCTACGAGCAGTGTACCCATCCCTTAACGCAAAGAGAAACCACCTGGGAATTTCTTTAAGACCAGGCCTGGGTTACAGTTCAGTGACAGAGCGCTTGCTTAGCATGTGCAAGTAGGAGGAGGAGAGAGAGGAGGGAGAGGAGGAGGAGAGAGAAAGGAGGAGGAGGAGAGAGCGAGAGAGAGAAAGAAAGAAAGAAAGAAAGAAAGAAAGAAAGAAAGAAAGGAAGGAAGGAAGGAAGGAAGGAAGGAAGGAAGGAAGGAAGGAAGGAAGGAAGGAAGGAAGAAGAGGAAGGGAAGGAGAGAAAGAAAAAGGAGGAGGAGGAAGGAAAGAGAGAGAAAGAAAGAAAGAATGAAGGAGGGAGGAGGGGGAGGAGGAAGAGGAGGAAGAGGATGAGGAGGAGGAAAGGGGAGCAGAGGGGAGTGGAGTGGAGGAGATAGTTCAGACAGAAAAGCTGGGTGTGAGACCTGGAATCCTGCATTTCTAGCAACCTGCCAGCGGAGGCTGACCTTATTGGAAGGCTGACTTTGAGTGGTAAAGAGCTGGCACACTGATCGCATTCTTTGTCTGGAAATGAGATGTGTAAGCCAGAAGCTGAAGCCCAGGTTCTTTCATTCAATCTGATGTTACACAGTTAGGCAACAGAAAACTGATTAAGTACGAGAACTACTATCTACTTACATAAGATTATAAATCTGGACCAGGTGATATATCGAGTCTCTTCAGTACCATAAAAATGTAAAGATTTTAAGATAACCCTTACTTTAATTTGAGCATTTTCTTTTACATTTCACTTATAAACAGTGAAAATTAAAGCTTTATTGCACAGCGCCACTCCAGAGTCTTTCTCTGTAGTGGTACTTGAATACTTTGGGTCAAGATGGTAATTATTTCTATTTAATGTCCACTTCTCACTTTTCCTCCATAATTCTTAGAACATTTTTCAGATCTGTGTGGTCCTGTAAGGAGAGTTCTTATGTGTATTAGTCTGTGGGATCACGTGTTTCCTACTTTTCCACACTATTCAGAGGACTATAATATTCTTAGAGATGGTCCTCCAATTAGAGCCAGGCTCAGCAAACGCAATCCTGCAAATGTATCAAGGGCTGGCAATAGTTTCAAGTTGCAATTAGGAGGAGGAAAAAATCCTTTCCCTGCTCTGAATAACACAAATATCGAACTGCACTGACTCCCATGTGGACTGCTCGCTGCCTGCCAGCTGCTGCATCCCAGTCTTCCCCTTCCACAACACCCAGCGAAGCTTCGCCAGGGCGATGCTCCCAATTTTCAGCAAAGCACACGCCACTTTCAGCTAAAAGCACACACTGGGCCTCCTTCAACACCTTCACAAGATGAGGTCAGTCTGTGCTTCCCATGTTTGTGACTCTGTTTACGTATCTCTTCTACCTGGTAAACCTTCTGTACCATCATACCCTTCTTAAAGACTCATTGAATATGGCAACTCTTGCTTAAAGCACTCCCGATTCCTCTTCCAAGATGTTAAGTGTGTAACACTTTGCTCTCGATTCTTTACTCAACACCTCCCACCTATAGCATGCCTGCATATACTTTATGCTTGGTCCCTACTATACATTTCCTGAGGATCTACAATGTCTTTTTTATTTTTTAATTTATTTTAAATTTAAACTTTAAATTTTTTTTTAATTTTATTTTAAAAATTTTCCTTCTCTCATATAATACATCTCAACTCCCTTCCTCTCCTCCCTTCATTCCTCCCAGCTCCCCTATCTTCCCTGTCTTCCAGATCTTACCACTCCGATCTTCCCACTCCCACCCTGCCTCTCTCCAACAAAGAGCAGTCTTCCCAGGGTTACTGCTCAAACATGGCACAACAACACAGAACATGGTCAGTCACAATTCCCTACTTCAAGGTTAAATAGGCAACCCAACAGGGGGACAACGTACTCAAGGGCAGGTAAGAGGTTCAGGGACACACACCCCTATTCCAGTCTGTATGAGTTCTGCGGGAGCAGACAACCAAGCAACCTCAAGACATATTTGGGGGACCCAGAATGTTCCATGTCTGTGCTTCAGGCTCTGGGAACTCCTAAGAGTGCTAGCCAACTGACTCTGTGGGATTGATTCTTCCGGTGTCCTCAACCCCTCTGCTCAGCAATCTTTCCTCCACTTCTTCCATAGGGCTCCCCAAGCTCTACATTTTGTTTGGCCCTGGGCCTCTGCATCTGCTCCCTTCAGCTGCCTTAGGGAGCCTCTCTGTTGAGGACTGCGCTAGGCACCAATCTATGAGGACAGCAGGATAACTTCAGAAGTCCTCTCCTGACTGTCCGGACTCCAGTTCATGGCCTGCCCTGGAGTGTCAAGTCGTGTAGAGAAATCATCCTGAGTGAGGTAACTCAGCTCCCGAAGGATAAACATGGTAGGTACTGACTTCTGTGTGGATATTAACTGTTAAGGACAAAGGCACTGCAATCCACAGTCCCAGAGAGACTGTGCAACAAGGAGGGCCCTGGTGGGGACACAGGGATCTTCCTGGCAAAGAGGAAATAGAACAGAGGGTGCAGGCAGGCTGGGGAAGGGTAGATGGGAAGAGAAGGGACCAGGAGGACGGAGAGGGATGGAGGGACAGAATATATGGAGAGACAGCCAGAACTGGAGGACATGTAGGGGAGAATAGGGAGACCTAATGCACTGGAAACTCACTGAATCAAAGGCTAGTGAAAGCTTCTAGTAATGGGGGATAGGGAGCCTAAACAGACCATCTCCTGTAGCCAGGCAAGACTTCCAGTGGTGGACTGGGCTGGAATATTATCCCAGCCACAGAAGCCTCCTCCTATAACCTGTCCTCCCTACAAGATCTGCTGGGACAATGGAAGGGCAGAACCCCATGTTAAAAGAGGGAACTAATGTCTTTTTTGTTAAACTCTCACAATGCTTTTTCAGACTCCATATCTATTGAAGAAATAAGTGAATAGCTTTAGCATTAACTCAAGATGTTCATAAACTTCAGGAATCTAAAATTATTATTTAAAAGTATTTTTTTTTTTGCTTTATGTTTACAGGTGTTTTGCCAGGATGTATGTATGTATGTGTACCACCTGCTAAAAAAAGCATCAGGTCCTGACAGAGTTACAGATGTTTGTGAGCTGCCATGTGGGTGACAGGCTCCAAACTAGGACCCTCTGCAAGAGCAAAAAGTGCTCTTAATCACTGAGCTGTGTCTCTAGCCCTTTACTGCTTTCTTAACATTCCTTATGCTTTTTCATGCCAAGGCTTCATCACTGGGAAAATCAAGATGTGCTTTTAACCTCTAGATTACATGTTCCTGTGCATTAAGAATTTCTTTCTTCAATACATATGCTGATAGCTCAATCTGAACCATTCAAATGGTGTAGGTTAAACTAAATGGAAATGCCATTTTTTCTGTTTATCCATATACTTCTCTGATACCTTTGTAGCATATAACACAGCCTCATGATAGACAATGGTTCCATTCTGAGTTAGAGTTATTCATTGTAAAGCAAGTGTGTATCAACAAACTAAGAAACCAGGTTTTGTAACGGTAGTCTTTATATCAGTTTAGAAAAGCCCACATGTGACTTTCCTTATTGACTTCTATTCATAGTAAAAATAAAGAAACTCATTGTATGTTTACGGCTCTTGCAAGGGGAGCTGAAATTGCAAAACAGTGAAAGAGCATGTCTAACCTGATGACAGAGATTGTTACCCAAGATAGTCTGTGTCTTTGCTCACTTTACCATCTACCGTATGTCACAGGCATTTATAATTCAACATGCAAACAAAAGTTCAGAACAGAGAGATCTAGTGCAGTGGTCCCTGCTGCATACTACAAGATGATATCGAGAAAGGGACACACCAATTAACATTTCTTGTTTTAGTAGATGCACATTAATATTAGAGTTCACTGGAAAAATATAATAAGCAAAGAACAGTTGCTACTGTATAGTTATTCTTCCCCAAAGAATCAACTTTCCTTCTTTTTCATGTGGAAAGTGAGTGCCCTTAAAGAAGGATAATGCTAATTAACTAGAGTGTGGGTGCAATTGACAGCAGTCATGATGGGCTTGGGACTCAGGGCTGGGAAGACAGGGATTAAGTGACAGTGGTTCTGGTTCAACTGCTGTCACTAAGCATACTGCTTCAGCCAAGCCACTTGCTCTTCGTCCACGACGGTTAGGATGACCTTCGCTGTCCACCCTTGAGCTGCTCTTCTGTGTGTTGTGCTCACTTGTGAAATGTCATTATGAAGAATGGCAACCTCTGTAAAGCAGCAGTAAGCATTCTAACCCTTAACGCAAAAAATGTCTTTCCTGAAGTGGCCAGGAAATCAGGGGACCTAATGTGCAATTATCTTAAGGTTAAAACATTCTACTAAGCCTTGGAAAGACAGGAGACAGCCTTGATTTTGTTTAGTGATGCTACTGTTTTGTGCAGTGGTACAGATGTCAGGTACCTTTGGTTTCATCAATACTGCAACAAAATAAATAATTTAGTGTGTTAGAGTTACTATTATTCCTACATGAGAAGGGGAAAGCTGAATGTTCATGATACGTCAGGTGGAAGATTTAAGTCATTTTCTTTCTCCCAAACATATAAAGACAAATACAGTCCTATCAGACAGAGAAAAGACGGATGAGCCCTAGCCTTGGGGTAAGAACAACTAGATGAGCCGGAAGCTGATTTTGTTTTACATTCTCACCTGGAGAATAGAAACTGGTAATGAGTTACCCATTTCCAAGAGTAATCAATTTTGAATCCAAATTAGCTCTGCGTTCTTTTTACTAAGCCATCTTGTGTTAGTTCTTTTCCCAATGGCTGGAGAATGCAAGTTCAATAGAACTCTGCTCTGTGTATCAAAAAGCATTCAGTATGCAGAAAATACCCACCAAGAAATATTTTCATGGCCATGTCTTCTCTTTTCTAAAATGATATTCATGATTTTAGAATCAAACCACTTTTTGCTGAATAGGAGTCACCATCATTTTGCAGTAGGTCCCTGGCCTCATGGTAGATGGTCCTTCTAACAGGCTGTCTATCATTGTTTCTGACCCAGCTGACAATGCAGTCAGATAACCAGGCAGGCTGAGGGAAAGGAGCATTTGAGGATGGTTATGAACTCTGCAGATATTTGAATTAAACACTTTGGAAATTAAGGACTTCCATTTTCTATTTGGAATACTTATCACATCTATTTAGTTCAATAAACAAATGAACAAATGCCAATAAAACCAACATATTCTACTATTTGTGGAAATAAACTGCTACTATGTTAGAAAGAAAGAAGGGAGGGGGAGGATAAAAGACAGGAAGTGAGGGAAGGAGAGAGAAAAAAATCTATTACTTGTCTCTCAAAGGCCAGACTCACAGAGCATACCATATATACCTGGACTTAGAAATCGGGCCCCTGGAATACCAGCTTCGTTATTTGTTGCAATTTCCAAGGCCCTCAGGAAAATGAGGCTCCGCAGTTCCTAGTTTTTTGCATTCTTTGCTCAATATATCTACAGACAAGTTTGTTTCCGGGCACCCCGGTTACAGTGAGTCCCTGACAAGCTGTGAAGGGGCATGTACACCGTGGCTGGAATTGCTCCTGACTCCAGGCCATCACTGCTGATTAAGTCTCCTGCAAAGGATGGCAGTCAACCTCTGTCTGGCCTCACTGACTGAAGATGCTCGCCCCCTGGGAGGATACTGCTGGGAAAGGGTGGGCAATCCAGAGCTGCCCACTTTCTTGAGCTTATCTGGGGTTGGAGAGGCCTTGGGGTTTGGCAGTCCATGCAGGCTGGATGCCTTGACTCCACGTCCACAGTTCTGTCTCATGCTGCTCCGCTCGTGCTGATTACCGACTGCTGTCGCAGGGTAGGTTAGGGTGCCCTTGTAGAGGGAACACGGTAAGCTTCCAGCGCTCTTCCTGAGCTCCAGGATCTGTTCTCTGGCTTGACTCAAAGCCTCTGTCAGTTCAAAGCGTTCTTCACACTCTCTGCGCACTGTTTCCTGGAGAAAAGTATTCTGAAAAGAGATGAGGAAAAAGCGCCCCTAGCTTTAAACAGTGTATGTTAGTGGAGATTTACCGATAATTTAAATCAGAACTGAGCTGAAGGTCAGAAGGCTATATTCTCTGATTCTTTCATACTCTGTCACATGAGACAGAGGAGTAAAAATTAGTGCGTACGGCTGGAAAGGATGCTAACAGAACATTTGGCCCAACCCTTGCCATTTGTAGGTAAGGTGAATGACCTGTCCAAGGTTCCGTGAATGATGTAGGTGTAGGGGGAGGGGGCGGGAAGGGAGGAGAGTCCAGGCCTGAAAATGCCTGCGTCGGTGGAATTTCAACTTTCTTGCCTCATCTCTTAGACAGTGTGTTCTGATACCCACTAAACAGTATCTGTAAAGTCATCCCATGTGATTTGATAATGAAGGTATAGGCCAATACATGAAACAAACTGGTAGAATTATGAGATTGAAAAGAATAACAATGTACCAGCCACAGCTGCTAATTTTAGTTATTTATCAAGGACTTTCAATAGAACTTAAATATACAGATCATGTATCATTCTATAGGATAACATCCAATAAAAGGCATGCTCTTTTAATTCCAGCAGGAACTTCTTATCAAGTTACTGTAAAAACTATGATGGATACCTGTATTAGTCAGCTTCACCTTACTGTGAAGACCATCTGAGTCAATTAACTTGTAAGGAGAATACATTTATTTTGGATCATTGGCTTAGGAGATAACAGTCCAAGAACAGGCAGCCCCTCTGTGTTGGGCCCTGGGAAGGGTGGCGCAGTGGGAAGACCTGCCAGGATCCTACCACCTGCTCTGGTCTCCAGTGATGCAAGGACTTCCCGCAAGGACAACATATCAAAGACCCAGGCACCCCCCAACAGCACCGTCTGCAGACTAACCCTTCACCACACGGGCTAGTGGGATCCTCCATATCCGAACTATAGCACAGCTGCTTACTGAGGAATCCGCAGCCTCATAAGGTTGAATGGAACTGATTTTTATGTACCTAATGGAATCTGAATCCAAGAGTGGATGCTATGGATTTCAATAAGGAGGGTCTTTCTGATAGGATAATCTGGGAAAGTGGAATCTCACACAGAAAGGATATATGAAACAAATGAAGCTTTAAATGTGATTGGATTCCATACTAAGGCTCCATCAACAGTCTGAAATACTGCATTTAAGCTGAGGAATTCTCCATTTTCACATATGAAGTTCATCAAAATTCCTTCAAAGGCCATAGCAAACATTAGCTCTCGGGTCTTCCCAATGTCCAGATATTTCAGAATGCCATCCGCAAGCACAGTACGGCCATCTTAATCAGAGCTGTGACTACCCACACTAGACCCTCACAAGGGCCGGTCCACTGACATTTTCTCAGGGAAGGAGAGAATAAGGAGGGTCCTGAGACTCTCACCTGAGATTCTATCCCCTCCTTCTTCTCCGCTCCCCACCCCCCTTAACTGCAAACAATTCTGCTCCAGATGGACATGAAGCTTTTGGGAAGTTGACATCCCTACTTTTTGAGAGTGAAACTTTTTGGAGATGCAGCTGTAACCTATGCTACATAAATGTTCCTGTAAGCCAGGGTTCCACACGGGTTCCACACCCATGTTCTTGTAAGCCAGCCCAATGAAACTATGTGGTTCAGAAAGCTGGATTTGAATGGAACGGGTTATTTGATCTGTCATTGATGGCTTGTCTGAGGTGACCAGGTGTTTGCTCATGTCTTCCCAAGAAAAGTAATTCAACGCCTGATATTAGTCTGCAAATGGTAGGGGGTGGGAGCGCTACTGGGGAGACGGTTCCGTCAATAACATGGTTGCTAGGCAAGCATGAGGACTTGAATTCAGTTCCCAGCACCCATGGAAAAAGCCAGGGATGGCAAAGCAGGTCTGGAATCCTAGTGCTGAGAAGGCAAAGACAGGAGGATTGGTGGGGCTTTGGGGCCAGCTGGTCCCATGGGCAATACCCAGGTTCAATGAGAGATCCTGTCTCAAAAAATAAGATATAGAGTGATGGGGGAAGACACCCAACATGGACTTCTGGACTCCACATGGGCTCCATGCATGCATATGCATGTATACACACACATACACACACACATGCACATACACACACATACACACAATACACACACAACACACACACGTATATACACACAATACCCACACATACACACACACATACACACACACATGCACATACACACACATACACACAATACACACACACAACACACATACACAAAGAGGATGAAAAGTCATTCATTCCAAGTGGTATACTAAAAACACACACACATTTGAAGTGACGTGCTGTAGGAACTATCAACACCAAATGAATTTCAATCAGGTTAGTTTGTAAAAATAGCCAAGGCATTTTCAAGACTGGATAACGTCCTCTCTAAGGGGTCACTGATTAATCTGCCATCAGTTGAGTTACATAGGAAATCATCAGGCTACGCTGCGTCTTCCTGTATTTGAATTTCTTGTGATTATGGACAGAACTTTACTCAGTTACAAATTTGGTGAATATAAAATGGGCTGAGCGTGGTGGTATACTCCTTTAATCACAGCTCTAGGGAGACAGGCAGATTTCTGTGAGTTCAAGGCCAGCCTGTTCTACATAGTGAGTTCCACGACAGCCAGGGCTACATAGAGAGACCCTGTCTCAAAAAACAAACAAACAAACAAAAAACAAAACCAAAAACCAAAAAAACCCCAATACAAACAAACGAAAAACTATGGGACAATTCTAGTTTAACACAGTAAGTTTTAATAAAACATTAGACTGTCTGGGTCAAAAGTCCTCATTTATAAATATAAATGTATAAATTGTATCACACGCATACATGATCCCCAGTCACATTTACTTTTTAAGCCACTGGTCAAGTATTTGCTTCTGCTTGTTTTTAGTCTTTAGAGGAACTGGAAGCACTGTCATTTGGGGCTCTGTCATCTGGCCCTCATTAACTCCACCTGGCTGGAAGTCCGGGGTGGGGAGTATCAAGCTGCTAGCGAGGAAGATTAATAAGATTAGTAAGATTCTGTGTTAGAGCCAGCTCATATATTGCTCCTGACATATTTACCAAACCAAACCAAACAAAAAGAAACACAGAAGCACTGGCTGGTTACATAACTTGCCAAGAGCAACTCAGCCCTGAAATGCAGAGCCCAGCTGCCTCCTAGCCCTGCCTGTGTGAGGGGCTTACTTCATTATGGCAAGCACACGTGTCATTTCATGCCCAGGATACCAAGGTGATGAAACTGGTAAGACATTTTCATATGATTTCTGCAAGAACTCTAAACTCTATTCATCTAACCTTTATTTTATAAAAAAAGAGACTACTACATTATTTATCTATTTGTACAGTAATCTGGGAAAATGTGTAGAGGTAATCAAATTTAAATGGTTTTCAATTAGTTAGTATAAAATATCCCTGGTTAAAAAAGGTTTGAAGAGTCAGTTTTCTTGAATCATAAAAAAAAGTATATATGATAGTGATGAACACCGAGGTGAAGAACTCGGTGGTACGAATGGTAGGTCCAAAGATGTGACGATCAAATGGTGAGCTGATGACAGGAGCTCTCATTAAAGAAAAATAAAATATAATCAATTCACCAAACTTGAACTTGAGCCTCGAAGGGAAGCAACACTTTACAGAAAACATGCTCAAGGCAAGTCTTTTAAAAAACAGTTTCAGAGAAGCGACAAGGCGGAGCGGAAAGGTAGAGTGAACGGAAGTCACCCCAATGACAGGCACAGCTGGGGCGTGTGCCAGCCGACTCCGGGCTGTGCTTTCTAGCCAGCGAGGGCTGAACCTGCCGTAGACGTCTCTGGTTGCTCAATCCAACTCCTACTGGATACAACCCAGCTGAGAGGAGGGTTAGTGAGCTGGGGCAGGGAGAGGGCTGCTGACTGTCTGTGTGAGGCCATCCACTCCGCAACGCATCCTTCAAGGGCGTTAGCTTTCAGAACAAAGGTCAATTCTTTTTCTATTATTTCCCAAACCAGGAGAACCTCTGAGCTGACAACAGGATCCATGGTTGGGAACTTTAACTGTGCCAAAACCAGTGTGATTTCTTAGGTGGATACCTAATACCTTCATTTTCTCTGCTGACGTTACTTCCCCCCTAAATCGACATTACACCACAATTTGTCCAAAAAGTAGTTTAGGTGTTATAATGTATTCAATCACAGTGTAAACCATGGAAACAGAACATTTAAAAGTTTAGGAAGTTGGTATTTCAGGAATGGAGTGTGCCAGCACGGTAAGGGAACGTGTGGATGTTGCTAGAGTCAGCAGACACATTAGTGGGAAATTCCATCGTATGTGAGAGAATCGTGGCCTGTGGTTAATTGTTTTCAGCAAGTAGTACAGAAGAGTGGGCTGTGCAAACTTCTCTTGACTGATGTTGTTGTTATTGTTTTGTTTTGTTTTTGAGACAGGGTCTCACTATGTAGTTCTGGCTGTCCTGGAACTCACTATGTAGACCAGGCTGCCCTCAATCTCACAGAGACCCGTCTGCTCCCAAGTGCTGGGATTCTTAATATGTATTTTTACTGAGTAATATGGAAAAAATGTGTAGGGTAGAATATGCTTGAAGCCACCGTCCTCTACATGTTTTAGGTAAAATTATTGTTGGCCATACTTTACCATAGCATGCTATGCTATGCATGCTGGGTTGTAGCTGAACCAGAAGTCAAAATGCAGCAGCGGGCATGCACCAGGTGAAGAAGGGGGTGGGGGGGTTCCAAGCAGAGGGGGCAACAAGAAAGACACAGTAAGGCATGGAACATGGAGGCTAGGAAGACTCAGCTTGTACACGAGGGAGAAGAGACCAGCACTGAGGTTGGAGAAAGCGGCAATCTGTTATCACTGGAGATTTTACTTGGTTCTGAGAGGGCCAGGTGGCTCATGGGAAGATATTTCAAGCAGGGCCCTGGTGAGATCCCAATGGCAGGGAAAGATGCTTTCTATGACAGTTTTGTGATGGATACCTTAGGGTGGGGCAGGGCTCAAAGCGGAAGATAGAAGAGTAAGGGTTCCAAGTTTCATGGAGGAGGTTTCTATCCTGAGCCCTGGGTGAGGGTGGTCTAGGGAAGGGAGAACTACTGTCCCCGGGTCCTTAGGCCCACCCATTGGTGTTGGACAGCTGCCTCAGAACTTTCTCAGGTAAAGGCTGCTTCAGTTGGACTTAAAATAATTGCTTGATTGTACTTCCATTGAGTAGGTAAGTATAAAAATGAAAATATAAATTAGCTCACCTTTGACTTAAACTTTCTAATATTAGAAGTATCCAATTCTCTACTTTTTGAAATGTAAGAATGGCTGGTTTTTATTTTTATTTTTTTCATTTTTACCCTTAGAGACAGCGGAGTGCTTTCAGTTCCAAACACAGAGAAGATGCAAGAGAAGGCTTTGCTGAGTGAGCTGATCATTCTGAAGGTGAGAATCCTGTGTGTGGTGTCTCAGAATCAGCTGTATTTGGCATAATTTTCGAGGGAGCTATGCCAGGAATGAAGTCTCCACTGAAGAATAAGCACAGATGGCATTGTTCATGTTTTACACTGAGGTCCTGACCAGTCATGGGATGATAGATGACGCGGTTCCTACCAACTCTAACCGGACAGAGCTCAGAAAAGTGTATGGCCAGCCAGCTTGGTGGGGGAGAAAGGGGGCGACTGAAGTGAAAGGAAGTTCTGTAGGAAAAGGTATGGAAATGAGAAGGATGAGCAGGACTTAGCAATAGATGTGCCCAGCTAGACAGTTCAGCCAAAAGCACTGCAGAAAAACAATGGAAATTTTTTTTGGTATGACAGGAATGAAAAAATAGTTAAAATTTTAGGTAAGGAGATGGATGTCAGGCAGATTATATTAAAGTTATAGACTCATATGCTTGCAAACATAACAAAACCAACTATGAAAGACTTAACAGAATAAAAGTCATAGGACTGGCAAAAATCCCTCAGATTAATGAGGATGAGTGGATGGGGTGGGGAGGGTAGATTGGGAGGAAAGGGGAGATGGCGGAGCTGGGAGGAGTGGACAGAGGGGAGGAGGGGGTGTTGAGATGTATTATATGAGAAAAAGTAAATAAAAGAAAAAAAGAGCCAACTTTTCAAGGGAGAAGAGCCTAAAAAGACACGTTATCTAGGATTTCCTCTTCTAGCGGTCAGCTTTAATATCTTGTCACCGTTAACGAAGGACAGCAGAGTAATGCCTCCAGATGCTTCCCAATCTGTCTCTGCTCCGACCTCACCCTTCTTCTCCACAAGTAGAGACTCCCATGCCCTCAGCTCACCTGTCCCTGCTGTCAGCCAGCTGAGCCTGAGATGACCCTTAAACGCTCTCCTCTTTGAAAGAAAAACTGATGCTGTGATTTTATACGTCGTGAGGTTGAGGATCACTTGGTTGGTAATTTACTAACTGGACTTGGGTTTCTCATTCTCCTACATAGAACTCCCAGAGAGGAACCTGTCATTTTCTCTATACCGATTACATACACATTTGAAGTAAATATATACTCCTCAACTAAGGAGATCTCTTTTGAAAATAAGCTATTTATGCTATGTAGTCATAAAATTCTATCTTACAGTTTACATAAATCCATCGTCATCAAAGTTTCATCAAACTTCCCTACATGAATGTTTTCTGAAGCAGATTTGATATTTGAAAATAGTTTGAAATATCGAAAGGTTTAAGATCATCCAAGATCCCAGTATGTTAAAATGTTACATAAGGTCCCTACTCAGTTCTAATTCCCCAGAGGCCACCACTGTGTTAATGGTTTGGAGACAAACTCTTCTTGACTGTTCCCTGTCATCTCTCTGAGTCTGCAGCTCTAGAACAGTGCACTTGAACTTTTCTCCTCTCCTCTCCCTCTCCCCTCCCCTCCTCTCCCTCTCCCAATCCTCTCCTCTCCCTCTCCTCTCCCTCTTCCCTCCCCTCCTCTCCCTCTCCTTTCCTCTCTTCTCCCCTCCCCTCCCCTCCTCTCTCCTCTCCTCTTCTTCTTTCCTCTCCTTTCCTTTCCTTATAGCAAAAGCAAACATAAGATGCCAAGGCAAAGCAACCTAACAATAAGAACAGGTGTATTGACACAAATACAGATTGACCATCCTTCAGCCACAATTTTGACATTTATTTTGAATGCTTTAAAAAGGAAAACATTGCAAGTCAACACATTTGGTGACTAAATCTGGCTGGGCTAATTATGTATTCATGTGTTTCTTGTTGCTGTCCTTCATATTAGAGACAGCCCTAATATATTATGTGGTCATTGGCTGTTTATGATTGAAACCAAATTCCCAGAATGACGTGTGTGTCTGGCTTGGCTAGAGTACACTTCTGGGTAGGTTGACTGGACATGGATATGGCCACAGTCTTGGATACCTCGGAGACTGGAGAATGTGGGATTTTCTTTTGAGGCAGATTGTTTCTTAAGCGAGGGCACTTCCACTTTCTTGGCTTCTGACACATAAGCCTGGCTGTCTGCACTCTGGAAAAGGGGTTTGTGATGAGGACTTGGGGTGTCTTCCATTTGTTTTACAGACTTTCAGCACAGCTCTTGTTCTAGCCCACGCCCTGATGCAGTTTCACATACAGCGCCTTTCCCAGTCAATTGTGCTAGAGAGCAGACCTTGTGTTTCTTTCCAGGCAGGTGAGTATCGATACTGTGGGCCCGTGGGCCCCTGAGAATCTATTTTCCCCTGTACTCTCAATCAGTCCTATTTTGGCCACCACTCTTTGATGCCTGCTTCAGGGGTGTTCTGAGTCTCCCTTTCCTGAGCCTTCCCTGTTGGCCCATATTATCAGGTTTCTCCTTTGGGATCCCCTCATCCACACTGGGTACGAGGTTTCGATATCCCATACTTTGCCAAGTCCATTATCTCTCGGGCATTTGCTTTCTGTTTCCCAAAATTTTGTCTTTCTATCAGGTGTCAATGCTTCCCTTGTTTTCTTTATCCTCGTGGATTTATTTACTTTTTATTTCTTATAATGTCATGGCAGTGCAGTGATGTAGAGATAAACACACTCATTTCATTCTCCACATTTAACTAGGAGCACTGTTTCTATTTTAAACTACCACTGTATTTAACTACCATTAGTAGTTCTTGGGCTACAAGAATTGAAGAATTTGAAACTTCTGCCCCTCTTCCTCTCTTGTGTATAAAGGAACAAAGATTGAGCTCTGTTTTCCTTTGGATCTACTTTTAAATACTTTAACTAAATAGACTCTTTGTCTAGATCAGCAGTTCTCAACCTGTGGGCCGTGACCCCTTTGGGGTCAAATGCCTTTCACAGGGGTCACCTAGGACCATCTGCATAACAGAAATTTACATTTACATTTATGATTCATAATAGTAGCAAAGTTACAGTTATGAAGTAACAACAAAAATAATTTTATGGTGGGAGGGGGGTCTCCGCAACATGAGGAAGGTTGAGAATCACTGGTCTAGATCATGATATCAGAATGAGGCCCCTTACATTGAGCCATGCTCTCGTGCTAGAATTCACATGGCGCTCACATGAGGGGACCACTGGTACCAAAAACACGTGACCCATTTTACTGTGGCTTTAATGACAATGTGCTACTCACCAACATTAACTTCCTATTCCCTTTTCTGTTTTTGATGTTCCAGTGTTTTCTTTTTTTTTTCAGACAGGGTTTCCTGTATAGGTCTCGTTGTCCTGGAACTCGCTTGGTAGATAGGCCAGGCTAGCCTGGAACCTAGGGATCAGCCTGCCTCTGCCTCCCCAAGCACTAGGGTTAAAGGTGTGCACTACCACTGTCTGGGAATGGTCCAGTTTTTTAGTGCGTCTTTTTCCAAATAAAACCTTTTTGAGGTCTTGTTCAAACTCACATTTCCAGCAGTTGTCTTCCCTCTCGACTCTGAGCTGCCCCGCCTTCTCACTGCTCTGCCTACTGACTTCTGTCACTTCCCGTCACCACTCGGAGGAAGGCCCAGCCTCCTTCAGAGGGTTCTGCCTCCTTCTTACCCTGAGGACTTTCTACAGTTAAAAACAAATTCCACTCACTCTCTGGCCTCTTGAAAGAGAACAGGACTTTCCTCCCCTTAATTATCCTCCTTAGGAGAACATTAATTTATCTTCATTCTAATGGGATTTTTTTTCCTCTCCAAATAATCACAGCTTTAAATTCTCCAGAATCTGAGGAACTTCAAGTGTCTGAAGAACATGGTTAAAAACACACAGAACTCTCCGTCTCACATACCTTTATCTATAGGTCATATTCTTTCTGCTCATAAATCCTATCATGTTCATTGGCTCATTTCCTATTTTATAAGTACATTCTGGATTTCGGCATGTTTAGCCAGAGAAACAGCCTTGGTTACTTAAGTATACCTCAGTTCTTACTATTTAATTTGAGGTGATATTTTGGTAACTTCTGATGGAAAAATCTAGTCTACTTGTCTCCTCCATGAAAGGAAACTGTTCCTGCTAATCTTCCATTAGCTTTATTTTATGAACAGTGCTTTCTCCCCTCTAGTGATGATCCATAACTATCTACATAACAACCTAATATCTTTCTACTTTTCCAATGCCCACATTTTGTTTTGTTTTTAAATATTTTAAGTGTATGTGTGTGTGCCTGAGTGTATGTCTATGCACCACCTGTGTGTAGGAGTCCTTGGAGGTCAAAAGAGGCATCAGATGCCCTGGAACTGGAGTTACACACAGTTGTGAGCTGCCATCTGGGTTCTGGGAGTTGACATAGGTTATCTGGAAGAACAACCACTGCTCTGTTCTGCTGAGCCATCTCTCCAGTTCCAGGAAGTCCATATTTTAAAAAATGAAACTTGTCTTCAAAGTAGTTCCTTTCACAATTAGGAGCAAGATGAGATGAGCTCTCCTTATCTCTCCTATCTGTAAAGAAATCCACTCTTCACTTTTAGTTTTGATAATATCACCTCAGAGGGTGTGGTTAGAAGATGTAGTGTAGACCCACAAGTTTGAATCCTTGTTTTCTAGTTGGTGGAACTACTTGAGAAGGATTAGGGGGGCGTGGCCTTGCTGGAGAGGCTGTGTCACTGGAGGCAGGCTTTGAGGTTTCAAAAGACTGGCCTCATTCCTGATGTCTCTTTCTGCTTCCTGCTTGTGGCTTGAGATCTGAGCCCATGGGGAGCTGCCCTGGCCACCCACCTCATGTCCTTGCTCCACCATCACAAACTCTAACCCTCAGGATGTCTGAGCCCAACCAAACCTTTTGCTTTGTAAGTTGCTTTGGTAATGGCATTTTATCACATCAATAGAAAAGCAACAAATACAGAAGCTTTCGATGTTCCCAGAACCCCAGTCTCCTGATAGGCACATCTTGGTACTTGCTTACCTTGAATGTGAGTTGGACTTACTGGCTCATTTGTAACAAACAGAATACAAAGGAAGCTATAAGGTGTCACCACCTAAGGACTGTGGCTTCTGTCTTGGCTTCTGTCTTGGCACCCTTCTCTACTTGCCCCGAGGGAAGCTAGCAGACAGCGTGAGTTTTTTTATGGAGAGGCCTGAAATTGAAAGACGCCTCTGGCTAACAGAAGAGGCTGTGAGAATATTAACCTGTTATGTAATTTTGCTCATATGAGTGACCTAGAAATCCAGCCTTCCACAGCTGAGCACCAGCTGAGACTGCAGCCTCACGGACAACCTCACACTCAGCTCATAACCCTGAATCACAGACACCCAGCTAAGCCTCGGCTTCCTGATCCACAGATGTGAGACGCTGAGGGTCTAGAGAGATGTCCCAGTGGTTAGTGGTGCTTTCTGTACAAGCATGTGCGCTTGAGTTTGTACCCTAGCTCCCATGTAACAAGCTTGTCTTGCACACAGCTGGAACTCCAGCCCTGTGGGCAGCAGAGGCGGGAGGATCACTGGGCCTTGGCCTAGCTGAGGAACTGAGAGTCCCAGGTCCGGGGAGAGACTCTGTCTCAAAGAGAGACAGAGAAGGACACCCGACACCCTCTTCTGACCTCCGCTGGTGAGCTCGGTTGTGCCTACCAGTACCTATCAGCATATATAATCACGCAGACATATAGGCACGCAGAAATATAAATTACTAAATCTTTCAAAAAAAAAAAAAGAAATGAGACAATGAATTCTTATTGTTTGAAGTCACTGGCTTTGGGGGTAATCTGTCAGGTAGTGATGAATTATAGGATCTTAAGGTAGGATGCCTCTACCCTTCAGTCTAAAGTTTTCATATGATAAACTTCTGTTTAGGTCATTCTCTATTCTGGATGTTAATTCAATCATTCACACAAGGCTTTCTGCGACATTTCCCAGAAGGCGGGAAGTGGCATTACCATTTTCTCATAATCACACCACTAGGTACCTAACATAGTGCCTAACGCCTACATAGTTGGTAATTTACCTTTTTTTTTTTTTTTAATTTGACCTTTTTTCTGTCTTGCTATCCAGTGACTTGGCCTTTCTCTCTTTTGTCCCGTTTCTCTCCACTGCAATGTTCATATGAACCCACAAGAAGCAAATCAGAAGAGCTTCTTTCCTCAGTTTCTCCAGTGTGCTCCTGCTCCTCTCCTGCCTGCATGGAGCTGCTGTCCTCCTACAGGAGATGGTCACCTGACCCTGCAGTGGCCCTGCCTCCCCCAGCCCCAGGTAGATTGTGCTTATTGTTTTGGCCTTTTGTGTTTGCTTTGTTTTTGTTCATTTTTAAAGTAAAAGTAAGTGATTGAGACTGGAGGATATTGTGGGCTAAGCCTGATGTCACCCTGAAATTAGAAGCAGAGTCACTGCTAAAAGAGCCATTCTTCCTGGAAGAGGAACCTTCGTGCCACAGAGATCTGAATCCAAATCTGAATCTTGACTCCCATACTGTGTGAGCCTGTGAAACTATCCAAGCTTGTTAGTTCCTCACCTTTGACACGTGAATATAGCTGCTTTGTAAAGTTAGGCATTGTTCGTTCTTATTTAGCACTTCATCCATTCCATATTTCATTTATGATTCTTTATCATAGGTTCACTTTATACTGATAATGATGACATAATCTCTCAATTTTGGTTGGCAATTTAAATATAGAAAGTACATAGTGTTTACTGTTAATAACTAATATTATTGCTAGCACTTGCCATTTACTTCTTTATTAAGATGCCAGTAAGGCCAACAGAAATCTTACTTTTTACTAGCATTCAAAACCTTCCATTTATCTTTATATGCTATCCTGTCATGGATCAAATATTACATTTAGTAGTTACACTATTTCTAAACTATTTAGCAGTTCATAAATAGGTCACAGATAAAAAAACGAGCCTATTTCAGTCCAAAAGACACTGCTGAGATACCTGTGCATACGTAAGACAGAAGACTACAGCATGCACGTTGCCTTACAAGTTGAGGCTGACAGAGCTGTTAAACATGAAACTCAAATTATCTTTATATTGCTCATATGTTTTAAACATAAGCAGCATGTGCTCTGAAAATTTCTTTGGAAAAGATTTGATGTTGAAGCAAATAAGACATAATCTATAAAGACTCCAGCATTTGAGTGATCACTTACAACACAGGACTGATCCATAGGAAGGGCTCACCGCAAACAGGACATCTGTATCACACCACTGCCCCCATGGCCCACAGAACTTGGTGGAAGAGGGAGCAGAAAGAGTCTAAGAAACAGCGTTAGGGCTTTTCCTGGACATGACGAGACCCTTGGACTTATGAACTCATGGAGGCAGAAGCTGCCTGTAAAGAGCCACACATTCAAGCATGGTGGGGGAGGAGCACAGGAGCTTCTCATGCCTAGCTGAGAAGCAGTGTTGACAGCTGCGGCTGCTAGGGGATAGAGTCAGCTTTCTTTAGGGGTGTGGCCCCTGCCCTAGTGGATGGCTGCACACCCATGCATATGTGGGCAGCATTAATTGGACTGTTATTAAAACAACAGCAAACATCAAGCTTGGAACAGGACGTGGAGGGGATTCATGAATTGAAAGAAGGGAAAGGATGCGTATGAATATGACTAACAGAAATAGATTGCACACAGGTATGAGAGTCTCAGAGAATAAAGGGTGTTTAAAAATGAGAGCGCTGTCCCACAGAGGCTAAGGGGTGCCGCAGTGCCAGGGTGTGGCTCTCTCCTTGACCTCAAGCTGCCTGTCACGGTTGCGTCTGCCTGTCTGCCACTGAAATGGCCACGCCTTCACTGAGGAGTTAACTGCTCCCTACCTCTTCTTGTGACTGGTTAAACTGCTGCAGCAGCTGTGTCTGGGCCAGCATTACTCTTTCCAGTTCATCTGACTTCTGTTTCATTTCCTTCTTCAAGTCCTCTGAAACCGAGTCATTGCGGCCGGCTTCCTTCTTCAAGCGACACTCGAATTCTGCAATCAAAGTCTTCAGGTCTTCGATTTCCTTCTTCTTTGACTCCGACTCTTCAGTGTATCGCACATGGGATTCCTGGAGTTTTTCCTGGAGAGCGGTCACTTCCAGCCTCAGGTCTCTTGTGGCACCTGCGATTAAGTCAGCTACCTGTAAAATAAGTCTCCCATTAGTTTACAGGCCATTGTTCCCAGAGAGCCACAGGGCTCTTGCTGTTGCCAAGACAGCGCAACAAAGCAGTGCGCTTTTCTAATCCATGAAAGCAAATCCTGGGACATACATAGGCCTTCAGATTCTTTTTAAAAGTCAAAACAGACTTTTATTTATTTATTTCCTAAAATGGTATCCCACTAACTACTTGGGCATCCTTAGGAATATTTAAATCTTGATAACTGTATTATGTGGCCAAACGGTAACTCGAGTTTCTACAAACAGATAGGGCAGGGCTTGGCTGGCCTCTGGGACCATCAAGTGCCTGTCTGCTCTTTGGAGATACAGGAGGAGAACACCACAGTCCCACCCAGTTCACACCAAAACAGCAAGTTTGCCTTTGATGGATTTTTTTCTTTAACATTGGCTAAATGCACCGCAGGCAACTAGCTCTATACTTTATAGCAGCTTTCCCCATTCTTGTCAGGTAATGATAGCGAGGTTCCAGTAAATGTTTAAAACCTCCCTCTCTCTCTCAAAAGCAGGACAAATTTGTATCTAATTTCAAAGATGAAATCCCTTTGCCACTACTGCTAACCTGCTACCACCAATGACTGAGTTGGGAAGAGACATTCCTAGTAGGCTCTGGAGAGCCGGGACTGGCTACAGAGCATTGGCAGTTAACCAACATGACTGAGTAAGTAAATATTAAATTGGAGTGAATTGAACCGAAGGATAAATAGCCACTGTGGCTATCATTACGGCCGTTCTAGAGAATACCAGGACACGCTGCAAATGTTCTGCTTCTCATTGTACCTTTACACAAGAACATGAGGCAATAACTTGGGGAACTTTCTGCTCAAAGCATGAAGTCTTCAGGAGGAAAAGATTTTTCTTCTTAAAAATTAAAAAGCTGAGCTTGGTGGCTCATGCCTGAAATTCCAGCCAAGGCAAGAGAATCACTCTCTGTGGGTTTGTGGCCAGCTGGAGCGTTACGGTTAGTGCCAGGCAAGTGTGAGCTACTGTCTTCAAACAAACAAACAAACAAACAAACAAACACAACAGCAAGCGATCAACAAAAGAACAGAAGATCAAGGCATGCAGAAGCACCTCTAAGGCTCTCTCCTCTACTGATGTTCCAGTAGGAAACTGGCCACGGAGATTCTAGAAATGCCATAGGTGCCAGTTCCCAGGGCACTGTGGACTACTGCTTAAAAGCAGTATGTATCTAAAATGCGTTTCAAATGTTAAATTTACAGAAGGAATAACTTTTGGAGGAAATATGTTCACCACCATGAGTCAGTTTAGTTTAGAAACAGTCTACTGTTTCCAACTAACCCAGAAGAAGGAGGAGGGTCGCTGGGAGGTCTCAACAGGGCTGCCCTCCCCAGGAGCTGAGCTGGCAATAAAACAGAAGAGCAGGCCGTCCTTGTGACAGGAGCTTCACAGAGCCACAAGTATGTTTGGATTAAAAAAAAAAAAAAAAAAAGGAGTCACATTTAAAAACCCTATTTCACCTATAAAATTTGAACTTAGGCTTCTCTTAAGTAACAATATCATTTTGTTTGCGTTCCTCTGCCCATGGGAGCCCAAGCTACTCGGGCAGCTGCAGTCACGAGGTGAAGGGAGAAGGAAACAGCCAGTCAGTGGAGCCTTTGATGCCGGGAGCCTGGATTGTCCATCTTCACACCAGCACAGAGGCCCTTAGGCTGTGTGGTGCTTACTTAATATGGATATTAAAAAAAATCTCAGATTTGTTTAATTTATGTGTATGAGTGTTCTGCCTGCATATGTGTCTGTGCACATGTGCATGCCTAAGGTTGGAAGAGTAGGTTAGATCCTCTGGAACAGGAGTTACAGGTGGTTGTGAGCCACTAAGTAGGTGCTTGGATTTGAACCTGAGTACTCTGCAAGAACAAGTGTTCTTAACATAGAGCTATCTCTCCAGCCCCTAACATGGATTAAGAAAAAAGATCTTAAAAATTAAAAATTATAATTTAGTGACATCTATTTGTGTGTATGTGTGTGCGCGCATGTAGGTACATGCCTGTGTCAAGGTCAGAGGATGTCAAGTAGGATTTGGTTCTCTATTTCTACTCTGTGCGTTCCAGGGGCTGAATTTATGTTTTTAGGCATAGTGGCAGGCACCCTTACCAGCTGGGCCATCTAGTAGCCCTCACATGGATTTTTTGTTTGTTTTGTTTTTTTAGACAGGGTTTCTCTGTTGTAACTCTGGCTTTCCTGGAACTCACTCTGTAGACCAGGCTGGCCTCGAACTCACAGAGAGCCTCCTGAGTGCTGGGATTAAAGGTGTGTACCACCACCACCCAGCCTAACATAGATTCTTAATGAATTTTTTTTTTTCAAACTGTGTTTCACACTGAGTTTTGATTCATTCTCCTGCCCTCTGCCTCTCCCTCCCTCCCTTCCATTCCTTTCTTCCCTCTCTACACTTAAGTCCTATAAAAGCAGGGAAAATTTGCCTGGCTTGGCGGAATACATCTGTAATCCTACCCCTTGGGAGGCTAAGGATTTCTCCCAAGTAAGACCAACAGCAAACCAACAAAGCAGGGACACTTGAGCAGAATCTTTACTCTTCACAGTGGTTTATAGTATTTCTCCCCTTCCCAAAATGCTCAGACTTAATTAGAATCAAAAATATCTTCAGTTAGGAAGATTGAACTCTAGAAAGGATATTTTTAACTGTGTAAAAAACTTTATTGTCTTCGATATTGGGCTGTCTAGCCATGCTGGCTATTAGTTATACAGTGTGGTTTTAAAGGTAAGTTGGTGTCAGTAGAAAACAAATGTACACACAGGTTGGCTGTGTGCCTTTGTAAATTGTCTCCAGCATCTTTTCTGAAAAGCAGGCAAACCAAACTGCTTGTCTGTGTGTCTAGAATGGAGCTGTGGCAGCCATGCGCAGGCTGTTGAGCTATGGAGGAGAGAGGCATGCCTGAGGGGAGCAGGAGGTCTGTGTTTCACAGGACATGGCACAGACAGTGGCTACATACCTTCATTTGCAGACTCTCTTGTTCTTGCTGATACTTCTGGATTATTTCCTGGTGTTTTTCTTTTTCGATGGTCAGTTTCAGTTTAGCTTCTTCCTTAAAGAGAAGAGCTTGCTCCTGGAACTCCATGAGATGCCGGGCTCTTTCCTTGGTGAGCTCAGCTTCAATCTAGAAAACAGCATGTTAAAAACACACAAAGCCATTTTACCTTGAAATAAGTAAACTCAATGTATTCTCAGACTGTAATTTTAAAAACAGCCAAACACCAAGTGTTTAATTAAAGTGCTTTAAAATTTTCTAGTATTAAAAGTGTTAACTTAGAAGTTAGCCCCTCAAAGTTGACCTTGGGCCAAATATTCTATTAACTAAAATCTGAAAATTTAGTAGAGACAACAGTTTTTAGAACTATCAAGAGCTGAGTCATTTATACTTAAAATGACTAAAAGCTTAATCATTCTCACTGCTAACTTGACCCTCATCAGAAACCTCGGAAACAACAAACCAAAAAAAACAAACACCTTCTACCCCTAAGCTGAGGTTAGACTATGTTCAGCTGGAAAAAAGAAAAAAATGCTCAAGTTTCACGTGGTTCTGTCTCGATGGACAGAAGGGCCACAGTGGGGTGCAGAGTCTCAGACTGTCATTTTAGTGTGAGTGTGGCTAGAAGAGTGAAGGAAGGCAGACAGTGACGTCCACATCCATGTGTAGACTCAGATAGAAACCCTGGTTTCAGTCTCTCCTGCTTCTGTGAACTGTAGAAAAACAAATAAGGCCTTAGCTTGAGATGGAATTGAGTTTAAACCCTGGCTCTAAGTCCTGGCTCTAATACTGCTAGCTGTGAGATCTTACATTTGTGACCATAACCTTCCCAATGGGGTTACAACTGGCTCCTTTGGGAGCCTTTATGAAGATTAAATGAGACAAAGAATCTGTGTAAGGCTGTAGCATGGGCAAGAAAGAATGCAATAACCAGTGGCGATTACCTCCACATGCCAGTCCTGCAGTCTACCACAGAACTGACATCGAAGGACGTTCCGCAGTGCCTCACACCTTACGAAACCATAATGCACTCCTTCCCAGCAGGAGTTTCCATATCAGACAGGACTAATCATTAAACAGTTTTTTTCTGTAGCTGAGCCAACATCTTCCTCAATATAGCTTTTAACTATTGGCTTTGGCTATGCCTCCTAGAGCAAGAGACAAGAATCCTGTGCATAATAGAGTCATTCTCTAGCTTTTACTTTCTGAGATCAGAAATGAGACCCCAGCAATAGATCAGCTCAGGGTCACACTGTGTCACACTGAGATGATAAGTTCTATGGGGTATTGTGAATGCCGGGTAAACTGGGAAGAGACTATGTGATTCTCATCATTTAGAGAGGGAAAGAGGTCAACCTGAATTTTTCAAGGGATCCCTGATACTAAGATACCAGGATACAGGAAGCCCTTTAGATGAAATAAAATGAATTAAAAGACTAGCCCCTTGGTCAGTAGGATTTACTGCCTTGAGGACAGAATTGAGAATTTGCTTGATGGTGAAGTATAGACACAACAAGAGGTGATAGCCTGGCTCTCTCAAAATACATTTCTACATTGTTTGGGGAAAGGTTACTGGTGACCTTGAAGAGACGCTGCAGAATTGCTCAGAGAAGACGCTTGGGAGGAACACTCTTCTGAAGATCAGACATGTGTGACCAGTTGCCTCCGGGTGGACAGCTTGCAGGTAAAATACACAGTGTGGAAGTCTTGACAATGCCCCTAAAGCCTGTTTCTTCCTAGCTTTCCCTATGTCTGGACACATCACTAGTCTTCCCAGCTATTCCCTCCTCTCCACACCAAAGAAAAGATGTCATCAACCCATTTTCTACATCTCTCTTTCCACCATTCTAAGTCTCCAGACAAAGGCCATTCCAGCCTTTCCCCAGCTCATGTTGCATATGACACATCGTTCTTTACAAAGTATAGAATATTTAGTTCTCTTGGTGGTGTCTCAATGCATTGATTTAAAAAAAAAATCAAACTTCTCACATGAATGTTTTCCTAGGTCACCATCAGCCTACAGGACACCTTTGTGTGGACTGTCGAAGAACCCCTTCCCTTTGGGTGTGGGCTTGGTAAGTACAGCACAGGCTGGATTCCAGCTCCCTTCCCCGCCCCCCCCCCCGCCAGAACTCTGTGCCAGCTTCAGTCTGAACTCTGCATATGGCATCTTTTGGCTTTCTCCATCCTGCCTTCCACGTTCCCCATTTGACTACTGTGCTTCATCAAACGTGGAAGGAAGAAACTCGACCCAAAATACCTAAAAGTTAAATGCAAAACTTTAAGTGTGAATAGTTGCTCAGACACTATTTTTTAAAGCAACTTGAATTTTTTCTTTTCTTTCTCTTTATTTTCCTCCCCCTCCTTTTCCCTTCCTACTCCTCTCCTTTCTTTCTTTGCACTAGGTCTGGAGGGTGGATCTAGGACTTCATGTGAGCTAGGCAGAGCTCTACTACTAAACTACATCTCCAGTACCTTAAACATTTTTGGAGCACCCCAGGACAAAAACGTGTGCTGAAGTATCAAGTGGTAAAATTGAAAAGAAAGCTGTGTGGTTAATTGGTAGATACCGGTAATTATTTTAGGACAAACTATATCTTTTTAAATGTGGACTGATGACTCAAAATTGGAGAATAATTAGGTATATAGTAGATTGGCCAGAACAAACTATAAATCAGATGACAGAAGGAGTATGGAAGAACATTTTAAAACAGGGAATTTTGCCAGGCTGTGATGGCACATGTCTTTAATCCCAGCACTAGGGAGGCAGAAGCAGGTGGATCTCTGTGAGTTCAAGGCCTGATCTACAGAGTGAGAGCCAGAGTTACAACAGAGAAACTCTGTCTCAAAAAATAGAGTTTTCTTTATTTTGTTTATAGAGAAGAAGCTACTTAGGAGATCAGCTGGGTCCCTGATGTAGACAAACAAAGAGCATGTTTAGGAAGGAGAGGATACTGATGATGCCGTCCATGAGCAGAAGTCTCTGTCACCTCAGCAGGTGAGATCCTCTCACCTCCAGATGACTATTGAAGAGGGAGGAGGAAAGAAAAGAGACTGGATGGGGACCGGAAAAGAGAAAGCACTATGGGGAGATGGAGAAGACTAACTGGCCATTGCCAGTTTGCTTTTCAATTTGCACAAGCTGAGGAAGACAAGTAAAATGATTTGCTTCTGATGGAATTTCCAAAACTTCAGGGAAGCTGCAGCAAGGTGTCACAACAGCACAGGGCTGACAATTCTTTCATGGTCTCCCTTAGTCAGAATGAAACACGCCTATGATCACGGTGATTTACTTAACTGTATCACTTACCATCGAGAAGAGGAATTGAGGATAAGTGTATGGTTATGTTTTTATATAAACTATTAAAGTCACTTAGATGGCAAGACAAGTTTTATACAAAATAAATTACTTTGTTGATGGTGTTCACATAAAGTTCAGAATACTTTATATGTAATAGCTAAGTTATTTAGCAAATTGTGGGGAAACTGATTCCTAAAAAAGTAAGCATAAATACTATGCAAGCTCAGAAATTACACAGAGTAAAACACACGTACAAAGTCCAGGCTTTAATTTTCTCATTCATTTGTATCCTCTCCTGGTTGGACCTGCATCCCTGCTGAAGGCATCCTGCTGACTCCAGAGTACTCTAGAAACTGCTTCTGGAATTCCTGTTTTGTTTGTTACTGAGATACATTATTAGTATTTCATACAGCCTTTATCTAACAGTGATGTACAAAGTACTGTCTGCTCACTATTTTCAAGGTGAAATTTTCATGGTTCATTTTGTCACTCCTTGTCGTTCATGGAGGCAATTCTCATGAGATAACATAATTGTCTGTTATTCAACAATACCTTTCCAACCAATGAGCATTTCAGATGCCAAACCAGGAGTCAGACCAATCATTTATATTTGACAATGCACAGAGCATTTGCAAAATACATCTTCTAAAAGGAAAGCGCTGTACTATTTTCCAAATGGTAAGATCGAATAGTGTGGAAAACCATCACTTCCCATCGTTTAGATTGAGAAGGAAGCTCAGAGGAAAGTACAGTGACAGTGCGAGCGTGGACTGCCGTATGAAACCTATTATTTAGCACACTGATAAAAAATGATAGAAGAGCTAATGAAACAGCTTCACAGAGGTTAAGCAATCCGTCAAGACCACACGGGCATGAGGGCAGGTGGGCACACTCACTGTTCCCAGGCTCCATGGCTCCGTGAGCTTGGTTCTTCCATAGATCCTTCTCTCCACCTGCCCACACATAGCACTTAAGGGCACAGATCCAAAATTTTTTTACTTTCAAAATAAGGTGGTCAGAGAGAATACTCTGCATGTCTCAAATCCTTTAAAATGTGCAACACAAACTCTGCTCCATTTTGGTAAACGCTTCATGTGCACATAAGAATGTGAGGGTCTCCACAAATACACCGTGTCAGGTTTGTTAATGGCATTCTTTCTGTGGCTTTTAGAAATAAATTAAAATGCTATTTTCTATACTATGCATTCTTTATGACTTTTTTGGCCATTTTTCTACCTGCTATTAAGAGAAATATACTAACTTCTAGATTGTGCATTTCTTTTTCTCCTTGCAGTCCATCAGTTTTTGCTTCACAGATATTGCATATATAATTTTATGTGTTCATGCAATTTGTATGTGTGTGTGTGTGACTGTATATTGTAAATACACCAATACACATGGATGCATACATGAGAACCATGCAGACGCCACACAAAGATGGTGAGCGTCCTGCTCTATTACTCTCCACCTGATTCCCTAGATGCAGACATCTAGGGTCTCTTACTGAAACTTGGATCAGGCCGGAAGCCAGCAAGCTGCGGCAAACACCTGTCTCTATGTCTCATAGCACTGGTGAGAAGCCATACCTAGCTTTTAACATGGGTGTGGGGACTTGATCTCACTTGAACATTTGGGATTATTATGTTCTCTTCCTGAAATGACCTTTTCATCATTATGAAATGATTCTTATCCCTGGAAATATCCTTTGTGGTGTTGAGGATCGAATCCAGGGTTTTGCTCTTTCTAGGCGAGTGTTCTACTATTGAGCTGTACCCTTTTTGATCTTGTCCTTTAAAAAATACTGAATTTATAAAATTTAAACACAAAAAAATCAAGCTAGCTAAAACAATCCTGAATAATAAAAGAACTGCAGGAGGTATCACCATCTCCAGTTTTAAGTTGTACTACAGAGCTATAGTAATAAAAACAGCAAGATGTTGGCTCAAAAGCAGTCATGTCGAACAATGAAACAGAGTTGAAGACCCAGACATAAATCCTGAGACCTATGAACACCTGACAAAGAAGCCAGAAATACACACTGCAAAAGAGACCAGCACTTTCAACAAATAGTGCTGGTCAAATTGGACGTCTGCACGTAGAAGAATCCGAAGAGATCTATACTCAACACCCTGCACAAAACTGAACTCGAAATGGATCAAAGATCTCAACATAAAACCAGACACACTGAACCTGATTGAAAAGAAAATGGGGAATATCCTTGAACTCACTGTCACAGGAACAGACTTTCTAAATAGAACACCGTCAGCACAGGGATTAAGATATACAATAAATGGTGCCTCATGAGACTGAGAAGCAGGGCAAAGGACACACAGACAAATAGACAAACAGAATGTGGCAGCCTACAAGATGGGCAGATTTTCACCAACTACACATCCACTAGAAGGCTAATATCCAAAATATATAAAGAACTCAAGAAACTAGATATCAAGAAAACAAGCAATGCGATTAAAAATGGGGTATAGGTCGAAACAGAATTTTCAAAAGAGGAAACTCAGATGGCTGAGACTCACATGTTCAGCATCCTTAGTTGGCTGGGAAATGCAAATCAAAACTACTTTGAGAGTTTGTCTTATGCCTGTCAGGATGGCTAAGATCAATAAAACAAATGACAGCTCGTGATGGTGAGGACATGGAGCAAGGGGAACACTCATTCATTGTTGATGGGTGTGCAAACCTGTGCAGCCCCTGTAGAAATCAGTGTGGTAGTTCCTTGAAAAGATGGGAATCAATCTACCTCAAGATCCAGCTATACACTCTTGGGCAAATACCCAAAAGATATTCCATCCTACCACAGAGACACTTGCTCAACCATGTTCATCGCTGCTCCATTCATAATAGCCAGAAATTGAAAACAATCCAGATGTCCCTCAGTGAAAGAACAGATAAAGAAAATGTGGCACATTTACACAATGGAGCATTACTTGGCCATTAAAACAGAAAGAAATTTGAAAGTAAATGAATGGAACTAGAAAAAAAAAACACTGAGTAAGGTATCCCAGACTCAGAAAGACGACTATGGTATACATTCACTTGTATGTGGATATTAACTGCTAAGTCAATGATAACCAACATAGTTATGGATGGATAGATGGATGGATGGATGGGGGCTGGAATGGGGTGGGGGAGGGAGAGTGGGACAAGGAAGAGAAAATGGGAGAGACGGCTAAAATTAAGGGTATTTGAGTGAGAGTATGGAAACCTAATACAGTAGAAGCTTCCTAAAATATAAACAAATATGAAGGCGATCTAACTAAAATCACCAAACAATAGGGAGATACAGCCCAGCTGGCTGTCTCTTGTCACCAATTGAAGCTTCCAGTCTGGGCACTGGGTTACATCTAATTGAGTACTGTCCAAAGAGGTCCCATGGGAATCCTCAAACAACTCAGACTATAAGTTGCTCTCGACAAACTGACAGCAAGGCCCCACTGCTGAAGACAACACCTACATAATTCATTGAACATGGAGAAGTGGAGCTGGTGACTACATGGAGCTTTCATTCCTATGTTGTAGCAGCTTTGGTAAAGAAAGGTATTCTGCATGCTACCAAAGGAGAAACGTAAAAACCAACTCAACCACAAGCCCTTAGACCAACAATGGTATCCTGCCTGCAGGATATACTAGTGCAATGGTGGCACAAAGCTTGTGGGAGTAGCCAGCTGTAATAGTCCATGATTTGTTGCTGTGAAGACACTATGACCACAACTCTTATAAAGGAAAGCATTTAATTGGGGCTGGCTTACAGTTTCAGAGGATTAGTCCATTGTAATCAGGCAGGAAGGCAGCATGCAGACAGACATGGTGTAGGTGGGGAATTCTACATAGGCACATATAGGAATCCACAGGCAAATCCACAGGCAGCAGGAAGAGAAGAGAGTCATTGGGTCTGGCTTGGGCTTCTGAAACCCCAAAGCCCACTCCAGTGACATACTTCCTCCAATAAATCCATACCTACTTCAACAAGGCCATACCTCTTAATCCAGTCAAATAGTACCATTCCCTTCTGACCAAGCATTCCAATATACGAGCCTATGGGGCCCATTCTTATTTAAACCACCACACCAACTAATACCTGATGTGACTTATGGCCCACTTCATGTTATGAAACCCATACCCAATACTCCTTGGATGACCAGGAACATGACATTAAATAGTGCAAGGACCTAGGATAAAACCAGTAATACTGGTCTAAAAAAAATAAAAACAAAACAAAAATATCATAGCAATAAAATGACTCTTAATGACATTCTGCTACACTCATAGATCAACGTCTTGCTCAGCCATCATCAGAGAAGCTTCTTCCTGCAGCAGATGGGAACAAATACAGAGACCCACAGCTTGACAATATGCAGAGAACAAGTAACCTTGGAACACTCAGTCCTAAATGGGAGGTCCCCATCAAATTGCTCCCCTCTGGGCTCAGGGAGCCCTGAGGAAGATGGGTGGAAGGAGTGTAAGAGCCAGAGTGGGTGGAGGACACCGGGAAAGCAAGGCCCTGAAAATAACAGGAGCAAAGCTCGCATGAACTCACAGAGACTGAGGCAGCACGGGCCGGCCTGCACAGGCCTGCACCAGGTCCTCTGCACATATACTGTGGCTCCCAGTTTAGTGTTTTGTGGGATTCCTGAATGTACGAATGAATGGGTCTCTGATTCTTGTGTCTCTCTTGGACTTTCTTCCTTCTATTTGTTCTGTTAGTCCAATGTACCAATTCCAAAGTGTTTGTTTTGTTTTATATGTTATATTATGTTATGTTATGTTCCCTTATGCTTGTTTTCTAATAAGAAGTAGAAAGGGAGTGGGCCCAGATGGGAGATAGGAAGGAACTGGGAAGAGTAGAAGGAGGAGAAACAGTATGTAAGAAAAAAAAATCTATAAAAGGAAAAATTTTATTTTACTTTTAGTTATGTATGTGTTTGTGGGTCTGTGTGTAGGTATGCATACATAAGCAGGTGGCTGCAGAGGCCAGAGACATTAGATTCCCCTGGAGCTGGAGATAGAGATGGTGTGAGCAGCTCAACACTAGTGCTGGGAACTCTACTGGGGTCCTTTTACAAGAGTAGTGCCTCTCTCCATCTCTCCTGATTTCTTAAAAATGGAGGAAGGAAAGAGGAGGAGATGGGGGAGGAGGAGAGGGAGAGAAGAAGAAAATTTTCCAAGTTTTTGAGAATTTGGATGCTTTTTAGTGTGTTTGCTTTCTTGTGCTTGTAGTCTGTTGAGCTTTGTAAATCTATTTTCATTCAATTCACCAACATTTCAGCATCATTTAATCAGATACTTCTGTCTCCCTTTCTTTTCTCTGGTCTCCAAGAATTCGAATTGCATCTGTCCGGCCACTTGAGTTTATCTCACAGCTCACTGATGGTCTACTTTTCACTTTTTGAGACTTTAAAAGTTAATCTTGTTTTAATCGAAAACCTTTCCTATTTACTGTGTTTTCTGGTGCACTGGACATTTCTTCGGAGTGTCTAATTTTCTGTTAGTCCAATGTACTCTTGTCTGAACTGCATTTTCAATTTACATCTTGCTTATATCTTGCATAATGAAACTTAACGTGATGAGAATTTCCTTTACCTCTTGGGCATACAGCAAGCACTCATGTCGACAATTTCAATGTCATTAGCTTCGTAACATTAGTGTTTTTCTCAGTCATTTCAAATATTTATTTTTATTGAATGGGTATGGGTGTTGTGCCTGCACGTATGTCTGTGCATCATGTATGTGCAATTCCTACAAATGGTAGAAGAGAGCATCAGATCATTTGGTACTGGAGTTACAGTTATGAGCTACCACATGGGTACTGGAAACTGAACCTGGGTGTCTGAGAAAGCAGCTACGGCTCTTAACTGTTGAACCAACTCACCAGCCCCTCTTGGTCAGTTTTTATCTATTGATGTTTCTTTTCATAATGAGTTCTATCCTTCTAGTTCTTTCTGTGTATGCAAATTGTGGATTAGACAGCAGACATTGTGAATTTTACTTTGGTAGGCGCTTGTGCTTGAATTCTGTTCATCTCCCAGAATCTGGATATGTTGGCGTTCTGTGGCTATGTATGGTCTCTATTCTGGGATATAGTAGAATCAGCTTATTTTAGGTCTTCCTTTTCGACATTTGTTAGGACCAGATCGTCATTTCATCTAGGGCTTAACAATACCCAATAATGAAAGGCCAATTATGGAAGAGCCTTCTGAGTGTCCTGTGTAGTATAGGTTTTGCAGTTTGTCTGGTGAAAACAGGCTAAAGCGTGGCTGCATATGAGTGTTTGATTCTTTACTTCTCTCAGATTGGCTTTCCCTGTCTATAGCCCTGGCTACAGTCTCCCCACATGTACAATGTTGATCATTCACATACTAAAGTGACTTCCTAGATCAACCACATTCTTCTTCTTCAGGATGCACTTCCGAAAACACTATTTTGAGAACTGTTGCTACTCTGATCTCCATGGACTCCTCAGGAAGAATCTGCCAAGCTCAGCCTGTTTTCTCACCCGCCTGTATCATGGCCTGAAGACTGTTAAGGAACTGAGCTACTGCTCACAGGGTTACCATCCTGTCACTGTCAGATGTATTGAAACCACTGTCTTCTGCTTAGTGTACAATAAGCACTCTGATAATGAGGACCATTTCATTATCTGGATTAATGGTTTGTGTCAGACTTTCCTTGCAGGTGGTTCTAGATCTAAACTGTTTAAAATTATGTAGAATAATTTTAAAAATTAAACTATGCCCTTAATATTTTAGCCATATATTTGATATGTACAATTAATGATGACATTATATCAGTAACGTCATTGCTGTCAAACTTTGTATTTTGTGTGCAATTTTTCCCTTCATTGATAGCATATTACAACACATTAGAAACCATTGGGCCACTTGAACCTTCTACTGGAAAAAGAATGAGTGTCTTTTGTGCTCCTTCTAATTTGGAATTTATTATTCTTTTGTTTGTCTGTTGACACGGTCTCACTATGTAGCCCTGGTGAGCGTGGAACTCTTCTATATAAACCAGGCTGGCCTCAAAATCATGGAGATTCTCCTGTCTCTGCCTCCCCAGTATTGGAATTAAAGATATGAGCCACCAACCTGGCAATTTTAGAATTTATTATTTCTCGAAGTAAAGTTTCACCGTCAATCTGGTTATTCTAGCCAGGAAATAAGGTTGTGTTTGTTTTTAAAAGGTTTCTGTATTAAAAATGAGGTCATTAGTACACTTCTAAACTGTTTCTAGACTGTAATATGTTAATGATCATCTAAGAAAATATTTTTTGGGGCTTTGTTATACTAAAAAGTGAGTGTCAACAAGTGATATGTATTAGTTACATAATTATTCAGGCTGCAAGAGGTTTTTTCCATCACAAAATTTTAAATGAATTGTAACAATGTTGTGCATTTGGAACCAATTTTAAAGGTTCATCGTGCCCATTAATTTGCTTTCTTTGTATCCAAGCAATACTTAAAATAAACAAAAATTCATGACAATTAGTAAACAGTTATTTTAAAATGTGCCCTCTTTGTTGCATAGCAACTATTGATCCTATTATGTGTTTTTACATACTCTAAAATAATTAAGCACAGGCACAAATTGCTATCTGCTTTTTAAAAATGTTAAAAGCATTTAAGTTATTAAGTTTATTCTAATATGTGCATTATATATTTGTAAGGAGAACATTTCATTCCTACGCAAAGGCACAGTGACCCAAGAAAGAGATGACAATGTCATTTTAGTGATTCTCCTCTCTCATGCGAGGACTTTTAAGGAACTTTTTATTCACAGTCTTAATAGCTAGCACAGTCAAGACATTCTTATTATTCTCTGGATTTACTGGTCTGGTAATGATTTACTGCTGGTTAAGAGTAACATTTATTAAGAAGTGATGTCCCAACAACAAAGCGAGATACCCACTTATACTATAGGAAATTATATATGCCAGAGGACAGGTGTGAGACCAGCAAGATGTATCGGAGAGAAGCAAATACTTAGGAACAACCTCTGCAGTATTACACAGGATTCTTTCACCATCAGATGAACTTCGTAAAGCAAGAACACTGCTTCTTTTAACATCAGATGCTAACACTAGCTTGATCTCTGAGCAGGAGAACTAGGAGGAACCATACAGACCCTTCTCCAGTGGAATGCGCCTAAAACCCCAGAGTAAGTGTGAGAGTGGGGGACTCTCAGGGAAAGCAGGGATTTTCACTCTATCAGGATAAGTGAGGTGGGAGAAAATTGTCTGTGTTAACTCTGTCACAACAATCTCTTAGTCAAAATATAGGACATTTAGAATCTTACAATAAGCGGTTTTCTAAAAAGCTGCTTTAACCTCAAGTCCTGTGCAAACGACAGACTACTTCTCTAGGCCTTTGACACAGTGCCCAAACTATCCTAACATCTGGGCATCAAAGGACACTCCTCCTGTTTTGGAGCATTTGGTTGGTAGTTTGGGAGGGGCTGCGATAGAACCCGGAGCCTTGCGCATGCTCGGAAGAGCATCTTTTTAAGTATTATAACATTCAAATGATGAGGATCAGGGAAATGAACAAGAGCAGACTATCCAATTAAGTACACCAAGAATCATCAGAAATTACAAGTGGGAGTTACACAAGAAAGAAAAGGTCTGCTACATGAGGTAAGACTGGGCACTTTAGCCTATAGTCTCAAATTTTATTCCCACCTATGTGCAACTATACTAAACAGTGACTTTCTTCTTGGCACAGGGCCTATTCAGGCCAGGCTGGCCTCAAAGTCCTTAGCGCTGGGGTGACAGGTGTGTAACACCATACCCAGATGGTCATTTATAGCCATAATCTGACTAAGGACAAGAAAGAAGGTATTGATTCATAGCAGGCTAGAACTGATTGAGGATGTCTGAAAACGGAAAATGGAAGGAACACATTTAGAATCTAGCAGAGCCATCGACAGAGCATGCATGGTTGCAAATATGCTCATTGTACAGTGAGGGACCACAAGTCTAGGCGTCGGCTTCTAAAGTGGCTGGGGTTACAGTCCCCAAGAGGAATTGACAGCAGCTGAACAAATTATGAGGAGCACAGCCACACCACCTGGGTTTCAGTAGGAGGCTCCAGTGCTGGAGAAGATTTAAACTGTAGTTAAACGGCAGGTTGGGGGCTGAGTTGCAGTTCATGGTTTGTGCTTTGCCTGACATGTTTATGGCCTTGGGTTCCAAACCCAGCATCTCCACTGTGTTGCAACAAATGATGAAACTGAGGGAGAAAACCTATGCTGGATCCAGACAGGCTGGAGAAGAGAAAGCTGGGAAGGCTTAGGCTCAGCATGCCAGGTGGTCCCACGGGTCCATCAGGAATACTGATGTTTGTGACAGGGATGGGCTAATCATCAGTCCCTTGGGAGTAGGGCTGAGCATGCCAAGAAATCAGGGACTAATAGGTTAAAAAGTGTGACTTGCATTATTCAGATGTATTTAAGTCATTTATTGTTGAAACCTTAAAATATATATAGCAAAGTCCAAAAACCATAGTGTCTATTTTTCATGACCTGAGAACAAATAGTTCTTAGTAGTAGAAAGTGAAATGTTTATTCATTTAACCCTACCGGAGTTGACTGGTCAAAATTTCATAACTAATAATTTTAAATTATTCCTATTTTCTTATCTTAGAGTCAGGGAAGTGAGAATTATTAGCTATTTCTGTGCTTTAACAAATATTATCAAATGCAGATTCTGACAGTTGCTAGAGAAAAGTAAATATTTAAAGATTAAAATAATGAATTTTTGCATAAAAACCAAGAAATATCCTAACATTACAAGATTTCAAAATCTATTTTTTATTTTCCTGTCTTACTTCCTATCACATTGTCCAATATTTTGGAAATACATAGATCTTAAGTATATTTGGAGTTGGAAATTCCAGATGGAATCAACAGTATTCACAGAAATCTATCTGGAACAGTCTTCTGGCAGATGGACAGAATGTTTCAAAAGCAAATCAGACACAAGCTGGCGAGAGCCACGGTGTTACCTTCTCCCTCCAGCTCTCGTCGCTCAGCAGCTTCTGTCTCAGGGTTTCTTGCAGCTGGTCCATGCTTTTCTGATGTGCAGCCAGCATCAGTTCCCTGAAAACCACAAACCCAACAGGTGAGTTGGGCCTCGGCCCCCGGGACCCTCCAAGGGTGGAATCCCTGTCTCAGAGCATGTTCTCTGACAACATGGGTGTTGCTTTGGATTGAAATCTCAGTCTCCTCTGACTTGTCATTTCCCCTGCCATCGTGTCTATTCAGGAGCAGTCGGCCAGAAGACAACCTCAACAGATCTTTAAACACTGAAGTCAAGGGCTGAGGAGATACTCAGTGGGTAAAGTGCTCGCCATACAAGAGCGAGGACCTGAGTTTGGATCCCCGGAACCCACATGAAGACAGACATGGGAGCACGCAACTGTAATACCAGAGCTCCTACAGCAAGATAAGAAGCAGAGACACAGGAATCCCAGGAGTTCTAGAGTCTGGTGTACGCAGTAGTGAACAGAAGAAGATGCTGTCTCAAACAAGGAGGTTCAATACCTGAGGTTGTCCTCCATAGATGTGCAAAGCAGGAGCATGAGAGTACACACACACACACACCCCTCCCACCATGTACACAAGATTTTAAAAAGCCCTGTAGTTATATCAAGTATGTTTTTCACTCACATTGTAATAAAACCAGAAGCCAGTAGGAAACATTTCAATACTACAGAAACAAATGAATGCTAAGTAACTTATTCTTGAACACCAATGATGAAAATAAATTTAAAATTATCTTGAAACAAATGAGAGTGGAGACACACATACCAAAACTATGTGACAGGGAAAAAGCAGTATCACGAGCCAAGTTCACAATAGTCAATGACTGTGTGAAAGAAGCAGCAAAGCTTAAATACGCAACCTATGGTTGCATCTCAAAGAACTAGCAAACCAGAACAAACCAAACCCAAAATTAGAAGGAAAGAAGAGAGGGAGGGAGGGAGGGAGTGAAGAAGAAAGAAGGAAAGAAAGAAAAAATATCAGGTCACATGAAAATGAAATATATAATTTAAAACATTGCCATAGTTAGCTCTCTATTGCTATGTTGAAGACATAACCCAAAGTAACTTGGGGAGGAAAGGGTTTTTTTTGACTTACATGTCCTAATCATAGTCCATCACTGAGCAAAGTCATGGCAGGAACTCAAGCAGGGCAGGAACCAGGAGGCAGGAACTGAAGCAGAAACCATGGAGGAACACTGGTTACTGGTTTGTTCTCCATGGACTGCTCAGTTTACTTTCTCACACAACCAGTACCACCTGCCCAGGAGCGTATCACACACACCAATCATTAATCAAGAAGATGCCCCACAGATTTGATAACAGAGCAGTATGACAGAGGCGCTGTTTTCAACTAAGGTTCCTTCTTCCAAGATATCCTGATCTTGTATCAAATTAACAAAAAAGAAAAAAATCAGAGCAAATACCAAAGATCAAAATATGAAGAGCTGGGGACTGGAGAGACAGCTTAACAGTTAAAGTGCATACTATTCTATCAGAGGCCCTGAGTTGGCTCTTCGCACCCACATAAGGTGGCTCACAACTACCTGTTACTGCAGCTCCAGGGGATTCCATGTCTGCTTCTCCTCCCTCAAGAGTGCCTGTAATTTAACTGCACATACCCCCACCCCATGCATATATAAGGAAAAGACTTTAAAAGAACTCAAATATGGCCAGATGTGGTAGCATGCTCTTTTAATCCCAGCAGATGAATTTCTATGAGGTTGAGGCCAACATTGTTTACATAGCAAGTTCCAGGGCTACATAGTAATCCCTAACTCAAAACATAAAATAAAGTAAAATAAGAATCAGAGAATAAAAGAGACATTACAATAGGCACCATAGAAATAGACCTATATACTTTACCAAGGCTGAGCCGTGAAGTAGTAGGAAACCAGAGAGAACAGTAACAAGTAATGAAACTGAATCAGTGATTTAAAAAATACAGTCTCCCATCAAAGAAAAGCCCAGGACAGGATAACAGCACTCCTGAATGCTAACAAACATTTAAAGAAGAATTGATGTCAGAGTCTTCTTAAACTATTCCACAAAACTGAGTATGAGGAATCTCTCCAAACACAGTCAATGATGCCAGCATTAATCCCATTACCCCAACCAGACAGGAACATCTGTTTTAATACATTAATATCTCTGAAGAACATAGACACAAAAATCATCAGCAAAATATTAGAAAACATTAAAAGGATTATTATTTATAGTAGTTAAACATATGTAAATCAATAAACAAAATAAACTACATTATATTATAATGAAGGACAAAAACTATTTGATCACCTCAATTCATTAAAAATTTTGATAAGATTCAACATTCAACACTGAACAAGTTAGGTACAGAAACAACATTCAGTTACCTCAACATAATAAAGGCAAATGTAATAGGCTAACCTCTAATCTTACACTGCATGAGAAAAAGCTGGAAGCATTCTCTCATAATATCTGGAGCATGTATTCAACATAGTACTGAAGCCCCGGGCAGATAAACCAAGCAAAGGAAAGAAATGAAGGCATCTGAACTGGAAGATGTCAAGTTGTCACTATTTGCAGATGACATGGTCTTATACAGGAAAAAACTCCGATTCCACCAAACATCTATGGGGATTAATACACAAATTTAGCAAAGTTGCAGGATACAAAATGTAAAAGTTAGTATTGTTAAATATCAATAGCACATTGTCTAAAATAGAAACCAAGAAAGTAATCCCACTTTTCAGTAACTATGAAAAATAAAATGCACGGGAGTACATCTAACCAAAAGGGTGAGAGATTTCTACAATGAAAATCATACAAAATTGAGTTTAAAAATTGAAGAGAACATGCAACAATTTAATATTCTGTGTTTATAGATTGGATGAATCAATACTGTTAAAATATACATGTTACCAAAAGTTGTCTATAGATTCGTTAAAAAATCAAAGGCATTCTTCAGAGAACCAGAGAAAACAATCCTAGAAGTTCTCTAGGATACACATGCATGTGTGTATTTGCATACATTACACACACAAGTGCACATGTACACATGCATACACACTCATGTACATACAAAACCTTAATAGACAAAACAATGTTTGGCAAAGAAAAAGCTGCAGAAGAAATTATGCTAAATAATTTCAAAATAAAATGCAACATTGTAGTAATCAAACAACATAGAACTGACATGGAGACAGACACTGTGTTGTTGTAATCACTGGAATAGAACAAGGAATGTGCAGGTGGATCCACACTGTAGCCAACTGACTTCTAACACTGACAACATGCAGGGCAGAAAGGACAGCCACTTCAATAAATGATGACTGGAAAACTGAGTAGACAGAAGAATGAAACTAGATCTTGTAACTGACCAGCTGCAAAATCCAACTAAAAATGAATTAAAGGCTCAAACATAACACCTGGAAAAATAAAACTACTGGAGGAAAATATCAGGAAATATATATATCTGAATGGGCAAAGGTCTATTTTGGACCAGACCTGAAGATCAGGTAAACAAAAGCAGAAGTTGACAAATGTGATTCCAATGAAGCAAAAAGCTTCAGCAGAGCAAAGGAGGCCACGAAGGCGAAGAAGCAACCCACAGCATGGGAGACCATATTGGTGAACCGCACATCTGATAACGAGTCAATATCCAGATATAAGAAATTCAAATAACAGCAAAAACCCACCTGATGTACAGTAAACATTTCTAAAAAGAAGCGAACGCCTCAACAGGTATGTGCAAAATGCTCAGCACCATAGATCAGCAGGAAGTTTCAAATCAAAGCTTATGTGAGCTATCACTTTACACCAGGAAACATGGCTGTTACAAAATGGGAAACGCTGGTGATAAGGAGAAAAAGGAGCCCTTTCTCGCTGTTGTTGGGTATGTAAATTAGTGTAGCCATTTTGGAGAACAAGATGGAAGGTCCTTTAAAAACTGAAAATAGAACTACCATATGATCCAGCAGTCTCACTTCTGAGTGCATATCCAAAGGGGAGGAGTCAGCATGTCAAAGAGACAACTGCACCGCCAAGGGCAGGGCAGCAATAGCCAAGAGATTAGATGGAAAGGAGCTCATACCCATCATGTGCATACAGAAAGCTTCTACGGCACAGTGGAATACACATTGTGTGTATTGTGTGTGGTGATCACAAAGAATGAACTCCTGCAATTTGTGACAATGATTAGAACTGGAAATCTTCATGTTAAGTGAAATAAGCCAAGCACAGAAAGACAAGCGCTCCAAGATCTCACTCATATGTTGATGACAAAAAAAGTTTATCTCATAAAGTTTGAGGATAGAATGGTGGTTATCAGAGTTGGGAGAGCCTGGGACTTGGGAGAGAGGTGAAACACTTGGTTGGCGATGATTGATTATAGTTCTGAGCAAAAGGGTCTGGTGTTCTAATGTTAATTGTGTGCCACGTTTCAAAAAGCAAGAAGAAAGAACTCTGAATATTTTTATCACAAGGAAATGATAAATGTTTGAGGAATTGCTGTTTAACCTATCTAAAGTCGCAGTTAAAAAGGTACAGTAGGTTTTCCTCTAAGATCATGGTCTCAATAGCCATGCGTACCTGGCTATGATTACAATACCAGGCATCATTTCCTTCCTGTTAAACTGGCCTTAAGCTCAGTTAGAAAACTGTTAGTTACTGCCAACACACAAGTGTCACTACTGCACCTTTATGACTGTTTTCTGGTGTTTGGTATGGTTCATAAGGGCCACAGCTGGGTGGAGCTATGAACACTTTCCTCCCTTAGCAGCTTGCACTTCACTTCCGGTACTGTGAAAGCTAGTCCTCAGGGAGGAGGCTGTTGGGTCAGTTCCTGCTCAAACCCTCCCAGGCCCTATGTCCAAAGTGCACGGTGTCTTCAGCAAGCTTCTGGGGGAGAAACCAAGCACAACAGCAACAGCCTATATTATTTTGGGGAGTCTCTTGGACTCCCCTGACCAACGTCTTGAAGTTTCTCTTGCCTAGGACTGGGGGTTCTGTTAGACAATCTATGGCTCTTGGGAGGAGTATTATCACCCCAAATGGTGTAACTTCACTTAAATTACATATGTATGCATATGCATATAGGTACGTATAATTCCTTAGGTACATATGATTCCCTGCATCTTTTTCAAGCATCTTAAGTGTTATTTGTCCCTCACTCTTCCCACTTCCACTTGCCTAAACTAATATACTACCTAGTTTTGCTCTAAATATTTATCCTTTTGCTCACAGATAAGTGTGGCTCTCACCCCTCATCAAAGAAGCTTCTTTTTAAAGCAGAAGGAGACAATTACAGAAATCCACAGCTGGTCAAAATGCAGAGAACAGCTGACTCAGGGGTACCTAGTTCCGACTAGAACATCTACAGAACAACTCCTGCACCCAAGGGGCAGGGGACATCTCAGAAGACAAAAAGATGTAAGAGCCAGGGGACCAGGAAGCCTGTTGTGAGAGTGTGCCTTCTATTCATCAAAAGGAAGCTACACACATAAATCTCCGCAACATGGCTGCCAGAACGGAACTTGAACAATTCCAGCTTCAGTTGATGTTCTGGTGTAGATGCGGGGAAATCTCACAAGGCCCCATCCCTAGATAAGGAGCCACAAGCAATTAACAACTGCTGAGAGAAGGAGAATTAGTTTTGCCTAGAGATAAGTCCCCTAAATTGTTATCCAATACCAAGTGGTCAGCCCTAGAAACACACATACATGCAATGCTGAACAGACTCAGCAAGATGTATATATGTATTTATTTGTTTATGTGTATATGGAGTAATGGTTAAAGAGGAGGGACCCATGAATTTGGGAGGGAGGACAGGAAGGAGGAAAGGGGAAATGATATAATTATATTTAAAGTTTGAAGGTGCAGACTTTAGCAGCACATTCTCCATGGACTTGTTCCTCAGTGTACCACACATTATTTTCTCCTGTCCTTTCCAACGCCAAAAGTCCCATTTTCGTGCTCTTAAATCACCATCCTAAAATCTGTAAGAATTTAAATCTTTGAATTATGCTTTTAATTGAAATGTGACAGATCAACTAAGCACATGGACCTTGGGTCTTGGACCTCAACTCCAACCCTGTCTCCCCCCTCGCCAGCCCTCTGCATTTCCTTTCCCTCCCCCTGCTTACCCTCTGCTTCATACCACACCAGTCAGAGGCTATTCTTATACTGTTACAGTGCCATGTCTGAGGGAGTGTGACTTTGAATAAAAACGAAACCCACCGTAACAGGTTGAGGGGAAGACTGCCACAGGAAAAACTTTCTAGTTTATGAATAAAGGGTGCTACATTTTTATTTTGTACTGCCCTGGAAGTTATGTAGTAGGCTGGCATGTACTGTGTAAAGTTAATATTGTCTGTATATAGTAACTTTGATTATGTGCAATTAGAGGTGCTAACAGAAAACTAGCAAACTGGGAAAAATACAGGCTGTGTCAAAAGGCTGTCAGAGCTCAAGTATGCTTTGTTCTTTGCATTGTTTGAGATGAATCTAAGATATTAATTTTAGACCTCATTAAATGTGCATGATAGAATTCCGATAATAACCATTAAAACAACAGAAATGAAAAAAATGGACCCAGAGAATACACAAAACTCCAGCAATCTTCTCCCCAAAAGGTCTAGAAGGAGCAAAAAAAGAGGGTGAATAGAAAGACTAAAATGACGACGACGATAATGGAAAAAGGAGAGAGAAAGCTCTACAAACAGACTGCACACGCAGCTGTGGCTCTGTGTTCTTCATAGAAGACGCCCTCACACAAGGGCTAGTGGAGACGGGGACGGAGACGGACTGGGTGCGGGTGGCTACAGCTTTCTTGGATACCAGCAATTGTCTACTCGAATACCCACGGATGGAACAACTGTTGTTCAGACTTGACTTTGTCCACTGAGATCTTTATGTTGGAAGCACTCTAATTGTATAATTAATGTATTAATGCTTCCCATGGACTCCTCCCCCAGCCTAAGCACCAGTCAAGGAAGACCTTGTGTGGGATCTTGACTTTGCCTATAAAACGGCATCAGGTTGGCCAGCTGATGTTGGTGCACTATAGAAGTTCTATTCATTAGGCAATTAAGTCCTTTTTATCGGTGGGCAGTGCTTTTCCTCAATAAGTTACCTAGAGGCCATGTGTTTTGGGTCAGAGAGGCTCAACCCTCTGCTGTGGCTCGAGCTTATACACCGTGATTGCCTCCTGTTCCCTGAATGAACCCATCAGAGATATTAATATTTCAATCTACAAGCTACACCAAGCACAAAGGAGAATGATTTGGTGGGATAAGGTCCAGGCCAAGACCAAGGTGCTGGAACGGGCACTGGGTAGCAGAGGACATCACTGTCCTGTCCGGACACAGCAGTGCCATCTGCTCCCGGGGATGGGTGAATCAGTCACTGCAGCTGTGCAGCTCACCATCCAGATAATTAAAAAGAAAGTCATCTTTAGGTGTGAGGCAGACACAGGCGGCTCTGACTGCTCGCACAGCCGTCTTCAGGCTGGAGCAGAGGAATTAAAGCCAAGTGAGCAGGTTCAGGGTGGCAAGGTGGGGCAGTAAACACAGGCGTCGTGGTGTTCCTCCTGGACACTTCTCTGCTGCAGACTCATCTTCTAATTTGATTTAGTTGCTTTCAACTCCCAAATTTTATCTGCAGCTCAGATAAATACGAGTATGACTCACATACCAACTCTCCGCTCGACTGTTCTGTTTTATTGTAATATCTCAAAAGCCTTACACCTGAAACTTCAGTAGCACACAAATGTTTATTTTTTGCTCACAGCATGTGCCATTTGCTGTTCACCTCCACAGGTGTTTTAGAAGCAAGTTTTACCTGCAGATGGTGTTTTGCAGCAGGCAGAAAAGAGAAACGATCAAAACAGAGATATTTGAAAACTTCTGTTCACATTTCAATGTCAGTTAACCAAGTCTGGAAAGAACTAGGTGTGAACAGCTTAGCCCTCTACCACAGTGGGCCACACACTAAGTCACCTGACCCAGCACAGCCCTTCCCAACTCTGAGAGCTCTGGACTGGGGGCATTGTTTGGTTCAACTGTGCTGGTTTCTCCTACTAGTGTTTTCTGGTTCTAGTTTTGTTCACAGCTTCCACTTTTCCCCTTGGAAAGGGATGTGCTCCCTTTCATTACCCAGCTTGGCATTAAAGGGCATTAAATACTTAGTTCTTTTGGGGGAAGGGTTTTGCTTTCAAAAACTTTTAATAACTTACTTTGGATCTAAAGATACTGGGGAAGGTTGAACATCTTTGTAATCTCTTTCTCTTCTTTGATCTATTTTATTTTTATGTATATGAGTGTCTGCATTCATGTCCATGCAGCAAGTGTGTGCCTGGTGTCTGTGGAGGCCAGGAGGGGACATCAAATCCCCTGGAAATGGAGTTATAGATGGTTGTGAGCCACCATGTGGATTCTGGGAACTGAACCCGGATGCTCAGTAAGAACCATCTCCCCACCCCCACTGCCTTGTAAGCTTCCACTCTTTCTTCTATTACCTCCAGTGAATCTATGCTTTGCTTGCTGCTTATTTTGAACTTTCAGAACCTATCTATCTATATGTATGGAACCATAGAGTGGTTCTTTTTTGTTCTAAAATCTTTTATTCAGCATGTTTCTTTCTAAATCTATGCTATGCTGTGCATCATTAGTCCATTTATGTTTATTCAGAGTAGTATTCCATTGTACAAAGGCAACCACACTTGTTCTGTTCATCTGATGAATATTTAGACTGCTGCACAGTTTGATGATCACAAATGAAGCCACTGTACCTATGCATGTTTGTATGGGCATTTCCTTCATTCTCCCTGGGTAAATATACAGACATGGGATGTCACATTTCTTTGTATGCTGACTGACCTTGTTTAGCAAAATGTCTACACAAATCTTTTGCATGCTTTTTAGTAGATTGTTTATGCTAATACAACTGAGTTTCTAATATTCCTTTTGTATTGTAGAAACAATTTTTAATTAGATGTATCATTTGTAAATGTTTTACCCCAAGCTACGACTTGTCTTCTTAATTTCTTCCTAGTTCTCTGATGAACACATTTTTAAATGTGTCAAAGTCATTTGAACTTCTGATAAGAGAGCAGAACTATAAGATAGCACGCTTATGCCTCCTTCGCCACTAAACATATGGTTATTTGTTATTCAACAATATACAGATATACTGGTGTACAAGTTAGTACTGTGCTTTTACCCTCAATTTTAGGAAAGATAAAGGAAGGGGGGAGAGAGAGAGAAATGAAAAGGAAAGGAAAGAAAAAAAGGAAAGGAAAGGAAAGGAAAGGAAAGGAAAGGAAAGGAAAGGAAAGGAAAGGAAAGGAAAGGAAAGGAAAGGAAAGGAAAGGAAAGGAAAGGAAAAGAAAGGAAAGGAAGAAACCTTCATTGCCCTTGGTGGCCTTGGTAGAGAGAAAGAGAGAAAGGAAGAAATATTCACAGCCTTTTTAGTCTGTCCAAAGCTTGGAGAGCAGGAGTTGATAGTGACCTAGATTAGTGTCTCAGCTCAATATCCTTGAACCCAATTTTTCCAACCAATGTTCTTCCAAGCAATAACCAAAAACTCATTATCATCCACCACACCCAGGATGGGAATAAAAACATAGTCCAAATGTTATTTTGCATTTTTAAAAAAACCAAAATAACAAAACTCTTTCCAAGCATCTTGCTAAATTGCCTCCTTTTTACTAAACCATAAATTGTACAATACTGATTACTTTTTTCTCTGAGTCCTTCTATTAGGCCATCTCTTCTCCTCTCTAGTCTTCAGGAGTTTATTAAATGAAAACTCCCCTGACTCATGCAAAGGTCTAATCAGCTTTTCTTCCCATAGTCACACTTTTCAGTTCAGTAGTCAGGGTATTCAGGAGATCTCCGTGGCTCGAATCTAATCTTTTTCAGTTTTGATGGTACCCACAACTTCTCATTTCCACTGGAAATATATGTATAACCCCTGCTCCAGTGCAATACATGTCCTGATTTCCATTCAAATGTTAATACATCTTTATAATATATTGGCTGATTTAACTCTGCAATTCTTTCTATTGTCCAATGTCTCTCAGCTGCTATTGTTCCCATCTCATTAACATTCAGAAAATTTAAAGTTAGTAGAGTACCGGTTAGTCTACTTCTGAGGGGTCTTTGTTATTCCTTTTTGTCTTTCAAGCATTTCCTTTAATGTCCAGTTAGATCTTTCTGTTACTGCTTTTCCTGTAGGATTGTGTGGTATATTGGTAATATGTTTTATGCCGTAATATGCGTTTTTATCATTTTACTGGAGACATATGCCAGAGTCATTGTCAGTCTTGATTTTTAAAGGTATTCCCATAATAGCCACCAAGCAAAGTCATTATCATCTGCCACACCTGGGATGGGAACAAAAACAGTCCAGATGCTGATTTGCTTTTTTAAAGAAACCAAAATAACAAAACTCTTTCCAAGAGTCCCGTTGCATCCTGGTCTGATTTTAAATAATATTATTCAACAATAATAATAATATAAATATTATTATTCAATAATAGTACAACCCTAGAATCATATTATAGTAAATTTGATCAAAAAAATGAGGAGCTATCAACAGAAATAAAGAAGCACCTCAATTAAAATGGTACTGATTATCAAAAAGGTCAGGATAGAAGATTAGACATGGCTGCCCATGTGTTCATTAGAAGCAGACAGACGGCCATATTCTGGCAATCTGGTGTAATTTCTTTATTTTCTTTTCTTGTTTTGGATCCACGTTTTAAAAATATTTTTTTTATTTTTAGTGTGTGTGTGTGTGTGTGTGTGTGTGTGTGTGTGTGTTGGGGGGCTGAATACACAAGTACTAGTGCCTGCAAAGGCCAAAAGAAGGTATAGGATGCCCTAGAGGTGGAGTTACAGGTGGTTGTGAGCTGCCCAACATGAGTACTGGGAACTGAACTCTGGTATTCTGAAAAAGCAGGAAGTGCTTTTAACTGCTGAGTCATCTCTCTAGCCCTCTCATTTTATTTCTTAAACTGGGTTTTCTCTTTGAACAGGTCTAGCTGGTTAAGGAATTCCAATGAACATTTCTAGATGGTGCCCATGAATAACGCTAGGTGTTTACTTTGCTATACAGCAGATGGCACTTGTCAGGTCCAAAGGGAACGCCATTTCCCCAAATTCCCAAAGGCAGAAGGAACAAATGGCTATCTGTGGTGCCTATTTGCACACCAAAGCACATGCTGGCCTCCCAGTTCCCTCCGTATCCCAAGTACCTGCTACACACTTCAGAATCCATGCTAGCACCCTAACTCTTGCCTCCTTTCCTCCCCTAAGCCCCCCTCACAGTTTATGGGTCCTCCCCAACCCCAGCTACTCATTCTCCTTATAATCCTGCTATTTCAGCTATGCTCTCTCTGTCTCCCCCTCCCATGCTCTTCCTCCCTCCCTTTGTTTTGCTTCTCCACTCCCTCTTTTCTGCTCCTGCTTCTCTCATGGACAGGTCCAGTCTGCTGGCCATGTTCAGTCTACTTTCTCTCTCTGCTCAGCATTCTTCCAGATGCCTGGATGTTCTCTTTCTCTCAATATACAGTAAAAATTCTCCCTCTTCCCCATACCATGTATCAGTCACGTTGCCAGTTTATAAAGAACTGAATATCCGAGATGTTTGGATTCCAGTCTCCCTCAAGACAGTTGTAATTTTGATAGCATGAAATGTGGACTACTTTCCATATTAAGTCTCCTCATGCACAAAGCGCTGTTCTTTAGAACAAAGACCACAGGTCTGATAGACTACAGCAGCCGAAAGTGGACTTTACACAGTCCACCACAGTACACTACAGTGACCACAGGACCAAGTTCGAACAACGTTAAGAAAGTGAACATTATTCACTAAATTTCCAAAGAATTGTGAAGTCTATTAGGGCATTCCCACAAAGTACAAGGAGTTTTAAATAAACTGTTATTCTGTGAATTCTCAATTGTAAACTGAAATTTTGTTTGAACCTGTAGTTACTGGGACCTTTCTACCTCTTTGTTACCTTGCTGAGCCCCTGTTCCTGGCTCTAAGAAGTCTTTAATGAGACAAGGCAGAGGGCAGAGAGAGTGCCTATGCACAGTGTTCTGAGAACTCACTATCCTTAATTAGAATAGACTTTGCAGTGACTAATGTATAGTGATGATTAACCTTGATTCTCCAAAGGAACCCTGATTCCCTAAAAACCTTATGCAGTACACCCATGGAAGGGCTTGCACACAGATATTACAACATAGTGGTGAGAGAAAGCCATCTCATACAGAAACAAACTACAAGGAACAACCCTGACTATAGTTTGTTACAAACCTAGAAGAACTAGGAAAGATAAAAACATTAATTGTAAGCCAGGTGGTGGCAGCACACACCTTTGATCCCAGCATCAAGGAGGCAGAGGCAAGCAGATCTTTGTGAGTTCAAGGCCAGCCTGGTCTATAGAGTGAGTTCCTGGACAACCAGAGTTACAACATAGAAACCCTGTCTTGAAAAACAAAACAAAAAAATTAATTAATTATACTGTCTCAGAAAACTAAATCTACATCCATGTAGATACTAGACTTCTTCAGAACTGGTTCCAAAGATGTTGATGCTTTAGGATTATAGGAAATGCCACAGATTTAAGTATTAAATTTGAGTTTTACTAAGATTCAAATAAAGGAGATTTCTACCAGAATCTTGCATGGCCATTTTACTCCCAGCTCTTATTTTCAGCAAGTCAGAAGGCCTAGAAAATTTGGGAGGAGCTTCCCAGTTTCAAATCCTGTGATCAGTGGTTTGATGAGGATGACATACATCCTCTTGTAGCTAGCAGATACATACTAAGTGCCTGCTGTGCATCAGGAACTGCTCCTGTCTCTGGGCATGAAATGCTTATCATTCCTTAGAAATATATTCATATACCTCTCCCGTTGTTAGAAGAAATGAACACCATAGAGTAAATGACTGACGTGTCATGGTTCACAAGTGGCCAAGCTAGGGCAAGTATGTGCCACACAGGGCTTTCTTCAGTGTGTCGGGCTGCCTTTCTTCTGTAGGTTTCTCAAATGGAGCTATGGTTATCTCTAACACTCTACCCTGCAATCTCACCAGATTTTCTTAAATTAACATTTTCAGAGTTGACACAATAGACAAATTAGAATGCACTTGCAATTAAGGGTATTTATTTTAAAAGCTAAATTTTAAATTTTAGCCCCAAAAGAAAATGAGACTCTAATTTCTCATATAAATGCAAAATTTTAGATTCCCTTAATTATAGTTAAAAATGTAACTGCAAACAAACGTCAAACCAGAATGCCAAAACAACAGCTTTAAGTTCTATTTCACAAGTTGTTCTTTTAGAGATGTCTTCACATTGTCAATCAAGGAGATAATTTTGATTTTGCCACAGCTCTGCCTCCATTAAACACAGTAAGTGTGTGATGGTGTAAGAAGCTGGGCGAGTGAGCTGCTCTCAAAGCTGTCGATGGATAGGAAACCAGAGAAAGGAAACTTTGTTATATTATTGAAAACAGTATTGAACACTTTGTTTTGTAATGCTTTATGCTGACTATGACATCAAGATGAAATCACGCCAAGGATTAACTGTTATAGCTCATGAATAAATCAGGTAATGCTGAATTCAACAGATGTTTGCTGAGTATATACATGGTGACTGCAGGCTATAAAAATGCTCTAAGGAGCCAGTGGTCTAAAAAAAAATTGAAACAGAAGAAATAATAGTTCAGAGTGTGTATAACCAACAAGGCATACGCAGTGCTAGAGGCTTTAGCATCCACAAAAGGATAGCTGGTATCAGTATGCCCAGTTTGCACACAGGAAAAGGGCTAACAGACTTGGGTAGCCCAAGCTTGACAGTGGCCAGGTAAATCTATGGTTGCCCAACTAAAAGTCCACACAATGCAGAGCCTTTGCATCATCACTAAATTCCTTGTTGTTGTTGTTGTTGTTGCTTGATGAGGGTTATACTATGTAGCCCTGGCTGGCCTTGCCTGGCCTCAAACTTGCAGTGATCCTCCCGCCTTAGTCTCCCATGCTGGGATTACAGGTGTGTACAACCATGGCCAGCTATGAGTATTTTCGGTATATCTAATACTGAATATGTCTAATTATTTCCCATTGCTTCTAAGTTTAACTAGATTTGTTGCTAAAGGGTAAATGTTCATTGCACTGATGATAATGTAAATCATGTGTACTTATACTGATCCTCAGAGAAAGAACTGCAGAAACATTTAAAAGACAGGAGGAGCTCAGCAACCACTGATGACAGCGTTCATCAGAGTACATAGATAGGCCTCATTAGCCCAGCATCATTGAAAACAGGGAATCTTAGATAACATAAGAATTGTTCAGATGACCCAGGTTCTAAATCAAAGACTTCTGAAATTTTTATTAATTCCACATTTTTTTTGAGCATTGTAATTCTTTGCATTCTCTGTAGACTACATAACTGCTTTCAGAGGATGGGCAATCATGACAGCCATTGGTTATTAACCCCTATTATGAAGACAGGGAGGACATTTCTGATGTTTATGGCGTGCCTAGGATCATCTGTCTATCATTCTAATATGCTATCCTTCTGTGACTATGTAATCATGAAATGAAGAAGAAAAGGGGTTGATGAAGATTCAGGTTCAAAGACAGCATCATTGCAAGAATCAGGTTACTGGCATCTCAAAGTAAAGAAGAAATGTGGGTGACATTAGCTCTTCAGTTGTCATTTAATCAAAGAGAAGTAGAAATAAAATCAACCCATGAGGTACCGAAGACAAGTCTAGGATCCGTGAAAACCTGCTGGTCTGCAGCCCAAGCAGATGACTCCCACAGTCCACCACTGTGTTGGGAGAAAGAGTTCTGAGCAACAAGCGCAACTACCTAATTTTAATATGGCTCCTATTAGCTGCTGCAGCCTTACGTCACTCTCAGAAAATAGTTACAATTATAGAGGAGAACTTAAAAAAAATCATAAAATTTACAAATGATGTTCATAAAGTTAACAAAAACTTCTAATGAGATTAAAATGATAGAGGGCCAGCAAGTGGTTGGTAAAGGCCTGGCAATCTGAATTTGACCACTGGACCTGCATAAAGGTAGAAGGAGAGGTCCAATTCCACATGTCCTCTGACCTCCACATGTATGCTGTGGCATGTGCCAACCCCCCCACACATAGAGAAAGAGACTCTTATAGAGTGAAGCTTTACCAGGGAAAAGCCCCCCCCCAATGTGGTTCCATGCTGCTTGGACTTATGGGAACAGCTTGGAGGGAGGTATAAGAGAGGGGCAGTTGAAGGCAGTTAGAGCAGTTGGAAGTTAAGAAGTAGAGCTAAGAGTTACAGCAGAGTTGCTGCAGGACAGGGAAAGAGAGAACACAAAAGCTGATGATAGGAGAAGCAGGCAGAAAATAAAGCTCAGACAAAATGAACTGGGGTTTTAGAAAAGATACAGTTTAGATCTTCTCAGTAATTGTCATGCTAGGAGAAGCTGAACCAGAGTGGGATAGAGTTAGTTCAGTTCCCCAGACAAGGCAGATTAAGACAGCCAAAGAAGGCTGTAAAGGTTTCTCTTTCCTTCCTATCCTTTCCCTTCCTCCTTAACCCTATGAGCTAGCTGAAGTTTTAAAGGTTACAAGTTAGAACTCTAGCAGCCAGGAACAGAGGGGCCAAGTCAAGTAGCCAGTGAGAAAAACTATTACATTTTAGATACATTTTAAATTACGTTCTTTAAAAAAAAATATCATTTACATTTTGGCGGCATTTACAAAACCTTTTTTACAGACCCCCAAAACAATAAATCGAAATTCTTTTAAATTATATAAAAATACCAAATAGCTCAATCATTGCTTCCAATGAACAGATAATAATAAAAAGTAAAAATTTCTGTCCTTGCAAGACTTGTATCCTTCTAGAGTATGATAACTAGATTAATTCATGTAAAACGAATACTCTCTGTACCTCAATTTAAAAATCAACAGGGAAAAAACAAATTTTATGCTTTAAGTTAGATATACAATTAAAACAAAAGGCTCAGCAAGAATGAGTGAAGACATTCTAGGCAAATTAAAACAAGGAAGAAAGCAGAGTTGGAATGTTTATAGTAAAGGAAAATTCAAAAATAAATGATCAGAACAAAAGAATCTTGAGAATCTGGGCCAGAATGCTTTCAGTACCATTGATACTACCTTTATGGAGACCTCAGAAAGACAGTCCAAGAGAAGAGGAGGCCAATATAAAGGAAAAGTGGTAAAAAGCAAACCTCACCACTTTTTGGGTGAGGTCACAAATACTCACAAATGATCAAATGTTGAGTAAAATTCTGGCAGCAACACAGCCTGAATGCCACCTCTGCTTTGACTAACTGGGAGACTTCACACAGCAATTCAGTCAAGCTGGGATTCGGCTTAACCGCTTGAAAGTGAGGTAATGAAGTTTACTGAACTCTCATGTGAAATGTGTCTTTAGTCCTGACTTCAATGTTATTATAATATCCGCACTGATGTTTCAAATACATTCTGAATAGTTATTTAAAGATAAAATATTTTAAGGAATTATTCTTGACTGTACCTTTCATTTTTCAGCATTAAAATTTCCTCTTGTGTCTGATATAGGAGAGTTTTAGTCATCTCGAGTTCATTTTCTGCAAAGTCGACCCTTCTTTTTATATCTTCTTCCTGTCTTTCTTTTGTAGCCAGCTCTTCCTGTAAGGTTTTATATAGTTGTTGAAAAGTCATTAAAGAGTCTTCTTTTTCTTTAAGTAGCCTTTTGTGCCTAAAAAGAATAGAAAACAAAATATCACAAGAATGCATTAGATACTGTGTTTATATTTATACTATGATTTTATATCTTGTAGAACTTTCATTCGCACTTTGATCATAACTATATCTTCAAAACAAAGATGTTAAGAACCCAGATAGTTCTAAGTTAAATTTTTTCTACTGTGATAATTGATCTTCACTGTCAACTTGGCAAGATTGAGCATCACCTTGGATTCTGAGTGTGTGTAGGCCTCCATCTGCTCTCTTTTGTCTGAGCTGATATAAACATTAATGGTATGTCTAAGACGAAGTTTCCAGAAAGGTTCAAGTGAGAAGGGAAGACTCACTCTGAATACAGACACCACCATTCCATGGCCTGGGGTCCAGATTGAATAAAAGATGAATCTGGGTACCCATAATTCACCTATCTCTACTTCCTGACTGTGGATAAAGCGACTAGTGGCCTAATAATGCTTCTGCTACCATGCCTCCCTTGTCATAATGGGCTGGACTCTTCTTAAAAATGAGCCAAAACAAGCCCCTGCATCCTTAAGTTGCCTTTTTTTAGGCACTGTGTTCACAACAGTGAGAAAAGTAACAGAATATGGATACAGAGGAGTGAGATAAACTGACCATGTGGTTCTTAGGCCTTGGGAACTGGCTTGTGAGAAGAATGTGGACGAGTTTGGGAGTTAGGGCAAGGGAAGCCTTTGAATGCTATGAGCAGAGTGTAATGGGCCATTCCAGTAGAAAACTGGAAGGTCAGAATGCCGAGAGAAATGTAGGCAGTGGAGCCCTGGATTGCGAGAGCTCACAAGAGCAAGGAACCATTTGGGAACTCAGCGAGAGTCCATTCGTGGTATACTCTGGCCAAGAACGTGGCTTCCTTTGTGTCCTAAGAACTTGAGTGAGACTGAATTAAAAACCGAGGGATTAATTAATTAAGAGTTCCCAAGGGGTCAAATAGTCCAGAAAGCTGCCAAGGCTAGGTAATGTGTGGGAAGGAAGCCCTGAGAGGCCAAGGGTAAAGGTGTGAAGGTGAAGCCTGCCTTGTAATGAAGACCCCACAGTATTGGAGAGGCCAGGATCATAGGGTGTCTGCTGAGGAAAGTTACAGGCATGGCAAGGAGGAAGCCCAAGATAAAGCTATACGCACTGCAGAGACACTTGAGGCAAAGGTGCTGTAGAAAGCCATTAGAGCCCAGGTAATTCTATCACGAGCCTCTGATGTGGGCTGTGGAACTGTAGGATTAGGGGTTGTCTTTTTGGGTTTTGATTTGTTTTGGTCAGATCCTACCTTGCTATGGTACCGTTCCTCCCGTTCGGCATGGGCATGCTTACTCTATGGTGTTGTATATTGGAAGTGTGTTACTTGCTTTTTTATGGTAGCTCACTGAAAGAGACTGCCTTAGGTCTCAGAAGAGACTGGGTTTTAGACCAGTGCTGGGAGTTTTAACGACCATGGGTATGCATCCTGAGAGGAGAATGATGTTATGATGTAATGTGTCTGGAAGTAGAGCTGACACGGGGTGAAGCACTAGTTGTTCATCTTCAGGTCAGCTTGGCAGGACTTAGAATCACCGTGGAAATACTTCTCAGGTGCTGTCCATAAGGCTGTTCTGAGGAAGGCTTACTAGAGGAAGAGGAACTACCCTGCATGTGGGCGACACTACCTCGCAGGCTGGGGTTTGGACTGAACGAAAAGGAGAGAGCAAGTTGAGCACCAGCATTTATCAAATCGCTCTGTTTTTTGACAACACACACTTCATGTTCCTGGTGGCATACTGACGCTGTTCCTTTTTAAACCATGAACCAAAACAAACTCTTCTTCCCTTAAGCTGATTCTGTCAGTTATTTTTGTCACAGCAAAAAAAAAAAAAAAAAAAAAAAAAAAAACTAAAGGAAAAAGAAAAAAGAGAACAATAGTAACACCAGTGCAGACAGAGACAGGAACAATGACCAACTGCGAGATACTGGAGGTCCAGGTTAGGCATTACCCATGTAAGCAAGGAAATAACAGACGTGTACATTCTCAACAAGATAATCTTTAAAAAAGAGTTTAAATTCAGTTATTAAAATGTTTTATCAAAATTTTGCAGGATATACCTTGTCTCAGAAATAACGGACTCAAACTTCAGTTTCCGAAGTTCTCTTTGACAGTTATCAGTGTCATTAGATTTTTTCCTAAGATAAAAGTATTTCAAAAAAATTAAAACGTATTATTTCAAAATCAAATGTTTTTCTATATCATTACTCGTTTATAGAAAAAAAGGTTTTTAAAATCTTCATACTGTTTTTATTTAAAGGTACATTTAAATAACCAAATTGTACCTATCAGATTTGTCTTTAAGAAGAACACACTTTGAACAGTATCAAACAAACCCCGCCAATGAACAAACAAGATCCAATCTTACGATGTTGGAAACTGATCAAAAGTGCAGAGGTTTTAGAGGAAAAAGACCGTCTTGGAATGAAGTGACACTGTAGAATCAGGTTGTTGCTTAACAAGTTTAAGCTTGGGGACAGCCTCAGTAAAAACCATGCAGGGGTTAAAACTCTGGCAGAAAATGCCTGTCTTTCTGGCACAAAGAACCAGAGAAAAGGGTTTTGAGCAACATCAACTGCTGGGAAAGGGAAGGTTAAACCTTAATAGGACACAGCTTAGGAGTTGCCCCAAAAATACTCTGCTGGTCTCCATACTTCAAGTGCACAGGGCGGATTCCACGCGGGCGGATTCCACGCAGCCGAGGTGAAGTTAAAATAACTGAAATGTTGCCCTAGAGACAGTTTGTAGTGTAAAATCAACCAGGTTGCTTGCCTACACAGTGGCACCACCCCTGCCATTAGTGTTTGGTCAACTGGGCACACGCTGGGGTCATCTGGAAAGAGGCAGCTTCGACGGAGGAAATGCTCCCTTCAGATTGACCCGTGGCCTTTCTTGATTAATGATTAATATGAGAAGGCCCAGCCCACTGTGGGTGGTACCATCCCTCAGCAGGGAGTCCTGGGTTGTAGAAGACAGCAAACTGAGCAATGCAGGGGGAGCAAGACAATTGGCAGCATTCCTCCATGGTCTCTGTGTCAGTTCCTGCTTCTAGGTTTCTGCCCTGACTTCCCTTTATAATGGACTGTAAACAATAAGTTCACACGGCCCTTTCCTTCACAAGTCACTGTCCATGGTGTTTATCACAGCAATAGAAAGCAAACTAGGGCACTACTTGAGATCAGACCAGGTAACAAGTAAATGTACATCATGACAAGGGAATGCTACCGGGCCACGTTCACACTGCCAGACAAAACATTCTCACAAGTTGTCACAAAGGCACCGGAAAAATCATTTATATAACTAAGAGTTATAAGTTAATAAGAGCAAAAGCTCCAATCACAGGGAATCCAGCTGTGTTAAGTGGCTGAAGGGCAAGCAATTAGAGATTCACAAATTAGTAATTGCAATGATCAAAAGCTTATTGTGGCACAGACTGAGAGCTGCTACTAAAGCATAAGCATGGTACAAGGGTCCATAAATTGGGAAATGTAGTCTATGTCACCGTGTGAGACATGCAGGGGTTCCCTCTCCGTCTCTGTGGCTTTGCTTTCTGAAATTTCTGTTACCCTTTTACAGCTAAACAATAATCAACTGAACGCTCCAGATCTAATTAGTAGTTTTAAATTGCACACAGTTCTGACTACTGTCATGAAATCTATTGTCCCGCCCATCCCACCAAGGGCACGCGTTACTTTGTCCCGTGTGCTCGCATTAATGAATGCTACCCTCTTCAGCTTTCTTGGTTCTGGTCAGGTATCGATCCACTGCTGTGTTTATCATGAGGTAATCTTTACACAGCAGCCTGGGACCATCTCACAGTGTCACTTACCATACGTCATCAGGTAGGCCTTGTAAATACCTCATAAGATAGTGAACACAAAGAGACTATGAAAGAAGACTCGTTTCTATAAATTTCATTGTATTATAAATTTTTAGCTATTTATTTTATACTGTGCCTAATATGTAATAAATTAAACTTAATCAGAGGTACGCAGATGTGGTGTTTTAAATAAGAATGGCTCCCATAGGCTTAGATATCTAACTACTTAGTTTCCAGTTGGTGAAATTGTTCAGGAAGGATTGCTGGAGGTGTGTCACTGGGTGGGCAGGTGGACTTTGAGGTTTTAAAGGGCTAGTGCCATTCCCAGTGTACCCTTTCTCTGCTTCCTGCTTGTGGCTCAAGATGTGAGCTCTCGGCTGTTCCTGCTGCCGCGCCTTTGTTCCACCATCATGGACTCTAACCCTCTGGAACTGTAAGACCAATTAAATGCTTTCTTTTATTGCTTTGATCATGGTGTTTTATCACATCAATAGAAAAATAAGGAAGAAGGTACAAGAAAAACTCTGTGTGCGTGTGGGGGGATTAATATTAACTGTGGTGGTTTAGGACTGAGTCTTGTTTTATTTTTTGTTTCTTGAGATTTTTTTTGTTTCTTTCTCACTATGTAATTCTGGCTGTCCTGGAACTCACTGTGTAGACTAGATTGGCCTAGAGCTCACAGAGATCTGCCTGCCTCTGCTTCCCAAGTATTGGGATTAAAGGAATACGCCACTGCACCTTGCTAGCACTACGTTTTGATAAGGTATAGGCAACTACTACATTAATTACTAATTGATAATTCCAAAATACTTCAAATATTTGTTCTGTTCACTGCATGTATGAAAATAAACACAATTTTCACAAAACACGTAAGCACACTGAGTGAGATAAGATTCTGCACAAACCTCACCCTCATTCCTGCTTATTCTTGGCAGGTTAATAATAACTGTTAAGAATTGTACCAATTATGTATTCAGTTCATTTAAACCCATGTCAAGTGTGTGCATTCATATTTAACATGAAAGGGATAATATTTATGGTCACATGTTTAATCTCTCAACTCCTAATTATTTGTTTTTCATAATAATTATTTTTTCCTTTCATGGATACAATTCTGGATACACTTAGAGGATTATTAATCATACTGACTTAATGTCTTCGGTTTGCTAGTTTGAATTTCTTAAGATTTTAGAAGTTTTGCTGCATGAATTCTTAGTTACTTTAGGGGTAGAATTCGGCTTAGAAGAGTTTTTGTCACATACTTAAGTTTTTATTGTGTTCACACTTAGTCTTACAATTCTGTCTGCTTTCCTGCTTATTTTTGGAGGTGTGGTGAGGGGGCAGATTTTGCTACCTGGTGTAGAGTGTGATGTTTGTCTTGGGTGGTGGGCCCTCAGACTCTGATCCCTGCATGTTCTGCTTTAGTCTGAGCAGGTAGGGAAGCTTCTGTAAACACTGTCTTGGCTGACTGGAGGCTTTTGATGATGGGCCACCTGGCTTAAGTGTTCCAAATGTGACTCAACAGAGGAGCTTTCCTCATGTAACCTACATCAGAATATGTAGGGTATATGATTACACCACATTATAAGCCAAAATCAATCCTGGTGTGGGAAGTGTCTAGAGGAGTTTTCAAAACCTCTCCAGGATTCACTAGGCCTCACAGCCTTGACTTCCCAATGGACTCTGAGAAAGATCCTGGCTATTGTCTGTCTACCACTGCCAGTGCACAACTGGTTTTCCTCTTGTTCATAGCTCCACAGAGTCAACTCTTTTACCGTCATTTCTATGCATCAACTTTCAAAATTCCTGAAAAATCTCAACTATGGTAATTGTTCTTGTAGTCTTATTTACCTGACTTTATGTTGATACACACACATACATACTGTGTGTATATATATATATATATATATATATATATATATATATATATATATATATATATATCTCCTGATATATACATGTATGTGTATGTATGTATGTATATATCTATATATAATATACATATATATATATCTCTGTAAACATAATACAAGTATATTTCATATCCTCACATGCATATATTAAAAATACCTAGGATCTCATGCATGCTAGGCAAGTGATTTACCACTGTACAATATATCAGACCTTTTTCTATTTTCATTTTGAGATAGTCTTGTTAAGTTGTTCAGGCTAGTCTTAAACTCATTCTGTAGCCCATTATTGTATAGCAGTTTCCTTCCAGATAAAACATTCCATCTCGAAGAGAAGTTCCTTAAGATATAGGATATTCTAAAAGGAAGTGAAACATTCCATCCCTAGGGAAACTAGGTAAGCTCAGAAAGTAAACAACTCAAAAGCTTCAGGAAGTCCATGAAACTAACCAGATTCACTAGCACCCTCCTTCCCCAAGTGTATATAAACTGTAAAGACCAAAAGACAAGCTGTGCTACCTGGAAGAGGCAGATCAGCTGTGATGGCCATTTTCAGTTGCCAACTTGACTACATCTGGAATTAATTAAAATTCAAAAATTGAGGGCACACCTGTGAGGGATTTTTGCTTAGTTTGAGGTAAGTAGATTCACTTATAATCTGGGTCTTTGAGATATGAAGATACAAGCCTTTAATCTGGATGTTGAGGCAGAAAGACACACCTTTAATCTGGGCCACACCTTCTGCTGGAAGCCTATATAAGGACATGGAAGTATGAAGCTTTTGCTCTTTGCCTGCTTGCCTTCATCTTGCTAGCAAGTCCATTCCTTCACTAGCATTAGAGCCTACTTCTTTGGGATGCCAGCATATACTAAAAACAAGCTGAGACATCAGCCTCATGGACTGAGCAACTACTGGCTTCTTGGACTTTCCATTCCTAGCCAGCCACTGTTGGATCAGCCAGATCACAGCTTGTAAGTCATTCTAATAAATCCCCTTTCTTTTGTGTGTGTGCGTGTGTGTGTGTGTGTGTGTGTGTGTGTGTGTATGCATTTTTTTTTAGAGAACCCTGACTAACACATCAGCTAAACTTTCTGGAAGAAGCAGAGACCAATTCAGCTACCTGAAAGAGACTCAAATGACTAAACTACCTTGAAAATGTTCTACACTCTCAAACGTGTTGAGCTGCCTGCAGTCTGTGCAGTGTGCTCAGGTATCCAGATTTTGTGAGCTGTCACCCATGCCCAGGTAGATTTTTGGTGATGCAATTGTTTTTGAGTCATTTCTGCTCCTAGAAGTAACCCCAAAGAAAATCATTGTTTTACCAATTCGACTTTGATGGTATCTTTACTTTGGTAGGTAGTAAGTTCCCAATCTGGAGTGAGAAGACATTTGTTCATGTCTCTCCAGGAATAGTGTCACACGATGCCCAGGCAGACTTTGAACTTGTGATCATTTTGCCTAAGTCTCCTGAGTAGCTAGGATTATAGGCCAGCACCACCGGGTCTAGCTATAAAACTGCATTTTACAGCCTTCTTAGCTTTCATTATTTTGCTGTGGTCCTTCCTTAACTATGTTGATAGCTCAACAAAGATGGAATTTGTAGAAAGTTTCAAAACTGACTTTCAGAGCACGATTAATGTGACATTTGCTGCGGCTTTCTTCCTCACCTCAGAGACTCAGTTATCACCCATCAGGATGCATACTGCTAGGTCAAAGCTCATTCTGGCAGTCCAGTCCCTCTTGCCAGGAGTTCATTTAACAGAGGGATGTAATGGGCTACAGCCACACACAGAGAGGGAGAAGGCTGTGTGATGGTTTGGGGATTTTTCTACAGGTCTTTTAACCACTAGATAGCCTTATGTGGACAGAGTATTCAGAGCTACAGCCATGTTCAAGGCACAAGGGGCCTTGATTTAGTTGAAGCCAGTGTTGAAGGCAAGAGGAAGGAGACAGGAGCATCAAAACCCTTGATAACACTGCTGAGCCACTGGGTCAACTAAACCAGCACATCACTTCAATAGCTGTAGCCAAAAGCCTCTAGCTGATAAAAGTCAGTTTTCAATTATAACACATAACAATGCTGGAGATGTGGCTCAGCTCATAGAGCATTTGCCTAGCACCCATGAAGCCCTGGGTTCTATCCCTATTGGCACATAAAACTGAGCATGGTGGTATATGCCTGTAACCCCAGTACTTGGCAGCTGAGAGATGGAAGGAGCAGGATCAAGGTCATTCTTTGCCACCTAGCATGTTCAGGGCTAGCCTGAACTACAGGAGACCCTATCTCAAAATACACATAATAATGTTAATAAGTTAGAGAAAATATTCTCTTGAAAAACCTTATGTGGGAAAAGCTAGCTAATTTTATCCATTTATAAACTGCTTCTTCCTTCTATGTTAAAACACACACAAAAATTATATCCAAGTATTTTAAATGCATATGTTTTATTCTTTATTTTTGTTTTACTTTATTTGCAGTGCCGGGGATCAAGCTCAGGGCTTCTCACATGTAAGGCAAGTCCTCTACCATTTAACTATATCCCCATCCCTAAAAAAATTTAAACAACAAGAGAATTACATTAAATTGAATAGATAAAATCACTCCAATTCCCAGCACCCAAAAAGTTAGGATTAAAAATTTGAAAAAAAAAAAAAAATGAAGGTTCTACAGAATTTTCTAATTTCTAGAAGCCCAAAAAGGTTTGGGTGTGTACCAAAAATTTCTAACTTATTAGCAGATTTTTAAAAACTAGACTTATTTTATGTGTATGAGTGTTTTACCTGCATGTGTGTATATGTATGTATGCCACATGTGCGTCTGGTGTCCACAGAGGTCAGGAGAGAGCACTGATCCCCTAGAACTGAAATTGGAGATGGTTATGAGGCACCATGTAGGTGCCAAGAACTAAATCCTGGTCCCTTGCAAGAATAATAACTGCTCTTAACTGCTGAGCCATCTCATATGGGGCATCTCTCCTGCCCCATATATCATATTTTTGAGTAAATTATTTTGACTTCAAATTATCATTGGTAAAAACACAAATTCAGTTCTAACCTATTAAAAAGTAGCAGACACAGGGACTTGCTGACCTCTGAGCAGTGAGACTTGCTGGGCGTTGACCCCAGATGCCCCTTACCCCATCTCATTTACTCCAAGCAAGAAACAAAGAACAGGTGGAGCATAGATGGAAAAGGTGCGGACATTCTGAGAGCAGGGTCTCTAGCACTAGTGGCCATTTTAAGTGGCTCTTTATAACCCACAATTCCTAAAAGTGGGCACTCTCTTGGATTTTTCATCTGAAGCAGGTCTTCTGTGGGTGAGATGTATCACTGCTGTACACTGATACAGCGGTACCAGATTTCTGAAATCCTATGGCAATTCCCTTGTAAGCAGTTACTTTGATGGACTGTCATGAGATGGCACATTTCCTCCTCAGCCCCTCAGCCCTGACTCCTATTACTTCTGAGTACTCAGGTTACAAATATGATAAAATTGAAATAGCACAAGGCTCGCGTTAATGTTAAATGGAATGGCTCCTTGTACATGCAGAAAGATCCTGTGCAAAATTACTCTGGAAAGAACTTAGTTTGTGGAGCAACCAATAAGCTCTATTCTTTTTCTTCCACTTGGCATCTCTCTTATCATTCCAAGAATCCACCCATAAGCTATGTTTTGGCATGATGACAAATTCTCTCTCAGCTTAGTCAAGTGCTAATACCATTTTCCCTGTCCTGGGCTGTGATCTCTTCACTTCTTCATTTTACATTTTTAAGATTTTATTTTAAATTGTGTGTGTGTGTGTGTGTGTACACACACACAGGAGAGTATAGGTGCCCACAGAGGCCAGAGGAGTTGGATCTGTCTGGATCTAGAGTTACAGGACATTTTGAACAGCCTGGTGTGAGTGCTGGGAGCCAAATTCGGGTCCTCTGAAAGAGTCTCCATCTTCCCACCATTTCTTGAGCTCCAAGAAGCAAATGTTGGGCCAGTGAGATGGCTCAGAGGTAAAGGCACATGTCTCCAAGCCTGAGTGAGGATCAGAGTTCAATCCCTGGGGTATGCATGACATCATTCCACGAATGAGGGAACTGATTATGTCTCATACGCTGTTCTCTGACTTCTATACATGTGCCATGGCATGCACATGACCAAACACAAGCACACAACCTCCTGATATTATAGACAGAGTGAGCAAGAATGTTTCTATTTCTGCAATTGTTATCTTGTTCCATTTTTGTGTTTCTTATCTCCCAGAAACTGACTTCTTGTGCCTGGGAAGAAAGGCACCAAAACTCACTATTTTCTCATCCCTCTCCCCAGAATCCTACACAGCTTACTGGGCTTACTGTACTATTAACTTTTTGTTTTCTAAAACAAAAGCACTTGCTACAAATAATTTAACTATGCAGTAATTTGATTGGGAATTTCTGGGGGTTTTCTTTTTTATGTTGTTCTATATTTGATTAAACACATTGTTCTTAGGAACAGCCATGTTCAACACAAACATTTGGTTGCTAGGCATCCTAAATATTTATATTTATGAAGCTAAACCATATGAATACAGGAACTGAAACTGGAGCTCCCAGATTATACATCAATAAGCAAAATGGTATATTTTATTTTCAAAGATCATATACATTTTATTTTAGCATTATAATTATAGATATACCATGCTTGTATATAAAGTAGTCTTTCAAGTTCCTTTGACAAATTAATTTTTAAAAGAAATACTGCTCTGGGTATGTATGTATATATGATGTGTGTGTGTGTGTGTGTGTGTGTGATGCATATCTGTGTGTATCTGTGTGTTTCTGTAGGATGCATATCTGTGTGTGTGTGTGTGTGTGTGTGTGTGTGTGTGTGAGATGCATATCTGTGTGTGTGTGTGCGTGTTTGTGTGTGATACATATCTCTCTCTGTGTGTGTGGTGCACTTGAGGAGGTCCTCTTCTTTTTTCCACTGTGTTTGAGACAGAGTCTCTGTTGTTTTGACTTTGCCATGGACATGGCTCCCAGAGTTCTCTTGCCTCTGGCTACCATCTCATCGCAGAAACAGTAAAGTTCTAGACAGGTGCTACATGCCTGGCTTTATTCAAAACTCAGGATTTTGCGCAGCAAATGCTCAACTCGCTGAGCCATTTCGCCACCTCTGGGCATTAATGTCACTTTCTTGTCATTTGCTTCCCAATATTTCATCTTCATTTTCATAAAACATAGTCAGCATTTCAAAAGCACACTATTTTGAACTTAAAATTAGAAGTTTTAAGAAACAACAATTCAGAAACTTTAAATATTGTAGACAGCAAAGAAATGAATATAAAGAAAAAGTAATTACTTATTTGAACATCAAGAGAAATCACTCTTACATAGCTGGGTGACTTTCTATTACTTGATCCTAGCCAGAAGGTCAAGAAACAACTCCTAAGTTCTTTACTGAGGGACAAAAACACTTTACTGGGTAAAAACAGTGACAGGTCCTTCAATATGCAACTCAGGCCACAACACAAACAAGACAGGAAGGCACAGCAGGCCGTCACCTACACAACTGAACCACTGCCCACAGATGACACACTGGGTCTTCCCAAAGTCTGCGTTTTGTGGCACCTCAATGGGCAACCCTCTCTTGCAGCTGTTTAATCTTACGCCTTACATGAGCATTTCTTTACAGTTGTCCAGCTCCAGCACTGTCTTCTGAAGTCTCAACCCAAGTGTCTCTACTTGACACTGTAAATCTGAAACGACACAGCGTGTTCATTTCATTAGTACACCGGTGTCCAGGGGTTTTCGTAAACTCAGCCAAACTCTTCTCAAGTTTCTCTTCTGGTTTCCTTTTATTTGATTATTATTATGATCATTATTATTATCATTATCATTATCATTATTTTCTCAGACAGAAGTTTCTCTGAGCAGCCCTGGCTGTCCTGAAACTCTAGTCTGTAGACCAGGCTGGCCTCAAATTCAGATATCTGCTGCCTGCCTCTACCTCCCGATGCTGGGATTGGAGTCATGCACCACTACCACCTGGCTTCTGAAGTTTTCCCTTAGCTTCCAAAGAACAGCAAAGCTGTTCCTTCGACCTTGCCTGAACTGTTCTATGCAGCATTCCTGTAGCCCACTTAGCACCCGCATATCGCGCATTTCTGCCCCTTTCTGCCCCTTACTACATGCTAATTTGAAAACACCTAACAAGCTAACCTTTCTAATGTTTTCAAAGGAAAACTGTGTCGCTGCACACGCCATACCCTTCTGATCATGTGGCACATTTCTTAAAACCTTGGCTGTCTGAGCTTGCTCTTGTGTTCCTAAACCAACTGAGTCTTCTGGGTGGAAATGAAATAGACGAATCACTTTCCAGGCTCATCTCTGAGAGTTTGCTAACACTGAGGAGCATCTAAAAGGCATTGTAATAACTTTAAAAGACAAGAGGACACTGCGGGAAATTCGTTTCCACACAGTCTTCAACTGGGAAATTTTTAGGAAGTATTTGAACAGGATTATTCAAGAAGCCATGTCTAGTGTGTGTGGAATCTTGGTTTACCTGATCCTGTCATCACTAGGCTGCCCACGAGAGCTGAGATCTGCACCTAACTCCACTGACAGACTGTGGGTACTTAATGCCCTATGAATCATTAAGGTATGAAAGGAGACTACACACATGGACTAACCAGTTTATACACAAAAAAAACAAGGTAATCACAAAATTTTATGTTCTAGCCACCTTACGTATTCTAATATCCTACTTTTAATAGTAAACTTGAAATGTTTTATGCAGGCATACGCATGCACCAAACTTCTGTGCAAATCTGCAACACGCTTTATTTTTATTTTTTCACAATAAGCCAATTTCTCAAATCAGAAAGCAAATTCATTCCAAACAAATATTCTCATAGGAATTTTCCAGGCACTTATATAAACCTTTGTTTACCCCAGTGCTTTCAGTTACATTATTTTCTATTATTTTAATGAACATATAAAATTCTGTGTCTATCATGTACCACATGTTTTGAGGCATGTACACATTATAGAATGAACAAGTCAATGTTCTACAACAACACATGTACTACTCCAATACTTATTTTCTTGAGGTGCGAACACTTAATTTTTTAATTATGTTATTGACTATAATCATCATGTCGTCGTACAGCAGAATTCTTAAGCTTTGCCAACTAACTGAAATGTTTGTGTTCTCTGACCAACACCTCCTCACATTATTTAAGTTTATCCCTTCAAAATGTCAGACAGGTTCTATTTGTCTCATTTTTCAGATGAAGAGAAAAAAATGAGATCCTTTCTGAGTCCACTGTCCCATTCTTGCAATCAGGAAATCAGTCAGCCAGCATTAAAACTGACTGAAGATGTCTGTGCCTGGTGAGGGGAAGGCCCCTCAAAACAAGATCCAATTACAGACTTACTGATATTTCCGGGGTACACTTTTTGGAAGAGAAAATAACTTGAAATAACTAAAAAGATTTTAGTAAAAATCTTTTAAAACCCAGAAACCTTATTATAAACAGTATTACCATGCCGCTGTGTTATAAAGCTCACACACCGTCTGCAGGTTTTGACTCAGAGGCCAAAGAATGAAGGAGGAGGAGCTGGTGTTCACTGATGGCATACTACGTCCACGTGCTGACTCCTGCCTCATGTCATTTGTGGTCATAGTTAGCAGGAACAGGAAGCAGGTATTTTGATGTGTACAAGTGGGGAATGGAAAGATGAAAGTAATCAGCTTACTGAAGCTCACTCAGGAAGCTGTGAAGTGATCCACTGGTTCAAGCAGAGTTCTGCCCGATCCCTAAGTCTTTCTCGCTCACATTGACTTTTGAAACATAAAAGCCCCAAGGGAATATATTGTATTTGTCAAAGAAGTGTGGGGAACATTGTTCTAAGCCAGTTATAGTCTCTGAACTTTTAAAGAAGTATACTTTAAAAATGAGAAATATCATTTTGCTAATGAAAGATATGAAGACAAATTTGGTGACTTTGTGACTAATTTTATGGAACTGACAACAGAGAGAACAATTTTCCTTTCTTGTTGAATGTTTCTTGGTGTTTTTGCCAGGATATAATCCTAAACTAGATGAAGCATGGGATCTTAGCCCACATGATAAATTTTGTTATTATTTCCAAGTGGGGCTACAGTGAAAATTGAGTAGCTTTAAAATAAACTCTCAAAGAACTGGTACTTGGTATGTAAATTTTATGTAATTAATTCTCAATTACCTGAGAATTAGAATAGTAGATGCTAAAAATAGCCACTAATTCAAGGTCATTTGGGGAACACTAAAAAGTACTCTGAGGCTCACATTTGAATATACAGAGGCAGCACCGTTCCAGGATTTACCAGATTCAAACTAACGCAGACTCTGGCACAGGGCCCTGTGCAGGAACGATGGCAAAGCTCTCGTGCTTTCGGGGCTATTCTTGTCACCCACACGTTTCTCTTCTGGTCTCACTTTTAGAGGAAGCCCCGTTAACCTTTGGTTAACAGTGTAGAACCAGCAGAGACACTGCCCCCACGACTGTCTGCCACGTGTCTTATGACGGTTCTGAATATCGGTAAAGTAATAAATGCTTTACCTCGAAAAACAAGAAGCCATGAAGGTTGTCACACGAAGTAAACAGACAGAAATGTAAGCAATACCAACCAAGAAAACATTTTATTTACGTAGAAAAGACATCACATAGAGCTGAGTAAACATAACTCTTCGTGAATAACTCGAATGTAAAAAGCCCCCCGGTGTGTTATTAGGAGTTGATTTATACGTTTTCATGGCTGCTTTTCATTATTTGGTTGCATTTTTCTAAAATCAGGAAATGCTAGGGGTTATTTTAGAAACAGAAACATAGGATGTGTCTCTGTGGTTCTGAATGATGGCGAGCATCCCACAGGCTTATTAAAGGTTCTGGTAGACCAGCAGGGTCCTTTGTTTTCTGAAGCAGAAAGCCCAGTTCCTGTACTTAATAAATAAAGAAACACAGTCAGGATAAGCAGCAGAGAGTCTAAGCCACCTGCACAAAACAGCTCCTTCAGTTTCTGAGGCAAGGAGTTCTTAAATAAGTGTATTGTTCTGTGCAGTCTTTCTCTATACTCAAATAAATCCAACTCCAATTTTCCGTCATTCAGCATGACATTGGATTATGAGGCAAAAGGCCCCGAATGACTACCAAGAGAAAGGAGGCATTGGCTTTAAACACCACGCAGATGTAAGGCGGAACCCATGGACACAATCCAAAATTTACAACAGCACATTCTACTGCGATGTGACTGCGCTCTTTGCAGATATTAAATAAGAAGCAAATGATTTTAAATGAACAAAATCAAAAAGCGCTCTTAGCCTCTCTTCATAGGAAGCAGCTGCTTGCTGGATAGCATTACACAGGCACCAGATTTGCAGTAATTAGTCATTTGAAAGAATCCTGTGATTCTGAAAGGCTTTGAGAAACTGCACATACAAAAGGTATTCACGGCTAACTATTTTATAGGAAGATAGAAAACTTTAATAGTCACTTGGAAGGCATAATAATAGGCATAAGACAATATCAGAGAAAACAACAAATACATCTCACAGGGTAGAAAGAAGTTTCAAGCTTAAAAACCCCTAATAAAGAAATCACATACAATCTTAAATTCTGGTTCAAAGTGCTATTTGGAGAAAAATATATAACTCAAGGTTCAAGCAGCAGGATAGAAGAATAAGCAGGCACAAAGGCATCCAGAGACGCAGGGTCAGAAAATTTAAATTCCTAATGTTTGATTTGACAGCTGCAGTTCTTAAGATGACCTCACTGATGACTGAGTAACAGAAACTTCCTCTCAACACATTAAATGAATTTCAAGCACAAAAAACCTCAGTGGCTGTAATTTTTTTTTAATGTTAGAGGTAAGGAAACATGAACTAACTCTGAACCTTCTAACACGATTTAACACTTAATAGTCAGAGGTGCTGTGCACGCGTTCTAAAGCCACACTACCTGGCTCTGCTTCTTCCAGTCTGCACAGACTCTCAGCCTTCAGCGACTTCACACCTGCACAGAGGAGGGCAGTGACAGGTACACGCAAGCATCGCCTACATGCCTCCTACTGCTGTGCTGGAGTTACTCTGCTCTGAAGTTCATCACTTCCCACCTAAGACCTTGCTCTTGTGTGTGGGCACGGGGTCATAGGTTATCGTCTTCTTATAAAAAGAGTAAAAGTGGGGGCTCTAATTAGTGTCTTTTCCTTAACAACTTCTCTTGGGGGAACTAAGGTAAAATGTTAACATTTGCTAAATACAAGTAACAGGATCACACACATTGGTGATTTTCTTTCTGTGTTTGAGAATTTTTATGGATACATATTGTTTAGATAACGGCCTTGTTTGCAAGAGTCACAGATGAGTATCTTCTACATCACAAAGGCTAATCAGTTCTGTTCTGTGTATCCAGGTACAAAAGAAAGCAAAGAGCAAGGGAGAAGAAAATCTGTTAGGAAGAAGGATGGAATGAGGTTGGGACAGCAAATAAAACACACTGTTCGATCTTACGGATGGGAGATGGAGAATTTAACTTAGTTGGAGGGCAAATGTTAACAAGGAAGGGTATTTTTGTTTTGCTTTGAAGACAGGTGATATTGAGACATGTTCATTTGTATTCTAGAAGGCATCTGTGCTGTGAATTTAGTGTATGACTTATATGTGACAAATATGTATGATTTAATGTAACTTATAAGTGACAAAATTATACTTCTTGCAGGTATTACTAAAAACTACACTAACTGCCTGGGTTTTAAGGACTCCGTGTGGCCTGACAAAAATGAAGATGCAGGATAAAGAACAGCAAAGAGGAGAAAGGCTGCCCAGGCTGCTGAGATGTGACCAGGGCTGGGATATAGTGGTATCCAGACACAAGGGCAGTGCGGGCTGTGGAGACAGAGGCAGAAGTGGGAAATGGATATGAGGCTGAGATTCTCCCTTAGTGTCCTGGAGTGAACAGCCTGGGAACATACGTCTCCAACACCGCCCGAGCAAGAGACAGCCTGGGAAGGAACGTCTCCAACACCGCCCGAGCAAGAGACAGCCTGGGAAGGAAAAGTGCACTGCCCAGGTTGGTGCAGTCTTGCAGCTTCTGACAGATGTGGCTGGGAAAAGACCACGAAGTGGCAAAGAGGAGAGCGCTGAGTGGACACCTTCCATACCCACAGAGCCACGGTCACAGAAAAGAACCCTGTCAGGAGCTCTCAGCAGGACATACTGAATAACTTGGTTGGATCACTGAGACTCACAGCCCTTAGACCAGCCCAAGCTTCAGAGACTGCTACAAAGACTGAACCCATTTTGTTTTAATTTTTATTTTTATTTATGCTTTTCTTAAAGCTTTGTTTAGTGGCTCTGTTTAACAAACCTGTGTCTCAACTAAACAGGTGCTCAGGACCTTCCTTTCTCTCTACCCACTCTGTAATATTGTCTCGATTACCTTCTAGTCCCATACACGTCTCCTCTCGTTTACACTTCATTCACTCTTTTGCCCCTTTCCCGTCTCTTCCTTATCTTATGACTTAATTATTAATATTTAGCTCTAAAAATTGTAAACTACATTTCCCCCAATCAGAATCTCACATTGATATATCTGAACCATACGGGGGACACACATGAAGGGCACAATGTCTTCTATTTAGCATCAGGACTCCTGGCCAATCCCTGTTTACTGCAGGTGCTACTCCCTATAAATTCAAGTGAGGACAGCTTACCACGAAGACTCATATGAAGTGAAACAGAAAGAGTAGGGACATAGGAAGAATAAAGAATAAAAACTGTAGGACATAGCGATCCTGACAGAGGTACAAAGCACAACAAGAAACAGAGACCACAAGAGAAAAGGCGCCTCTACCCATTCATGAGCACACAGCTCCTCACGCTAGAGACCAGAACTGAGCATTAGAAAAGTAAGATTGGTGAAATGCAAGACAAGGATTCTATTTTTAAAATGACCCAATGACCACAGGAAACACTCAAATTAGCAAATGAATAAAGAAAATAAATTCAGGATGCAGGTAAAAATGTTAGCAAAGAAAATAAAATAGTCAATAATTTGAACAAGAAATTTTTTTTTAAATGGAGCAAAAATTCAGTAAGAAAATGAAGATTTTGAAAAAGAATAAAAGAAAAACTGAAGCATCAACCAAGGACGTTGGCCCTGACTCCGTCCCCCACATAATCCAAGATGGCGATGGGTCACAGAAGGAGAGCCAGACATAAGTTCCAGCCTCACACACACAGGCCTCTGTACCAGAAATCCCTCCACAGCACCCTACCTCTTCTCAAAATAGCCTGCCATCTCCTCTCCTTTGTTCTCCTCCCAGTCAATCAGATACAACCACTCCAACCCTTCTCTGACTGTCTCTCCCCTTCTTCCCTTCCCTCTAGGACCCTTTAAAACCCACCACTGGCCCTCAAGGCAAAGGCTGTCTCTACTCTATCCAGAGTCAGTCCTTTGTCCCCTGTCCCTTGTCCTTTGTCCCTCTGGGGCAAATACATCTCCTTTGTGCTAAGAATTTGGTGTCTGTGCTGACTCGGGGCTTTCAAAGGGGATGGGGGAAGCACAGCAGAAAGCATTTTTTAAAAGTCAGAGGACACACTCCAGCCAGGAAAGCAGGGAGGCTAACTGCAGAGCTTCATCTCTTCCTCCAATCTGACCCTCCCCCTTGCCCCAGGTCTTATCCTAAGCTCTGTAGCAGACCACTTGCTGCAGCTCCCTTCCTCCCTTCTCCCATCTCCAGTGGATCACACAGCTGGCCCCCACCAACCTTCTCCTCACTCATGGCTTTATCCTAGTCCCCAACAGCAGCAGGCACTCCAGCCAGGGAAACAAATGGTCTGGCTGTGGATCTTCACAACCTTACTCCCTCCTCTCCTCCAAATCCAACCCCTCAGTCTCATCCTCATCTCTTAGTGGACCACCCCTGTGGGCTCCCCTACTCTCTGCCCCATCTCCAGGGGGTCAGGCAAATCTCCCACCTTTTGACTCATCCTGTTATCCCCGCACCCAGCTCCAGCAGGCTGTCACTAGGAACCCATCAGCCAAGCCTGACTGCGAAGCAAGTACACCAGTGAAGCAGGTGGGCGAACTTCAGATCATCAGTCTCCCTCCTCTCCTCCATATCCAGGTCCCACTCTCATCCCCAGCTCTGTAGCAGACTACCTGGTGTGGCCTCTCCTCACTCCAGCCCCATTTCCAGGGTACTAAGCAGAGCCTGGTGGAACACCCTGCCTTCCTCCCCCCTGCTTATCCTCAACAGCCCCTCCCTCCTTGCCCATTGCCATTCCTAAGTGTCAGCTCCCAATACCTAGCCAAACGTTTTACCTGGAATCCCCAGTACCCATTCCTCTCTGGATCCCAGAAGAATGTCCTACAAGGTAACACACAGCCACCACATTCCTAAGAGCCAGAAAGGGCAACAGAAAGCAAGGAACAAATCTCCTACTCAACAAAAACAAGACCAGTTATCAGGACCTAGAATTACAAACTTCCCAAACTCAGATGCCTAGAGATATCAGCATAAAAACACAATAAACAGCCAGGACGATATCTCTCTACTACAGTCCAGCAACCCTACTGTGATAGCTCCTATCCTACCACAATAGGCCCTGAGTATTGCAACATAGCTGAAACACAATAAAAAGATCTTAAAATAGCCTTTATGAATATGATAGAGGCCCTTAAAGAGGAAATGAATAAATTCCATAAGGAAATCTATGCAAACACAAACAGTGGAAGGAAGTGAATAAAACAGTTCTAGACCTGAATACGGAAATAGAATTGACAGAGAAAACCGAAAGTGAGGGAAATCTGGAAATAAAAAACCAGGAATTCAAACAGGAACCTCTGAGGCAAGCCTCACAAGCAAAATACAAAAAAACTAGAAGAGAGAATCTCAGGCATTGGAGACATGATAGAAGAAGAAGACGGGTATCTCCATCAAAGAAAATGTTAAGTCTAAAAAACTCCTAGCACAAGACATCTAAGAGATCTGGAACACTATGAAAATACCAAACCCAAGAATAACAGGAATAGAGGAAGGAGAGGAAACCCAGGTCAAAGTCAGAGAAATTGCTTCCAACAAAATCACAGAAGAAAATTCCTGTAACCTAAAGAAGGTGCTGTCTATTAAGGTACAAGAATCATAGAGAACACCAAATAGACTGAATCAGAAAAGTAGTTCCCCATGACATATAATAAAACACTAAACATAAAGAATAAAAAAGAATACTAAAAGCTGCAAGGGGAAAACACCAGGTAACAAAAGACAGACCTATTTGGACAGTGATTTTCGACATCCTAATGCTGTGATCTTCAATACAGTTCCTCATGTTGTGGTGACCCCAAACATACATACAATTCTTTTTGTTCCTACTTCATATCTGTAATTTTGCTACTGTTATGAGTCATAAATGTAAATATCTGATGTGTAGATGGTCTTAGCAACTTCTGTGAAAGGGTCATTGGACCCTTAAAGGTATCCAACCCACAGGCTGAGAACCACTGTATTAGAACAACACCTGACTTTCTCAGTAGAGACTCAAAAATCCAGAAGGACTTGGAAATTAAGTTCTCAAGTAAATTGGTGGATCTATTAAAAAAAAAAAGTCACCCTGAGTGAGGAAACCCAGACCCACAAAGACAAGTATGGATGTACTAACTTATAAGTAGATGTTAGCTGTTAAGTCAGTGATTACCAAGCTATACTCCAGAGAACCACAGGGAGGGGCAGATAAATCTCCCAAGAAGAGGGAAGTATAATAGATAGTTACAGATGGATGGGGCTGGGGGGGTGGGGTGACTGGAACAGGAGCATCAAGTGGAGAGGAGGAGTGAAAAGGGAATAAGGGAGGGAACCCGGGGAGAGACAGCTAAAATTAAATGCCACGTGAGGGTCACATGGAAACTGGATATGGTAGATGCTCCGTAAAATACATGCATATATAAAGACAGAGCCCAACTAGTCATTTCTAGTCACCAAATGAAGCTTCGAGTCCCAGGACTAGGTTACAGTTAGGTGAGTTGTTGGCCAAAGGGATATCCCATAGTAACCTCCAAACAACTCAGGCTGCTGCCAACACTACAGGTTGCTCTCCACAAACTGACAGCAAGGCCCCAGTGCTGAAGGAAACACCCATACAACTCATTAAATGGGAGAAGTCAAGCTGGTGCCTACATGGAGCCTTCACCACTATGTTCTAGCATCTTTAGTATAGGAAGGTACTCTGCATGCTACCAAAGGAGAAACATAAACACCAAGCCAGCCACAAAACCATAGATAGACAATGGTGTCCTGCCTACAAGACATGCTAGTGCAATGGTGGACAAACTTTGTGGGAGTAACCAACCAGTGCCTGTTTGACTGACAGCCTGCTCCATGAGATAGAATCATTTCCAACACTGCTTAGGTGACCAAGAACCTGACACTAGATATATCAGAAACTTAGGGTAAAACCAAATAATATTGTTCTAAAAAACTTTAAAAAAACAACCAAACAACAACAACAAAAAGTAGCAATAAATTTATTTCTAATGAAATTCTGCTACACACATAGATCAGTGCCTTGGTCAGCCATCAGCAGGGAAGTTTCTTCCTGAAACAGGTGGGAATGGAATGTCTCCATCGATCATATATATATATTAGTACACCTACTATGGTAGCTCAGAAGATAAGACAAGGAGGCGCTTTCATAGGTGCAAACCCTGCCAGACGTCAACAAAGGGAACCATTATCATGGCAAGCACTATTTTATTGATACCTAAGGTCCTCAGGTGTTCTATTGATATCAGGTTGCAGATCATGAGGAATCAAACATCTTTTACATAAGCCAACACCTACAAACAATACGAAATGTCAAGGCCTAGGCAGCACTTCCCAACAGTGTACAAACAACCATTTTAAACATAACTAAAAATAAACTTCTCCATCATATATCTTCTCTCTTTTTACCATTCAGGTGCTTTGCATATATATTATGGCTTCCAGCTTAGTGATTTTATGGGATTCCTTAGTGTGCAAACAAATGGGTCTCTGTTTCGTGTGCCTTCTCTTAGGTTCTTTTTCCTCTGTTTTATCTAATTCCGATGTGTTAGTTTTTGTTGGATGGGAGGGGAAGTAGAGAGATGTTTGAAAGAGTAGAGGGAGAAGAAATTGTAATCAGAACATATTATGTAGGAAAAAAATCCATTTTTCAATAAATGGAAAAGAAAAAGTAAAAGGACAGAAATAAAACCACTAAACAGAAGCTTCAACCAACCTGACATAGCTGTTCTGATACCTGAAAAAGTAGATTTCAAGTCACAATGAAGAGATAAAGAAGGCAACTACATATTAATAGAAGTAACAATTTAACAGGCACCTGTAACTATTATAAACACTATGCACCAAATGTTGGGGAACCCAATTTTTAAAAATGAGCTATGAAAGATCGTCCCTGACACAGAGATAGTTTGAGAGTTATGTACACCATCCTTACCTTTAGAAGTCTTCCAAACTAAAAATCAACAGTGAAACTTCAGAGCTAAACTATAGAGAGCTACAAAATATATTCCACCTAACAGACATAGAATACACATTTTCCATGGGCCCATGGAACCCTCTCTAAAACTGATCACACAATAGGCCATTAATAGTTCCTTGTATCGTATCAGATCATGGTAGGATAAAGCCAGACACCAACAGCAAAAGAGTACACAGAAACTACTTGTAGGGAAGCAGATGAGACCCTAAAGAGCCAAAGCAACTCTAAGCAGAGCAATGCTAAGAGGTACCTCACAAAAAAGACAGTGGAATCGAGGAGAGGGCCCAGAATAAACCCTCATCTGGGGTTTATTATTAGATGGTTTAAACATCCATCTAATTTTTGATAACACATCTCAGGGAAAAGTCTTCCACAAATGGTGATGGAAAGCTGGACATCCACATGCAGACTGAATTAGATCCCCAGCTTCCTCTCTGCACAAAAGAATCAGTGAGAAATGAATCACAGACTTTAGTTTAGATGTTAACACCAGCTATACACCTGGGCAAAGCTGTGGACAATGACTACAACAGCACAGGAAATAATCCCCCAAGAACTGGCAAATGGGTCACGTGAAATTAAGAAGCATTTCCATAGCAAATGAACAGAAGAATGGTGAGTCAGCCCCTATGATGGAGATAAAACCCTTGTCAACTAGCTATATATCACAATGTATAAGGGTTAAAAACTGAGATATACAAAGAACTGCAAAAGTGAAACACCAGATTTCAAGCGTTCTAAAGATTGGGCTACTATACTGAATAGAAAGTTCTCAGAATAAACATGAATAGCCAATAAATACAAGAAAAAATGTTTAATATCCTTTGCTATCAGGGAAATACAAATTGAAACTACTTCGAGATTCCATGTATTGTGGAGAAGTGAGCCAGAATATTAACTGAAAACATTTACAGCATTTAAAAAAACAAAAAATGGAGAAGTAGAGTTGATGATAGGTGTAAGGCAGAGCAGCTCAACCCTAAAGCTGTGGAGACTTCCAAACAGTCACTCGATTACCTGGGTGAATCAATGCTCATGATCCAAGTACTCACGGAGATCCCTTTTGTGCAGGGCTGATTCCATGCCACGGCATGGATCAGGTGGACTGCACCTCCAGCTGCACAGGGCACTTCAGTCCTTCTGTCTTGTGCAAGGATGCCAGTAAGACCGGCAAAGAACAGGAACCACTTTTCAAAACAGGGCTTTCATGCCACAGAACTGCTCTGAGATATTTGCATTCTAAAAGAGGTCAGTCACACACATTTATATAAAGTAAAAAAGCAAAAATACCTTTGCTGCCATTTTAAGACGGAGATATTCTCAGGCAATACTTACAGATATGTAAAAAGTTAGGTATAAGAAAAGTTAACATGATATACACAGGAAAAAAATGAAAGCAGCTGACTAGTAACTGGGTAACAGTAGGGAAGTTACAATTCATCTAGAGAGCAGAATAGGGTCTGGATGAGGTGGTGCAGTACTTGGAAGGTAGAGGCAGGCAGATTTCTGAGCTTGAGGTCAGCTTGATCTACATTGGGAGTTTCAGGCCAGCCAGGGCTACATAATTAAGACCCTGTCTCTGAAAGGGTCAGGGGAACTCAAGAGATGGCTCACCGGCTGTGAGCACTTGCTGCTCTTGCAGAAAACTCAAGTTCAGTTCCCAGCACCCGTATGGCAGCTCATAATTACCTGTAATTCCAGTTCGAGGTGGGGGGAACCTGACACCCATTTCTGACTTTTAAGAGCATCAGGCATGCACATAGTACAGACACACAAGCAGGCAAAACACTCAGACACATGAAAATGAATCTATAAAAACAAAGGAAGGAAGAACAAAATAAATTCTATGAATATTTTTGACATGAAAGATTGCATAGCTGAAAATGATAGGTATTATAAAACTATTATATAATATATGTATGTCTAGAAGAGTACACATGAAATGCCCATAGTTGTGTATGAATGATTAATTTTTCCACTAACAGTGAGCATATCTTATTTTGGTAATAGGAAACCAAACAATCACATTAAAGTGCCTTAACACTAAACCATCTTCTAATTCACCCATAGCCTGTGGGTGCTTCTGGGAAGCCTTGCCCTTGTCTACTGTGAGTCTCACCATTCCCTAGGTGGAGGTGTGAGTGTCTTGGGGTGTATGAGAGTGGAGAAAGGAGCTGGCCTACGCATGTACGTGTTAATTCATCCCTTTCTCCTTTTTACTGTAATGTAACCTTACCAATTCTCCCATGCGCCTGTTGATGTGAGTTCCTGGTTACAATGGACTGTAACCTGGAACTGTGAACTAAAATAAACCCTTTCTTTCTTAAATCACTCTCATCAGTGTATTCTATCACACCACCAACAACAAAAAAGAAACTAAGACAACAGTTAGCAATTAGCTAGTGAAAGAAACAAGGGGTGTGATGCAGCTAAAGAAAAGGCAGAGGGAGCAGAGAGGACATGATCTGGGCCCAGAAGGGGAAACTGTGCTGGAGATGAAGAACGGGAGGCAGTTATGAGATGGCACACGGGAGAAATACACTAGAAAACAAACCAGTGTTACTACTACTTTAAGGGAGAGAAACGAGCATGGAAGGATCTATCCTAAGGAGAAGATGCTGATGCTTCTTGCAGAAAATTCTTCACGATCCAGATATTCATATGATGGAAAAACGCACAGAATAAAGATCACCTTCAAATGAAAGCCCAGTGTTGGAAGCAAACGAAACAAACATTACCTGCTGAGATTTCAGTGCCAGAGACCAAACAGTCTGTACAGAGACCTCTCAGCAGACTTCACATCTCAGTGGTGGCCTCATTCAAAAGAGAAGGTCAAGAGGCTTAGTCTAGTTGTCTGGCTTGCAACTTGACTAGAGAACAGGGGAACACTGTGTATGTGTGTGAAGGTGGTTCCCCTACTTTGGGACATGGAAGCAAGCAACTGATAGTATTCCAGAATGAAGCTACTCTTTTAAGGGATGCTGAATTTACAACTAAGTGATCGCAAGTTCCTTAGTGTTTTGGTACAAAACCAGCACTTTCCAGGGACTGGGGATGTACGTAGATGGGGAAGTGCTTAACTAACCTGTAATCCAAAGGAGTGGAGAAAATTACCACTTTTCCCTTTTATTAGAAGTAGAGCTTACCTACTGAAATGGGAACCCAAGTGTTCAAAAGGAATCGTAAAGGTTGGTCATGTTACCCAACACACTTGTTCTGAAAAATTACACCTTGCAGGTAAGGTCACAGTGCAACTCTGTTCAAAGCCGTCTCCTGCTTCCCCACAGCTGATGACTCAGGATCCGGCCTTTTCTCCATGAACCGCGCCACTCTGACTTTCCCACTCAACTAGAGGAGTAAGGAACACAGTGTTTGCACATACTTAGGGATGAAACACACAAACACTATGCTAGCACACAGGACAGACCATACATTGTATGATTCTATTTTTTAAAATGGTCCAGAATAGGCAAGCTTACAGAAAGCAGATTCGTGACTGGTGCAGTTGTGGGTACAAGAAATGTAAAAGGAGCGACTGCTAATGTCTCACGGGCATATGTGACACACGTGCTGTGTGCGCTGTGCGCGCTGTGTGTGCACACGCGCACATGTCCTGGGGAGGTGTGTGCGTGCCACAGCATATATGATGTGTGGAGGTCAGGGAACAATTCTGTGGATTTCGTTCTCTTTTTCCACCTTGTAGAGTTCTAGAAATCAAATTCCACCCCTTAGGCTTCGTGGCAAGCTCTTTAACCCACTGAGTCATCTTGATGACCCTCAAAGTTTCTTTAAAACAAAAAATTTTTAGATTTATTCATTTTATTATTTTATGTATATGAGTATTTTTTCCTGAATGTATGTATGTGCACTCCATTCATGTCTCATGCCCTTGGAGGTCAGAAGAGGGCATCAGATCCCCTGGGTCTGGAGTTAAGGATGGTTGTGAGCTGCCAGGTGGGTGCTGGGCATTGAACCCGGGTGCTCTGCAGAGCTGCAGTGCTCTTAACCATCTCTCCAGATCCTCAATGCTTTTTTGAGAAAATGATGAAAATGCTCTAAAATGAGTTCATAGCAATGGTCACACAATTCTGTGCATAGCCTAAGATCAATGAATTGCACACCTAAAATGAGTGAATTTGAAGACATGTAAATTATACCTCAATAATGCTATTCTTAAAACATTTGATTAGGATGTTCAACTACGTTATGCAAAACAACCTCGTTTAAATGGCTGTGTTGTTTATTATACCAAACAGCTCACTAAAAAGTTTCAAAGTTTTTTCACTTGAGGTAAATCTGAAAGTTGATTAAATAGATTTAAGGAGAAATAACAATGCTGAAATGATTTATCTGAACTGTGTCTTCCAGTATTTGTGACTGCTGACAAAAAGCTGAGGATACTTTATTCTACCAGGTGGAGGAAAATCATTTAAGTGGACTGATTTGTAGGTCATAATGACCTCTGAGAGAACTATAATCAATTGAGATAAATTGTTCATTTTGGAAGTAATATTAGTGTGTACTAAACGTAAAATTACAAAACTCATGAAAATAAATCTTTTTAAAAAGGAAGCTAAGAATTTAGTTTTCAAATTTTCATTTTACATGTTCATTTTTTCTGAAAAAAACTAAACCTTAGCATAAAGATTAGGCTGACATTCACAGCCCATCATCAGTCTTACAATTGTACAGACCAGAATTAACATAAGCATTTAAACATGAGGAATGCATATTTCAAAAGATAAGCAAAGGAAAATGATGGGAGAATAAGGTTAAAAGTTTTTTATGTAAAAAAGTAATCATCATAGACACTATATACTTGAACTAGAGTTGAAAATGTTCAATGGCATCTTAAAAGAAAAAAGGGAGCACAAATACAAATACTTAACTTTGGAAACAAAGAAACTGTGTCAGAGCTTGAAACAAATCAGGCCCCAAAAGGGCTGACCAGGCTGCAGTCCCACTCACACACTCGCCAAAGACAGACGGCATGTCAGAGAGGTGCCTGCATGGTGTACAGCAAAAGTGAATTCTGAAAGTAAGAGATACAGAGAAAATGGGGCTTTAATTGGGAAGCAGGGAGGGAGGGTAATACAGAGGGAGAGGGAGGCAAAATATAAGTAACACTAAAGATGCTTGAAAAGCCATAGGTAAACATTCTATAGATACACCAGGTGCATACACACACACACACACACACACACACACAGCATTTACATGGAGTTACGCCACATTTCTCCCCACAAACCATAGACTATTTAACAAAAATCCCTGTGCCAGGCATAAGAGACTGCCTGAAGACTAGGTTAGGAGAGTCCATGAGACACCCCCAGATAACAGGTAATGCTATGGCCTTTGCCTACCAGAGCTCAAAGGTAAAACCCTACTGCTGAAGATGCTGCAGAGTTTGGACAAGGATTTGGAGAAACTGAGCTGGGACTGACCTGGAAGAGTCCAAAGGAGGAAAGAAATTGATGGTCCTACCCAGCTGTAAAGTCTATACATAGGTGCAATAGTGGCATTTTTATCCTGCAACAACAACTGTCTGATTGGATTTAAGGCCCAATCAACAGTATTCATGTCTGATACTTATAAACCTAGCCAATTATCTGTGGTTGGAGAAGTCATAAGTCCCAAAAGAGAACTCTCTATTGCCATTTTCCTAAACCAATGTAATTTTAACTGTATTCTAAATACTTACCCTTATACCTAAGGATAAGTGTAGGCTTCACCCCTCATCAAAAAAAAAAAAATCCTTTTGCAACAGATGGAGACTGTTACAGAGATCCAAAACTTCTCAAAATGCAGAGAGAAAGTGGCCACAGGGTGCCCACACACAATTGACACATCTACAATGCAAATCCTACACTTAAGGCTCAGGGATCATTATGAAAGAAGGGGCAGAAAGACTGTATAGCCAGAAGACCAGGACGCCTGCTTCTAGATAGTATCTTCTCGACATGACAGGGAAACTACACGCATGAAATCTCAACAATATGGTTGCCCAAACAAGATCTGCACAATGGCAAAACAGTTGACTTGCTAATGTGGGTGGGGAAAATTTCATGAGGCTCCACCCCTAAATGAGGGGCTTCAGGTTGTCAATGGCTGGCTGTTGAGAGAAGCAGAATCAGCTTTGTCAAGGGATGAGCACCACAATAGCTTATCTAATCCCAGGTAGTTAGCCATAAACACATATACCTATGAGCAACAGCAAATAGACACGGTAAGTTTTATGTGTACACACATATGCATGTGCATTCACATACACACACACACAGACACACACACACACATATTTATAAATGAAGAGGCCAACAATTTGGGACAGAGTAGAGGTGATGTGGGAGGAGTTTGAGGGGGGAGAAAGAAGGGTGGAAATACAGTACTTGTGTATAAAATTCCCCCTAAAAGTAAAAACAAAACAAAACAAAAAAACAACTAAATAAAAAAGAAATATGGGACTAGAAGATATTAGAAGAATTTTTCCAAACATATTTATAAGAAAAATAGTGGTAAAATATTCTGCACAGGTTTAAAAACTCAGACTACAACATGTAAACCTATGAAGAGGAAACTTGAGAATACAGGATCACTGAGAACATGGATGACAAACTGAAGAATAGAAACAGAGGTGAACTTGTCTCAGAAGGAAGCTTGTTGTGATACTTAGCACTCACAGACGGTTCTGCAACTGTGATGCTGTATAAGCTACTTCCTGGAAGAAGTATAAACGTGCAAATGTGTTTTTAGTTTCCTGTACAAATATATATGTACAAATGTCGATATACATACATGCAAAGGCTTTTAAGGCATATATATGAACAAACAATACACACATTCTTGATGACCTCCTTTCGATATAAACTGCATCGCGGTACACATGTAGGCTGTACCTCTTACTTTCCTTGCCTGACACAATGGTTTGCTCTGCTCTTACACTGCATGGAAACCACTGCCTGCGTGGTTGGTAAGTTCTCTAACCAGTAACCTAGTATACAGGCTACTGTTGCTGCTGTTGCTATGCTTCAAGAAATAACTGCACACCTGCATCTACTATTTTATCTGCTACGGGGGACACTACAAGTTAATTCCAGAATAGAACTACAATGTCAAGGTGGGGGTGCATTTGTAATTCAGAAAGATACAAACTACTCTTGGGAACTGCATCAATTTGCAGTGCCCCTAGTAATATATGAACATGTCTCACCAGGCCAACTGCCTGTTGCATTTTAGGCTTCTGTTAATATATTTAAAACTGGTACATGAACTGCTTTTCTTTTCTTTGATCTTATTTAAAATACTTAACTTTGATAGTGCCTTATTTTGAGAGAAGAAATGTTGCAACTGAGCTTTAAAACATAGATCCTGAGAGGATCTATTATTCATACATTAAAGAATCTCACAATGATTTACATTTTCAGCATTTTTATATTTCACTTATTTATTTATTTATATTTATATTTTATATTTATATTTTCAGCTTCTGGCTGATAAATTCCATAAAATTACTTTTGTGCTACTTATCCTTATATGTTTTTCCTGTGTCTCTCTCAGCTAGAATATCAGAATCTGGTCCCGGCAGTGTCCAGGAGTCTCCACCCTGGCTGCCATCCACTGCAGCAGTTCACGGTCAGGGAGATAGTCTGGTTGATGACAGAAGAATGTCATTGCTGGAAGGAACATCAGAGCAGCTCTTAGGCAGAGCTTGCTGCCACAGGCCTGCTTTTCTAGTTCATAAATCAAAACTGTGCACTGGAATGACATATTTCAGGCCCCAGGTATAAAAACGTTCATTTGAATACAACTGTATTCATTCAATTTAGAAATGAAATGTTCATTCTTATCATAAATCAGTAGCAAAAAAAGGAGCTTAAACTATTACCCACCTTCTTCCCAAACCTTTCATAACACACCTGAAAGTTACACGTCCAGACTCAGCTCCCTTCTTTTAAGGCAGCCATGCATTTTACAAAGCTGGGGATACAACGTTCTGAAATCTGCTTGCCTAAATCTTAAACATCTGATCTTAATTAAAGTCACTAGAAAGAAACAAACAAGATAAATTACCTTTTCTGTATGGAAACCCATTAAGAGATGGTGGCACCTTTCTTATAAATGGCACACATCTCCAGTCCCTCCAAAGTCCTCAAATAGATGATCTCCAGACTTCAAAACGGCAATTTCCATTGGGAAGAGAATTCAGTACTGTACATATGGCTTCAGTTACAGACCAACTATCAAATGAAGTGCTACATTTAATTTCCTTAATCTGGCCTCTGTCACAGTTAAGACATACACTATCTTTGTTACTTACTAGCTTTGTAACCTATTACAAATTACTTCACTTGACTAATGCTCAATTTCTTCACTAGTAACAAGAGCAGAATAATGATAATTAATCCCTGGAACGATTTGAGAATGAAATGGAGTAACAGATAATGCTTAAGGAATGATGGGCAAATAGCTAGTGCTCAGTAGATGTCAGAAACTATCAGGCATGGTGAGTGTGAGCAGCTGAGAGGGGCTGCTAGGGACAAAGCCTGGCTTCAACAACATCAGAGTGGACAAATTTGGAGAGGCTGTATTTTATATTTCAAAGGAACTTATAAGAACTCATTATGTGCTCAGCAAAAAACAATGTTGTTTTGTTTTTACTCACGTTTTGTAAAAAGTATTATATCAATATTCACAATCTAAAGAAGCTCGTTGCATTCCTTTCCTCTAATCCCTTTGGCTAGTTTTGAGAACACAGTTATTTTAGCCTTGTAGAATGAATTGAGAAATACACTCAATTTTTATTTGTTTTGAAAATATTATGTAATGGCTGGAGACTTAGCTCAGTACTACAGCATCTGCTTACTAAGCACTCCTTGCATTCAGTCCCCAGCACAGAAAACGAATTTGTAAAGTTAGGATCTACTCTTTTAAAGTTTGGTAAAATTCGCTTACAACAATTTTTTGTCCTGTCCTCTGTGAGAAGACACTGGTTCTCTTTTTAAGTTATAAGACTTTTAGCTCTTTGGATTAAGTCATAATAAGATAATTTTCTTATTTTTCCTTTTTTAATGTGTGTATAGTGTGCAAACATGTTGCATGTGCATGGTGCACATGTATAGGTATGTGTGCATGTGCATGTGTGCATGCTGATGCCCAAGGCTGATACCAGGAAGCTGAGGAGAGGAGAGTCTTTGCTTGTTGAGCTATGGGAAAATCATGAAGAGAGCTCCAGATTCTAGCTGTTGTGAGTCAGAACTTATGCCAGGATGGACTTTATTGATGCAGCTGGCTCTGAGTTGTCCATGTTCCTGGATGTAACCTCTCACCCATACTCCTGTATATAGAACAAATAAAATAATTGCTCACCAATTGGATTGTTTAGGTCTACCATCAGAATATTCCCTATTCAGGGTGAGTAGTTATGCATCACTCCCAAGGAAGAGTGTCAAACAACGTATCCAGGCTGTACCATGCTAACTGTTCACTGCTCTTAGATCCACAGTAAGGCAGAGAAAAAAAATAAGAAAAAAATGTGCAGTTTGTTGAGAAAATAAGAGTTGACAAGTTTTTATCTGGGGACAAGGCAGATGTAGTTGTTTAAGAGAAACTGAACTAGAACAGTAGGGCAGTACCTCAAAGGGAAGACCCTGCCCACCAAGGACATCAACATGTAACAGGGAAATTAGTTTGAAAGGGACTGAACTGAGACGCCTACTTAAAAACTCTCCCCTATAAAGTGTTTTCCCAAGTTTAGCCACCAAGGCTGTTTTAGTTTTGTTCCCTGTTGCTGTGATAAAATCCCATGATAAAAGCAACCTAAAGGAGAAAGGGTCCATTTGGTTCACAATTCCAGGTTACAGTCCAACATTGTGAGGGAATCAACAGGAACTGGAAGCAGCAGTCACATCACATCCATAGTCAAGAGCAGAGAGCAATGAATCACCGCATCATGCTAGTGCTCAACTGGCAGTATTTCCCCCAATCTTGTAAAATCCAGGACCTCCTGACAAGTGAATGGGGCCACTCACAGTGGACAGGTCTTCCCACTTCAATTAATATAGCCAAAAGACTATCTCACAGACATGTCAACAGGCCAACCTGATCGAGATAATCCCTCATTGTGACTCTCTTCTTGGATGATTTTAGATTGTGTCAAGTTGACAACTAAAAGTAATCATCACAGAGGTGTACGGCGGCCAAAAAGAGTATAAAATGTGGGATGCTGGAGTTTGTACCAAGTTTAAGAAAACCACTGAAGCCAGGCGGTATGTGACAGGGTCAGAATCCTTGCAAGGAGGCCTTAAGAAGCTATCATGTAACATGAACTGAATCTTAAGGTGCACCGGAGATTCCAGGATGTTGGAGATGCCAGGACCGTGGAGAGTCTGCCAAGGAGCATAGAGTAGAGCAAGCCTAAGGCAGAGGTCATGCATGTTGCAGGATAAAGAACTAGAAGTGACCAAAGTCATGGGGCCCAGATAATGCTACCATTCACCCCAGATGCTGGATATGGATATATAAGATTTGGCCTTGGCCTAAGCCTTGTTTTGATCCAATCATTCCTTGTTGTGCCCCTATTCCTCCCTTTTATAATGGGAATATTTACTCTGTGTCATTGTATGTTGAAAGTATGTAACTTTGTTTTTAATTGTACAGGGGCTCATAGGTAAAGAGACTGGCTAGGCCTTACAAAAGACACTGAACTAAACTTTAGAACAATGTTAGAATTGCTAAGACTGAGGAGTATAATCATATAATCATATAACTAGAAAACCCAAGAGTTGCTGATAAAAAAAAAAATGACTAGAATTAGTATGGGGATACCAATTCTCTAAGATTTATACACATAATAAATTCTAATTAGAATCCCTACTGGGATTATTATATAATTAAAACTGTCCTAAAGTTTATGTGTAATAATAATTGTTTTTGTAGAAGATGGTACAAAGCTTAGAGGAAAAATTTTACTAGGGATTTGTCAGAGCCTTTGGACAATAGGTAGTAAAGTTATCTTAAAGTTTAAAGAGACAAGGACCTGGAGAGATGGATTGGTCAGTAAAGTACTTGCCTTTCAAGCATGGGAAGGCCCAAATTCACATTTTCAGAACTAATATTAAAAGCTAGATACGGCGTGTGATATATCTGTAACCGTGTGCTAGGAAGCAAGTACCAGCGGAGCACAGAGGATTGCTGGCCAGGTTGTCAAGACAAGTGGTGAGCTCCAGGGTTAGTGAAAGACATAGTCTCAAAAAAATAAATCTCAAAAAAAAAGAGACTAGAGAGACGGCTTAGTGGTTAAGGGCACTGGCTGCTCTTCCAGAGGACCAGAGTCTGATTCCTAGAACCTGCACAGTGGTTCACAACTATATGTAACTCTATTTGCAGAGGATCTGATGCCTCCTTCTAACATTGGAGGGCACTAAGCATGTACATGGTGCACATACATATACATGCAGGCAAACATTCATACACACAATTTAAAAGAAGCAATTCTAAAAAGAATTAATTTAAAACAAAGATGGTAATCAATTGAGGAAAACACCCAATTCCAACCACTGATCTCCACACACATGTAAACACCCCCACATAAAAGGCTTAAATGAAAAAATAACTACATGCCAAATATGATTAAAAGTAAGAACAGTAGAAAAAGAATTACTACATGTAAAAATGAGTTAATAAGGCATTCTACTAAAATCAACATTCTTTGCATATGAAATGAATTAGTGCAACAGAAGAGAAAATGCAATAATCGATACTAATACACAGGAAATTTTAACATGGTAGGTGGTAAAAATGATGATTTAATTTCTACATAATACTATTACAGTTGGAATAGAGTGAAACTGGCCTACTGAATATCATATCCCATAAAAATACATTAAACAAAAGGACCCCAAAAGATTGTGTATACTAGGTAATGTTTTAACCAAGACTAATCAGAATTGATAAAAGGTCACCATTTAGTTATACCAAAATACAAACCTCTGATACAGTGGTACCATAAAAATTCAATAAAAAATATACTTGAGAAAAGCTAAATATATAAAACAATATCTGTACTATACAAACTGTTCTTTATAACTATTAAGAGAAGGGGGGAGTTGAGGGACTCATCTTTAATCCCAACAACCAGGAAACAAGAGACAGGCAGATCTCTGTGAGTTTCAGTTCAGACAGGGTCACACAGCAAAACTCTGTCTTAAAAACAAAAAAATAAAATGATTAAGTTAGCACACATCTGGAATCCCAGCTCTCAGGGGGCTGAAGCAAGAGGTTCATGAGTTCCAGGTCAGCCTGAGATCTAACAACAACAACAAAAATGTTATCAAGAGAGCCTTCAATAAGTCAACTCAAAGACAAAATAAAAATAATTGATCACTGTTATATATTACAGATTTTTGGTTCAGAGGGTAAAAGCCCCAGCTATCAAGCCTGTACTTGAGTTTGAGCCCCAGGATCCACGTGGTAGGACAGAACCAACTCCAGTAAGTTGTATTCTGGCCTCCACATATGTACTGTGGCACACAAATGACCCTCCCCAACACACACACACACACACACACACACACACACACGCACACAAATTGCAATTTGTAATTAAGTTTTACATTCTTTTCTGACTTCATAGTGCGACTGACTCCTCTTTTTCTTTCCAACCCTGATATCTCTATATATTTCCATGAGTATGTGCTCATTCCATCATAACATACCGCCTCACAAATAGTCTTTCTAAAATACCATTTTTATTGTTATCTTGATAAACAATTTTCAATACATTCAGGTAGAAATATGTATTCCTTAGATTTATTCCCAAAATTCTCAAAATTCAGGATTCACATTTAAAACGAATGGCAAAAAGGGAAAAGCTTTAGATTTGCCAACAATTTCTTGGCTATGACATTGAGCTCATGGGCAACAAAAGCAAAACACAGAAAGGAGACCCCACACAGCTGGAAAAAGTCTAGTGTGTGTCTCAAAGAAAACAATAAATGGGTTTGAAAAAGCAATCTTTGTCATGGGAAAGTCACATGTGATAAGCTGTTCATGTATGTTTAATGTATGAGAAACACATGTTCAATGTATGAGAAACTTCTATAATTCAACAACAACAAAGAAAATAGTTACATTTTTAAAATAGGCAGAAGACATGACAGACAAATCCCTATGTAAGATACAAAATGATCACTCAAAACGATGCTAAAGGCACACAGAGACAGGAATCTGGCAATCATCCCATCATTATGGAGGGAATGTCAAATGATGTGGTCACTAGGGAAACAGTACAGTGACCTAGCTGTCCTGCCTCTGGGTATTTATCCAGGAGAACCCAGAGCAAAGCCTTAAAGAAATATTTGTCTATTCGACTTCTCCCTGGCTTCACATGCAATGGTGAGAAGTGTAAGTGACTCAGACGTCCACTGGAAGATGAAGGAAGAAAGAATAGCAGTGCCAACAAACACAGTGTATCCAGTCGGGACTGAGGGGACTTCTGACACAGTGACAACACAGATGCTATTATGCTAGGTAAAATCCCGATACAGAAAAATACAATACCGCACCCTCTCATTTATGTGTGCAATGTCAGAGAACTCAGAGACAAAGCAGACAGCTGGCTGCTGACAGCTCAAGGGGAGAGGAGTAGAGCATTCAGTGGCTAGAAAGTTTCAGTTTTGCAATGTGAAAAAGTTTCGCACATTTTTGCAGAAAATGTAAATATACTTTAAGACTCTTGAACTGAATAATTAAAAATGCTTGAAATGGTACATTTAAGGTCATGTGTTTTATCACAACAAAAATTATGAAGAATATGACAATTAAGAGTTATATATTCAACATGAAGCTTTGAAAACCATACCACCTTTCTCCATAAACTACTAAAGTTTTAGAAATAAAACATTAAAAATGAAGCCAGGTGGTGGTGGTGCACACCTTTAATCCCAGTACTTGGGAGGCAGAGGCAGGTGGATCATTGTGAGTTTGAGGCCAGCCTGACCTCAAACATTGTGAGTTTGAGGCCAGAGTGAGTTCCAAGACAGCCAGAGTTACAACAGAGAAACCTTGTCTAGAAAACCCTAAATAAATAATAGATAGATAAGATAGATAAATAAGACAAAATCTGAATTCATCTTACAAACAGCATATGCTCTGTTTTCCTTTTGCATACTAAGCCAACAATCCCCTAGACATAATGAGACAGCAAAGTAAATTCCACTTTGTTTTGCTGAAATCTTACCTTGCACTTGAAAGGTCTCTCACATGTCCACTTAGTCCTGCCTCTTTAAATGGCAAAATTGCAAGGAACAACAGCAGACACTGAGTACCGACACAGTTACCACTATTACTATTAGGTATATTTGCAAGACAAGTTAATTCACACAAGACTGTCGTGATACTAAGAGAAAGACATTTCCTTCTTGTGGCTAGTTGCTAATGTCAAGGAGGAGCTCTCCTTACCTAGTGCCTGCTTCTGCAGGTCATAGCACCTGGCTTGCAGGTTCACTTCATGTTGTTTGGACACCTCCATCTGCTGAGACCTCAAGATGGCTGCATCCGACAACAATTTGAGATTTTTCATTTCCTCTTCCAGGCATACCTTATTTCTCTGGGACACACTCAGACTTTTATTTAGCTTATCTATCTCTGTAAAGAAAATTTAAAGTTTATAAACAAGAGACATTGGATCACATTCCTCTAAAAGCTGACTGTTTTTAGAAATTACTATGTGGAAATAAGATGGTTTTTGTGAGAGCATGGCACCTGGCCAAAGTTAGATTTAAACACACTAGCAATTCTGAGAAGAAACAAGGAAAGGGGCTGGATGGCCAAGCGATGCCCTTTTTTTAAAGCCTTAAATCATACTATAGTAATACAAGCTGTTTCTACATTCTCATATAATATGAAGAGTAAAGCTGTGGAGTGTTCTGAGTTTTGTTGACATTATATGATAGAGAAAAGTAAACTTAAATACGCAGCATGAGCTGGCTGGGTAGCACTTCTAAGATAGCAACTCGTCCACATCCTAGCACTCAAGTGTGGAAATGCCCTGAAGAATGCAGTTCTAAAATGAGCAAACTTGTAGGTAGAAAGTATTTAATAAGTTAATGGATATATTCTAATGGCTCTAATAGAACTCTGTCCCCTAGAGTGAAACCAGAATGTATTGCAATAATTCAATGTCATTACTCTATTTCCATTTAATTTTTAAATGGATTTACAGTTCTGCTTACATTTCAATGTGCTAATTTCATATAACTTCTTGGAAAATGCACATAGCACATCATCCATCAGAGTAATTATTAAGTTTTCCTTCCACCAATGTTTTCAGCACTGCCAACATAAGCCCCTAAGGTAGCAAAAACACAATAAAAATGCTATGTCTTGTATACAACTGCAAGTAATTACATTGCTGAGTTCGTGGCCTATGTGAAACTCCGGACAGGTTACCAGGAAGATCACCTGACGCTGCCTTCTTTGGCTAGCCCCTCCTAAATTGTGTGGTGAGTTTGGGTGTAATTGGGTATCTCAACATGTTAGCTTGGTTTATTGCTCTTGGGAGCCACCACAACTACACACAGGAAAGATCACAGTACAGACCCACAAAGAGCCCTGGGAGCAGAGGCAATATGGCCAGCAGATGATGACAGCAGAGCACAGGAAAGACAATCTCCTAAAGGACTGTACAGAACATAACCAGGAGTCTGGTCCAGCCAGGCTGATGGTGCAAATCTTTCATCCCAGCACTTGATAGGGCAGAGCAGACAGATATTTGTGAATTCAAAGTACCCTGGTCTGCAGAGTAAGTTTTAGGCCAGGGAGGGGAATGTAGTGACATAGTGAGACAAGCAAGATGGATGGATGGATGGATGGATGGATGGATGGATAGATACATACATACATACATACATACACAGATGATAAGTAGATACAGATAGATGATAGACAGATGACAGATGGATAGATACATACATACATGCATGTATACATAGATACATACATGCAAACATATACAGATACATAGATGATAGATAATTATATACATACATAGACAGACAGACAGACATGGGGCGGGAGGTGGGGAACTCAAGACTGAGTGAGAAAGAGCAGCGAGTCTGGGAGAGAAGAGTGGCATTCACCACTGACCTGGGCTTGAGAAGAGGCTCTGGTAACTTTTTTCTTTTAGCTCTTTTTCAACCTTTCAAATGGAAAACTAAAGAAATAAATGCCAGGGACCAAATGAATCTTTCTACCACGGTTCGATAGTTACGTTATATGGCATTTTACCCACTAAGAGAAGATAATCTGCTTCTAAAAATGTGTGACTGTGAGCCTGTTTCTATGAGAGCAGTGATCAGCACACTAGTACATAAAGCTTTTTTTAAAAAAGCAATGCAGCTTAACAAAGTAAGACAAATAAAAATGCTTCCTGGGTATTTTTACAGCCAAAAAGGCTGCTTCTTATGGCTGAATAAACTGTCCCATACTATAACATCTGCCAATGTTTAAGTCAGAATGACACTGCAGACTAGGACACACATGCTGTCACCTATTTATCTTTTGCCAAAGTGACTCTGCTTAGGGTTAGCTGGCTGATTCCGTTAGTGAACACTATCGTCTCTAAAATAGCTAATGTCAATGTGACTTTCTATCTGACATTAAGAAGCAAAATCTGCAATACAAGTTTATTTGCGAAATATAATCTATTTCCATGTGTTCATGGAAAAGTACAGCAAGATTTCCGAACTACCAAGAACTAAAATATTTCCAACATGGTATCAGGAAATTAAACTCGGTGAAGGGAATTAATTCAACCATGGTGAGCTAAATACTCCTCTATCAATTGTTCATGGTGTTAATGTACAATTCTACATTTTGGTATTATATAATTTCATACTTGTCAGTTATGTGTTCCAATCTGGGGTTCAGAGTTATGATCTTTACTAGGTCAACTTATACTGGTTACTGTAGTCAACTTGAGACTTCTCTCTTTCAGCACAACCCCCCAAAAACCCATCCTCACACATATGGCCTGCCATAGCTCATATGCTACGCCATTATGGAAGCCTTTTCTGAGCTAACCCAGCTGTTGCACACCAATTTGCATATGTACTTTGCTTTGATCATATATAAGTATACAACCTACTATTAGGATATAGGCTAATGTAGGCCAGAGATAATATCTTGTTTTATTCCCCTGTAGCTTCTGCCATCATGCTTGAGAAGTAACAGGAGCTGTTATATGCACAAAGGCTTCTGAGTAAAGCTTCTAAATGGTTACTGATGTGCCAGCATTTGAAGATTCTGAATTAGTATTTGCTTCAGTTTCATTTTGGAGGCAGCCATTTTGAGATGGATATACTTTTAATGCCAGACTTGGTTAAACAATTAAACATATGTACAAAAGAAACATTTTAGCAATATAATCAAATAAGCTTGTTTCATTCTTAATTTCATCAGTTGTATTAAAACTGAGTACTCTAACACAATTTTGTGCTTGATTTCTAAAAGTTCATGAGACACTCAGAGGGGAGTCTCAGCTTGGTGGCAGGATGCCTGCACATACATGTGAGGCCCGAGGTCTGCTTCTTAGTACTAAACACCAACCAAATTCATTAACTACGGCTAGTACTAATCTCTCACAAATTCATTTCTTTACCTTATTAAGATTTATTTTTTGTTCTTTGTAGTCCTTCGCTTAGTCAAGTGAATGTTCAATTACATTGGGTCACTATGCTATTATTACAAGAGCACTATCACCTATTATCAGGGCCATTCCAATGCACACTCACTGTGTGACCATTATTTCACATAACTTTATTACAATAATAGAAAAGGTCCTTAAAACTATAGTTATTAAATGAGGAAACCAAAAATTATTACAATGATTTAAAAACAACTTTAATTTTGAAATAATGTTTACAGAAAGTTACAAATAGATGTATAGAGAGGTTTTACTTGCTTACACTCTACTCCTCAGAGAAGCATGTTAGATTTAATCATCTGTACACAAACTCATTTATATATGTGTGCTTGTTCGATGCAATTCTAGCACAGTGTAGCATTCTAATTTGCTTTCCATTGTCGTGATAAACACCCCAACAAAAAGCTAACCAGAGAGGAAAAAGTCTATTTCAGACGACAGTTTACAGTCCATCATAAAGGTAAATCAGGGCAGGAACTCAAACACAAATCTGGAGACAAACTGAACTCAGGACCACTGGCCCAGGAGTGGTAGTGCCCACTCCACGTCAATCAACAACCAAGAAAATGTCCGACTCCCTAGACTTGGCTTCAGGCCAATCTGACGGGAGCAGTTCTTCAGCTGAGCTTCCCTCTTCCCAGGTGACTGTCTAGTTGTATCAAATTGACAAACAAACAAAGTAACCAGGACATGCAGCTTCATATAGTTACTACCATAATCAAAATATGGGGTTGTATACCACCAAGCTGATCCCCGCTGTTTACGGCCAGATCATTCTCCAGCCCCCTCTCAAGTGCTAGTCCTCAACAGCTGCTCATCTATTGCTTATACCTACACTGGCATTATGTCAAGACTGCCATACAAATGGAACAATACATGAGGATTTTGAAATTGAGCCACTTTCTTATTGAATTCAAAGCCCAATCCACAAGACAGAATTCATTCCTGGTACATTAACAGAGCCCAAACCTCACAGCTGGCTAGACCCTGGGGAAGAACCTGCAACTACTACTCTGCTAAACTGATGTAGTAATAAAATGCTTCCTAAGTTCCGTGTGCCATCTTTCAACCCTCAGCAGAGAGGCTTCTATTTTTGCAGCAGATGGTAATTTATACAGAGACCCCAAACTGGTCAATGTGCAGAGAATAGGAGACTGTGGAAACCTCAGCTCTAAATGGGGCATCTCCATCATACTCCTGCTCCCAAAGGCACAGGGATCACAACAGAAGAGGGGGGTGAAAATTATGAGATCTAGAGAGGTTATTTGTCAGACACAACAGGTCCTTTCCACACATGAACTCACAGTGGCTGTGACTACATAAACAAGATCAAGTCAGACAAAATCCCAGCACGACTGGGAGAGCGGCTCATAGTTCCATGTAGCTGGGGAGCTACCGGCAGCTGCTGGTCTCTGTGGGAGGGAAGGTAGGGTTTCTTTAGGGTTGTGGTCCCTGAGAGACAACCCATGCTCCAGCAGATGGTCCCATACCCAGGCATACACAAAAAGCTCTCAGTTGACTCAGTGGCTTCTTAAAAAAGAGCACCTGAAGTTGGGAAAGAGCAGTAATGAGGAAGGCAGGGGAGAGACTGGAGAGGAGAGTGTATTTGATCAAAACACACTGTGTGAGTTATGACAGTCTCAAACAATAAAAAAGAGAAACCCTGCAAACAGATTTCTGAAATTTTTTTTAACTTTTTTAATTTTCCCTGATGTCCATTCAAGCTATTACATGTATTAATAATTCTTTCCCTTTTTATTGCTGACTCAGATTATGAAGAACGGATAGAGTACTGTTTGTCCTTCACCCATGGAAAGGCATCTGGACTGATTCCAGTTGTGAGCTTTTGTGAGTAAAACTGCTATGAACATTTAAATACAGGTAGCATGTTTCCACCCAGCCTGGGCTATGGGCTGGAGGAGAGGGAGGGAGGGAGAGGGAGAGGGAGAGAGATGGGGAGGAAGGAGGAGGGAGAGGGACTAAGATGAAAGTGACAGAGGAAAGCATCCTTCTACATTACCTTTATTACATTCACATTACCTTTATCATTTCTAGATATCAAACTACAATTAAAGCATGGAAAAGTTCATCTTACTGATTTAGACTAGCAATATTCAGTGGAACAATATATACTTCAAAGTCATGTGTGTAAACTAAATTTTCTATTGGAGATTTGAAATTAACTTTAATGGTGTATTTAACTCCAGTTATCTAAAATGTCACATTTCAGCAAGAGGCTAAAGCCACATTTCAAGTGCTCTATGTGACTGATGGCTATCATACTGGACAGCACAGTAGATGTATCACTTTTTCAAGCTTTACTGGTTTTGGCTTTGAGGAGATTAATTCGATTCATTTTTTCAAAGCTTGAAGGTGTGAAGTCGTTTGTTCCTGTATCCACTAGACCTCCTGCTAGACCTGAAGTGCATCCAAAGCAGCTGCAAAAGGACCTGCATAAGCATCTTTCCAGGTTTGCACCTACTTGTCTCAGTGGGCACACCCTTGTCCTGGGGCTGAGATCATGCTGACAGGAGTGAGCAAGGGTGAAAAACCTCGTACCATAGCAAGATCTCAACTGCACACACCCATGCCTTGTGTGTGGTGCCCTCACCTCTTGATGGAGAAGCGAGCATGCTGTCCTTGTGTGTGCGCTTCTATCTTCCACTTTGGAAGAAGGATTACAGCCTAGTGGCAGAGGATAGCTACTAAACAACCACAGAAATCAGTATTTGGAAAAGGATACTCCCAATAGTGACACATATTATTTAGTATGAAATAAAGGATAGAGAAGTTTAGATGAAGAAGGCTTGAGGATACTGCGCAAAGATCTCTTGGAGAGGATGACATGCAAACTGAAACATAAATCTCAAGAATCAGGAGGACCTTAGCCAGTTTCCCTTCGTGAACCTCAAGTGCCTCCCCTAGGACAGCTATCCACCATGCTTATTTTTAATGGCATCCTTTGATGAGCTGATGTGTTTAATCTTGGAGTTTGTCAATTTTTGTTTTTTATAGCCCTTACTTTGTGTCTTTCTATAGAGGTCATTCACTCACTCACTTAGATTTATTCCAAGGTGTTATTAATCTATTGTGCACGTTGTTACTGCCCTGATTTTTCAGTACGTTTGGAATCGGTCTATAAAAAGGCTACTGAACATTCTATGTTAATTGGGTATCCTGCTGGTCAGTCATTGGAGTTTCTGAGGAAGTCTTTAGGATCTCTTCTGAATAGAATTATAATGTCTAAAAATAAGGATTCTGTGGCTTCTCTGTTTAGCTGTAACACTTGTATTTCCTTTGAGTGTCTTATTGCTCTAAGACTATGAGCATTATACTGAGTAGGAGTGGAGAAAGTGGCAGCATTGTCTTGTTCCTGGTTCTAATGGGAACGATTCAAGTTTTTCCCCATAAAGCATGATGCTGGCTACCGTTCTGTCATGGACAGCTTTTACTATGTTCAGTCACGTTCCCTCATCTCCATTATCTCCAACACTTTTGTCATGAAGATTTTGTCAAAGGCTTTTTCTGCATTTAAGGAACTAATCAAGTGGGTGGGTTACATTTACTAACCTATGTTTGCTGAACCATCCTTGTATTTATGGAACAAGACCAATTGATCTCATTTTTACATGTTCGTGTGTCCAGTATGCAAGATTTTGCTGAGAATTTCTGTATCTATGTTCATCAGGGAAACTGGATTTATAGTTTCCTTTGTACTTTCTACATTGTTATCTCTTTTGGTATTAAAGTAATACTACTTTGTAAAAGGAGTTTCCAAATGTTTCTTCTATTTTATGGAATTTGAGAAGCATTGGTTTTACCTCCTTTAAAGGTTTGCTAGAATCCTTTAGTGACTCCACCAGGACCTAAGCATTTTTTTAATTGGTAGACTTTTAAAATATGTCTTTAAAATTGCTTCAATCTCATTGCTTGATATAGTGCTATTCAAGGAACTGATCTCTTCTTGGTTTAACTTTGATATGCCAGGAACATCTATAAATTTGTTAATTTCTTTCAGGTTTTCCAACTTAGTGAAATATATGTTTTTAAAGTATGGCCTTATGATCCTGGATTTCATTGTTTTTTATTCTAATGCCTCAATTTTCATCTCTATTATTTTATTAATTTGTTGTTTCTCTCTCTCTTGATTAGCTAGGCTAAAGAATTATCAATTTTATTTATTTTTATTTTCTTTGAGTTTTGTTTTGTTTTGTTTTGTTCCAGGCCGTGGCTAGCCTGGAACTCCCTATGTAGACTAGGCTGGCCTCAAACTCATAGAGATATGCCTTTGTGTCACCACACCTAGCCCAACTCCTTATTTCACTGATTCTTCCTATTTTTTTCACTTCTATTTCATTAACTTCTCCTCTGGTCCTTATAATTTCTTCCCATCTAGTACTTTTGAATTTGATTTGTTCTTATTTTCCCAAAACCTTAAGATGGATCGTTACTTATCTGAACTCTGAGTTTTTTAAATGTATGCATTTGTATTATATATAAGCTTCCCTCTTAGAACTGCTTTCATCGTATCCTATAGGTTTTGTGGTGCTGATTCATTCAATTCTAGGAACTTTTTTAATTTCTTGATTTCCTCAAGGACTTAACCATCACCATTCAAGCTATGCAGGTCATGGAGAATAAAACAGTAGATAAAGTTTCTCCATGGCCTCTGCTTCAGTTCCTGCCTCCAAGTTCCTGCCTTGAGTTCCTTCCCTTTATAAGAGGTTGTAAGCTATCAAATGAAATAAGGCCCTTCCTCTCCAAGTTGCTTTGGTCATAATGTTTATCACAGCAACAGAAAGCAAACTAGGGCAACTGTTATTTCCATTGTTGTTTACAAGTACTTCTTCCACTAATGTATTGAGCCCTCAAAGCCATGCTGTTTACAATCATCTTCTTCTAAATTCTTGTTAATATTGACATTTTGACATGAACATGAATGCTCTTAATGCAGTCTATATGGTGAGTCCTGATGACAGTAACTAAACTGAATGACATTTACAGTAGAGAATCATTTCCAGGGGTTTTCAAATACCTAGATAAATCAGAGGAACCAATATGCTTGATATCAGCAAACCTATAAAATATATACAAACATTAAAACTTGAAGTAAAAATCACTCCCTGCTCCATAGGCTGTAAAATGACTGGTGCCAGTTAACAGGCATGGAAATACTATTAATCTCATTAAATTCCATCAGAGTTCTTGGGTGAAGTTATCTTTTCAAAGGAATTTGTTTTACCACTGAGACTGGATCTCACCATGCTACCCAAGATAGCCTTGAATTCTTTGAAAAAAATTATTCTGAGCCTTCATAGAGCTGGAGCAAGAGGTGTGTATCACCAGGCTGAGATCATTTTACTGAGTGATAGTTATCAACAGTAGGTTTTAAAAAGTCAGTAAATCATTTTGTAAACATATGTGCTGTCATCCAGGCTTCATTGTTCCTTTAATAGAGAAGAGGCAGAGTAGGTTTCATATGATTCTCAAAGAGTCCCAGGGTCCTAAGGATAGCAGATGAAAAGGGGGCTTCCATGTCAAGTTGGCTCTTATTGGAACTGAGCTGGAGAGTCGGTCCGTCCTTAGAACTTTTGGAGCCAGGCAGTGAATTCTCTAGCTATGACAGGTCCTAAATGGCATCCTTTTCTACAATAAAGCTGTTTCACTGGAATCCTAGCATTGCAAAAGCAAGTATGATGGTAGTAGGGAAGACCAAAAGTTCAAGCCATCCTCAGCTACATAGAGTTCAAGGGCTGACATGATCTAGAAACTCTCCTCCAAAAGAAGTCTGTTGTTTACTGAGCTACCTTCATCAATTATCTTAACCAGCTGTTCCAGACAATCTGATGCAGCTTCTCAGTCAGCACTGGCTGCTCTGTTTTGCACACTTATTTTATGAAGATAATTTTTCCTTAAACCTCCTGAATCAACTTTTATTAGCTTAAAATTTTTCTCCTATAGCTTTCTCACTTCTCTCAACCTTCATGAATTGAAGACAGGGACTTGTACTTTAGTACAAGTTTTAACCTAAGAGAATGTTGTGGCTGAAAGCTTTATCAGTAATGAGCTAGTAGCAAAACTGTTTTTGTTTTTTTTTTTACCCTCTGTAATGTTCACTTAGTAGCACTCTTATTTCCTTCAAGAATTTTTCCTTTGCATTCACAACTTGAAAAAAAGTTCCCATCCTAGAGGCCTAACTTTCAACTTGGCCTTGGCCTTCCTCACTAAGCTTAATCACTGTGGCTTTTGATTTAAAGAAAAGAGATTTACAACTCTTCTACTTTCTCCAACACTTAGAATCTGCTGTAGGGTTATTAATTGGCCTAATGTAGATACTTCTTTTTCAGGAGAGAGTGAGTGAGATACGGGACTGGCTGTTTTTGAAGCACTCACACTGAAAAGTTGTTAAAGCTAAGTACACTTTCTTATGTGGCCATAGTTCAGTGTGTCCTGAAACAGTTACAATGCTAATGATGAAGGTCGTTGTTTGCAGATTATAAAATAATAAAAAATACTGTAAGAATTACGAAAATGTTTACCAAAGTGGGCACAAGTCATTAGAAAATTGACCACTCATAATGACACAGGGTTTGCAAAGCACAGTAGAGAGCAGTAAGAAGAGCTATGCCCACCCACATGTCACCAGTGCAATTCAAGCCTGTATTGACTGCTCTACTAGGGGGAATATGGACCATATTTTTAATATCTCTTTCCAGGTTAATACATTTTTGGTTGTGTACTAAACACTGTGGATGGCACATTATAAGACCTGGCTGGAGAAATGGCTCAGCAATTAGAGCCAGAGGATCTAGATTTGATTCCTATATTTTCTGTAACTACAGTTTCAGGACATGAGACACCCTTTCTGGACTCCCTCGGCCCCAGGCACACAAGTGATGTACAGATATGCAGAGTAAAATATTCATGCACGTAATTTTTAATTTAAAGAGCATTATTACCATTTTTTATTTGAGTTCTGCAGTTGATTTAGCTATATTCAAAGTATGAAGTCTGTCCTCCCCTGGGAAGGTGTCTGTTAAAAGTCTCAATCATTTCAGTGTTTGGTGGGCTGTTCAGTCTTCCTTGTGCACATGTACTCCAGAGAGAAGCTAGAGATTTGGAAAGCATTTCCTTGCAAATCTAAGTTCTCTCCAACTGTCTCTGCACCTGGATATTCCCAGAGGCCGGCTCTGTCTTAACCTCTGTCCTCTCAACTTCAGGTTTAAAACAACACATTTTCTTTCATACTTTTTGCTTCTATGCAGATTAAACTGTATCCTGACCTTAGTCTACTAGCCTTTAGAAAATAAAAAGGAGAAGAATTCACCAAGTTCCATATCCTTTTTCAGGATTTAAGATAATCTTAAAACTCTTTAAAGCTTTGAAGTTTTAGGTTCACAGTAATAGTGAGAAAAAAGCAGAGTTCTCACACACCTCCTGCTCTCCCCCAGCCTCCCCTCCTAGTGACATCCTGCATCACAGTGGTGCATCTGGTTCCAGACAAACCAACAGCAACACATGAACATCCAGAGCTCACCATTTACACTAGGAGCCACACTTGGTGCTGCCTATCTGTCAGTTTTAGCAAATGCATGATATGAGTGTCCACTACAGTACCTTAGAGAATAATTTTCACATCTTAAAATTTCTCTGTGTATCATGTGCTTATTTGTCTTTGTTCCTAACTCGGGCCAGACACTAATGTTCACCCTTTCCAACAGCTCACATGGATGTAATACACCATGCTGCCTTTTCAGACTGGCATCTTTCACTGACTAAATATCTTCTTCAATCTCTGATGCTTCCGCCTTTATGTGCTTGGTTTTGGTCTCTCAGCAATGTTGAGTATTTTTGTTCAATATTTATAATTATTATTTGGGGGAGGCTGGTCTAATAGTACTACTCAGCCACTGTGATAAAGAAAAACAATTAAACAAATCCATATGCTTAACAAGAACAACCAGATTTTTGACCACAGCTTAAAATGGATATAACATAGCTTATCTTATATTAGCTTATCTTATCTTAGTGTATAACTGTTGAATTCCAGGAATGGAGGGGACCTTAATGTTTAACTTAACTTACAGTGTCAACTAGTAATTGGTTTAAAAAGTGCAGCTAAGTCCCAACAGACAAAGAAATACTATGATTGTATAACTATGATGTACCAGTTAGAGACAAAGCAATTAGGTTGTAAATATATGTAACAAACCTGCCAAGGCTGTATCACTTATAGATTTAATTTGTAGAAAAACTTCTCCTTTCAGTGAAGTCCAGTTTTGAAAATTATCATATATTTCATATTTAATATTGGTTAGTTCCCTTTTAGTAAAAGTAAGTAATAAAAGAGTCTTATTCCAGAAGTATTTGTATTCTGATAATCTTTGACTGCAATTAGTAAAACAAAAAATTAGTATTTTCAAACACAGAAAGTACAACAGAACATATTTCTCAAAGTGGTTTATCATGATCATATAATCCATTGTTTAATGCAAATAATTTTGAAAGCCAAAGGAAACCTTCAAGATATAATGCAGAGACAATAGATATAATCTGAAAGTAGTGAAGGCACACAGAGGTATGCAGCAGTGCCAAATTTCTTCTATTTTGTTGTTTTAACTACAAAGAGGACAGACATCTTCACATGCAGTAATCCAGACATAGGCCAAGGCTACTGCAGGAGCCAAGCAACTGGTCATCAGGGCTGCCTGATGCTACTAATCTGCTGGCTCACTACTGGCTTCCTTGAAATGGGCCACAGAGAATTATAATGTATAAATGTTCACCTAGGGGGCTGAAACAGTGGATACATGGTTAGGAGCACTGGCTGCTTTTCAGAAGACCCAGGTTTGATCCCCAGCATCCATATCTATAAGCCCAGTCCCAGGGGATATAACACCTCTGGGGAAACTACACACATGTGGTGCTCAGACATTAATGTAGGCAAAACAACCACATCCCCCCACCCCCAACTCTCTCTCAAGGTACAAGCAGACTTACTTCATGCATCCACTCAACAACTCATAGTCTTTATTGACTATCAGTTATACATAAGGCACTTATAAAAGGTAGATAAGTGACCAACAGGCTATCAACAGATGCAGTAAAAAACCCATCCACTCAGAGAACTAAAAATAAACTGTTTGTGGTATTAGAGAGTGGATTAAATCCAAAAATGGACAGAAATCCAACATCCAAAATACTTATTGAGCATCGTTTTTTAGTTACCCTGAATCTGTGTCATTTATCATATTAATTTAGCCTATTTTCCTTTTTTAAGTGCTAAAAGCTACTGAAGTAAACAAGAATCATTCTTATCATTCTTATAAACATTTCCAGTATATTCAAGGCATGTCTTTCCCAAGGTTTCTTTATTTTTACACTAGATTTTATCTTTATGTATTATCAACCTTCCAGAGATTCTATGGGAGGAGATTAACATTATTTGTGCTGGAGAATACCAAATTTCAGGGTCTGTATTATCACATAGAAAGGTTTTCAGTTTCATCAGATCAAATGGCCAAGAACTATTAATCAAAAGGAGATGGGAAGGGCTACACAGCAGGCATAGTCCTTGCCATACAAGTACGATCCCTCAGTTCAGACCCCCAGCACTCAGGCAAGAAGCCAGCCTGATAGTACATGCCTATAAATCACATGTAGGGTGGCAGAGACCTAAAGATCCCTGGAGCTTGCTGGTCAACCCGTCTAGCCAAATTAGTGAGCTCCAGGTTTAGTAAGAGAGCCTGTCTCAAAAATAACATAGAGAACAATAGAAGAAGGTATAAATATACCCACATACCCACATACACCCACAAACACACACAGATACTGATATGAACACATACACACTCATCACCATATGACAAATATGCAAAAAAATTGCATTAGCTACGATGATTTTGTTTTATATATTATTACAGTGAAAGATCAAAAACAGGGTGTAACAGCACAAGCTGTTTGCTTAATTACATATGAGTAAAACAATTGAGTTGATACAATGATAATAAAAAATGAAGCTATTTCATTTTTCTCAAAATTAGAAGCCATACTACTAAAATGTTTGAATATTTATAAAATTAGCATTTGCTGTATGCTTTTAATACTTTTAATTTTCAGTTCTTAAAGATAATCTTACCTGAAGTTTTGGGCTTGTTTATGTTTAATTTTTAACTCATGTTGTAGATGACCTAATTCTTTCTGTACTCTCTGAAATTCATTCTGTTGGTTTTTTAGCTGTATGTTTGCATCTTGAACTCTAAAAATATAAACAAATAATACCATTGCATGATTCAATATTTCCTAATAAACAACATTTTAAAATTAAAATTTAATATAATTTAATAAAATCAAGGAGATGAAGAAAACTACTCATCCTCACATATACTATATGAAGAAAATCCCTGTATACAAAAAATACGCCGAAAAACACATCAAACAGTTGTTATTCTAGGTGAAAAGAAAAGCACTTATAAGTAGGAAGTGAATATAGAAATATTAAGGTAGAAAAAAGTTTATTTAATTTTACTAGTGATGTACATAATTTAAAATGTTAAATATTACAGAAATTATAAAAAATAGTAAACATTTGCATTTATCCAAAATCTCACTGCCAAAGGCAACTGCTTTCAGTTTTTTCTGTTCCCTCTAGTATTTATCTCCATGGTACTAAATAACATGTTTGTATTATTTCTTAATATTTTAATTTAGATACAAAACAGTTAAATAATTCTGCTACATATAATTAAGACGTAAACATCACACACACACAGTTTCCCATGAAACACGCAGGGTATGGTAACACATACCGGTGATCCGAGAACTCAGGAGGCTGAGACAGGAGGATCACAGCAAGTATGAGGCTGAGTTGCTCCTCATGTTGAGTTTCAAGGCCTGCCAGGACTAAAGGAAGACCTTTCTCAAAACAAACAAAATATGCCGATATGATAGTTGGTAATGTTTCGGAACCCCAAGGCCCTTCCTACTCTCTGGTCTACAGTGTGGTTGCACTTTATTCTCATGGTCCACAATGGTCACACAAGTTTCAACCAGTACATTCCCATTTCAGATCAACAGCAGCAAGAGAATAATGCTCTAAAAATCAGTCTTCTCAAAGGATCCCTGAATCCTTCTGATGAATTTAAACCACATGGTCACACTCAGCTTCAAGCAAAGCTGGGTGATGTAGTCCTTGAACTGGCAAAACCGGCTGCTGGGTTTATTAACAGTTCTGCTATAAAAGTGGAAAGGAAAATCGACATTGTAGTCAAATAGCAGATAGAGACAGATCTTCTGAGATATTGCTGGACACCCACGCCTATCCCCTGCTCCCTGGCCCTTCTCCTCGTTCCGATATAGCTAAAACAGCACTTTTTATTAAGTTACATTATTTCCCCCACCCTCATTGCTGAACACACACTATGCCAGATTGCATTGACTATTTGCTGATGGAATTACAATGGTCTCCTTTTTCTTCTCTGTTTTCTGTGTTCCTATCATGGATTTTTCCAACTCTTTTGCTGACTCAGGCTCCCTAGAGCTCTCTGCTTCTCTCCTGCTGTGACCCTGTGGCAATCACCTGGAATTTCCCCCTTCTTTCAGGAACTACCCTCATCTCATCCTCATGTACTGTATACAAGTACCCCCTGCTGCTCAAGTCTCTCCTCCTTCTGGCTCACTGTTTCAGTGGCACAAACTCTCTAGGAGCGCTCTATACAGTGAGCGGCAAATGTGAAATGCTGAATGTCTGAGACTATAACCTAGAAAACAAAACCAGGCACCTCCACTGAACAGATAAACGAGAGATAGAGATAGAGAGAGAGATAGAGAGAGAGATAGAGAGAGAGCGAGAACAGCCCCTTCCTCACAGATTTTTAACTAATGAATGCAGAATGAATAAAGGAAAGAGAAAATTATCTACAATTAAAGCACACACACAAAAAAAGAAAAACATTTCAGACAAATTCTGTTGACAGTTATACTAAAGACAAATGAAGGTTTTAGGGAAAACAGAAGACGTACAGTCTCGTGTATCTGCCCCAAGATATTATTTGTTATTATATAAAAGGAAGGTGATGGTTTTACAGTGGAAAAACACCAGGAAAACAAGAATAAGCTCCCCAGTACACGCAGATATCATCACATACACCCTTACACACGCTGAGAAGGGCATGTCACTTCTGTGGAGTTTCCCCCAAAAATAAATTCTCTCAATATAATTACACATAATGTCAGACAAACACATTGCCAGAAAGTCTTTGAAATGACCAGGATTCTTCAAAAGTCTCAAAGTCATAAAAGGCAGGGGCTGAGAAACTGTCACAGGTTGAAGAAAATGTGAACTCTAAGAACAAAACAGACACTCTAGACTGAACTATGGACTAGGAAAAACAAACATTAGTAGAAAAATGATAAAGTCAAAATCTGGAGATCAGTTAATAATATTGAGCCAATATTAATTTGTAATTTATAATTGTACCACAGCTCTACAAAGCATTGAATTTGGAAGAATCTGAGTGTCTATGAACCCTATGCACTATTTTTGAGACTTTGTATAGTTTAAAATAATTTCAAATTTAAATGTTACAAGTGAATGACGTTCGCACATACAATGAGTAGTTTTTATATGTCAACTGTATCTGTAGTATAACTTTTCATGTAAAAGAATAGGTGAGTTTAAAATATTGTAAGTGATACAGTATTTTCATTTTTTTTTAAAAGACAACTTTTTTGGCCACTTTTCATGACCAGTATATTCCCATACACAGCCATTATTTGAAGAACAACAAAATAAAGTCTTGTCCTATGGAATGTTATGCAAAAACAAAAGAAAAAAGATGAATTAAATATCTCTCCATGTCATAGATGAAATGATCCCTGTCATGAATAAAGGAGATCCCTAGTGGAAGAAGTAGATCCCATGTCACGATGAAGTCAATCCCACTGTTATAGATGAAATAGACCTCTCTCTCATAGCATGAAAACGTCAAGACCTATCAAGGAGAAGAAAAGGGAAGATGTAGCTTGTGTATCAGCAAGTATGACATGAAACCATGTGTTTGTATGTCATCTAATGTGTATGTGTGTGTGTGTGTATGTACATATGTATGTATGTATGTACATATGTATGTATGTATGTATGTATGTATTTGTTGTAGTTTAAATGAGAAATGTTCCCCCATGGACTCACTTGGTCCCATTCTGTGACTTAGCACTGTTTGGGGAGGTTATGGAACCTTTAACCTTGCTGGAAGAAGTATGTCACTGGGCCTTGGGAGTTTATAGCCTTGTCCCAGTAGCTGCCTTCTTGCTCTCTGTTTCCTGTGTATGGTTTACACATGATCTCTCAGCTTCCAACACTGCCACAATGTCTGCCCATCTTCCCCTCCAGTATGGACTCTATCCCTGTGGAACTGTAAGGCAAAATAAACCCTTTCTTCAATAAGTTGCTTTTGGCCATGGAATTCTACCACAACTACAGAACAATACCTAGCATAGTAGTTCAAGCTTTAGAAACAACAGGAACAACCTTTGCCAGTGTTAAAACAGGGTTACCTGAGGCACAGAACCAGAATTGTGTAGAATGTACAAAAATACTTTTTTTTCTACAATATTTAGATCATTTACAATGAAGATATATTTATGCATTGCTCAAAAATAAAATATTAGACTGTTTAAAAGCCTAAATTTTTTTCTTCCATGTATATAAACATATCTTGGGTTTATAAATAGGAAAATACCTACAAGTATTAGAAAGTAATTTAAGTTTATTTAGTATAATGCTATGATTTTTTTTAATGTGCTTTAAACATGCCTTGATTTACAGATTACTTTAACTACCAAAATTTACTTGGATAAAGAATTCTCAGCCTGTGTTTTTATAAAATATTTTTTGTTTAATTCAAAAACATAAATGCCAAAATACTTTTCAAAGTGATTTCTTTCAGGGTATTTCCTAAATGAATGTTCTGTGTAAATATCTGGAGCCCTCTGATTCTCCTTCCTGAGGTTACTCATACTAATCATTGTCTTTGGGTATGCTTGATACTTACTTTAAATAAAACTAATATGCTTAAACATTATGTGCCTAGAAAAGCATGACTGTGCACTTTCACTGTGTAAATCATTTTGTAAAATAATTCACAAGATACAGGAGAGTATGCACTGTGTAAACATACTTTTTCTCCAGAAATCATAATTCTGCACCAAATTTGAACACTACATTGTTGTAAGGACATGATGTTGTCTCGTCAGAGAGTGTTCCTGAAAATGAAGACTAACAGCATGTTCTGATAGAGAGAGCCTGTACTGGGAGACAAGTGACTTACAGTATAAGTCTTTTGCCTATGCAACTATGAGAGAACAAGCACATTTATAACCACCATCTATTTCCCAGTGTTTCCTCATCATCATGACTAAACTGGATTGTATGAGAATCACTGAGTTATAAAGCAAGGGGAAAAGATTAACCACTCTTGTTAATTATTTTTATTTGGATTACCTAAAAATATCACTCATAATTAAAATAATCTCAAGGAAAATACTTCTAAATCCCTTTTAACTTTTGTCCACTGTGCAATAAAACACGCAAAAAATCCAAGAAAACTGATCACACCTTTGGGCATTTTACCACCAGTACCACACTCTATTTCTCTCAAGCTTTTGGGTCTAAAGATTAATTTATTTTAAAGTCTTCCCCTGCAACTAATTTTGCAGCAAATAAGGATGACAGATGGGAGCTTGGTGCCTGAACGCATGAAGTGGTGAGTTTTCAGGATCACACACTATCAAAGTCTCACAGGCAAAAGCTTCTGAATATCAAGGGGGGAAATTAAGACAGCAGGAAAAAAAAAAATCTATCCAAACAAGCTAACTTCAACTCCTGGGAAACAAATTTCTGAAGTAGATATAAGCTGCCAATTATAAAAAGTGGCTCCTATAACTGTTCTTCTGGAATTGTTCATAAAATTAGATTACCTTTCAAGAAAGAAGGAATAGGGAGAGGGGAGTGCAGCTATTATAGACAGATAAATCACTAAGGATTCAATAAAACCAGGAAGAATTCTCATGTTGCAGAGAAACCACCAGCACTCTGAGAACCTTTATGGGTAGAAACCAAACCACTTTTCCTATTATCAGGAGCTACTGCAACTTCAAAACCATCAAAAGGAGAATGCACTGGGCCAGAAATGTCTCTAGCATAAAAGTACAGAGAACAGAGCAATATCTTAAAAAATTATTAATGAAAACATTTAGGTCCCTTTTGAATATTATCTGCTTTCACTTAAAAAATTAATGGGGAACTCATTTATATCATCTTACAAAACTCTTACCAAAACATGCCTTTGCTAAGGTCATTTAAATGTTAAAGCACAATCATTATACCACATATTACTAACAAACTTAACAGATACAACAAGGTAGGAGAAAGGCATCCTCCATTGGGCCAAATCCATACTGCTTTTTAAATTTACCTCGTTCACATGAACTCATCTAGGCATTATTCTGTTTTTAATTATTCTCTTATTTTTCCATGATCTCTTTAATATGTGGCCAGGCTATTAAAATAATTGATATTTCTTCAATTAAATACAATGTTCTTTAGGATTATTAATGTAGAAACAAGTTTTAAGATATTAATTGTAACTTAAAAAATAAACATATTTCAGTATTATGATACAGATAATTTCACACACAAAAATTGAAGGTAAAATAATTTACTGTAATTGTCCGACTGGTGAGGGAATGGAAGACAGTTGAGGGGAACGTGAAATTCCTATTACATTAAAGTATTCCTAATTAATAAAACACATTGTTCACTATGAGACATTTCTTCAAATATTGTCATTATTTTAGAGGACAGTCAGGCCTCCTTTCTTGCACTCAATACTCTGTAGATCTAACAAATCTTATGTCGAACTGCATTTGGGTGGACTGTGAAACAGCTGAGTGACAGAGTTCTTTCCTAGCATGCCGAGACCCTGGGTTAGACTCCCAGACCATAATGTCTGTCTATATATATATATAGATAGACTATATATATATATATATATATATATATATGTATATATGTATATATATATATATATCAGCATTTTTCTAAAGAAATGTTTATATGCTATCCCATCACCCAGTAGTTTACGGGGATGACTTATAACTGAAGGTTTTCCTTAGTAAGGAGGTGATCTGCTACCAAGAACTTACACATTAAACTAGGAAATAAAAAGCTACCAGACTCCAAATGACACAGCTGCTCCTTATAAGGCTCCTTGCTCAGCTGGCTTCTCCTTCACTGTTGATGACTATAGATGTATAACAATTTCTCAAAACCCAATTTTTATATAATTTTATAACCTTGTTCAGGATGTCGTCTGTGGTACGTAACTAAGCCCCTTAACTAAACCTGTTTACTATACTTTACTATATCTTTCTTCTTATTGAAATGAATGTTTAAGAAGAACTAGTAGTGCACACCTGTAATCTCAGTACTCTGGAAGCTGAGTCAGAAAGACCACTACAAGTTGGAGGTCAGTCTGGACTGCCCAGGTAGTTCAAGGACAAAACACCCAAGAGTAGCAGTATATCACAATCTTTTACCATCAATTTAGGGAAAGAGAAAGGAAGGACAGAAAGAAATCTTCACCGCTTTTGCAAGCAGCCTTGATATAGAAAGAGAGAAAGGTAGTATTTTCACAGCCTCTTTCAGGCTGTCCTAAGCTTGGAGAGGACTAGCTGACAGTGAGTCAGACTAGCATCTCAGCTCACAGTCTATAAACTCAATCTCTTCAACCTTTGTTCTTTTAAGAATTATCACACGAATGATGACAACCCAACCAATAAACCACCAATCAATGCCCCACCCTGGCTCTTGGGGCTTCAGATCTTTTATACCGTAAGCCAAAGTTCCCATAAACTCATGAGGCACACAATCTCAAAAACAAGCTGCATAACCCAGAATGCCTGCACCTAACCAATATAGCCACCTGCATCAAGCATTCCAAATCCAACTCAAAAACATCTACCACACCGGGTGTTCCTGGAGTGGGAACACAAACCTAATCCAAACGCCATTTTGCGTTTTTAAAGAAACCAAATAACCAAAATAACAAAAGCTTCTTCCAAGTGTTCCATCACACCCACCTCTGGCCTCCACAAGTATATACACAGTAAGCATATACCCACATGCACGTGCGCATGCTACATCTACATGAAGATTTCTGAAGACTAAGAAGCTCAAGGCCAAATACTATCTGGTGAATCTGGTGAGGTCTTATTTTGCTCTTGGGGAGTCTCTTCAGGGTCTTGTGGTGTTAGAGGGAATGGTATGGTAGGATAGAATGCCCTAGCTCAAGATTCTTCTCTGCTTTTAATAAAATCAAAGTCCTGGTAAGGTAGGGGCCCAACCTTAGGGACCAATTTAGTCTTAATTACACACCAAAGACTCACCTTCAAAAGCATCTAACCACCTCACATAAGGAATACATTTCAACTGAGTTTTGACACAGGCAACCCAATATCCAACCACAGCACCCCACTCGTGTCATCAATACTTGAGTCTTCCTCAAGTCCAAGTCATTTATTTCCATCCCAAGCATCCATCTTAACTGAAACATTCTGTGATTCAAGAAAGGCTCATTCCAGCTCTAGACCTGTAGTCAATGGAAGGCATCTTCATGTGACATGGGAGGATGGGGGAAACACTCCTACTCCAAACGGGACAAAGAGTAGAAAGCACAAAACAATCGGCTCAAAGTAAGTCTGAATCTCAGCAGGGTAGACTATGAATCATAAAATTCCAGAATGATCTTTCACTCCATATGCTGTCTCATGACACCTTAGATGGACCTTCAAGGTCTTGGGCACCCTGCCCTCACACCTTCACTGGAATCAGCCACCTGGGCTACATAACACCGGCTGGTGCCACACAGTGCCCAAGGCTGGGGCTTCTGGGATCCATCTCCGTGGCAGTACCCACAATGCTACTTATTTTTCTCACCAGTATGGCCAAATCCTGACAGAGACAACTGGAGTGAGCAAAGCATGGTGAGATTCGCAGAAGCACGTGGCAGAGGCTCTCACATGTAGGCAGATCAGGGAGCAAAGTATTTTGGCCAAAGCAGACATCTATTGCTTTCTAACTTCTGCCAGGTTGGCCGCAGTCCACCAGCTAGGGACCAGGCGTTCTAAAACAGGAGCCAGTGGGGACATTTCATAGTCAAACCCTGACACTCCAGTAGGGAATCTCTGCAAAGATTCTTAAGATTGGCCTAGCCTCCCCAGGCAGTTGGAAAACATTTTAAAATGTTGATGGACCCCATAGCCTGTAGTCTGTTCCCATATGGAATTAGCATCATTGTGGATGTAGACAGCGCTGCTATAGTTTGGATCTAGTCCATGTGTTAGAGGACAGGGCTCCCTAGAGTGAAGCTATTGGAACACTTTCATAGGTAAGGCCTCGTGGGCAGTCTTAGGTCACTTGAGGGTACGTACGTAAGTGGACTGTTAAGTCCTGCTGGTGGAACGCTACGAAGTCCCTGAGGTGGCACAGGACACCACATGGAAAGTGGAGTATACTCAACTGGCATTTGTAACAGACACAACACACTCTCCAAATAATCCACTAGTGGACTAATTTCTTCGTAAGGGCAGAGTGCTCATGGTCTACCTTCTAAAAGTTCTCACCTGCTAATGCCTCAGAGAAGGGATTAAGTTTCAACGAGAATGTTGACTCAAGCCATAGCACAAGCCAGGCGGTGGTGGCGCACGTCTTTAATACCAGCACTCAGGAGGCAAAGGCAGGAGGATCTCTGTGAGTTGGAGTCAAGCCTGGTCTACAGAGTGAGCTCCAAGACAGCCAGAGTTACAACAGAGAAACCCTGTCTTGAAAAACCAAAACAAACCAAACTAAACAAATAAAAACATAGCACAAATTATGAAAACCACATGAATGCATAGGAAACACAATATGATAAGCCACTTGCTAATGAATCTAAATAGCACCTTTAAGTCTCATGACAACGATGGTAACTAACTGTACAATGTTCAAAGAATTGCTAAAACTTGTGATTTTCTTTCTTTGACTTTTTATTTGAACAGGCTTCCAGTCAGTATCTCTATCTTCTGAGAAAATTGTAATTATGGTAGGGTGGAAAGGTAAGTTGTTAAATCAAAAATATATGTGACATGCCACTGTAAGTACAATACCACACCAAGATTATTATGGTTTCAAAAACAAGGGAATGGCGCCTGTCCCCAAGTAGCTTATGGCTAGGTACAAGACAGAATAAAGAAGAAGGCAGCTGCTTGGCAATGTGATTATGCTGGTAAAGAATGCAGAGAGAGGCACGTGCACGCATGCCTTTGTACTGCTGAAAAATGTAAACACGTCCCCGGTTAGAAGTGTCTGCTTGCATCATATATTCTCTCCAAGCAGCCAAGGAAGAATGGGGGGAGAAAAGAAGAAAGGGCATTTTGGGGGAATATCAGGGAATAAACAGGTTGCCAGGAATGCTTTTATTTCCTTCTTAAAATATAATAAAGGAAAATATCTGAGTTAGTATATTTACTTCCAAATCAAAGATGATTCAGGGTTTGATTAGTACTGTAATGACATTTTAAAATGCCACCCAGAAAATATTCAAAGAATAATTCAACGAGATATTTACATGTTCTTCATTTCACCTTCAAAAATAAGAATAAGGAAGAGAAAATATGTATTTAAAGTTCAAATTATCACCTGCCAAACTCTGAGAAAAACATTCAGCTATAAATTATGAAATCACATAATGATGGTCAGAGAGCTCCGGCAGTCAGCTAAGAAGCCATTTTACTGTACCAGTTTTCCTGCCATCAGGATTTAACTAAACACTGCCTAACTCAGACCCTGCATCAATGTTTCACGCCTACTGCCAATGTCATGATGAAAGACAATGACTGTTTCTGGATCATCAAATAATAGCATCATGATCTCACATGAGGTGTATGCTGAGGAATTTTCAGAAAAGAAAACTAACCACTGGTGAGTGGTTAGTTAGCAACATCGGGACCACTGTCAGTGACGGACAGGACCTCGAGATGGGCTGCTATGAAACCTACCCGTGTCATGCTACATGCAGTCTAATGCAAAGCTTTACACACTGGTTCTAGCACTATTTTACTTTATTTATAGAGTATATATATTTTTTACATGGACCCCAAGATTAAAACTTTAAGATGTTTTGCATAAAAATCCAGATTCTCCAATATATGTGCATATAAAATGCTAAAGAAACACATTAATATGCACAATTGGGGGCTAGAGAGATGGCTGCTCTTTCCAGAGGACCTGGGTTCAATTCCCAGCACCCACATGGTGTCTCAGAGCTGGCTGTAACTCCGGGAGAGCTGATACCCTCTTCTGGCCTCTGTGGCACTGTACACATATGATGCATATGCATACATGCAGGCAAAACACCCATACACACAAAATTTAAAAAAAAAAATTGGTGTTCAATAATTACAAAAAATACAATGTGATCAGAAGAAAATATACTATTACAAAAATTAAAATCTAGATTCTCTATCTTTAAAACTCAAATAAGTTAGGCCAGTAAGATGACTTAGGAGGTGTGGGTAAAGTAGAAGGAGATAATCAACCCCACAGAGCTGCCCTCTGCCCTCCACACATGCTTTATGGCCACAATAATTACAATAAAAAAATAAAGAAAAAATCTCGAGTAGCAATTAACCTTTCCAACAACCTTAATCTCATTATTTTAGGTCCTTATTAAAGCTGCTTTATATAAGGATCATACATTTTTTCTTTGTGATAGTTTGTCACTATACCTAGTTCCAAAATTGATTGGCCAGATTTTATATGTCTTACTAAATCATACAAATACCAGCTAAAATATTGTTTTTGTGGAAATTAAAAAAAGCCTGCCTGTCATTCATTTGAGAGATTCTTTAAGATAAGTTAATTCTATTTTATTTTGAATACTAAAAATATATAGAAAGACAAAGAAAATGTCAGAGGTGGAGAATAATTAAAGTCGTATTAGAAAAAAATTCAATTTATACAATTACAAAGATACTAAATTTTGAATGCAACCACGGCTGTCCTGAATGCAGCCATTCCTGGTTTGGGGTTAGCTGACATCTACCCTACTGACAGCAACTACTCTCTCACAGTTAACAAGAGGCCTTTTTGCCTCCTTCCCCACAACACAAGAAAAACAAACAGCAGCAGCCAGATGCCACCTTAACTGTGTGAAAACCCATGCAGAGGCTTTACTGATGCTCTTTCAGGAAAGCCTGCTGAGGAATCTCAGCTCCACCCCCTGTTTCCTTTTGGTCTCTTCAAGAGGATTCTGCCTGGTTTTGACATTTAAAAAAATGCTTTATTAATGTTTTAACACTTAGCTTAGTGTTGCCCAACTGGCCAGAAATGGCTTCTCAACTCAGAAAAATTGGAAATAGTGGGTTGCTTTACTGTAGTGTTTCCAAGAACTTTTACTATAAAAGTATGCCTTAATCAGTCTTGAGGCTATAGCAAAATACTACAGACTAGATAGCTATAAGCAACAGAAATTGTTTACAGCTTTGAGGCTGAGAGGTTCAAGACCAAGGTGCCAGCAGAATTTCTGTCTAGTGAAAACTTGCTTCCTGGCTCATAAACCTGATTCTCACATGGAGGAATAGGCACATGCACTCTCTGGGTCTCTAGTGTGCTAATTCATTAAGGAGCACAGCCCTTACGTCCTACAGGCCCTCCTACTAATACTGCCACTTGTGAGAGGGACATAGATGTAAAATATTTCCCAAACAGAATTTAACTGGAAAACACTTTTCTCCATGACATTCTTGGGTACCTTTTGGGAAACACTTTGAAATGAAATGTTTTCTATCTTTAATTTTATAAGAATTTTATGTGACTGGTTTTTACTTAAAATGTTAAGCCCATCAAGAGGATCCAAAAAGGAGAAGAGGTGAATGGGTCCCTAGTATTCCTGAGAAGAGCAGAAGTAACTCTTAGTGAGTCCTGAAGAGCCTTTTACCTGTGTACATGGGCTGTAGACTACAGTGGGGACTCTAGCCCATGCTGGATTCTGCTCCATTGAAGACTTCCTTTTCCCACAGGGTTTCAGGAGACTATATTATGCACTGCCTTTCAAACCTTCTTGATCTCCAGCTCCTGATCCTTCACTTCCACCTCAAAGTACACCCTTAGCCCATTGCTTTGGATGTGGACGACTCCTTGAGAAAGTCAATGAACCCCAACTTGGAAGATTTGGGGTATGTTCACTACACCCAAAGCAATTATGGGCCCCCCACCCCTCTGAGGAAACTGACATTCCTACACCTAAAACTGTTGTTACCACCTTATTGAAGATTAATACTATTACTATTCTGGTAAGAGATCAGTAAGGCCAAATTAAAGAAACATCAGGAGTGCTAAGGAGCTGTGTTTCCTCACACCCTTACTCATATCATCATCAACTTCAGAATCTGCTGAGTCTGACCTTCAGATATCAGCTAAAGAGCCTAAGCCGTGCACTTCAAGAATTAATAATAAAACATTCCATCCAGGAAGGTCTCCTTGGTGCTTAAGGACAGAGACTATGCCATTACTTTTATATTTTTCTACTCTCGAGAATATCAAAGTAAAAGCTGTTTTGACAACCCAAGGTATAATTAGAATTCCAGAGCCTCTCAAGAATAGTCTCCTGCATTTCCTGGCCTTACAAGGCTCCATTATACAAAGAGCTCTATTGAGAAATAAAAGCCAGTTAGGGAACATTGCTTGGGAGTTTCTAGATAGCATCTTCATTTCAAACAGGAAGTTATCAGTAATAGCTCTGACCATCAAACCACACTAAATCTTACCTGTAATTTTTTTCTTCTCAGTCTCAAAGGAGTCATGCACCTGTCTGCTCATCAAAGAACTTCAGATCACAAGACTGGCTGGTCGACTGGAGACTAAAGATGAGTACTAACATCAAGTGTAAACAGTTTTGAGTACAGAAGACTCAGTCGAGGACACAGAACGGTAAAGGGTGAGTTAAGAAACAGGGTGAAGGAAAAAAATAACATGACGAGAGAGGACTTCCGGAAAGCCAGAGGACCTCCGGAAAGGCAGGAGGACCTCCGGAAAGACAATGGCCTAAGCATGGAGCTCTCAGTGGTTCAGGTGCAGGGACAAAATGCAAGTACAAATAAGACTTTTTGTCAGTTGTGTTTTTCTCAGTGCCTTAGGACGCCTGGTTGACTAGAGGAGGAATCAGGTCTTCGTTTCTGAAAATCTTTCTACGAGAAATAAAGTTTCATTTATATTTAAGCCCACAAATAATCGCGTCTTGTTCATTATCTCCCATTCATCAATCTATTTCCCAGTGAATCTTCTCATTCAACATCTTTTTGCATGAGAGGACTATATAAACTTCATTTTGTGTACGTGTTGAAACTCTCATTTCAGTCCTGACCTGGGACTAACCCTAAGAGCCAACAGATTCGAGGAAGGAGCCATAAAACTCCCCATCCCGAAGACAACCAATCAGAAAGAAGACAGTTATAAAGATAGTCACAATGATGTAGGAAGACCTCTATCCCATCTGGTCAGATGTCCTTGGTAGCCATGAAAACAATCTTTATGGCCAAACCATACATGACCTAGGAATGTGAACAGTTCACCATCTGAATACGAGCTAACCAGAAACAGACTCATGTACCTGCACCGCTGTCTGCCAATTGGGTACAAGATTACTTCACCCTTGCTGAAATTCCCCACTGCCTATTAGAAGGGGTACAAGGCTTTGTTCCCAGTCAGCCACATTGTATGTTGTCTGACTCCTGCATTCAGGAATGGGTCGTGTAATAAAGTGACTGCTTATTGCATACGTGGACTGGATGGTCTCTGTGTGGCAAACTTCAGACCTAACAGGCATGGCAGTGTAGGTCAGTGGTAGAGTCTTGCCTGACAGGTACAAAGCCTTTAGTTCGATCCCCGATAAAGAAAACAAACTATTGTCTATAGAGATAAACTTACTGACTGAAAACAATGTTCAATATAATACTGCTTAGAGACCTCCTGTCCTCAGCCTCTTCCTTCCATTCCTCTCTCCTGCTTGCTAAAATCAGTCCTGATTTCAATGGCCCTTGTCCATTTCAGCAACAATTCATTCTTTTTTAAATGTGTTCATTATTCATTCACTCATTCATTCACCTATTTTAATGTATACATGTCTGTGCACCATGTGCATGCCTGGTATCTGCAGAGGAAGAAGAGAATGTCAGATACCCCTGAGACAGGAGTTAAAGGTAGCTGCGACATGGGTGCTGGGAATTGAACCCACATCATCTGGTAGTACAGCCAGTGCTCTTAACCATTGAGTCATCTCTCCAACCCCACCAATTATTTCTTTTTTGATGCTGATCTTTTTGTCTCCCTTTAAAGTAGGCTATATCTAGATTTCTTATAATTTTGTCTCCCAATGGCAACACCTTAAGACTAAATTCCTAATATTCTCTTTCCAACTTAGAAAATTTAGTTTTGCAGTTTCATTCTGGCTGTCACAGAACAAGCGACTGGACTTTGGGAACCCCTGTCATGGTTCCTGCTGTCTGTTGGAACAAATTATGACTACTTTGTCTTGATCTTTTGATCTTTCATGTTAAGCCATATGTATGTATCATCTCCTCGAGGGAAGGTAGAAGACTGTAGCTAGGTGAACTACAGGCTATCACTGCAAAGACTAGAGCTTTTATCTTGGTAGGTGACTTCAGGCAATAGATGTGTATAATTCCAGCCCCTTCAAGAAGTTATGTAGTTGTTATTTTTTAAAAAACAACAAAAATAAACCACTGAGCTATGTTCCACTTAAATTTTGGCAGGTGTTAAGAACTCATCACTAGTTTAACCATTTTCTTAGAATGATAAACAGGACTCTCAGAAATGATACCTATTAATACCTTATTAATTGTTCATGACTCTCCCTTAAAAGTGCTTTAAGTCTTTCCTTTTCTTGTCCAGATTAAAAAGAGTAATACTAAATCCTCCAATTTTTCTACTCTGTAGTTAGGCTGCTGGGGTGGCTCAGCAAAGAGACGAGGAGGCATTTTTCATAGGTGCAAACTCTGCCAGACCTCAGCAGAAGGAACCACTATCATGGCCAACACCATACTCCACAGTGGAACCCCGAGACTCTTAGCTCAGGTATTTTTATTGATTCAAAACTCCTCAGGTATAGATCATAAGCAATCAAACAACCCTCATAGAAATCCAACACCTACAGACAATATAAAATGCCAAGGCCTATGCATCTCTTTTTTCAACAGTGCACAAAAAACCCCAATTATTTTAAACACAACAAATAATAAATTTCCACAACTCCCCTTTTCTGTATAAGCCAATAAAAAATGCTTTATCTCTACAACACAATTTAACACTACACCAGCAAAACTATTAACAAGAAAAACAATCATGAGGATTGCTGACATACAGGATCAAATGAAACTAAACATCTATCAAGCTTTTCACAAAGTCTTTGGGCAGCAGAAAAACATTATCAATGTCCAATTATCTGGAATTCACTCACTATCTTCTGAGCTCCTCCAAATGACTTGGATCACTTCTCAGCTCTGCCCTCTGAAGCACATACAGCTTATCCTCAACGATCCAGTTGGCTTCACCCCATTGTTGCTGCTGTTCTTGGTGGTCATCCCATGGGAATGGCATCTTCAGAAGGCTGGGGTCTTCTGCTATAACTGGGCTGCACTTTCACCAATAGCCTCTCCTGAGCTCTCTTCATGGTGCCAACTCTCAACTTCTTTACATGACCCCTTCAACTAGGACCTTCAACTGCTACTGAGGCTGCATTTACATTAATGGTCTCTCCTGGCCTTTCACAGTACCAAGCCTCAGTTGCTCTCCGTTAATATCTTTAAAACCAGCACTACCTGGGTGACTCTTAACAGTACCTAGTTCAGCTACCAGGATGAGATACAAGATCAGTCAGTTCTGGAAGATAGTTTCTGTGTGCTAACTCTGAGGAAACACTTTCCAGATTTTAAGACAGAGTCTGGTTTGCTGGAAAAATAACTTGTCACTTTGTCTGCAGTTAGGGTCCCCTCGCGAGTGTAGTTCTCATTACCATAACCAGAATTTGCACAGCTTATCTTTCTCTTAGTCAAGTTTGCATAAAACAAAAACAAAAACAAAAAAACTGGTCAGTTTAACTAAGTGGTTTTTTGGCTCCAACCTGCTGCTTCCACAACCAGCAGTGGGTCCTCGATCAATGGGAAGACTTTCCAGTTGAAACATTCTGGCAGTTTGGTATTCTTTTACTAGGGGGAAACATACAATCCCTTCCATAGATCTCAAACACAACATCTTGAGCTTCTCCAAAAAGCCATCAACAAACTTAGTTTATAGAACTTTACCAGACTCTGTGAGGTCTGGAGTTTCTCTTCTTCCTTGTCTCCATATTGGATTAGTTGGCATGATGTCCTGCCCCACATTGGTGCACCATTTGTAGTTGCTAGCTGCTGTGGCAGCTCAGCAAGGATGACAAGAAGGCATAATCATAGGTGCAAGCCCTGCCAGACCTCAACAGAGGGTTCCACTGTCCAGAAATAGCGCTTGCTGTGATGGTGGTAACCTCTGTTGAGGTCTGGCAGGGCTTGCACTTATGATTATGTCTCCTTGTTGTCCTTGGTGAGCTGCCACAGCAGCTAACAACTACACTATTCTGAGAACTAGATAGCATCAGGCCTGTAATGCAGTATTAATTTGTTGAATATGGAATATTGAATATGTAGCCTTTGGGGCTACCTGATATATATCTTTTTCTTACCCTTAAGTAATCCTGGGTTGTCTTCCAAAATCACATTTTTGCTGAGATATGATTGTATATACAAACACACAAAGATGCTCAACCCACAAATCCGTTAGTCTGATTTGTTACAAAGAAACATGGCTTTAGAAAACAAGTGCCTGCGTCCAAGCTACTGGCTCTCTTCTACCTTCTGTCAAAGCAAGGCAGACAGATCACACCATTCTCAACTGACAGTACAGAACCCTTGGAGGTGCCTGATAAATACAGCATGTCTGATTGCAAAATGCACTAATGGGGAGTTACAGATGACAGAAACAAAAGCCAGGCTGAGCTGGGGTGTATGGTCTGCAATAGAAATATTAAAAACCACTTCTGCTTATCAACTTCAGAAAAATAGTGTATATTATTTTAGAAATAACTAAAAGAATAGCACTAGATTTAGGGGCTTATTAAAGCGAATCCATGAAATAATAAACCACATAGTACTTTGTTGTCTGGATTTTATTAACTATACGGATTGAAACTAAAACTGATTCATACAACATCCTATCAATATATCATTTAGCCAAATACTGATCTAGAAGGCTTTGGGGAAACAACCGAGTTAAAAGGTTATACAGTACTGAAGGAGTCGATTGTGCTGTGACTTCTCAAATTTCACTGCTCTTTATTTTGGCATTTAATAAATTAGTTCAGCATGCAATTGATATATACTTCACTGATACAGAAATGACTATTTTTCTTTTCTTTCTGTCCTTTTATTTGAGGTAAGGTCTCATGTAGCCCAGATGGAACTTACTGTATAGGTAAAGATGACTCTCAATTGTTTGACCCTTATTCCATTGCCTGAGTGTCAGAATGACACTCAGTTGTATGCTTCTACATTGTTATGATTGTCCTCCCAGCAAAGCAGACTCCATCTTGCAAGTTCAGCTGGGTCCTTTTGCAAAGGATTATACCTGTTGACTTGCCCCTTCATGTGAAAGCTAAGTTCTACATTCCAGGGGCTATATTCAGAGGCCTGTATGGTCTGGATAGAATGTAGACACACCTTTAATCCAGTATTCAGAAGGCAGTGGTGTTCCATGCTTTTAATCCATAAGAAAAACAGAATCTGCCAGAAGCAGACACAGGAAGAAGAGTTCAGGAGTCAATGTCACACAGGAAGTGATGTCTGAGATGAGTCAGTGAATGGCAGACATAGTGACTAGTCAGAGGAAGAGTTAGCAGAATGAGGACATACCCAACTCTCGTGAGAAAAGGCATGTTCTCAACTCAGAGCAAGAGTGAATCAGTTACAGAAGAGCCAGTTAAAGAGTCAGTTGAGAAGCAGTTACAGAGTAAGTTGAAGAGTCAGTTACAGAGGAGTTACAGAAGCTGAGGCTGAAGTGATTTACAGAGCAGTAAGTTGAAGCAATCAGTTACAGAGACAGGATGAAGCAGTGAGAACTTAGAGAGAGACACAGACACAGCAAAGCTCGGCAGAAGAAGCCCAAAACAGAGAGTGAGTTGAACCAGAAGAGTAAGAGTTCAGAAGGAGCTAGTCAGAGTGGCTCAGTCAGCAGTAAGTTTTGGAAGGCTAAGGCTGAAGCCTTCTAGGTCTGGGTCAGAGGGTTGAAAGTTCTAGGTTGTACAAAGGCTGAAGCTTTCAAGTTCAAGGATTAAGACTGGATTGTAAAAAGGCTGAAACCCTCCAGGGCACCAGCTCTAGGGCTCCAGGGTAAGAACCAGAGATTTAATTAGAAAAAAGAAAAAATTGCCCTCTGCCCTGAACATCTAGGGAATCTTCATCCACATCCATATCCATATCCACATCCACATCTGCATCTACATCTACAGGTGGCGAGGATCACAAGACTTTCACCTGAGCATCAGGCTGTTTCCTAGCATCCATTATACCCAACTCTACCTTAATTACATGTGGTCTAGGAAAGTTACTATCGTATATAAGCTAGGAAAGATGAGAGGAGGGAGCTTCATTTATGCAGCTACAGGGAAGCCCTCATGGCTGTGGGGTAAAGGCTTTCCAGGTGTGGACTGCTGCAGAGAAGAAGCACTGCAGTAAGTAGCCCTTCACCTAGTGGTAAGGAAGCCCAAGAAACTTCTTGGTTCCCCAGAGCGAATTGGGCAGTATCATGCCGCAGTTTGTTGTTGGGAGCTTAGAAGGGGCAGACATTGCTGACTTTTCCATCCCGAAAGAAATTTTAATAACAGATATCCACTTCCATGTAGCACTAGGTAACAAAATCAGAGTTTGGTGCATGTTAGCAGTCTACTGAGCTACATCCCCCGCTTTTAAAACAAAATCTTTCAAAATCAATTTCTACAATTAAAAAGACTATAGTAATGATACCAAGTAACAAAAATACAAACTACTGAACATTTTTTAAGTGCCAGGCACTGTGCTTAATAAATTATGTGACCTGCCATAAACACTTCAATGTTCCTGCCCCAACTGACAGATGAGGAATGGGAGGCAGAAAGGTAATTTAGCAAGGCAAAGGATCAAAGCCACCCAGTCAGCAAATGACTGAAGAGGGATTTGAGCAAAGGCAGCCTGACTGTATCCTGCTCCTACTATTTGAGCCTTGGGTTATTGCCCTGCATATCATTGTGGAGGAAGGAACAGTATCATAACAAAAAGGAAGTGAGCAGCTGCTAAACACCATCCATGTCATGGGCATAAAGGAAAGTTAAGCAAATTCCCAAACATGGTTTAAATGCCCATTGCAAAAACAGCGGGGCACAGAGGAAAAGACCTCTGTGGTGATTCTGTGGAACATTTGTTTCCAGGGGCAGAGAGTGTTTTCAGAATCAGTATCTTCGGCCTTTTTTCCCAAATGCTCACCAGACCATTGACAGCTCCCATAGACCACCATTCCCATCCACCTTTGTTTCCAAACAGCAGAGGAGAGAAGGGAAGTAACGGAGAAGGAAACAAGAGGCCTGGGGGCTTATGGCCAAAACAAGGCTGGAAAGAGTTGTTTTTGTTCTTTTTCCTTCAATTTTTCACAACAACAAACAAAATATGCATATAATTATGAGACACAAAACAGGTTTTTTTTAAGGATAATCCTTGCTACAAATCCTAAGTTCTTCCTAGTTGTAGTCTTAACTCCCACACTTGCATGAAACACCAAGCCAATATTATAATTAGATGTCATAGGAATTGACTGCTTTTGAAAAGTAATTTTTTATGTATGAGTGTTTTGCCTGCATGTATATGCACCTTGTACTTGACTGGTGTCCAAGAAGGTCAGAAGAGGGCCTCAAATCTTCTGGAATTGCAGACAGTTATGAGCTGCCATGTGGATGCTGGGAAACAAACCAGGATCCTCTGGAAGAGCAAGAAGTACTCTTAACCACTGAGCCATCCAGCCAGCCCTGCTTTTTAATTTTTTAAGCAGGGTCTCATTGTGTAACTTTGGCTGGCTTGGAATTGCAATGTAGATCAGGCTAGCCTGGAACTCAGAGAGAGATCTTCCTGCCCCTGTCTCCCAAGTGATGGGATTAAAGGTGTGCACCACCACCCTGGGCCAAGTGACTGATTCCTAATTCAGTGACAATATGAGCTTTGATTCAACAGCCAACTTTCCTTCCTTTAAAAGAAGATAGGTAATAGACAAAATTTTTTAAAGATTTATTTATTTAGTTAGTTGAGTGAATGTGTGCCTGTGTGAGTTTATTTGCATCAGCACCCTGGGACAACAGAGAGCATTAGGTCCCCTGGCACTGGAGTTACAGTTGGTTGTGAACCACTTGGTGTCTATAGTAGTTTGAATGAGAATGCCCTCCATAGGCTCATGTACTTAGTACCCAGTTGATGAACTTTTTGGAAGGAGGAACTTTAGGAGGTATGGTCTTGTTGGAGTAGATGTGTTGCTGGGGGTGGATTTTGTGGTTTAAAAATGCCATGCCAGGCCCAGTCTCTGTATCTCCCTGTCTCTTTCTGTCTCTGTCTCTGTCTTTGTCTCTCTCTCTGTCTGAGAATCAGAATGTAAACCTCTTAGCTACTACTTCAGCACCATGCCTGTCTGCTTCCCACCATGGTGATCATGAACTAACCTTCTGAAACTGTAAGGAAGCCCCTAATTAAATGCTTTCTGTTGTAAGAGTTGCCTTGGTCATGGTGTCTCTTCACAGCAATAGAACAGTGACTAAGACAGCGTAAGTGCTAGGAATCCACCTAGATCCTTTGTAAGAGCAGTGAATGATCTTAATCACTGAACCAGCCAATGAAAATAAGAGTCTTAACAAAGGAGTCTATGATCCCACATCTACAATAAAATAAAACTTTCTTTTTTAGAAAGTAAAGGCATTAAAACATAAGACCTGAAGTTAATTTTTCCAAGGCATGAACAATATACTCTCTTGTTCTTTCTCTCTCCCTCTCCTCCCTTCTATCTCCCTCCCTCCCTCATTCCCTCTCTCCTTCTCTGTCTCATATACCAACATAAGCTTGTTTTAAACATGATGCTACAAAGCCCTGAGAATACTGTAGGAAGAAGGACAGAGAAGAATGATGCTGGTAAATATTCCACAAAATGATGCTTTTAATAGATAACTTGAAAAATAAAGATGATCCAAAAGCAAAAGGAGAAAGAGAAAACCAACATTAGCAGCAACACAACACGTCTCCCTAGCTCTCCTCCAGCCAGCAGCCCTCCAGACCTGCTAGCCCGTTCTCATCAGGCATTGTCAGTACAAAGCGTTCCTGTTTCTCCACCTGTCCTCCTTCAGCGCCACAGCCTCACTTTATACACTTACTTATTTTGCAGAATCAAACTTACTAGGAAAAGGTAAAGAAAAACCTAAATGGCAGACATATGTATGACTCGGTGAGGGAATATTATGACTTTAACATTAGTCCTTGGAGTGAACAATATTCTAGTAGAGGCTGACCTTGTAGCTGACGTGAGTTTTGTTGATTAGACTGGTCTTATACTACAGTGGCTTTCAATCACACATTTTTAAAAAGAAATGTTGACCAACTGCCCTTTGGACATAGTCCTACCTCTGGTTCCAAATGTCCCCTAACCCAGCTCCTCCTCAGACACATCTTACACAATCATATTCAATCAGAGTTTCATTAAAACATGGCAAAAAATTATAATAACTGAAAACACAAATTAAGCAAAATTCTAAACTGTGAAAAGTGACAGGACAGATATTCTACAAACTCAGAGGAACCACAGATGTCAGCCCAGATGTCAGACTAGTATAACCAGAAAAACTATCATTCACAATCAACAGAAAAATAAAAACATTCTACAGTAAACCAAATTTTAAAAGTTTCTATCCATCAAACAAGTTCTACAGAAGGTATTAGAAGAAAACTTCATTCTGAAGAGGTTAGCCATACCCAAGAAGACACAATGAAAAAATAATCCCAGACCAGTAAATCAAAAGAGGAGGGAAAACCTACGTCATAATAGAAAACTAACAAGAATTAATAAATACTGCTCATTAATAACTCTCACTATTAATGGTCTCAATTACCCATTAAAAATTTTACCCAATAAAATTACTCCCAAAAAAGTAACAGATCAGATTAGAAAGTAGGACATAACTTTCTTCTTCATCCCAGAAACAGACCTCATCATAGGGGATAGAAATCAGTGAAACAATGGAAGAAGATATTCCAAGCAAATGGACCCAAGAAGCAACAGGTATTTTTGTTTGTAGATGATTTGATTTTATACATAAATGACCCTGAAAACTCCATCCGGAAACCTCTATAGCTGATAGACATTTCAACAAAGTAGAAGGATATAAAATTAACACACAAAAAATTGCAGCTTTCCTAGGTACAAATGACAGACTGAGAAAGAAATCAATGCAATAGTATCTTTCACAATAGCCTTAAAAAATAATAAGATAACTTGGGATAATTCTAACCAAGAAAGTGAAAGATTTATATAATAAAAACTTTAAGACATGGAAGAAATAAATTAAAGGTATAAGAAGACGGAAAGATCTCCCACGCTCATAGATCAGTAGGATTAATATTGTGAATATAGTCACCCTACTAGAAGTAATCTACAAATTCAATACAATACAATGTTGTTAAAATTCCAACATAATTGTTCACATAAAATGAAAGGACAAGTTTCAGCTTCATAAAGAAACACACACACACACACACACACACACACACACACACATACACACACACACACAAGAAAAAAACCAAGAAAGAAACAAACACAAAAAAACAGGATAGCTAAAACATTACTGAATAGTAAAAGAATTGCTGGAGTATCATCATCCCTGACCTCAAGTTGCACTACCAAGATATAATAACAAAAACACCACAGTACTGGAATAAAAGCAGACATGTCTATCAGTACAATAGAACTGAAGACCCAGACATAAATCACAAGACTTATGGACACCTGAATTTGACAAAGAAGCCAGATATACACACTGGGGGAAAAAAAAAAACCTAGCATCTTCAACAAATGGTGCTGATCAAACTGGATGTCTGCATGTAGAAATGCAAATAGACCCATTTTTGTCACCCTGCACAAAACTCAATCCAAGTGGATCAAATACTTTAACATAAAACCAGATACACTGAACCTGATAGAAGAGAAAGTAGAGAATAGCCCTGAACACATTGATACAGGAGACAGCTTCCTGAACTGAACACTGATAGCTCAGACACTAAGGTCAACAATTAACAAATGGGGTCTCATGGAACTGAGAAGCTTTGCATAGCAAAGGACATCAACATTCAGACAGATTGGCAAGGCTACTACAGAAGAGACCTTTATCAATTATGCATCCAATGGAGGTTTGGTGTCTAAACTATATCAAAAACTAAAATAAAAAAAAACATTGAACATCAAGAAAACAAACAACTCAGTTTAAAGTGGGATACAGACTACGTAGAGAGTTCTCAAAAGATGAAACACAAATAACTGAGAATCACTAAAGATGTGTTCAAGATCCTAGCCATCAAGGAAATGAAAATCAGAACTACTCTGAGATTCCATCTTACACCAGTCAGAATATCTAAGATCAATAATGCAAAGGACAGCTCTTACTGGTCAGGATGTGGAGCAAGGGGAACACTAATTCATTATTGGTGGGAGTGCAAATGTATACAGCCACTAGGGAAATCAGTGTGTGGTTCCTTAGGAAGCTGGTAAATGATCTACCTTAAAATCAACCTATACCACTCTTGGGCAAAAGGAGGGCAAACCCAGAGGACTCTACATCCAACTACAGAGATACTTGCTCACCCATGTTCACTGCGGCTCTATTCATAACAGCCACAAATTATTAAACAGCCTTGATGTTCATGAACTGCTGAATAGATAATGAAAATGTGATACACTTGTACAATGAAATATTATTCAGCTGTTAAAAATAAAATATGAAATTAGCAGGTAAATGGGTGGAGCTAGGAAAAAATCATAGTGAGTAAGGCATACCAAACCCAACAAAGACAAATATTGCTTGTTGTGATGGCTATTCTTGGTTGTCAACTTGACTACATCTGGAATTAATGAAAACCCAAAGCAGTTGGGTACACCTGTGAGGGATTTTTCTTAATTAAATCTTTTGAAGTGGGAAGATCCACCTTAAATCTTGGTTACACATTCTGCTGGCAACCTATACAAAGGGCATGGGGGAAGGAAGCTCTTACTCTTTGCCTGCTTGCCCTTGTTCTCCCTGGAAAGCCCATTTGTTTGCTGTCATTAGAGCCTACGTCTTCAGGATTCTAGTAGATACTTAAGACCAGCTGAAACATCCAGCCTCACAGGCTGAACAGCTTCTGGATTCTTGGACTTTTTGGTAGTAGACAGCCACTGTTGGATGGGAAGAAAGGATCCTCAGGGAAAGGAGAAACACAATATCTTGTTCTGAAGAGACAGTGGAGAGACTGGAATGAGAAGATCAAATAGGGATGAGGCTGGAAGAAAGGGGTAACGAAGGAACCAGGGGAGGGACAACTAACACTAAGAGCCTTTTGAGTGAACATATGTAAACCCACTACTGTAGAAGCTTCCTAAAATACATACATATGCAAAAGGAACCTAAATGGAGTCCAAATAATATGATAAGCAATGAATGCCCCAACTAGACATCTTATGCTACCAATTAAGAACTCCATTTCAGGAATGGATTATATAATCTTGAGTTGTTGGCCAAAGGTGTTCCATGGAACCCCCCAAACAGTACAGGCTATTGACAAAGTTATTGATTACTCTCCACAACCTGCTAGTAAGGCCCTATTGTGGAAGACAAGAGTTACATATGTTATTAAACACAGAGAAATAGAGCTGGTGTCCAACTAGAAGCTTCATCTCTACTGACTAGCATTCATAGTATGGGAAGGTACTCTGCACACTACCCAGAAACAAAAAGTGATTATCAATATCTCCCATCTACAAATCCTGTGACCTACAGCACTGACCTGCCTGCAAGATACAATGGTACAAATAATGTACAAATGTTACAGGAGTAGCCAACCACTTTCTAATTGAATTTAAAGCCCACTCCTTGAGATGGACCCATACCTGACTCTACTAAAGTGGCAAAGAACCTAAGACAATATAGGTCATGGGCCTAGGAAAAAACATAGTAAAATCATTCTGCTAAAGGAACATAGCAATAAAATGACAACTGACACATTGCTTTACTCACAGATCAGTGCCTTGCCAAGCCCTCATCAGAGAAGCTTCTTCTTGCAGTAAATGGGAATTAACACAGAGACCCAAAACTGGATAATGTGCAGAGAGAGGCTTGTAGAACACATATCTAATGGGATATCTTCATCAATCACCTCCCCTCAAGGCTCAGGCATCTTTGGGAAAGAGGAGGCTGAAATATTGTTAGAGCCAGAGGTGATGGATGACTCCAAGGAAAGAGTGTCTTCTAGATACAATAGGACTGATGCGCAGATGAACTCATGGAGACCATGACAGCACACACAGACCTGCACAGACTCCAGCCTGAGTGAGTCCTAGCACTGAGAGGACAAAGTATGCACAGGCTCCCAACCCTAACACCAAAGCTATCTGCAACTGATATGTGCTGGCAAAGGGAAAATGACTTTTCTCCAATGGAGTCTTACTGGGTATGGTAACCACATTTCAGAGAAGACAAACCCAGGAGTAGCTGGCCAAGACAAAACAAACTCAACAGTAATTCTGTAGATTTTTTGTCTCAGTTTGCTTTGTTTGGGTTTTTTTGGGTTTTTTGTTTGGTTGGTTGGTTTTTGTTTGTTTGTTTATTTGTCTTATTGGTCTTTTGCTTGCTTGTTTTGATTTCCATTTCTTCATTTTGTGGGGGTTTTATGTGTGTGTAAGAGAGATAAAAGGACAGTTGGGTGGGTAAGGAGGTGCGGGCAGCAGTTGGGGGAGGGAAAAACATGATTAAAATACGATGTATAAAAAATAAATTTTAGACATAAGAAAAGAAAAGAAAATCCACCTAACACAAAAACTCCCTATGAAAATAAATGTGATTTTTATTAACTTTTATCTCATGTACAAGTCTTTAAAAAAAACACAAACATCCTTACATTTTAAGGTTACCTATGTAAATATAGATAAAACAAAAGTATATAATCATTACAAAGCGAAATTTTGTTTCCTTTTTTGCTTTTAAGCAAAGTAAGAGCCAATCCCGTATTTAAACATATATTTCCCTTCCTCCTGCCTTTTTGTTATGTCTTACGGACAATTCAAGGGAAGTATCAATAAATAAATTTCCATGTTTCCACTCTCTTTGCTTCCCTAATCCTTTCCAAGTAGAGCAGTCATTCTACAAGGTGCTTCCTGGCTGGCAGCAGGTAAAATACATCCCTCCTCTTCGGAGGACAGACAATGACAAAACCGGGAAGCAAATCACGTGCAGGTGACAAAACTCATGTCCATTAATAGAAAAATGAAATACAAATTCCAAGAAATTATTATGATTCAATCTTGAATTATAGTCCAGTCACATTTTCCAATGTCATTGTCATTCACCTGGATCCACAAAGAAGCAAAGCAAGAAACACCTTTCACAGACAGCTCTCCAAGCATTTACCTGAATACAAATACTACAGGGTTCAGCCTAAGTAAGGCTGCATGCTGAGAACAGACTCTGAAAAGCCAGGAGGCATATTAAAACCAGTGTAAATGATGCAATTCATGGCAGAGAGCCATCTGTAGACATACATGCACTTAGTGTTAATAGAAACCAGGGGTGACAGCACGAGATATATTGCTTCCATTTCTTCTTTCTTGACATAGAAATCATTTAAAGTACAGAATAGAATGCTTAAGCTTGAGCAGCTTTCAGCAGGTGTATAAACATTCCTAAGTTAAGTACAGAGGTAAAATAAAAGTGAAATGCAATATGAAAATCTTGGCTTCATGATTCATTTTGTGTTTTAATCATATGGCTATATTATGATACAATATATGAGACAACTGGTAAATAACACGAGCACAGCACTGGGCTAAGTCCTGTAGACAACACAAGGAAAGACAAAGCCTCATTTTCATTCTTTAAAATTCTGACATATTAAAAAAAAAAAGATTTAGCAAACACCAACTGTGCTGGTCGATTTTCATCAACTTGACACAAATCTAGATGTATCAAGGAAAAGGAAAACTTAATTGAAAAATGCCTCCTTAAGATTGGACTGTAGGCAAGTCTGTAGGGTGTTTCCTTGATTAATGATAGATGTGTGAAGGCCCAGCCCACCCTGGGTGATGCCATCCCTAAGCAGATGGTATAAGAAAGCAGGCTGAGCAAACTGTGTTTTCCCCATTACTTCTGCTTCAGCTCTTCACTACAAATTTCTTCCTTAAGTTCCTGTCTTGGTCTCTTTCAGAGGACTGTGACTCACGACATGTAAGCCACATAAACCCTTTCCTTTCCAAGTTCCTTTGGTCATGGTATTTTATCACAACAATAGAAACCCCAAAGATACAAAAAGAAAAACAAGACAGTACACAGTCAACTGCTTAGCTGTTTTCACATCTAAGTGCTATAGGAGACAAGAAAGGACATTGACATTATTGTGTGTTGCAGAAACCAGTTGGTAACATCACTTAAGAGACAGCTTTTGAAGCATATAAATAACCACAAGGAGGGAATGAAATGGATAGTTTATTTTGACTAGGGAAAAAACAACAAACAACAAAAATGCTCTGTGAACACACTGAACAAGAGTGGCCTCCTCGTACTAAGTAAAACATGTCAGAATTATACCTTTTTATGAGGAGAAATTATTTCCTTAAAGCTAGCACTATCTTAGCACAATTATGAGTTAAGCCTACTGCTCAAGAATTATTATTAGTAGAAACTCAGTTTTCTCTCAAAACATTCCAAATTAATCTATAAACTCATGGTCACCTTACTTATAGTAAGCTATCTCACTAGAACATATACTACTTGGCATGATTTAATAAATTTTTGTCTTAATAGGAAGAAGGATACTATTAGGAAGGATATTTGCTAAGATACATCCTTGATTTTAAAAGGATATTTGGTGTTTTAGTTATCAAGGATCTATCAGGAGGCTAGCTAGATGCCTCAGCTCTTAAGAAGACTTGCTACTCTTGAAGACCTGGGTTCGATTCCTAGCACCTACATCAGACAACTCACACCATGTAACATCACTTCCAGGGAATCTGATGTCCTCTTTTCACTTCTGAGGGCATCAGGTGAATACATACATGAAGGCACTCGTACATACACATAAAATATAAACAAACCATTTTCTCTTTTAAAAGGATATATATAACACACATTGATTCAAATGTATACAAATCTCTAAACTATGAGAATCCAAAGCCTACCCTCTTTGGGAATTTCATTTTTAAATTCAAATTAAACCTAAAGTTTACAGACTTCCTTAATGAAAATGTCCTTTTCAAACCTCAATAATCATCAGTCCTTGGGGACAGTTGCTCATGCTTGTAATTTTAGTACTGGGGAGGCTGAGGCAGCTACAGAGCAAGATCATGTCTCCAAAAATAGAAAAGGGTGAATAAGCAACCATGTATCAGGCAGCTATAATGGGCAATGCTTGGGTAGATGCAGTTAGGTCTGAGGAAGAAGGATACAAAAACCTATCATGGACAGTCTCTGTTCTCCAACAGTTTACAATATACTGGCTGTTATATATCTTCTTCCCATCCATCTACTCACCTCTTAATCTACCCACCTAACCATCCATTAATTCATGAACTACCATTCCATGATCACAGAATAGCCACACTAGATTAAAAAAAAAAAGTGATGTAGGTAGAAAGTGTGTATACCTGGAAATAGTTTGATTACATATAAAGAAACTATATTATATTACTTATACTTATATTGTTATGCCTAGAGAGAGAAGCATTTCAGGGCTGATTGTGGAGAGCTGAGATGTTGTTAGAGGGGAAGGTTCTTTGTTAGGATGTCATTGTCAACACCATGGTAACCTCACCATGGCAAGAAGGGTATCTCCCTTACTCCCTCCTCTTGAATTTGAATCTGTGGCAGAAAGAAAAAGGATGTTGAGAATTTTTGTGCAAGTCCAACAGATTTCAATTTCCATATCATTTCAGATCTTTATAGAAAGTCACTCTTAATTCCAAAGGAAGCTGGGAAGAAAAGTGCAGGCTTTTTAGCATGCACAAGAAGTTCTGCTGCCCACAAAAAAAAAAAAACAAAAAAAACATACAATAGAGAATCTCACAGGAAGCCATTATATGTTTTCATACCTGTTCATAAGTGAATCAATGGAGTATTATCTTTTGAACATCATGTGAGGTAGCACTATGTTAGAGATAAAATATAATACTACTTTCCTGGAATTTACATTCTGGCCAGCAATGCAACCACTAAAGTGTAGCTAAAGACCACCATGAAAGGGAAAACAGAAGAAATCGCAGGAAATGCCAGGATTGGCAAATGTCTTCCTGAGGAGCTGTCATCCCAGCTAAGCCCTGAAAAGGGAGGCAGAGAAAAGGAGAATAGTTGTATTTAGTATTTTGTATTTAGAAAATGTAAGCCTGCAGAGGGTACAACAGCAAAGTACAATGATCAGACACACACTTTGACTCAATCACTTAGACTGCAGAGTAAGGTGATTTAGACATGGGCAAAAGGTCATACAAGGAGACTGTTGTAGATGTCCACACCGACCATGGCCAGGAAGGAGCTATACAGATTCAAGACATTAAGATGCAGGGTGACAAAACAGGAAAACCCCTTCTGGATAAGATGGCAAATTAGAAGCTGCTTTTATGTGAGCCAGCTTAGGTGGTTTATACTGATTGTCACTTGACGGGATCTAGAATCACCTTGGAGAAAAATACTCAGTGTAGGTTAATTGGCTCACCCTCAATGAGGATGATGCACCCACTGAGCTTGGGTCCTAGACTGCACGAGGAGGAGGAATGCAAGCTTTCACCATCTTCTGCTTCCTGATGCCGACACAGGACCAGCCGCTGTAAGTTCCTATCACCAGCATTTTCTACCATGGTGGACTTTACCCTCAAACTGTGAGCCACAATGAGACCTTCTCCCATAAATTGGTTTTGTTACCATACTTTATCACAGGCACAGGAAAAGTAACTATGACACCAGCAAATGAAGTCAGGATAAAAAAGAATAGACTCGACTCCTGTGAGAGGACAAGCTGAGGAATATCAGAAACACAAGGATGGCAGGAAAAGTGTGGGAAGATAAAGATAGGTGACACAGAGAAAAGTCAAAGTGAGATCTACAAATTTCTCTCTGGGAAAGCAGCTAGTAATAGCCACCAATTCATGCTCAACTGTACTGTGCTGCTTACCAGGCTGGGGTCATCAGTAGCTGCCAGGGAGGTCCTGTCCCCTCTTAGACATAGTTGCCACAAGAACTGTGAGCTGGAGAGAGACTAACCAGCTTATAGAAATGCAACCTGGGGCTGGACACATCATGTGCAGAGAAACACATAGAGCAGAACAGGCTGTGAAGATGCAACGTGACTGTGGTACAGGCCTGAAGCTGAGACTGGAGTGACTAGCATGAGGAATTTGTGTGGGGGTATAAAGCACTATTAGGTAAGTGACCACATGGCAAAGTGAGAAATGCTAACCTTGGCAAAGTCTCACCAATGAACACTGATCTTTATATATTTCCTAGAGTCAGGAACTTCCATGTGATACCTTTGTATGTTTGGATACTGAAAGTAGGTACTGATGTGACACATAGTAGAAATACAGTAGAGTGGAAAGATGGTATATCAGTTACTTTTCTCTTGCTGTGCTCACACCTTGACCAAGACATGGAAGAGTTTATTTGGGCTTACAGTTCCAGAGGGAGAAGAGTCATCACAGTGGACAGGCACTGTAGCAAGCAAGCTTAACAGGCTAAGAGTTTACATCCTCAACTGCAAGCATGAGGGCGAATGAGTAACTGGGAAGCGACGTGAGGCTTTAAACTCCCACAGCTAGGCCCACTGACAAATCCTCCACCAAGGCACCTTCCCCAAGCCTCCTACGCAGCATTACCAACTGGGAACCAAGTGTTCAAATACCCCTGCCTCTGGAAACATCTCTCATTCAAATCACAGACAGCATGCTATTGACCTTAAATAAGCATGGAAATCAAAAAGGAAGGTGAGAATTCTCCAAGCATCAAGCAACCAACCTGCCTTCCATCCTTGTGAAACAATCTGCTCTTTGGCCACTTTACAGATGAAGAAATCAAAGTCCGGAAAATGAAGAAGCAAACCTTGAGACTAGACAAAGGCAGAGCCTGAACAACTGACCTCATGTCATGCAGTGATTCCCTTCTACTTTGTTCTTGAAATAAATTAGAGTTAGCATAATACAAGTTGTAGGACTCAGCTCAACAAAAATTGAGTCTTTTATGATGATAACTAAGGTTGAATAAGGGAAATCTAAGGTAAAAAATATAAATACAAAGAGTAATAATGATCTGAAACTTCACATTGTTGATTTAAAAACTTGAGGGACAAAAAAATACCTTTAAAAAGACAAAAGCAGAGAAAAAATATTTATTTTGGTAACCCTGTTGCTACAGCAACAGCATAACACTACTCAGAAGAGCTTTCACAGTTATGCCAGTAATAAAACACACACATGAATACATAGGCTTATCAATATTGGTGAATAAATATCAGTCTCCATAATCTTGTTAGATCTGGTAATGGGGAAACCCGTGTAAAACTTGTTTATACTGATCATAAAAACACCTGCCAACTTCTGCTTATTGTTGGCATGTGCCCTCCAAGATGAGAAATAAAGACAGTACACTCTTGCCTCAGAACTCCAAAGCAGAACGAAGGGACGACACGGAATGTGAAATAAAAAACAATAAATGGTTAGCTGACCATAGAACTACGTAATATGAATAAACATCTAGTTTCCTCAAAGTTCAAGAGATGCACAGTAAAATATAGACACAACAGATTCATATTCATAATACCTAGAATAAAAATGTGATATGAACTCCTAGGTTTAAATTATGTTTTCATGGTCCCGTGTCTACTGAAGTAATTGTTGAGCAACAAGAAATGAATCAATGCTTTTCTAGATGGCTCCCAACTGTATAAGCATGTCCATACATCAGACAGTAGTTTGCATTTTTCTAAGAGATTCTCGCCTTGCACTACAGGAGGCTGACCAGAGGTTTGAAATGGTTCTCTTACAACAGCGGTTCTCAACTGTGGGTCTTGCTTGACCCCCTGGGGGATCGAATGACTCTTTCACAGGTGTCGCCTAAGACCATCTTCATATCAGATGTTTACATTAAGATTCATAACAGTAGGGAAATTAGTTATGAAGTAGCAACAAGAATAACTTTATGGTCAGGGGTCACCACAATATGAGGAACTGTATTAAAAGGTTGCAGTGTTAGGAAGGTTGAAAACCACTGTCTTAGAACCCCTCCGTGTGAGAACTACAGTTCTGATTCAGTTCTGTGTTCTATACAGATTTTTCCAAATGAGTTGTCCAGTCATTTTAACATGTATGCCCTTAAGCTACAACCATGAATGCCAAAAAGTGCTTCAGAAGTACAAACAGCAGAGGCCTGTGTTAGGGGCTGAGAGATGGCTCATCAGCAGAAGCCTGCATTCAGCATACACATGGTGACTTCTGTAACTCCAGGTTCAGAGTACCCACCATCAGATATCCATACCTGTTCTAGTTCTCTCCATCCATAAACTTAAAAATATTCTTTATGTTAATGTGATCTCAAACTATGGGTTTGGTCTGGCTCTGGACAGCTGTTATCTTCCTGTGTACTTTTCTCGGGTTAACTGCTTTAGATTTCACTTGTATTGATTGCCTAACATAGTAACTGTCAACTATGATTAAAATATTTTTGATATTTTAAGCTTTCGGATTTATTTGAAAGTGGACTTTTTCAAATACAATAGTGTTTAATAATTACAAACATGCATAGAATATACTCTGAGCATATTCGCCCCTTGTTCAAATCCAGAATTCCCTGGGAGATGGGTCCCTCAGCATGCCTATGGGAATTATCTTGATTTTGATAACTGATATAGAAAGACTCATCTTGACTGTGGGTAGGACTATTTTCATCAAGGGACCTGGGCTGTATAAAATGGAGAATACAAGCTGAGCGCTAGCTTGCATTCACCCCTCTCTGTTTCTGATTACAGATGCAATGCAACCAACTGCTGCAAGCTCCTGTTGCCTTGACTTCCACTGCATGATGGACTGTACCTTGAACAGTGAGCTAACATAAGTTGCTTTATCAGAGTAATCTGTACAGCAACAGAAAAGAAAATAAGATGACCTCATTATTCTCCCTATCTTCTTGCTGGTTATCTTCTTCCTAATGAGCTTTCGTCTTTCCTTCATGCTGTGTGTGGGGTAGGGGTAGGGGTTGCTCGCATGTGCATGTGCATGCAGTGCTTGTGCAATAGACGTATTTGCTCTGTCTTTGTGACTGTAACAGCCATGTCACACCAGGAAGATAGCACTTCCATGCTCCTCTCCATCCTCTGGCTCTTACAATAGCTCTGGGCCTGTCGTGAGCCTGTGGTGGGTGGTACAGATTCCACACCAAGAGCTGAGCACTCAATAGTCACTTATTCTTGGCATTCTGACCACTGTGAGTCTCTGCATTAACAGTTGTCCTCTGGAAAAAGAAGCTTCTCTGACCCACGCTGACAGCAACACTAATGTCTGATTTGACTTTGGGTCAGTCTGAGGACCTGTACATTCCAGCAGAATTATGGAGATGAAAGAAGGGATGGTAGGCGCCATGTGACTTTATACTGGGTCACTCAGAATCCTGTGGGACCCCAAAAGAATTTTTAAGTCCCATCTCTCAGGGAAGACTATGCTGTGGCTCAACTTTATTTGTAACAATCTCCATTTGGAATGAGCAGAAGAAATGTTATGAGACACACACACGTGTGTATATATATATATATATATATATATATATATATATATATATATATATACACACACACACACACACACACACACATATATATGAGTCTACTGACTTCTGTAGGCTCCTGACAGTTGTGAGAACTTAAACGATTATTTTTTTTAACAAACTGAGTTACTCAAAGCAAAACTTAATTTGACTAAAAACCAACTCGGGGGTTTTTATTGAGAAGGAGAAGCTCTGTTGTCCCCAGGTTTTCTCCTTTGCATCTAAAGATTCAACAATAGCAAGACTAAAAGGTGGAAAAGAAGCAGGCGAAACCTGAGAAACACCAAAGTGATGAAGTTCCCGAGTTGCCTCTGTGCCGTGTATGCTGCTCACATAGTGCCGTAGAGGGCCCATTCCAGAACAACCAGAAGGGCCCAGAGTCTGTCCGCAGCCACAGACTCTGACCCGCCTCGCTGAGAAAAGGGCGGTTGGCCACAAAAGACATTTTTAGCAATATCTGCCTTACTCTGGCCAAACACAACTGAAAAACTGTACCTCTCCACCCTATGGTTTCCGTAGGACTGAGCTGGGGGTGTTACCTTCCATACTACCCCACCCCACCACATGGAGAAGCACTCCAAGTGAAGAGTCACTGGGGCTGAGCTGGATTCTGATATTTTAATTCCTTAATTCTAGAAAGAGACAAGGTTCTAGTATCCCTAACCCGGCAGTGTCAGGAAGGCCAATGGGGAACTGAGGCTCTATCCCCAACCTGTCCAAGAAGGAACAGGATAGTACAAGCTGGTGGAAGTTAGTATGCCACTTTCTTTCCACACCAGGCATCAATGAGGCCCATGGGGGATGGACTGTCCATACTCGCCTAGAAGCAGACACTGTGAGGGGCACTGGAAACAGCACTAGTGATCACTCCTGTATCAGCTCAATCCTAAGCCATCAGCAGGTCTTGGCAGAGAGCCTCCAGCTCCACACAGTACCAATGAGATGGAATGAAGTGGTGTGAAACGGGGTCTCAGCACTCTGCTTCCCTGCCCTCTGACATCAGTGGAGCCAGAGGAAGCTGAACTTCATTCCCAGCTGGCATCATCAAGAGGAATTACATGGCTAGAGGCGAGGTTAACTCTTCTACTTCCACCCCTCAGTGGAAAGAAGAAACAGAAGGGGCCATCTTCAAGACAATGTAAGCCAGTCCTTGGAGTCCCTGTCCCTCCCAAGTTTAGCACCAGGGAGGTGATTTTACATCCTCATGCAGAAACATACATAGGAAGAGCCAGATGGTGACTTTCTTTTCCCAGAAAAGTGTGAAGATAGATGAAGTTCCTCTACACTAATCTGATACAAGGTATTGTGAGCCAGGGACCCATTTCCCCAGGAGCAGTATCAGCAGGCCCAGTAGGAAATGACATGCATGCTGTATTAGATAGGGTTCCTCAGATAAACAGAAACAATAGGTTAAAGACAAAGAAACTTATTCTGAGAAATTAGGTCATATGATAGTGGAAGCTATTAAGTCCATGATCTACCTCATCCAAGTTGTGGACCCAGGAAGGTAACAAGTGTGTTTACTTCTGGTCCAAACCAAAGACCTGAGAGCCAAGGCATCTCATTAATCTCAGTACACATCTGAGCGGGAGAAGCACTGATCCAAGGGGAGAAAGTAAATGCTACACAACCCAAAAGTGAAGACAGAAATCACTCTTCCCCCTCACTTTTATTCTTTGTGACCCCTCAACAGATTACCCAACTATACTGAGTAAGACTCATCTTGATCTGCCAATTCAAGTACTAATCTCTTGGAGAAACACACACACACACACACACACACACACACACACACACACACATACCTCAAAAAATATTTTGCCAGCTACCTGGGTACCCTCTATACTGTCAATTTGACATAAAAAATAATTCCACAGACATCCACCATCAAACCAGAATCAGAAGACCACAGCATCAATAGAAAAGACCAAATACTGACATGAATCAGATGTCAGAGCTATGTGGCAAGAATTATACAGTAGCCAATACAAAACTGTTTTTAAAAAATTAAAAATTTATTGTAACAAAATGGAAAATCTTATAAAGAAATAAAAGTTACAACGAAGAACCAAAGAGAAGTTACACAACTAAAAATTATGATAACTAAAATAAACTCACAGTATGACATAAAAGAACAGAATGAAGGCAGGATAAAAAGATGAAAAATTACGAAGACATGAGAAGGGAAGGGAGCCCGCCAGTCTAAAGTTGCGTTGAAGCTTCATGCCAGCTAAAAATCAAGAATTTCAGCACAATTATTATTTGTTCTATAAGTTACTAACATGAAGACCATTATTTTTATTTTAAAATTAAAATGCAGCAGGGCAGTGGTAGCACACACCTTTAATCCCAGCACTCAGGAGACAGAGGAAGGTGGATCTGGGTGAGTTTAAGGCCAGCCTGGTCTACAGAGTGAGTTCCAGAACAGTCAGAGTTAACAACAGAGAAAACCTGTCTCAGGGGAAAACAAAACAAAACAAAGCAATAAATAAATAAAATTAAAATGCTAAAATAGCAATGAACCAGGCTTACGGCCTGAATATATTACCTTGAGTAGTGTTTCACTCTGCTCCCAGGTGTTTTCTGGGAATCTCCCAAACTATTAAGTTTTATTTGTGTAGAGATATTCTAACTTCTTGTACCTTATCAATTGTAATCCTGCCTGTATGTCAGGAACTACACTATGATCTCATTTGGATTTCTTAGCAACCCTTTGAAGATAATAACTTCAGAACTCACCAAGGTCAGAAGTATGGCTCTCCCTGATGCTCTCCCAGCACACCATTCTTCTCTGAACCCTTCTTTCTAGTCATATCTGTGCTTCAGACCTAAGTTTAAAATGTGCTTCAATAAACTCCAATTTCAGGATCTCCCTGAAATTTACTGCTGTAGTGAATCCAAGCATTGGCTTTGCCTGAAGGGAGGGCTCTGAAAAGAACTGTCAGGTTGCTGGGAGTGGTAGGATGCAGCTGTGTCTGCAGCCACATATCCACACCAGTACTGATAGGATGACAAAGAATGGTATCAGCAAAACTTTAAGGATTTACTCAATATGAAAAAGAGAGAAAACTGGGGAGGGAGGGGGGCTTTAGAGATTTGTGGAACAATAACCAAAGAGCTAGCTATATGATTGGACTCTTAAAGGGAAAGCCAAAGTCCTATAAGTGATTACCATGGATATCTGGATAAGGAGTTTACAAGCTCTCTGTTATTTCTTACAAATATGTGTGAATATACAATTGCCCCTAAACTAGAAATTAAATCTTAAAAGCCAATGAAATCCTAAACAGAAGTATTTCTCATCAATAGCCAGACACTGCGGCTCTTCAATTCTCTGCAATTAACACTAGCTGTGATCAGCAGCTTCCTCCATGAGAATTGTAAAAGGCAGAATTTACCAGTATATAGCATTTTAACCTGCTGGTAAATTAGTGTCATCAGCTTATTCATTAGATTTTATAGCGTGGACTTCATTACATTAAAAACTTCTCACAAATATAGACAGAAAGTGAAGAAAAGTCACAAACTAGAAGAAAATAATAGCAAAACATACATCTGATACTGGGCTTGTATATTTCCTAAAATATATAACCAACTATTAAAACTCAACAATAAGAAAACAAACAAACAATTTAAAAACTGGGCAAATGAACAAAACAGGGCTCAACAGTAAAACACTTGCTTGGCATTCACAAGCTTTACATTCAATCTTTGTTTTAAAAAACAAAAAATTTTAAAAGCTATATATTACTAAACACCAAGGAACTTGAAATACCAGATATGTTTGTATAGAAAAATAATAATTTCCAAAATTGACATTTTTGTCATATTAAAAAATCAATAATAAATAGTGATAGAGGAAATATATGGGTCATCATAGTCCTTCCACCCAAAGATACATTTTTCTATCAAATGTTTACTAAAAAGTTACAGGCAATTCATAAGTTAGTTAACATGTCTGGTGAAGCCCATGGGGTGGCACAGGCCTGTTAATTCCTAGGTTGACCAAGGCAGGCAATTACCAGTTTAAGGGCTGCCTACACAGTATGCACACATTGTAAGAGACCAGTATAAACTAGTCTCTATGCCATGAGAAAGCTACAGAACAGCTTCACCTATGAATACATAAGCAAAACTATTTAAAATACTGGAAAATTAAGTGAGCATTCTATCAGAAAAACAATGTTCTTCATAAACTTTTAGACATCATTACAAACACTGGAAATTGCATATATATGTATATAGTGTGTGTGTGTGTGTGTGTGTGTGTGTGTGTGTGTGTGTGTGTGTGTGTTTGTATGTGTGTGTGTGTGCTTGACACAAGGTCTTGACACAACGTCTGTCCAGGCCCTGGTTGTCCTGGAACTCTGTAGACCCAGGTTAGCCTGAAACTCACGGAGATTCACCTGCCTCTTTCTCCCTAGTGTTGTGTGTTAGGTATAAAGTGGGCCCCCCAAAATGGCAGTGCTACTGACAACATCCTAAAGGACAGTCTGGGCTCAGCTCTGGACTCTGACCCAGTAAACAGAAGGACTGCTCCCTAAACTTGGCACTCCTCAGAAATCTTGAAAGGCAGCTTTCTGTTTGCTGTTGTCAGGAAAAGCCATTGCCTCCCTTATCTGCTCCCTACTACCTCTAGCAATGGAGCATCTACTCCTGATTAACACAAACAAACCTGTAACAGATCAAAGTTCCCAGCTAATTCCCAGGCAGTTCCGGCTCACAGACTAACACCACACACACACTGCAAACTGTCTCCTTGAAACTGGCAAGGCTTTCTCCATCTTTGGCTGTTTTTTGCCCCGAGAGACAGCCTTGGTAGTTTGTTGTTTGTCTGTTTTTCGAGACAGGATTTCTCTGTTGTAAGTTTGGCTGTTCTGGAATTCACTCTGTAGACCAGGCTGGCCTTGAACTCAGAGATTTGCCTGATTCCTCCTCCCAAGTGCTGGGACTAAAGACATGCACCACCACCACCTGGTCAGCCTTGGCAGTTTAATTCCCAATAAACATTTCCTTGGACCCACAGAGTGGTCTAGTTTGGTGGTTTCACTGCACTCTCTCTTCCACTGGGCTTAAAGGCATGTGCCACCATGCCCAGTATTAAGTATTTATTTTTAACTTTGAATTCATGGAAAGTAATGTTTTCCCACTTACTATATTCAGAAATGCATATATTTAAGTGACTATTCTCAGAAAACTGGTACAGAATACTTATAGCTATAGCAACACACACATACACACATACATATAAACATACAAAATTTAGGGAATCCTGAAATATGTGCCAGATCAAAATGGCTTTATAGCACACATATGAAGACAGCTTCTTATTAGGAAATATACTTATTCACTACACCAACAGATTAAAGCCAGGATGAGATGCTGAAGATGATAAGGGGTTCAAAGTCATCCTTGGTTTACATAGTGAAGCCAGCCTGGGCTATAGGAGACACTGTGTAAAAACAAAAGGAATATACTAGTTTGCTTTCTATTCCTGTGATAAAGACTATGATAAAAATCAATTTGGAAAGGAAAGGGTTTATTTCAGCTTACAGTTTATAGTGTAGTCATCACGAAAGGAAGTTACGACAGGAACTCAAGGCCAGAATATGGAGGCAGGAACTGAAACAAAGGCTATGAAGGAGTGCTGCTTGCTGGCTTACTTCTTATGGCTTACTCAGCTTGCTTTCTTACACAACCCAGGGGTACCTGCCTTGGGGTAGCACCACTCACAGTGGGCTGGATTCTCCCTAATCAATCATCAGTCAAGAAACTGCCTAAGAGACTTGCCTATAAGACACTCTGGTGGGGTTATTTTCTCAGTTTTAGTTCCCTTTTTGTCTTCAAGTTGACAAAAAAATCTAACCAACACAGAAAGGGAAGTCATGTGATCACCCTAACAAAAGGAACAAGAACAAGTAGCATTCATTAAAGTGGAGTGATCATTCTAGATTTAAACCTTAAAAAGCAAAAAAACACAACAATTTCTCATATTATAAACAATCTTTAAAAACCTATAACAAAGAAACACAGCAGACAAGTCCACATTGGGTGAGAAGGAAGACAAACATGTACCTGTGAGCTTTACGTTCACGAGCACCATTCAGTTAAACAAAACAAGGGGAGGCTGGGAGGTGCAGCTAAAGAAATAAAGGGAAAGATGTTGGATATAATGTGACAGGGCTTTATGTATATTATGAATATATATGTTCAAGAAACTCAATTGAAAAGAATAACTAATAAAATAATTAATTAAGCAAAGGAGCTAGATATGTATAAAAATTACTTGCATTCAGAAATATAACATCATGAAGAAAAATATCTCATTCCCTAATAGTAACAATAATTATATGCAAATGTGTAAAAACTATAAAATTTTATTGAGTTTAAAGAACAACTGAATAGAGGGGAAACAGAAGAGTTTTTTGTTTTTTTTTTTTGTAAAAATGTCAATTTTCAAGATAGCTAATTACTTTTGGAAAGTAAATGCAATCCCAGTCTAAATCATAAACATAAAATCTGACAACTGATTCTAGAATTTTAGAAGACACACTACAATAAAAAAACGAAGACTTGCCCAGGAGAATATCATAAAAATGTTATCTTAAAGATGAGTAGTTAAGTGCAGTGCTGACTGAGACAGTGTTGTAGAAGTTTAATTTTAGTTCCTATAAAATTATTATTTTGGGCACTGTTAGGGGCCTTCACATTTTGTATTGTCTGCAGGTATTGAATTTAGGTGGGGGATTACTTGATTGTACATGATCTGCACATGTTATCAGTAGAACACCTGAGGAGTTCTGAATCAATAAAAACGCCTGATCTCAGATGTTCAGGGTTCCACTGTCCAGTATGGCCCTTGCTGTGATGGTGGTTCCCTCTGCTGAGGTCTGGCAGGAATCACACCAATGAATATGCCTCCTTGCTGTCCTTGGTGAGCCACCACAGCAACATACTACTATAAGACAGGGACTCAAATACATCAAATAGAGGGTCCAAATTAAACTAGAAATTAATACACTGACTTTCAAATTAGAGGAAAGGGAGATTTCCCTGAGACATGTAGAAAACAAGAAAAAAACCTTAAAATCATAACTCTATCTCACATTATATATTTAAAAAATTACTGCAAATATACTAAAAGGCTAACCCTAAATAATACTATACAATAATACTGCGCAGGTTTTCCCTGTGTGGTTTTAAAATGGGGTGGTTGTTGTCATTTTCATTTCCGGTGCTGGATGTCTTACTTGCCAGATTTACATTTCCCTTTCTGATAAAGATCTAATTTCTCTCTAGTGGTATCTATTCTTTGTTATACAAAGTCTTCATAGAAGTGTTGGTCAAGGCTCCTCCCTTTCTTGAGCTACAGAGGTGGGGATCAAGATGGTCACAAAACTCAAAAGAAACCAGTGACACTCTTATGGGTAATCAGACTTGAGAACGACACAAGGAAGGAAAAAAGGGGCAGGGATATTTACCACCAAGAGACTTAAACAGGATCCACTTCCTGTCCTTTCTAAAGTCAGAGGACCTTATTTTCCTCTTTCAACAGGCTACTATCCCATGTTCTTCCAATAAACTCCTTTTGTGTTGAGGGGAAGATTAGTAAGTCTCATGACAAAGCCTGGCACAATTTGCCATGGTATGGTATTTTTTAAAAATAATACACAAGGTAAAGAGATAAGCAACCATGAAAAATATTAACATATATAAAGTGTACAGACAATATTATATTAAAACCGCCATGGTTTGGAGATATAGGTACTTCACTGTAGAGTGCTTCTCCAGCACTGGGAATTAAAGGCAGGAGGAGCAGAAGACCAAGATCATCCTTTGCTACACAGGACCCTGCCTCAAAACAAACAAAATTTCTGAAAACAAATAACTCAGGAGAAAGTTGGACAATTTATGTGTGCAGGTAATCAACAGAGGAAGAAATATCAATGTCCGTGTGGAAAAGGCTCATTTTCATTAACAAAAAAGAAATATTAACTAAATATTCTTAGTTAACATTTTTTCATACATGATATTAAAAAACGGATGTTGATATTTAAAAAGCATAAAGGATGGCCAGTTCAGAGAAATTTGGTCAAACTTCCTTAACGTTGTCTTCTCAAATCATCAAAATTCCTAAATTGCAATTTGCTTTTGGTATTTTGTTTTTGGGAATTTATACTATGGAAAAAAACTCTGTATGTTCAAGAGAATATAAATATAAACAGAACCTATAATAATAGAAATAGTATAAATATTGAAAAGAGAAATAATCAATAAATCACAATATACACAAGAGAAGCACTGCCGCAACGAAGAGCAAGGAGATCTGTGCGCACTGCTGTGAGACATTGCCGGTACATGCAGCCAGGCGGCAAACCACAGAGCGCATCCAATACGTTGTCTTTGAACATCATCTATTAGAAGATACTAAGCTTCAAATATAAAAGAAATCTGTTCATAATAAAGGTAAAGAAAGGCACAGTATAGATTATAAAAATACACAGCTGGCCTGGGACTCACAGTGCCCCCGCCTCAGCCTCCTGATTGCTGGAATTACAGGCTACCCAAACCTACCGCTTTCTAACTAAACAAGAGACAGAAAACATACTCCAACCTTTCAGTTTTGGATTCACTGTCAGTTTTACATTGCTCAAGCTCCTGGCTAAGAGACTGCAGCTTTTCTTGAAGCCTCTTTTCTCGTTCCACACTTCCTTGATAGAATTTCATCTTTTCTTCCATTGCTTTCAGTTTTTCTTCCATAGCCTTAAATTCATGAAGAATCAGATAGCTGACGCCACAGTATTTACAAACGGTTTCTTCGGGAGACATCTAGGAAATAGAACATATAGTTATTGAAATGTTATGTTTTTAATTGTGAAAAATAAAGTTCTACCAAAGATGTTAGGCAGCCATGCTGGTTAGACAAGTAGACATACAGTCTGCTGCGTTGCTGGAATAGTCATGACACTGCCTACATCTGGGCAACATTTTTAAAACCAACACAAAAATCTTGGAAAGAGAAAAAGAGTTTCTCAAAGAAATGAACTATCTGTAATATCACTAAGAAATATTTACTCTTGAAATATCTTCCACAGAATCAAACTAAAGATGCTGAAAATTTTACAACTTTAGTGCTGAGCCGAGTGTCCTGTGACAGAAGGAACCCTCTCACTTTTTCAGACCCTATTTTACTCACTTATAAAATTAAATGAACTCTACACTCCTACTCAGCTCCAATATTTTATGATTTGTACAGAATTTAACATTCTGTCCAAACCTACAATAGGAAAAGCATTTCGAACTTATTCTCATCTTTGCTATACCCATTTTATAGATTAAAACTGGGACTCTTGAAGTTTCATAGCCAGATAAAAAATGAGGATGTTAAAGTGAAACCCAAGTCTTTCTAAAAATGGACACTTATGTATCTATGCACCGTATTGTTCTTATCTACCGCAGGCAGATGGGCTCCAGCGCCCTTCCAATAAAGTGTATGTGTGGCTCTGGCCAACACAAGGGCAGTGAGAAAGAAGCCAGGAAAAAGGGCCTTCTTTTTTTCTGTTTTAAGAATAAATAGTCCAAAAAAAAAAAAGAACAAATAGTCCTTGGTAGCCTATGTTTGATTTGCTTTTCATAAAATTAAGACAGCTCTGGGGCACCAAAGTAAAATCAATTCTTAAATCATTCAATAAGGACTTTTTGAAAAACATAATGTCTCTTTATGGCTTGCGATTTGGTATCTGGCCCAAAATGGCCTTCAACCCTCTATCCTTCTACCTTATTTTCTCCAATACTGGGATGACAGGCTATACACCACACCTGGTCAAAGTGTTTCTTCTTAAGCAGCCTCCCTTGAGGCAGTAGAAAGTGTTCCTGTAACTCTGTTACAGCACGTCTACCTATCAACACCACTGCACAAATGTCACTTGGAACAAACTAGTACCAAATGTTAAGATAAAATCGTCTCACTTAAATGGTAACAATTTTAAATCAAATGCCAGAACGCAATGTGTGAACAATTATGTCAATCCCCTGCCACTGATACCAAATCTATAGACTTAAACAAATTGTTTCAAAGAAATCATAAATGACCTGGTTTAAGCTTTAGATATGTTTGTTCTTTGGGTCTACTCTGACCAAGATGTATTGTATTTCTGACATCCCAAAGGATCAGAAACTCCTTTCTAAAGCAGCTACTCCATCTTTTACCAGTTTTATCTCCTAGGAAATTCTTTCTCGTGTTCACTCCAGTCACTCCTTAGAACATCAACAATCCCTAGTAATCATGCAAACAACTGGGTCTCTCCCACACAGACTGCGTTCTGAGATCTGAAGACAGCTTGCTTCTAACAGTTCAAGACAGCCCTCAGCAATTTGCCATGTCATTTCTTCCTCGGATAACCACCTCCAGTTCCTTCAGTTCTTTCACAGACATCAAGCTATCTAGTCTCCATCTCAACTTAGTTTTCTCTGAACTTGTCCTGTGTTTCCCAGCATGATGTCTAGAACTAAATTGCTCAGTGTGGCCGACCTTGGAAAAAGAAAAAGGACTCAAGCATCTTATTAGCAACATTATTTGCAAATCTTCCTAATAGAACCTAAGTCTGCATCATTCTATCATATTTTAGCAATTTTATTTCGAGCACATACTGCAACGATCATGCTAATTAATACCCCATATTTAACTATCTATGCACATACTTCTCTGTTTAGTGACATGACCAAGTCTGTCTACCCGTTCACCCTCACCATGTTTTATTGATAGCCCCAAATTAGATACTGGACACAGAAAAACCAACCTCTAGGCAGGAATAAGTCATCCAGGTCTGGAATTATTGAAGAGTTAGGCATTTAGGGTTTCTTAGCAACTATAAGGGTGAAACATTCTGTGTGTGGTACAGAATTAGCAACATTACTGGGCTGAAACACATAGAGACAAGCTGAGAGAAAGACACTGTGGCTCTAAAGAGAGAAAAAATAGTGGGAAAAGTCTATGTTCTATACCCGATGGCCTTCCAGTTCCTCATTCAGTCCCTCTTGACAGCTGAATATTCTACTCACATTTGGGAGCTTTGCCCAGACTTTTTATATGTTTTTTTTTTTCCCTTTTACATAAATTATCACTTGAAACCAGTATTTCCCATTCTCTTCTGTGAGCACTTGGCTTTCATATCCAAGTGTAGAACTACAAATGTCATCTACACTCAAATATATACATATAAAGCAGCATATATGTCACACACATGTATATATACGCACATAAATTATATACATGCATAAATATATGCATATATAGGAAATCAATGTGCTCAATGTGTGTTGAGGCTGGAACTTCACACACCTCACCTTTGTTGATACTAGTCCCATTTACTAAATACTGTTCCCATATATTTCATTTTGCTTTGCATACTATCCTCTCCAACAGTCTTCAAAGATAAAAAAAAAAAAAAAAAGTGACTGCAATCTCATTTAGAAAACTATCAGCCCTTGGGAAGCTTATTTATCCAGGTCAAGAGACCTGAACTCACTCAGAACAGATGAGTATTTCCTTGAAGTCCCTTTTACTCATCTGAGTTTTGATTCCTTCTCATTAATTAAAACTTCTATTGCTTACTCTAAGGCATTTTATCCCCAAACTTTGTCCACTAATCACAGTAAAATGCCTGTCCTTATTCTAAAGAAAATTCTTGATGGTTACAGTAGATTTTGCAGCTAGACGTATGAAACAGAAATCATATAAACTTCACATTGTGAAAAGTATTAAATTAGCATTCATCATATAAAAGGATGAAAAGCTAAAATAAGTAAAACAATGCATGTTAGAGGTTTTCTAAATGTTCAGCAAAGAAAAATATGACAGTCATTGTGATATGGAAACAAAACAATAAAATAATAGGCCCAAAAGAACGGTCTCCAGACTTGGCCAAGCATAATCTGGATCCCTGAATTTTCTATTAAATAAATATACTACACACAGATTTTCAGTGCTGTTCAATTATATACAGTTTTCTATAAGCAAAACTGTAACAGAAAAGATAGAACCTTTTTCAAATTCTTAGTGCCTGTATGGACTAATTACTTGGGACATTTTTCTGAAACCTGAGAAGTTATGGAATACTGTAATTATGGATCCAAATGAAGCAAGTAAAAGTTATCTGTCTGTTGTGAATTATAATTTGTGCTTCCTTCTTCTAACTTTGTGTTCTATCATTTCATTTAAAAGTAAAATAATAGCATGCTGTCACTCCCAACAGAAGGGCCATCAGGAAGTCTCTTTGCTTGCATATAGAAAAGAAACAAACTTTAGACAAAGGTAAGCATGACAACAGTACAAAACATTATTATGTTAAGATATTTTGCATGTTAACATGCCTGTTGCAGAGCCCGGAGATGTGAGTGATTCTCAGGACCCGAGAGAAGCAACTCCTGAAAGCTGTCCTCTGACCTCCCTGTGCACCACGGCACGCAGCATTGCCATGGCATCTTCATGTGTGCATACACACAATGAACAAATGTAAAAAGTTAATGCCTTTACTCAAAACAATGAGTGTTCAGTGAATGTTAGCCAAATTGGCAGAAACTTTTGAGATAAGACAGTAGACCTTCACAACCATTAGACAGACAAACAAGCTGGCCATTTCCAAAGTCCATCAGGATTATTTCTCTTTATTAAATTAACTTTATAAATCAATTTCAGAACATAGGTAAAAATTACATTACACTTAATACAAAAAGCCTGAGCGCTGGGAGAAGACAAAGATGTCCATCCCCGTTGCCCTTATTCAATGCAGCTCTGGAAGGACTAGCAGAGCTACTCTACTACTAGAGCAAGGTGGAAATAGGAAATAAAAGTCACACATAGAAGAAACAAAACTGTCCCTATTTGTGGTAGTATGGTTGTCAGCAAAGAAAAACCCTAAGGAATCCACAATAAAAACCCTTGCTAGTAGGTGCAACTGGTACACATGGAAAAATCAGCGCTACTTGTGGATACTCTCAGTGAGCATATGAACGATGACATTAAAACAGCAGCTATCAGGCTATGGAGGTAGCTCAATGATGGAGTACCTAGCTAGCATATGGGAGGTCCTGAGTTTGATTCCTGGTATGGGAAAAAACACCCACACACATCAAGTATTGTTCAAAATGTGGATAGGATTTACATGATGAAAACCACAAAATGCTGATTAAGTATACTAAACTCTATCAGGCATATCCAACCTTTTGACAGTGATATAAGGTGGTGTTATACAAAGTTCATGCTTGAGAAATCCACAACTGGGTTAAAAGAAAAAGAACTGGAAATTTTTCGTAACATTTTAAGTAAGTTTACGGTTCTGTGTTGGACTGCATTCATAGCTATCCTAAGCTGTACAAGGAGATAGAAAGGCATGCTGTGCTTATGGGCTTATGTAAAGGACGCAACCTTATGTAAAGGACTCAACATAGTTAAAACAGAATATACGTACAAACACTTTCTACCTGGGATCTCCAGGTGCCGCACCGGACCTGGACTCGGGTAGGTGATCCCTACTCTCCTTCCTGTCCTCCACTACATCTCTCCAGGCTCAGCCCCAGGCCTGTAGCAGGCTGCTAGCTGGAGCCTCTCCTACCTCCATTCCCTGCAGACTCCACAGAGGACCCAGTTTTCCTCCTTCCCCACACCCCTTTTCATCAGCTACTGATATCTAGAAACACTCTCTACCCAGGATCCCCAGAGGCCACACCTGGCAGAGCCTGCAGCAGGTGAATCACACTGTCCTTCTGCCCTTCTATACCATCTCTCCATCCTCATTCTCAGCCTGATGACAAAAACCTGCTTACAGATGCCCCTCCTCCCACCCCAATTCCACTCAGGAGTCTCCAACTCTTAGTTCAGACAGAGGGTCCCCCTATCAGCCAGGGCACTCACCCTTTCATCCATGTCTCTCTAGACAATTCTTTGTTTTACTGCAACTTGTTTGCTGTATCCCCTCTTTGCACCAACTCCCTGGGGACCCTGCCTCTAGCTAAGGAGAACAGGATCCCCTTAGCTCTTTCCTGAAGTCCCTTCTCAGCCTTTTCTCCTAGCCCTCCTCGATTCCTCTCTTCTACCCCCAGATCTACAGAAGCATTCTCTACCAGGCAACCCCCAGCCACCACTTTCCTAAGATCCAGAGAAGGCAACAGAGATCAAGGAACAGAACATTCATTCATCCAACAAAGTCAAGATCAGACATCAACATCTTAAATTATCTCAATCACACCAATCTCAATACCTCAATACTAGGACAAAAACACAATCAATAACAGCCAGGGCAATATGTCTCCACCAGAACCCAATAACCCCACTACAGTAGGCTCTGAGCAATGCAATAAAGTTGAAGTCTACAGAAAGATCTTCAAAACAGCAATTATGAATATGCTCAAGGACCTTAAACAGGAGATGAAAAATCCCTTAATGAAGTCTGTGAAAACAAACAGTAGAATGAAATAATGAAAACAATTCAAGATATGTAAGTAGAATTTAACAAAGAAACAGAATCACTAAAGGAAAGTCAAACTGAGACAAAACTGGAAATGAACAATTTAGGAAATCAAACAAAAACCTCAGAGGTAAGCCTCACCAACAGAGTGACAGACATGGAAAAGAGAATCTCAGGCATTAAAGACCCTTTAATGTACCAGAAATGGATATCTCAGCCAAAGAAAATGTTAAATCTAAAAAGATACCTAGACACAAAACATCCAGGAAATCTGGGACATATGAAAACACCAAATCTACAAATAAAAAGAACATAGGAAAGAGAAGAAAGTCAGGTCAAAGGAACGGACAATATTTTCAACAAAACCATAGAAAAAAAATTTCCCTAACAAAGAAGGTGCCTATAAAAGTACAAGAAGCATACAGAAAACAAAATAGAACCAGAAGAGAAATTACTCATGACATTTAATAATCAAGACACAAACACACAGAACAAAGAAAGATTACTAAAAGCTACAAGTAACATACAAAGGCAGACCCATTAGAGTAACACCATACTTCTCAATGGAGACTCTAAGAGCCAAAGGGCCTGAAAGGATGCTCTACAATATCTAAGAGACCATAGATGCCAGTCCAGATTACTATACCCAGCAAAACTATCAACTATAATGGACAGAAAAAGAAAAACATTCCATGATACAATCAAATTTAAACAGTATCTATCTAGCAATCCAACTCTATATCAGGCACCAGAACTGAAGAGGTTAGTCACACTCAAAATCACACAAAAAATAAATGAGCTAAGACCAGAAAACCAAAAGGGGAGGTGGAACCTATACCATAACAGCAAAGTAACAGAAATCAATAAACACTGCTCACTGATAACTCTCAATATGAGTCTCAAACCCCCAATAAAAAGATACAGACTAATAGATTAGATTAAAAAACAGGATCCATCTTTTTGCTGGTGCCTAACTAGAGCGTTCACTCCTAGAGACTAGTGTTCATGATATGAGAAGGTATTGTGCATGATACCAGAGGATAAACATGAATGACAACCAGCTACAAAACCAGCAATCTACAATGGTGACCTGTCTGCAGGTAACACAAACACTGTGGAAGTAACCAATCACTTCCTGACTGGATAAGACCCACTACATGAGCTGGAACCCATGTCTGACACTGCTTGGGTGACCAAGAACCTGAGCCTTGATAGGCCATGGATCGAGGGGAAAACCAAATACTACTGTTCAGCTAACGGAACATAGAAACTAAATTAATCCAAACAATATTCTGCTATACTCATATAGATCAGTGTCTCACTCAGCCATTATCAGAGAAGCTTCCTTCTTTAGAGAAAATGGGTATTAATACAGATACCCACAACTGGATAATGTGCAGAGTAAGAGCCCTTACAATATTCAGTTCTAAATATGATGACCTCTTCAAACCCCTCCCTCAAGGATCTGGGAACTACGCAAAAGAGGAGGCAGAAAGACTTAAAGAGCCAGAGGGGATGGAGTTGCCAAGGAAACAAGTGTTTCATAGAACAGGACTGATGATACACAGATGAACTTACAGAGATTGTGACAGCACGCACAGGCCTATACAAGTCCAGGCCAGACAGGGTTCCAGCACTGAGAGGGTGAATAGACATGAGCTCCCATCACTATCCAAGAAACTATCTCCAATTGACAACTGCTTGCAAAGGAAAAATTAGTTTCTCCAAGGGAGTCTCACAGGACATACAAACCACACTTCAGGGCAGGTCCGACGCCTAGCAGTAGATGGCCAACACACAATTAACGCAATGGTGTTTTTAGAGATTTTTGTCTCACATTGCTTTGTTTGGGCATTTTTTTACTTTACAGATCTTTTGTTTGTATAATATACTTTCTGATTTTGTGTTTTTATGGTGTGTGCATATGTGCATTTCATGTGCTCTTTTTTTGTTTGTTTGCTAGTATGTTCATTTTATTTTTTATTTGCCTGTTTTCTTTTCTTTTTGTTTTTTGAGACAGGGTTTCTCTGTTGTAACCCTAACTGTCCTGGAACTCACTCTGTAGTCCAGGCTGGCCTCTAACTCACAGAGATCCACCTGCCTCTGCCTCCTGAGTCCTGGGATTAAAACCATGCACAGCCACCACCTGGCTCTGCCTGCTTTCTTAAGAGAGGAGACAGAAGGGATGGACTTAGAAGGATGGGGAGGATCTGAGAGATGATGAGCAAGGGAAACTGTGATCAGAATATATTGTATGAAAAAAACTTTCTTTTTAATAAAACAATATACTAAAAAACTACCAGTTCTTTGAATTGATATTTAGGTATAATTCAGTTCATAGCAATATCCCAGTAAGATGCTTTATAAATATAGATAGGATTATTCTCAAATATGTGAAAAGCCGAAGAAACTAGAATAGCTAGAATAATCCTTAAGAAGAAAAATAAGATGAAAGAGATGACTGTTTGACTGTACCTGATTTTAAGAAATGCTATGCTACTAACTAATCAACCCAGTGTTGTACAGGCAGAAGTAACACAGAAGTTAATGGAACAGGATAGAGAACCTGACAACAGGCCCATAAAAATATGCCAAGTTGTTGGTATGAAAGCAATTCAGGGAAGGCAGGTAAACTGGATAGTCTTGGGTTACAAGAAAGCACAAAACATGCACACACACACATTCCTCCTCCTAAACCCTCTGTTATACAAAAGTATATTCAAATGGGTCATGGATTTAAATATAAAATATAAAAATACGATTTTAAATGGAGGAAAAAAGAGAAAATCTTCAGTATGTAACCCTGACCAAAAGCAACTTGGGAAGGAAAAGGTTTATTAGGTTTAAACTTTCCAATCACAACTCATCATTAAGGAACTCAAGCAGAAACCATGGAGGAATGTTGCTCATTGACCCCTCCCCTGGCTCATGCTCATCTACTTTCTTATACAGCCCAGCCCCACCTGCCTAACTGTGGTGCCACCCAGAGTGGGCTGGGTCCTCTGACATCAATCATCTATAAAGTCAATCTCTTACAGGTCAGTCCTATCTGGTAATTCCTCAATTCAGGTTCCATGTTCTCAGGTGACTCTAGATTGCGTCAGGTTGAAAATAAAAGCTCACCAGCACACCTTGATATAAAAAGCATGATCTGTAAATGGAAACCTTGGCAACCTAGGCCTCAACAGAGCTAAACAGCTCTGCTTCAAAACAAACAAACCTGTAAAAATAATTTAAAAACACAAGGTACATTTTAGGATAAAATACTTTCAGGGCATATACATCGACAGTAGCTAAATTATATAAAGAATTATGAAAATGCAACAATTTATAAAGAACAATTAGAAGATGGGTAAAGAACACAAAGAAATGTTGTGCCTAAAAGGACATATAGATACTAATAATTTCTTTTCTGATAAAATACTCTGAGAAAAGCAACTTAAGGAAGAAAGAGTTTATTCTGGCTCACAGTTCAACAGTACAAGTGCATCATGGCAGGCAACTTAAGGAGGCAGGAACTGCTACTGGTCAGCTCTCCCTCTCTATTCAGTTCAGGATCCCATCGAGGGAATGGTGCCACCCACAGTGGGCAGGTCTTCCCACCTCAACTGTGATCAAGATAATGCCCTTCAGGCATGCTCAGAAGTCCATCTCCAATGTAATTCTACATTCTATTAAACTGACAGTTAACACTAACAAAACATCAAATGAGCACATGAAAAGATGTTCTATATTACTAGATTTTAAGAAAATACAAATTAAAGCCCCAGCGGGACACGACTCCTACTGGCACCCTCAAATGCTGGTAAGGATGAGGGAAAGGTGGGTCACTCATATAATGCAGGTGAGCGTGTAAAATGGTATATCCCCTCTGGAAACTTTTATCAATCTCTTAAAAATAAACCTACCACACAACCTTGGGTATTTACATTACAAAAATAAAAACATATGTTCATGTAAATGCCTTGTATGTACCAGCCAAAAACTGGGAACAATATGTATATACAATTCAGCAGGTGAAAGATTAAATGAACTGGGACATTTACAGCATAGGCTATTACCCAGTAATAAAGACAAGCAAACGTGACAGGTGGTGGGGCAGACCTTTAATCCCAGCACTTGGGAGGCAGAGACACTAGATCTTGGAGTCTGAGGCCAGCCTGGTCTACAGAGTGAGTTCCAGGACAGTAAGGGCTACACAGAGAAACTCTGTCTCAAAAAGACCAAAAAAAAAAAAAAAAAAAAAAAAAAAAAGAGGAAACTCTTATACAAACAACCTGAAGGACATTCTGAAATACTGCCTAGTAAAATAATAATACCCCAAATGTTATGCATTATGTGATTTCTGTTTATATTACATTCTTGAAATAACAAAACTGTTGAAGATCAAATCAACAGTTAGCAGAGGTCATGGCATAGAGGGAGGAAAAAGAAATGGGAAAGTTAAAGTGAATATAGTTTTCAAAAGACAATGTGAGGAACCACTCTCTGAATTTTAACTGATCAACTGTCAGTCTCCTAGTTATGATATCATAATTTAGTATGCCAAATATTACTCCATAAAAACTTTCCATATTATTTCTTAAAACTGCATGTAAGTTTAATTTTAAAATCATAAAAAGTAAATAAATCTGATTTAAATTAAATAAAAATACCAGCTTAATATAAAGACATTCTATTGAGCAACAAATACATACTAGATTTATGCTATAAAATTATACATGTCACATTATGACTACTGCACACAGTTGCAAAGTCTCTTTCTACTAGGAACCCTGGTAAACTCTATGACCTTCTATAGTCAGTCAGCAAAAGGATTTCTTTACCACACACAGAAAAATGAGGATTTTTTTCAAGATAATATGTTTTAAAAATACTTTTACTCATGAATTACTTTGGATAATAGCATTACATAGTGTTCCCATAAATTACACAGCTTTAATCATAAGGTTTCAAAACTACAAGTTCTTTAAAACACACACACACACACACACACACACACACACACACACACACACCCCATACTACTTTCCAGGATGCTACATCTAACATTTCTATGACCACTTTCTTTTTTCTTTGTTCTAACTCAATACAAAAACTGAACCTAGCCACAGTGGCCCAAAATGACCTGAAAAATTAAGTTTATTTTCTCTGGCAATGACAACCTGTGCTTGGAAATACAGAATTGTTATTCTGAATAAATTTCAAAGTTCCAAACTACTAAAATTACTGAAACAGGACAAAATGAGCAGTTACTGCTGGGGAAAGGACGCTATCCCAGGGAGAACAGTGTGCTCTCCAGCGCCTGCACCACCACTTCTGCTCTGCAAAATAAACAACTGCTCTCTACTTGCATCCGGTGGTAATAAAGATATCCTGAAACTAAAACCCCGTAATGTCTTCATTTTGTCACCATTTTAAAAACAAGGGATTAACTGCCTGTGAGAACTGATTTTTCTACTTCTTTATTGCTGTTCTTTTGACTTACCCACATTCCCTAGCAAAACAGCAAAAGAAAGTTGTTTTTTCTAACAAGAAAACACAGTAAGTTTCTCAAATGAGTTGACACTCCGAAGAGGAGATACACAATTATCTCTTATTATTCTCTGCAGATCCCTAAGCGCTATAAGAGCAGAAGAACATAGAACTGTGCTGCACTCCACTTGCAGACTGCTGGGTGAAGCAACTAGCAACACTGCTGGTTATCTGAGGCCAAAGACAGGTGCGATCTGCTCTGCCTAGAGAAAGAACAGATTCAGAGATAGTGTTAAGCACACACAGCAGTAAAATGTAGAGTCCAGCAAAAGACCAAACGGGCCTCTTGAACATTTTCTGTCACTTAAGGAGATGGAAGTCTGAGAAGTGCTCTATGCTCAGCCAGAACTATGATAAAAAGCAAGAAGAAGCAGGAAATGAAAGTCAAAGATATCTTATCCCTTCTTCCCTAAGATTCCCTGAGGAGATGAGGCCGAAGAGAGGTGACTTAATCTCTGCCTCTAAGCAGACAATAGATTCTAACTCCAGCTTATTAGCTCATCATTCTTCTCCATTCTGTTCTTTGATGGCCATCTCTCTTGCCTCCTTTTTATTTTCCCCCAACTGCCCTTTCTCCACTACTGCTCATTTTGCTATTAATGGTATAGTGAAGCCTAGCCATTTTCACATTCTAATGCATTGAACATCCATTATCATATCACACAGCCAAAGTACAGAGAGAAAAAAGAAAGGGCTCTCTGGCCTCTCCTCTCTGATTTCTGCACTAGCCCTCCTTGCCTATACACAGAAAAAGAAAATAAAGAAACACAGCAGGAGCTTCTTTAGGAAGAAGAACCAGCATATAAAGTAATACAAAAAGTTAAGAGACAAAAAGAATGAAGGGAGGGGGTTGAAAGACATCTCAGTCATTGTACAGTGATTCATCCACCTCAAGTCTTTTTTTCCTCAAAAAAAAAAAGTGGAGCACATTCTTTATGCCATTATGAAAAAAGACCCCTTTTCTCTATCTTAAAAATGAATTGATTCTAATTTGAATTATTACTATTGTCACTACAAATCAAACACGGTAATTATCCCTTATGACCACAAGTGGTTCAAACTACAGAATATACGCATATATAAAATGTGATCTCTGAGCTAAGACCCAAGTCTAAATACAATATCCATTCATGTTTTACCTGTGTTAACACCCAGCCTAAATATGACCCTATACAACATCTTAATAAATGCATGCATAAGAGAGAGATTCATAGTGTAAACTTTTCATTTGTAGCATAAAATAAGCACTTGAAAAATTCCAGCTTTTGAAGCATTTTGCATTTCAGGTCAGAGATGTTCAATATGTATATTCATATATTTAACATGACTTTGTATAGAATGGCATATGTAATCTGGCAACACAGAATACTACCTGATTATTAGGTTACTGAACAAATTAATATGGACAATGCAGATAGCACATAGGTGAAAAGTTTTGGAAAAGACATGCTTATTTTTAAAGACTTTCTAAGTTTGGGGATGTCCACATACATTTTGGTTGCTTTTTAGTCAAACCACCAGAAGAGCACATGGCATTAATGGGTATAAAAGTGTTTTTTATATAAGTGTACTTAACTTAGGTCTACAAAAAAGCACAAGCTGTACTCTGCCTTCTAAACACTTGGCAGGACAAGGCTATACCAGTATATTTGTCTCAGACTTTAAGGAACTGAGCCTTTCCTGTGCTCCCCACATCTCTGCACTGTCAGGATAGTATCTGACATCCATACTTCTAAATACCTCAAACATGAGAAAAAGCACTTTACAACTCTAAGTCTATAGAAATACTCAGCTTTTGGAAGCCAACTCTAGGTCCACACCTTCTGCACAAAACTCCACCTTTGAAGGTCTCCAGTATCCAGAGATTGTGGTCTTCAACTCTCCATTCTCCCAAGGACAACTTGCAGGAGTCAGTTCTCTCTTTCCATCATGGGACCCAGGGATCCAACTGAGATCATCAGGCTTGGCAGAGGGCGCCTAGACCAACTGAACCATCTCTCTGGCCTCTTGGGCACTGTCTTGTATGGAACTTAAATCATGACCCTCTCTTGTAGACTTCGTTACTTCACTTTCTTTCTGACAAGTGATTAGGACCTGAAATACGGGCTTTTGCTTTTAGGTTTTTGTTTTGTTTTATGGTTTCTTTTAATCTCTATAACACTCAAGCTATTTCACGAAAGGAACACAGTTCAGGTGAGAAGACACTGCATCTTTTCAAACTCATGGAAGCACCATTTCTTAAGTCAAGCTTCCCATGTCCTTAGCATTTTACAGTTAACTTCAAAGGTAAAGAGAATTACACCCAGTGATTTAAAGGATCTCTTCTGGTAACTATACTTCCTGTAAAGTTTCCATAAATCTGGATGGTGGGCAGCAAGAACAGCACCAAGTCAAATCGATGTCATGATTAATGTTAACAGGCCATCCACAGCAGCACACACACTGGCCAAATCACGTCTGAGAACTGACCATGGTTTTCAATGGAGAGTGATAAATTATTAGTCAATGTACAGCTGACTGTAAGGCTGGGGGTGCAACTCAAATACAGACATGCTTCTGGTCCTATATCCAACTCTTAGCAGGATAAAGGGGGGAAAGTTGGTGACAGATTTACTAAAGAAGCTGTATGAATATTGACAACTACAGTATGAGGTTGTGACTCACAATTTATTCCAAAAACTTCTGAAAAGGTATTTTTTAAATTATTATATTAACAATGTATGGACTGTAAAACTAAATACAGAAGAAATGCCTTTGCCTGAGAAAAGATGTAAATTAATAGGGACGAAAGTAGCATAAAAGCAAAGAATTGCTTGTTAACTAGACTAAATGAATTAAAAATATGAAATGGAAGCTGGTACGAAGACCAGCAAATAAAGATACTCATTTGAAAGCCTGATAACCTGAGTTTGATCTCTAGGACCCACATGGTAGAAGAAGAGAACCAACTCCCACAAACCATCCTCTAACCTACACACACACATGCATACACACGGGCACACACACACTCTAAAAATGAGAAATTTCATTTTTATACATGAATATTCATTTTATACGTTGAGTATATACATTTATTTTATAAATTTTATATGTACATATAAATTTTAAACATGAAATTGAGAAAAATGGGGGGGATTTACCTCTCTATGGATACCATACAAGCATTAAGTACTATTAAAGTACTATTAGAATCACTACCAGGATTAATGATAAGTTCTTATTTAAAAACTTATGTTTTCTTATAAATAAGCAAAGATGTTGGGGATATGATCATTTGATTCTCTAGACACAGCTGTTGAACTTTCCCTTGATATCCTGGCTGTCTTGAGTTAAAAAGACTGTCAGCCAAATAGCCAGCTGGACTATTCTAGGCCAGCATCTGCCATTCTGAACACTTCTAAGAGGCCCTGAACAAATGACACAATGGTCACAGCTGCCTGCCCTGGCTCCTGAAGATGCAGACACAGCCAGAACTGGTTCAAATAATTTGTATCAGAGTTTCTCCTGTCACAGGCCTAAGTAAACTCTACATGACCCTGTATCTATTTCTACCTAAGCCAGAGCGGAGGAGCTTTTTCCATGGGGGCATAGCAAAGTGACTGTCTGCGACAGGTACAAAGGAGACATTGTCTTGTTTGGTGCCAAGACAAACCCATTTGCATGGGAGATCGGCTGTGATTCCTGCAAACTCCTTTTCTCTGGCTATAGAAACCGGCTGTGTGCTCACTTGGTGAGCTGGATAGGAGACACCCTTCTGTGTTTCTTTCCTCATTTTGCAACACTGGGCTCAAAAAAGGCTTCTTTCCAGTGGTGTCTTCTTGCCCGCATTTGGTAGCACAGGCTGAGCTGGTAACAAGAACAGAGACAGTGGATCAGCTGCAGCAGTCATGGCTGAGCAGCCAGCATACTGAGCCACAGAAGCAGCAGAGTATCCAGCTGCTTGACAGCCGGACTAAAAAACAGAGATAGATGGTCAATAGTCCAAGCTGTAAAACAACAGAGTGGCAGCTGCAAATGAGGTGGAGCCACTAAATTGTTCATGTGACCACAACAGCAGCAAGAGTGGTAGTAAGTACCTCCCAAATGGACAGTAGCAACTAAGACAGTGGCCAAAGCAACAAGAGGCAATTGAACAATCCAAGAGAGTGGCCAGGGCAGGAACAGTAAGAACAGTAGAAGCACAGAGAAGATGGGAAGCTGGAGCTGAAGAATGGAAGCCTCTGAGGGACTAAAGAAAAGGATTACAGGACTTGGTCACTAGGAGAGTTTCAGAAAGTGTAATGTCTTTAGGGGCAGGGTTCTTCAGACAGACCACAGGCCTAGGAGCTTTAACACTGGTCACCAGCAAGAGCTTAGGAATCCCAATTCTTAGGTCTATACAAGAGCTGAAATACTTAAGGGTCCTTTAAGCTAAGGGTCCTAGTCCTCCAAGCCTGTACAGGAACTCTAATACTTCCAAAGCTAAGGCTCCTGCTACTCAAGGCCTACCTGAGAGACAAATACTAAAGAGTGTTACCTGCTTTTGTTCCCACCTGCCTGCTACCAACATTCAAAAATGCTAAGGGATAAACCCTAGAAAAGCTTCACCTTGCCTACCCACAATTTCTATCTGGGTAGACCAAAGGGTAAAACTGGTAACTGATTAAGATCATATTAAATAACCAGGTATGGTGGTGCTCGGCTTTAATCCCAGCACTTGGGAGGCAAAGGGAGGCAGATCTCTGTGAATTCCAGGCCTGCATGATTTGTATAGTGAGTTCTAAGCCAGCCAAGGCTACACAATTAGATTTTGTCTCAAACAAAATAAAATAGCACCTAGTACACAGTAAATGGTGAGAATTAATGTATGTAAAAATGCAGTACATAAAAGAAATTACAAAAAGTTACAAACATGAACATTTCTAGGATCTCCTCCCACTGGGACTCGAAAACTAGCCAGTTAAATACTATAGTGGAATTATGTATGTCTTATTACATGCTCTTTGCAGTCTACAGTGTGATTATTCCTTCCCCTGCCACAAGTCCATCATCAATTCTACTGTAGTTTTCTAAATTCACTCTCCGATATTGCAGACTGATCTAACTGCTAAACCATTCCTAATGTTAAACTCTAATAATGCCACGTCATACCTTTTGGATTTCTTCAGGTAATGCATGCATAGGAACGTGATGATCCATAATTCCCCCACATGTACTGAGACAGCACTCCAGAAACACAGCCTAGAGAACATCGATGGCAACAGTCAGAAGTCATATGATGACAAGGAAATGTAAATTATGTAAAAATTCTTCGTATCTGGGGATAGACTGGCAATGAAAACTTTAATAGATGTTTGTTTCATTGGTTCCATGTTAGAAGGTACAATTTAAGCCTCCTCCGTTAGTTTTAAAACACTCACACAGAAAACTATAGCCATTCCTGACATATATCTTTTCTTTCAGAAATTTATAAATAATTTCCATTGTTTGCCATGGAGTAACTAAGATTTTAAATATTTATTTCAGTATTCTAAAATAATATTTTTCTGAAAAGCTATAGAAGGAACTATCAAAATATCGTATTATAGCTCAACAGAAGAAAAAGCATTGTGCCATCAAGGCTTGTTTAAGCTATGGAGCACAAAAAAATACTTACTACTAAGTTATGCTATGTAGGCACTGAACAGAAGAGCCAGTAAAGCAACAAGACTGCATGCCAATTGTAGTCAAAATGGATCTCTACATACATTTATCTAGATTTTGCTTTCAACAGATTTTCATTTCTAGTAACAACAATTCAATATAAATTCTTATTAATTTCATGAAATCACAAACAACAGAGACATATTTTCTCCCTTCAAATTTTTCCCAAACTGGAAAAAGAATCCATTTATCAGTGAAGTATCCATCTGTCAGTGGAAGAGTAAAGGGGACTAAGGAGATGGCAGGAGTTGCCACACAAGTGTGATCCCAGCACCCATAAATGCAAAGCTGGTATGGAAGTCTGCCTGAAACCCTAGCCTTGAAAGACAGAGACAAGGGATCCTAGGAGCAAGCTGGGTAGCTACACTCACTGACCAGTTCAGAACTAACTCAGGTGAGAGAGCTTCTGAGGGTGGTAAAGACACTGGGCATCAACCTCTGGCCTCCACGCAGACATAAACATGCATACACAGATGTGTCAGGGACATGAATACATACACGCATGCACACTACACAAACATACAAGAGTAGAAGATGTCAAGGCCAGGATGGTGGAGAGGAGGGGTGCAGCCGGAGTCAAGTGACAGAGACACAGATCCCACAGCAGAAAAAGTCTAAGGCCCATGACTGACCAACAAGGGTAAGCAAGAGTCCAAAAAGGACAATGGCCTACCTTTTAGGTGAGGAGGAAAAGTTAGCAAAGGCTTCCTAAAGTTGCTTGCATAAGGTCAGGGCAAGAGACTAAGAGACTGGAGGCAAAAATAATACTGATGTTATTTTTGTAAACTGTGCAATCACTGGCGGAAGAGAGATTCCTTAACCTTGTGTTAGCCCAAATATCCCTCATTTCAGTAAGTTGCTATCTAAAACAAACAGCTAATGAGCTGTCTTCCCACATACAACACAAGACAATGTGTGTGTTTGGTAATGTTAGCTGAGGTCAACCATGGGAGTAAGGTTAATTATGTCAACATGGGTCCACATGACCAAGTACATAATCTGATGTTTGGCACACTGCCACAGTCACATGGCAAGAAACCAGAAGGTTCACTATCCTCAGTGAGGCCATCGTTAGTAAATGGAAATGATAATACCTTCAGCTCCATTAGGAATATTTTTCCCTGAAATTACCAACTAAATTTCCTCTTAAGGTGTCATCCACAAAAATATGAACGAGCATGGATCTAAATAAATTCAAGGTACCAGTGGAACGTGTTTTATTCAGTGCCTTCACTGTGACTCGATTCCAATGTAGTATTATACCACCAGAAGTAGCTGACTTCTGACTATGAATGAAAAAAAAAATAGCACCCTGGTAAATTAGAAGACTCTCCAAAATACAGTAGAGGGAGAGAAATGAATAAACATTTAACTTGGCTTTGATGCACAGCACAGGTAACAAGATTAGGAATCCCATTCTTTCTATACAGCCAAGATATATCCATTGCATTCATCCCAAGAACGTTGGTAACTTGTCCTCGTATAAAGAGGTCTTTAACAGTATTGTCTATACACCCTTTTATTGTAAACCCATGTAAACCAGGATCACAATCTATGCTAGCTAGGTGCTTTTCTGTATGCAAAAGGTTACAACTAGGAGGTAGGCACCTAAATTCCCAAGGTGGCAACAATGTTTTTGTTGTCATTATTTTAAGGAACAGATTTCTCTAAGCCTTTAAGAAAAGCCCACTGAGGTCTTTACAAAGATTTGAATATCCATGAAAGAAACAGAGAAAGAATTCACAGATAAATTAAGTTTTTCAAGCGCGCGGGGGTGGGGGGGTGGGGAGGGGGAGACTTCTGTTTGCTTTTTGGCTCAAGAAAACTTGTAATTTTTAATTTACCCATCCTTGGTTTTGCCTAATTTTCCAAACAAGTTCCTTGTGATCTTTCCCATTTTACAAGTGTACACTGCCCTTGTTAATAGTACAGTGGTTCGAGACTGCAGATGCGTGTTTGCAAACCTTCTCTGCCACACAGGTCACGAGAAAGACGTGCGTCTTTGAGTGAAGAAACAGTCCTCGGTGGTTCATTTCTGATCCTTAATGCCGGCGTCACGCCCGGTCATTAACTCCAGTTCTGCTTCCAGGCCCTCCCTCCAGTACCAATCCCGAGCCCTGAATCACAGGAGGGTAGGTCAGGGGCAGGAGGGCAGGGCAGGGGCGGCAAGGCAGGGGCAGCAGGGCGGGAGTTCACTAACCGCCAGGCCAGGCCGGGGCACCGAGAGGCCGCCCCCTGTCCCCTCCCCGCCGCCCCCTGTCCTCTCCTCTCCACCCCCTGTCCCCTCCCCGCCGCTTTCCCTACCCCACACCCCCGCGGCCCCCTGCCGCCTTCCCTCCCCTTCCCCGCCCCCGCCGCCCGGTCCTCTGAGGGCTGGGGGAAGAGGCGGTAACCCTCACCTAGCCTGGGACTCCACAGGTTGCGAAACGGCTTCCCCGGTCTCCCGGGCAACCGCGCCGCACGTTGGTCTGACGTCAGGACGAGGCGACGTCACTGCCCACGCCGTCGCCGACGCGGAAGCGGAGCCCTCTTGCATCACCAGTCCCGGAGGCGCGAGGCGGAAGCGGGCCTGGTGGCGGGGTCGGCGGGCTGCGAGGGGGCGAGCGGTGCGGGAAGTGGGGTCTTGTGAGGTACAGCAGACGCAGTGGTTGCTCTAGAGCGGAGGGAAGAAGAGACGCTTACGGGTGGCATGGTGTGCAGGGAAGCAGGTTCTCAGCCATTGCCAAGAGGGCAGAGTGACTGGGGAAAAGCTTGCATAGAATTTCATTCCAATCCAAAATCGTCAAATGAAGGGCTTAGTCCATGAAGTATATTGAGATATGCTACTCCACTCTCAAGGTATGGAAAGCCTCTGGCTTGTTTTTCACACTGCTGACTTCCCTTTATTCATACATTCATTCATAAAATAAATATTGATGACCTACTACGCGACAAACGAGCAGGATGAGATGATGCTTGGTAACTAACCCAGGCCATTAGTATGATTAGTGTTTTCATAGTCCATTCAGGATTATCTGAGGTCCGGAGTGCTGCTCCTCTAGGAACTAAAGAAAACACAGTTTCCTAGCAGAAAAGACAGTAATTTCTGTTAAAGAATAGTTTCCATGAATATAAAGAAAATGACACTGGAAAGAGGTTGACCTGGTGACACGAAATGGTGCCAGAACAGTTGTCAGGCTGCTGGTTAATGGCTATTCGGTATGGAAATGACAACGTGAAGTAGTGAAGGCTTCTGTATAGTTAATACAAAAACCAGCAACAGTTATTTATTATCGAGTAACTAGTATTATGTACTGTGTACGATCAGATATATACTATAGGGCTAGGAACAGAAGACTTCCACCAGCATCACCACATACACTTGAGTGATGGGAATTCTCAGTTCCTTTATAACATTCAAGGACTGTTTATAAAGGAATAGGCCTGTCTGAAAGTTAGGAAGGGTCTGTATTCCAGGGATCCATACGAAGGAATCACATTCAGAGGCCTGGGTGGTCCAGGTGGAATGTAGAAAGAATGTTAAGAAGGTTGATACACACCTTTAGCCCTGTAAAGCAGTGATAGCAAACATCTTTAATCCCAGTGTTCAGAAGGCAGTGGTGGTCCACGCCTTTAATCTCTAAGAAAACCGGAGTGTGGAAGCAGGCACAGGAAGTGGAGCTCAGGGGTCAGTGTCACACAGGAAGTAACTTCTGAGATAAGTCAGTGAAGGACAGGCAAAGTGACTGATCAAAGGAAGAGTTATCACTGAGGACATGCCCAACTCACCATAGAAAAGGCAGTATGAAAGAGTCAGTTACAGCAGAGGCAGTTACAGAAGGGAGTATGAGGCAAGCAGTCTGAAGCAGGCAGACAGAGACAATAAAGTGGTCTGACAGAGGATAGGCAGAGGGGCTGACTGGGGCAATATGAAACAGGCAGTCTGACTGGGGAGTCTAAGGAGTCTGAGGCGGAGACACAGAGGCAGCTCAACAGAAGTCAATATCAGAAGGGAAGAGTGAGTCAATTTGAAGCCAAGCAGAGCAGTTTAGTCTGAGGCAGTCAGAGAGTCAGCCAGAATAAGCTGGAGTCAGAAGAGTCCAGTCAGAAACAGCCAGATCAGAGGATCAGTTTGAACCAGCAGCTTGGAGAAGAGTTTGAACCAGAACAGCAAGTGAGTTTAACCTGAAGAGTCAGTTGAGTTCAACCAGCTTTGAGTTGAGAGGGAGCTAGTCGGGGTGGCTCAGTCAGCCGTGCGTCTCAGAGGTTTAAACATGTCAGATTGTAAGGAGGCTGAAACATTCCAGGGTTCCAGTACTAAGAACCAAAGAATCAATCAGCTGAAGAATAAACCACCTTCACCCTGAATCAACACCAGGCATCTGGTGAATCTACAACTGTTGAATGTTACAACCACTGTACTTCAATCCTTCAGTGACTGAAATATTGTTATAGGATGCATCACTACAGTTTTGGGAATGATATTATTTACTGCACACTTAATATATCTGAAAAGAAAGCCAGCCATCTGAAAATGAGGTGAAATCCAGCAGAAAGACTAGTTTCACTCTAGTTTTGGTTCATCAGTGCTTACTCATCTCTTCATCACCTTGAGTCCATATTCCTTGCCACTATAAATGCCCCTCATACCTTCAGTGCCCACTATAGTAGCCTTAGATGATAAGAAATAAATTTAGAAATTCCATTGCTGATTAACTAGCCACACTTCAAGTACTGAATTGTCATATGCTGCACCCATGCAGGACGTTTTCATCATTGTAGTCGACTCAGTAAGAACTTCAAAGGAAAGTATTAAGAGTAGCTCTTCTGAAAGAACAGGAATAAGAAGTATATTTTCAATAGGTGGTCCTGTGCTGATGGTCAGCCCTGAAAACATACATACAAGTAACACGTGGACTCAACAGGTTATATTTGGGAATATATATGGATATACAAATGCATGTATGAATGCAATAACAACTGATGGAAAAAGAGTCCATGAATTTGAAGGAAAATGGGAACAGATATATATGGGAGGGTTTGGAGGGAAGAAAGAAAAGGGAGATATGTTTTAATTAAAATAGAATCTCAAAAATTAATCCTTTAAAATGAAAGAAAATGTACTTTCTAAAGAAGTTATCACAGGTCAAACTATGACTGGTGAATACTTAAAAACAAATATGTTTTTTCTTAAAAGACAGCTCCAAAGACTGTCCTGTGTTGGTATTTTTTTCTTGATTATCTATTATTTCAATTTTCCCCCTGTCTCTCTTACCCATCCTTCTTCACCAACCCATTGCTGCCCATTCTATAACTAAAACACAATTTAAATATTCTCATCGTAGGGTGTATCGAATACAGTTTTGCACTATCTTGTTCTTTTGTTGTTCTTCGGTGATTGTGTGTGTGTGTGTGTGTGTGTGTGTGTGCGCGCGCGCGTTTCTTATGCTTTGGAATGAATCCAGAGCCCTACATGGGCTAGGCAAGTGCTTTGCTACTGAACTATACTGGTAGCCCTAGTGTAAACATGTGTGTGTGTACAGAGAGAGTTGGGAGGTTCACTGCATACCTCTGGTTGGCCTAGAACTCACTAAGTAAACCAAGTTGGCCTCGAACTTGGAGAGATCTGCCTACCACCCTGCCTATCAAGAACCACCATGCCCAGTCCCATATCCCTTTAACTCACATGTTTCACTTTTTACTATGACTTTTAAAGATAATCCACTTTTTTTTTAAATTAAATTCCTTTTAACTTCTTTGTGCCCCTTTATCATTATTTTCCCTATGAGCCAAAGAGCTGAAAGGAAAGAAGATGGTCTTCATAGAGTATAGTGTCTGTAAATGGACGAAAGTCAGCTTTTCACATGGACTGCAGACCTGTTGCAGTTTATATAAGAACTCCCATGCCAGGCGGTGGTGCCACATACCTTTAATCCCAGCACTCAAGAGCCAGAAGCAGGCAGATCCCTTAGTTCGAGGCCAGCCTGGTCTACAGACAGGTCCAGGACAGCTAGGGCTACCCAGAGAAACCCTGTCTCAAAAAAGAAGACTGTAGGAGGAGGGAGGAGAAGAAGGAGGAGGGGAAGGGGGGAGGACGAGGAAGAGAAGGAGAAAGCCTATGTGTATTCCTTACTGTTGGATTTCCCTAAAATACTTACCCCACAGGACACTCATTCATCCCATTCATTTTGGTCACTTGTCTCACGCTACCTCCTCTCCTTTCCCGTATACCTATGAAAAGCAGCAATAGAAAAAATAGGTTCTTTGTTTATAAGTGTGCTAAAAACAACAGGAAGTCTGCCCAAGATGGATGATTTTAAAGTCAATGCAGACGGTACAAAAGTAGCATGATAAAATTACAGTTAAGTCCAACAGTATTTTCATCCTGCAAGCCACACACAATACAACTCTGTCCCCTTGTAAGTTTGAATGAAATGGTTGCAATCGGGCCTCCCAGGTTGGAAACAACTGCTGCTTTCATTCCTATTTTTGGGCTTTGTCCAATGCAAGTGCAGAGTTTTTAGAAAGTCAACATATATGGGTTCTTTCTGTTTGCCAGGCACTTCATACACAATGAGCTGTCTAATTGAGAATCCTTCCAAATACAACTCTGTCAGGTCCTGCTTACTGTTTACTTTCATCCAAATGATGGACGTGGCCAAGGGCATGGCCCATCATGTGAACATGTCATGTGAACACAGAAGTGCCCTGGATCGTGTGAGGGGAAGTGGAAGCACCTGGGCCTCACATGTCGAGTTGTCTCTGCCAGAGAGCCAGTCCTCCTGGGACCTTAGCCTACTGTGGATTAGAGACACATGTCTCAAACTTGCTTTCTTCATGATGTTTCCCATACAGCTTCTAGTTTTCAAAAAAGGTCAGCTACGAAAACCATTTCACTTCCTTTTACATGCCCCAACACATGTTCTTCTCACCAAGATGAGATTTTTCCTTCCTGGACTTTTAGTATGCTACTTACTCAAAGCTTTAGATAGTCTATAAAGCTGCTTTGTATACTGAACTCTGACTAGCTGTGGTCTAGAAATGAATTAGACCACAAAATACCATTTGTAGGTTTGGGCTCTGTATCTTTTTATCCATCCTATGTATACAATATAAATGGGTACATGATAAAAATAAAGGTCAGAGTTTAAATGGCATCTCTCTAGAACTTCAAGCACTTTGTCATTTGTGCAGGAACAAATCGTGTAATAAATTTGAATTTCTTTGAGCCTCAGACTATAATTATTGAGCAAATTTCCAGTGAGACAAGTTATATCCTTAAATGATAAATGTCTACTCTCAAATATAAAAACTAAGACACTTATCACAGCAAAATATTTCATGACTATAAATGTTTAATCTGTGGCCTGCTCACTACTGGTAAGAGCTTCATTTAAAAATGTGTCAAATATAATTCAATATTTGTTACACTAATTTTAAAACCAGTTTAAAAACACAAAGGTATAAAGCTCTAATGACAATAACTTAACACCTATAGTGAATTTGATAGTTAGAAATAGGGCACTGATAACTCCTTAAAGATTGATCTTCCCATTATACTCAAATTTCTTGTATTAAATTCTTAGGATCCCAATCTAGCCTACAATGAGCACCTCACAATTTTTGGGTCTGTACATGACTCAAAAGATAAGAGCACATACTGCTCTCACAGAGGCCCCATGTTCAGTTCCTAGCACCCACTTAGACCAGGACACCATCACCTGTAGCTTCAGACCCAGAGGGTCTCGCACCCTCTTCTGGACTCCAAGGGCACTTCACTCACATGCCACAGACATGCACAAAGGTAGACGCATGAGCATATATGTGCACATAATTAAAAACTGAAAATCGTTTTTTAAACCCTAAACCAAAGATTAGTAACTTCCTTATACGTTTGAAAAAAAGTAAGTTTTGTCATCAGCAGTGATAGTGCACCCCACTGCAGTCTGGTCCCTGGGAGCAGGAGGCAATAGGATCTTGAGTTGCTAGCCACCCTGGACTACTTTGTAAGATACTGTCTAAAAATCAAACAAAAGACCTTTCATTTCTGAGATTTCAAGAATCTGTGTCTTAACTCACATGTATTTTGATGAGTGCCTGGCAGAAGTGATTGCATTTTCCCTTATTATGACATTCATGTCTATACATTTGATTTTAGAGTAGCTAATGAATTTATAGGAAATGAAGTATTACATTGTATGCCTCTGCTAAATTTTCCTGCCATTATGTGTCTCTGCTAAAGACCTAATGCTGTTAACTAAGTTCCAGACTGGGGTTGTAGTTCAGTTGATAAGAGTATTTGCCTAGCATGCCTGAGGACCAGGGTTCTACTCCCAGTATCACATACAGCCGTGTGGTGGCTGATCCCTGTAATACCAGCACTTGGGAAGTGGAGGCAGGAGAGTCAGAAGCTCAATATCATTCTCAGCTACACAGTTAGTGCAAAGCCAGCCTAGGTTATGAGACACTGTCTCAGCCTGGCAGTGGTGGCGCATGCCTTTAATCATAGCATTTGGGGTGCAGAGGAAGGCAGATCTCTGAGTTTGAGATCAGGCTGGTTTACAGAGTGAGTTCCAGGACAGCCAGAGTTACAACAGAGAAACAGAGAAACCCTATCTTGATAAAAACAAAACAAAACAAAAAACAAAAAAAGACCTTATCTCAAAAAAGAAAATAGTTGTATCACCATATTATTTGTATTAGTAATACAAACTATCAAACATTACCAGTCAATCAAACATGATAATATTAAAATAATTGTAGTAGCCTGATTCCTCAGAGTATACAGCAACTAGCACTCCTAAAACATTGCGGTTAAAGAATTTATACATTTATTACTTTTTAAGGGGTTTAATTTTTTTTGAAATGTTCAAAACTATTGAAGTAGACATTTGATCTGCCATCTTCCCAGACCTCTTTGCCCTCACCCCTACTCTATCCCCAAGCACCTGTGAGGCTTCCCAAGTGCAGGGGTGGGTTCAGATCAGGTCATTTTCACAAGTCCCTTCTGTGAGACCAGCGAGGAACCATGACCCAATTCTGAGGTTATTTGGAGAGTTGGGAAAGTACTTAGCACATGTATCCAGTGTCCATCAGAGTCTTATTTATAAAGTTTAAGAGCTGGAAACACTACTGGCTGGGATGTAGTTCAGTTTAGAGTTCTTCTGCATTCAGGAGCCCTGGAAATGAGCAATCTCCAACAACACATAAAATGGGTATGGTAGCATAAGCCTGTGATTTGAGTCAGTAGTGTCAGTGCAGAAAGATCACACATTCAAGGTCATAGCAAATTAGAAGCCAGCCTGGGCTACATGAGACCCTATTGAAACCGTGTTGAAACAGTGAGACCATTGTTGAAACAGTTGAAAAAGAGGGAGGAAACTGGAAATACTAAAACGTGAAATCTTGTCATGGGTATACAATCTTGTTCATACAGCAAGATTAGAAATACTGATGTGGGACAGGTGAGGTAGTCCATATTCATTTACCTCTCTAGTTGGCTGCACAACCCTGGGAGAGCCGGGCCTAAAACTGAGGCAGACTAAAGTCTCATGCCGACTTTATTCAGAGCATCAGACAATCTCTACTCTGTAAGGAAGAGTTGCCCAAGTAAAGTATACAATCACAAGGACAATATGCACATGGCAAAAACATGGCAAAGAACAACAGCCGAAGAAACTCACTCCTATCCACTACATGTGGGAGGAGCAGGAAAACATAATCCAAGAACAATTCTGTGTTTTTGAAGAAACTGAGGTCACAAGATTCATGGTCTTGCTTTCTTGGCGTTTTCTCACAAGCACTCTCAATGGCTCTCTTCTCAGACCGTGTTTCACCATACATCTATGTCTGTAATCACAGCTGCACAAGAGGCTGAGTTGGGAGGATCACTAGTTCAAGGCCAGCCTCTGTAACTGAGTGAGAACTTATCTCTTCCACCCCAACAAAAAGATTGGGGTGGAGCTCGGTGGTAGTTTACTTGCCTAGTTAGCATGCATGATGCTGTCAGTTCTCTAGCCAGTGTCACAAGGTGTGTAGGGAGAGGTAAAGGAAAGAGAGAATGTGATGTAGTTGTTTAATGCAGAAAAATGTCTAAATAAAGGTTCTGTCGAAAAGCAAGTTTAAAAACAGTGCCACAAATCTTAAGTTGTAAATATACATTTTATAGTTATTGCCATAAATCTATATTTTGTCAGAATACAAGAGTACCTAACAGGCTCAACAGAAAAGCTAATCTGCACACAAAAAGATGAGCCAGAACTGCTTTGAGATCGTCAAATATAAATTCGGAAATGCTAGAAAGCCAGTTACTTAGTCCTTGAAATCTACCACTTAATGGACATTGAGTCGATTCTCCTGTAAGGCTGGCAGTTAGCAGAGCTGTGGGGGTTTGCCATCAAGAGGAGAGAGGAGACTGCTTGCATTCCCAACTTCATTAGAATACTAGAAAGTTACTTTCCTTGGCACACTTTGATTTACATGCTGATCTTTAACCCCATCACTAAGGCTGAATTTGGGTACAACTGATTCAGCTTCAGCCATGTATTAGCTAGCCTCTTGATCAAGTGTTGGGGACCAGGAAAAGCAAGGCCAGACACAAGGACACTTCTCTTAATTACACATCTAGAGGAGAAGCAGAAGCAGAACCCAGGGAAGGGGGCAGTCCTGCCCAGGAGAAGGGAGTGTTCTGGGCAGACAAAAACAGACATTCTCTACATTCACTTAAATGAGAAGTTTAAAAATCAAAGTTACCTGAGAGAACACTGGAAAATTAAAATGAAATATGCTCTCTCTTCGCAGGTGTGGTAAAGTGAACTTAGAATGCTTCCTAACAGTTTCTGTATGGTATGAATGCCAGCCTGGGAGAACCTGTGTTTCTTTACTAAAGATACTGGCATAACGTGTGTGTGTGTGTGTGTGTGTGTGTGTGTGTGTGTGTGTGTGTGTTTGTGTGTGTGTGTGTGTGTGAGAGAGAGAGAGAGAGAGAGAGAGAGAGAGAGAGAGAGAGAGGCGTGCCATGCCTAATGGAATATAAGGTTGTAAAGGGACAAATTCTCCAAAGTCTAAATTATAGACACGAGACTAGTGAAAGCTTTTGCAAGTTTTCAGTTTAATGGAGTGGTTTTGTGTTAAACTGGGTGTCAATTTGGTTCTGAGCTTAATTTATCTTCAAATCTCCATAAGTAGATAGATGTACGGAAAACACTTTTAGGTCACATAATCTTGAATAAGCGCTTAGATTCAGTAGTCTTCAAAATCTGTGTGTTCCCCTTTTAATTTCCTTTTGGCTTTTGAGTCATCACATTAAAGAGGTCTCTTCAGTTAGTGCACGAGTGCGATCAGGTACCTTAGATTTTAAAAATAAAACATTGGGAAAACGCTCCTGGAAGGGATGAGAGCAAAGGATCACGACTGGTTTCTGAAATGAGGTTTTGCGCAAAGCAGGCAAAACTTGCGTCCCAACGCCTCTGCCCTGGCTCAGCTTCCTCCGTCAGCACGTCACCGGACTTGTGAGCAGCGCCCAGCTCATTCCTTAGAAAGTTTCCGCGGCTCTTTGCTGATTGACAGCGCACTTCCGGCTCCGGAAGGGCTCGGTGCATCGATCTGAGCAGGTTTTACTGCCCAGGTTACCGGTGTTCCGATAACGCCAGGACACAGTGCCCTGCTCCCCCACCCACAGACATAGCGTGACTGTGGCCCGGGGCGCTGTGAAGTGGACGGCGGGCCCCGCCCTGCAGCACCTGTGCCCGGCACGAAGTGCGTGCGGCCAGCAGCCGGCGGGTCACGCAAGCTGGGTCCCCGCCGCCGCTCGCGTGCGCTCCTTCCTGGCCCCTTGCGTGCCGACGGCGCCGCGTAATCCGCTGAGGAATCCCGGGCGGGACCCGGTCGCTAGCCGGAGGGGGTGCCCTGCTCCCGACGCCGGCCGAGGAGTGTCCGGCTCGGAAGTTGCAAGGCACGCGCTGGTCGGAGACCATGATGGGGCCGGTGGACCTGGCAGGAAGGGCTGGGGCCCGGGACCGACTCCAGACCCGGGGAGCTCCTGCGGTCTTGGGGCAGGGTGGCAGCGGTGCACGGGGAGGGGCGGGGTGAGGACCCCTGTGCACCGCGATCGGCGGGAAAGCTTTGGTCCCTGTGAAGTCCGGAGAGGGGAAGGGGGCTGAAGGAAGACGGAGAGGATCTAGGGGCGTCGTGCTGCCGGGTCGGACTGATCTGCAGCTCTGGCTCGCTGTCACATTACGCCGCGTGCAGGCGACGGGAAGAGCCTGTCGTGAGCAGCAGCGATGAGATCAGTTTGCATAACCACAGAGTCGGGGTGGAGAGTGCAGCCAGTCACGCAGGCTCTGCCCGGGTGGCCGCGGCTCCTCCACGGGTGGCAGGGGCTGGGGACGGTCGTGCCCCTTCCAGGCCTGGGCCTGCTGGGGCGTCAGAACTATTCCAAGGGAGTGGCGAGGCCCTGGGCAAGAAAACCACACAAAACGCAACCTGCAAATTAGGCTGGATTCTATTAGGCAGCTTTCTAGAAACACTGAAAACCACTGTGCTTAGTGGGTAACTTCAAAGAGTACTATCACAGATCCGAAGGTCATTAAAAGGGGCCTTTAATTTGTTTATATTATTTCTCTTAGCAGTCTTTCATATGCTTGCGTGAAATTTAATTTATGCACTCGAGTCTGGAGGCCTAGTTTAGCAAAGGAAATAATTATGAATTCAGTTAAGTGTCTGGGTACAAACGGATTACTTAAAAGAACAATGAATGGGAAAAAATTCCAGCTTCTAACTAACAAGAAGGCCATTACATTCATCTTTTCACGGTCTTGAACATCTTGTGCGGGCTCAACAATAATACGTGGCGGAAACTTCTAATTAGGCATTTAAAAAACGCTAGCATTTATGCCAGGAAAACGTCAAGAACGCCTTATGTTATAGACATGTGAATATCATCTACACATATAAGAGAGTAACCAGTGTATCTGTCAAATTTTGGTCTTTCAGTCATTAAGTTAGTATACACGCAGTTCACTAGTGGGTCTGTCAGTAATGAAGCAGGATTAAAAACCTTGAATTTCATAAGATTCTTCTGCAGGTAGTGATGTTCATGTGATTCAAGTTTAGTAAAGACAAACCTAAGTGCCTAGCACGTGGCATCAAATTAAAATCTTGAGTGAATGAATGTGTAGGGAATGCTCTCTGACGATTCCAGCTGTGCACTACAGTCGTAAGTGACTAGTGCCTTCCCATTCCAGACTCCTGTGGTAAAAGGGGGGGGGGGGGGGAGGACGCACAGTTGTTACCACAGGTGCTTTAAGATGTTTGTAGGAAGAGGGTATCTATTTAATTATTACAAACCTTATAAAAACTACAAGAGTATTTTGTTTAAAACTGTGTTGCCAATTTTATTTGTATAAGGTTTATCAAGCACTGATAATATGGTATAAGAGGTTGTATGTATCATTACACAAACTATTTGATTTATGGAAGCTTCATAACAAATATTCAAAAATATCTCATTGTGTGCAATGGAGGTTTGAAACAATCAGTATTATCATACTTATACATTAGTAACATGATTATATGTGATTAGTAATTATGTATTGTGTACTATCTAATAGTATCTGTGCCGCTTTCTAAAAGAGTTGAGACCTTTGGCCTATGAAGTATCTAGTAAAAAACTAATTTTTGATCACTCTTTTCTTGATGCATAGAATCTTGAAGGCAGGAGACCTTCTTGATATAATTTTCTGTTGCTGAATGCCTGAAGATCTAGGGTGAGAAATTTATTGAACCCATTGAGATTGATGTGTGTGTGTGGCATTGTTAAAGTTGGGCATAGTGCAGTGAACAGACAAAACCAATTGCTTAATGTTTAAGTGGTCTCTATTTAAATGCAGATCACGTTAGGAATACTAATGCCTTGCACACATCTTTGTGTAAATGTAAAAACCTTGTCTTGTTTGAAGCTTTTGGTAGAGGACTCTTGGGAAGAAAACGATAGACAACAGAGAGGTACTTTCGGAAATGGGACAGAAGCTCCAGAGAATGCAGTTAGCCAGGTTTAACTGGAATCAGAAAGCAGATACCAGACTTTAATCAATCTCTTCCATTTAGAAAATCATAAGGCAGGGCTGGGATTTGGCTCACTGGTAGAATATTGGCGGTGTGTGTATGTTCACATGTGTGTGTGTGTGTGTGTGTGTGTGTGTGTGTGTGTGTGTGTGTGTGTGTGTGTGGTGGGGGTTGGGTTCAAATTGAAATCTAAAATATTGTAAGACAAAATCACACAGCGCTCTCCATTTTTCTCATCACAGCTACCCTCATTTTTCTTAATGAAAATGTCATCATTTTAAAGCTATTTGACCCTTTGTGCCAGGATCCCACGTTGTTGTTCACTTTACTGGTTGCATGCCGATACCTAGAGAGGAGGTGGATAAGCACCGATCTCCAACCCTAGCTTAATCTGACAAGACATGAGCTTTGCATCCTCCTGAAAAGAGATGTCTTTCTCTAATGTGAACAAAGGCACTGTGAAGTTTGCAATAGTACTATTTGTTCTCGGGAACAAATCTGCTCCTTCTGCCGATTGACATGTATTTAGTTCCCACTTGCATTTAATAGCATTGCTCTGCAGTGAGTAGCAAAGACTGTGGAGCTGGGAGGTGTGCAGGCGCCCAGGCTGGTGGAGCTGTGAACCGACTGATGTCACCTTTCACAGTCTCTTTATGAAGAGCAGCCAAGGCAAGACAATGTGTGTAAAGTATTTCAACAAATAGAAAGCAATGACAGGGCAAACTGGAAGAACTCTAGCTGCCGCCCCCATACATTATCTCAGTCTTGTATTGCAATGGGGAATGTGATATAGTCAGTGTGGCTAAATCTTTTGGCTGAACTCCTCGGTGGGATTTGCTATCTGATGATTCTATTTATACATGAGAAATGTCCTGCTGAACCCTTGGGATAGCCTTGGGTTTAAAGTATTTTCTTTTTTCCTGTTGCTAACGTCTCTGCAGTCTATTGACATTACATCATAGTCCAAACAATGAGTGGCAGAGACTATTGTGTCAGTATGTAGTGAGCTGATTAGTCTAAACTCCTGCAGGAGAGACCTGCAAATAGATGAGCCCCGACAGGACCTAAGAACCATTTGAGACTAAAATCCTTCTGGATGGGCCACACCCTGAATACACCTTAAATCTCCTCCTTCTTTGAAAGTTTAATTTATTGTTTAGCAACTCCAGGTACAGAGTTAATTTGATTTTTTGTATGATTTAATTATCATAAAAGAAGAGTTCATATGTAATTTACTAAAATTACATATAAAATGTGCATAATAGAAATATACAAAATATGTGGAATTAATGTCATGTAAGAGCATAAAATTATCCAACTGAGTTAATACTTTAAAAAAATAGTTCCCAATGGTAATTAGTCAATTTTGTAATTTAACATTTAGACCTAGAACAAATAAAAGCATATGAAGGGATCTGATTACTGCACTACACAGTTCATCATTTGCTTATCAAACAGAGATTCCTAGTATATTTTTAAATGTATTTTCATGTGTGTATGTGCGCCATGTGCATGCCTGGTGCCCACAGAGCTAAGAAGAAGGCGTCAGATCTGCCTGGAAGTGAATTGCAGACCACAGTGCTGGTGCTGAGAACCAAGCAGTCCTCTGTAGCAGCAGCAGCAAAAGCTCCCTTATTTAACCTCTGAGCCATCTCTCCAGAATTCCTCTTCCCAATCCTGCCTGGATTAGAATTAAAGCAATTGTAGAACTCCATGCATAAAAGATGCTTTTAAAAATGATTTATTACTGTGAGCAAATAAATATAATTCATCACACTGAGACAAATACAACCTGCAATATCTTGTTCCTTGTTTGAGGACAGAGACTGTTACTTACTGATGTTTGCTTTCCCAGTACCACCCAGTGAGTGATAATGGTTTGAATGAATCAATTAAAAAATGGGAGAGAAAGCCATTCAGAACAAACTTCTGGGCACTACATTGCCCAGACCTTCCCTGTTTCTCTCTTGATGAGTGCCTGCCCAGATCATTCATGCTCTAAGTGAACAATAAGGAGAAAGGAAATAGTCCAGATGGCAGCCTCTCTGTGGTCAGATGTCTCTGAAATGAACAAAGTATTTGCAGATGTTTCAGCAAGTGGAGGGGCTGGGCTGTACCTAGGCCATAGGAAGCAACTTCCACACCTTGAGGCTACTACAATAAAGGTATCATCACTCATCTGGACAGGATTCTGTTGGAAACTTGAAAAGCACTCAAGGTTGGAATGCTGCATGAATCCAGACTTGCCTCAGGAATGCCGCCAGTGCTCAGATCTGAGTCTCGAAATTAATGTGATTTGTAAAAATAGCCATCAGGATCCTCGGTTATCTGGGAATCAGATCCTTTAATCACTGTAGACAGAACTAATGAAAGAAGAAGAAACCATCATTGATTTTGAGAGTCTCCTCCTAAATTAGTTGGCCTTTGGCTTTTGGAGAGCAAAGTTCAAATTCCAGTTCCTGTTTAACAGGAAAATAAGTCAGACACTAAGTAGAGAGTCTTTTCAGATTCCAAACCAAAACAGTGGGACACAATGGACATGTGCGTCTTGAAGAAACCTTCTTTTGAGAGTTGCTGAAGTCATTCCCCAAATGAGATATTTTTCACTGTGCCTTTGGAACTTCTATAGATTTTTTTTTGTACTGTGTTTTTTTTAACTTGGTTTTAGAAATATTTGTGTCTTTAGATTATTTGTTTTTATTGTCCAATGTAAATGTTTATGTTTTTCTAATGAAAACCTTCTCCAGTCTACTGTTTTATGCACACCATTTTCTGGAGTGTATTTACCTGCTGGCTGTAGAAGGGATGGTGGGTGCTGTGATATATACCAGCTCCTTAGTATGATGGTGCCATACAAAGGCACCTTCAAAAGTGCAGCTTATTAGCTTTGTGTCCTGCCCATCTGACAATCTGAGGCTATTTTCTCTGTCCTGATGTAATAAGAATTGGGAAAAGACTTTGCTTTTAAGTGAAAAAAAAAATTGTTTTCCAAAACAATGAGAATGCATGGCAATACTAAACTTGTTCCCTAAAAATACTAAAATTTTGAAGTAAAAGACCTCAGCATAGCTTCACTGTGGACACTCAGCCCACCGACACAAGATTTTTATCACCGCAAAGGAAAGTTTTAAGAACACATATAAGGAAGGGAAGTACTATCACTGTTACTAAAATTGATAAGCATATGTGGAAGAGGAAAATTAATTAGCACTAACATTATTGGAGAATTACACACATGTTGCTATTCTGAGTGAACTGACCTTTTTGAATATTGGAATTCAATATGTAACACTAAATGCTAATGTGGTTGGAGACGCTTTTGTCTGATTTTAGAACTGAAACTAACTCTCCCATATGTAGTAGATTTAGGACTAGATCATTGGAACATAGAAGAATTTAAGATCTTAGGATTTGATCATTACCTGCAATAGAATAGCACTAATGCTTTGCCTCTACTAACCTTGGTCTGAAGATTCAGCAGTGAACAAGACAGATGTGTTCTCTTGCCCCAATCACACAATTAACGGGGGAGCTGGAACTAGAAAGGAGCCTGCAGAGTTCTAATTAAAACAGCTTCCATCAATCAAGTGCTGACTCTCTATCAGGCCTTAAGTGTTTCACCTGCCTTGAGTCAGACAGTCTTCCCTGCGTTGTAACAGGAGAGCATGCTTTCCAACTCCTGGGGTCTCCTGACTCCTCTTGACTAGCTAATTTTCTCTGTTCAAAGGGAAAGTGACTTCTCTGTTTGGAAAGTATTTCATATGTAATCCAGCCCCTTCCCTTCTCTCTTGTTTTGGGGAACACAGTCAGGGTGGACCTGGGTACCAGCGGAGGACATTTGCTCAGCTCTGCACTTCTAGACCTGTGGAGCACAGCATCAGAAGGAAGCCTCTTCAGCCTTAGTGGTTGGATAGCTGAGTATCTTACTAGAATTTAAAACTAGCAAGCCCATTTTCTCACGGCTAGTAGCTTTCTCCTCAATCAGTCCTGGGCTGTGTGTATTCCTGTAAGAGAGAAACATTTCATAAAAACAAACAATAAAAATAAACACACAAATAAACTTTCAAAGTCAACCATGCGTGACTGGCCTCACATTCAGACCCCACCTGTCACATCACCTAAGAAATAGTCTTTGGATAATGTTGACGTACCCTTCACAGCATTAGCTCAATTCCCACAATTTATGACCTGTGATGTTCCAGCCATTTGGGCTTTTGGGGGAGACAAGTGGTGAAATAAAAAGCACATGGAATTTATGGGATTGGACCACCTAGATTTGAGTCCATTCTGAATAAGTGTTTTAAAATTCTGAACCCAGGTACTCTTCTAGAGCAGTTGTTGTTGTAGTTGTTTGTTTCTTTGTTTGTTTCCCCCTCTCTCTCTCTCTCTCTCTCTCTCTTTCTCATACACACACACACCACTATAAATGTAATAAAAATAGCTTCGGTTTTTTTGTGTTTTTGTTTCTACAGGTTTAATTGTTTTGGCAGATGTATGGGCGCTTTACCTATATGTCTGTCTGCACACCATATATGTGCCTAGTGCCCTTGGAGTCAAAGAGGGTGCTGGATACTCTGGGCTATCGATGGTTGTAAGCTGCCTTATGGGTGCTGGGAAACAAACCCAAGTCCTCTGCTAGAGCAATGTGGTGGTCTGAATGAGAATGGCCTCTATAGGCTCATATATGCTTGGTTCCCAGTTTATGGAATTGTTGGAAAGAACTAGGAGATGTGATCTTGTTGGAGGAGTTATGTCACAGAAAGTGAGCTTTGAGGTCTCCAGTTAATTCTAACTCTTCCTTGAACTTGCAAATAAGGTGTAAGCTCTCTGCTGCTACTCTAGGCCTGCCTGTTGCCATGCTCCCCACTGCGATGGTCATGCACTCTGGAACTGTAAGCCCCAATTAAAGTCTTTCCTTTATAAGTTGCCTTGGTCATTGCGTCTCTTGGTCATTGTGTCTCTTCACTACAATAGAAAAAGTAACTAAGACAAGCAGCAATCACTCTTAACTGCTGAGCCATCTCTCCAGCCCCTGTTTTATAGGTTTAAAGGGAAATCCTCCAAAATAGTTCTCATTTTTGCTGTAGCTCTTAAGTTTGACTTTATATATGGATAACTTGGGTCGCTGAAGAGTTTAGTGGGTAGACAGTTCCTGTTTAAAGCCTGAGAATCACTCTGCCCACTAAGCTTTCCTTCTGCCAACTAACACTACTTAAAAAACACATGTATTTTGTGTGTGTTTGTGGATGTGGGTGCACACATGACACAGAGTCTGTGTAGATGTCAGAGGACAACTTGCAGAAGGAAGTCCTCTCCTTCCACTGTGTGAAATCAGAAGGTTCAACACAGGTTGTCATGCATGACAGTAAATGCATTTTCCTGCTAACCCATCTTACCAGCCCCACGTCACTTAGGTTTGAAAAAGCTCTTTTCTATTGCTGTTTACATTCCTGTTGGCAATCTTCTTCATTAAGCATTCCCTCTCCCAATAACTTCCTTTTGATTTTCAGCAAGTTTGTACAATACTTTCCTACTAGAAAACAGCATTAAGATGCTCAAGAACTGGATTTGGGAAAGGATAAAGGAATCTCTCAAGTCTAAGCTATAAGCGTCAACCAAAAGTATCCATAAGAAATCTGAGAGAGCAGAAGGTGGTGAGCAGCTTGTTAAACTGACATCTTTTCTATGGTCTATTTTAATGCTTTCTCCCTCTAATAAATTAGCCACAACTCAACCTGAGGATTAAGAGAAGTGGATCCACTGCTGTTGCAACCATCCCGTTGCATGTCCCTGGTGCTTTAACTGTCTCTCTGGGTCTCAGTTTCATTATCTGTAACGTGAAGTCTGGACAGATGTTCTCCAGAACTCTAGCAAAGATCCTGTGATCCTTCCCTTCTACCATCTAAGTCTTATCTTCTCCCAGGCAACAAACTATCAAAATCTATCCATAGTAAATGCACTGTAACTGACAATAGTAGTAACAGCAGTAGTGGATCTGTGTGTGGACAACAGCAGTAAAGTTCTATCAAAAGATCACAAACCAGAGAGAAGCAGTCACATCGTCACATTGGAATGAGTCTACTTATTTGCAAGGGAACCATCCCAAAAGTTGTATCACTGACAGTTGTGTTCTGTTTTCTTCAGTTCAGTTGCACCAGCTGGGCGTGGTGACATCTACTTTTAATCTTGGTTCCTGGGAGGTAAAGGCAGAATGAGCAGGAACTTCAGGTCTTTCTCAGGACTTGGTGAGTCTGAGGACAGCCTGAGCTACAAGTGGAAAACAGAACAAAAGCCTTTAGAAGACTCCAAATGGTACTTGAGATCTTCAAGATCTCATATCAGCATGGCTATCAACACAGAGACACAGACTTTTTGAAAACTGCTTTAAGATAATAAGGAAACAAATAAAATGTGTTCAACAACTGATTTATTTTTATCATTTCTGTGTGTGTGTGTGTGTGTGTGTGTGTGTGTGTGTCTGTTGGCTCATATATTTGAATGCTTGGTCATTAGAGAGTGGTGCTAATTGACAGGGATTAGGAGATGTGGCCTTGTTGGTGAAAGTGTGTCAGTAGGAGTGGGGGTCTCAAATGCTCAAACCAGGCCCAGTGTCTCTTCCTACGGCCTGTGGATCCAGATGTACAACTCTCAGCTCCTCTGTGTCTGCCTGTATGCCATCATCCTTCCTGCCATGCTGATAATGGGATAAATTTCTGAAGTTGCAACCAAGCCCCAATCAAATGCTTTCCTTTATAAGAGCTGCTTTAGCTGTGGTGTCTCTTCACAGCAGTAGAACACTGCCTAAGACATGCTATCAGAACAGACCACTGTAACCAGATGAAAGATGAAAAGCCAAAAGAAAATCAAGGGGCTTCAGGAGAGAAGACGATTCAAAGCTGTCTAAGGTTGATAAACCATCATGACCAAAAGTAATTTGGGGAAGAAAGGTTTTATTTGGTTTATACTTCCACATCCATATCCCATCACCAAAGGAAGTCAGGGCAGGAACTCAAAAAAGGTGGGAACCTGGAGGCACTGATTCAGAAGCCATGAAGAGGTACTACTTACTGGCTTGCTCCTCATGGCTTGCTCAGCCTGCTTTTTTTTATAGAACCTAGGACCACCAGCCCAGGGGTGATGCCACCCACAACAGACTGGGCCCTCCCCCATCCATAGCTAATTAAGAAAATGCCCTATAGACTGGCCTACAGCCCAGTCTTACAGTGGCATTTTCTCAATGTCAATGCAGCAAACTGCAGCAAAAGAAAGTTGTGGTAAAAGACATAAAATTTACCACCTTAAAAGTGTACAGCTTGGCAGTGTTAAGTATATTCACTTGGTTGTGCAACTGTAAATTATTTCATTAACTTTTCAAATCCCCATAGTGCCTAGCAGATGTTTGCTGACAGGTGGGGAGTTTACCATCTGCCTTAATCTGTTATAGGTTCCTGGCGATCCAATTACTACAGGACACACAACTCGTTAATAAAGAGAATTTTTACATGAGTTAAAAATGAAGAAAAAAGAGGAAAAAGAAAAAGACTGGCTAGAGATACTATAACAAAATACCATAAACTGGGTTAGCTTATAAACAACAGATGTATTTCTCCCAGTTCTGGAGACTGAGAAGTCCATTAAGTTTCTGGCAGATTCAGCCTCTGGCAGCGGCTGGCTTTCTGACTTTTCGATTGGAAGCTTCCTGTTGATGCTCCCTCGGAATGAGAGGCAGGGCACTTAACTGGTCCTCCTGTGCAAACACCCCACCAAAGGTCGCACCTCCTAAACCCTTTTCCTTGGGGTTTAGGATGTCAGCATAGGAATTTGAGGGATACATTACTGAGACAGTATCACCAACCGCAACCCAGAAGTGTCTCAAGGGGTCTCGGTAGCCCTGCCTGCAAAAAGTAGTCATTTCTAAAGCAAAACTCTGATTCATTTCCAGAAATGTTTTAGGCATGTATAAACAGAATTAGTCAGATCCTGGGCCCCACCTTTCACACGAAGTACGAAACGCCACACACATTCCTCGGAGCCTGACTTTTGTCACTGTGTCACGGCACTCCCCACGTCCACTTTTCACACTTTACGGCCGTGCTGGACTACATAGCTTACCTTCTCAGTTCCTTGTTCAGCAACGTTTATGGTTTTTTCTCTCCTCTTGCTGCTGCTGCACTGCTCTTCTTTTTGCCAGTCTTTTGTGAAGGAAACGTTACTGCAACCAGTGACATCAGCTTGCATCAAGTGACGAGAGTAAAGCACATCTGTGAAATACAGTTCTAGACTCCCGACTACTCGCTGAAGGCGGGCAGGTCTATAATTTAGGTAGATGTTGCTGGAGCTTTGTAAACTGCTACTTTCCTCGCTCACTCTCCAGGAGTTGAGAATTGCTAGATTGTAATGACACGTGGTTTTAACAATAGGAGTGTGTTTCATTTGTGAAAAGAGTAGAGGCAGGGGGAAAAAAAAACAGAATCACTACCCCCACTTCCTTCCTTTTTATTTCTAGCAAAAAGAGAACTGCTTGGCCAGGCTTGTCAGGTCATGTCCTGCCTCCTCGGGTGTAGCTTTTAGGGGCACCCTGGGGGGCACTCCTAGCTACTACCTGGAACCTCTGGCCCTGTCCTCCCCACTGCTGCCCGGGGGATGAGCCGGCTGCGGAATCAAAAGACCAGACTCCGGGAGATGCGTGGGCAAGCAAACTCTCTTTGTTCGGGACAAAAGACACACTTTATACCCCTATGACCCCTCATCGCCCTCCATCCCTCTCCCATTCGTCTCTTGAGCAGGATCCTGGTGAAATGTCCTTTGCTGGTTGGCTCTCGTGATGACATCTGTTCCTAGGTATCAGCTTTCACATCTGTGCGACCACTGCCCCTGTATTAGCTCCTGGCAGCCTGTTCTTGGGGAGGCCTTACTTACTCCTACACTCGGGGTCTTCCCGTCACTAACCCAGGGTTCTTATCATGTAAGTCACCTACTCAATAGAGAACAGACTGCAGGCCCAGGCTTAGCTTGATAAGGCTCCAGACAGACCAGGCTCCCTTTGGAAGGTGACAAGGACAGGCAAGTACTTGGATTTGCATATCGAGAAAGGCAACTATCATCGCACTTTATTCTGGACTGTCCCTATTAAGTGTGTGGTTTAATTACTAGTAGTGTTTCCTTTCACACACAAAAGTACCCTCGATTGGATCACAGTTTGCTAACACTGCATAGAAGGAACAGTTCTATAAGAAATCCTAGGCTTTTGCAAAGACACCTGGGGAAAGAAACCCAGAAGGAAATGGGATGTGGGCCTCATGCCATTTTGCAATGTGACCAAAAAAAAAAAAAAAAGAGCTTATTTACAATAAGTGAACTTACTTCTACCTAATAGGAGTTAGATAGCTCTGAAAACTTTGAAATCAGATGTATTTGTCCCTTGTCTACTGATAGACATACTGTTGGGCATTTTCTCCTCCCTAACAGGTCACTGAAAAGTCTACTGAGCTAGTAATCCCTTGACCTCAGCAGATATAACAAGCACACTTGCCATCCATTTGGCAGATTAGATGAGGCCGAGTCTGTCACTAATGGGCCACTCACGACTTTCCCTGGCAGCGCTCCACCCCACACACTGAGTCCATGGAACCCAGTCTAGGTGAGAGAATGGGCAGGAATGATGTTTTGAGCTTAGCTCAAATATGCTTTACTTTGATTTACTTCCAAAACCACATAGAAGTAGGACAAAAGATAGGCAAGAGTTAAGGCAGATGCAGCTATCCGTTGCCCCTTGTTTTCCACAGAGTGACCATAAATTTGGCCATCTTGGCAGCCTGAAGAGAGAGATGTCTTGGGAGGTCAGGGTTGCCCAGAAATGTGGGCTCATTCTTTCATACTCCAGCCACATCAACAGATGGAAACAACTTATAATACCATATAAGGCAAAAATTGACTCAGCCAGCAGCTTCACTCAGGCTAATATCCAGATTCTAGACCTTGAAATGCCTGCAGTGCCCAGCCTGCGGCAATCCTGCCTTATCTCCACCTGGGCAGAGCGTGTAGGAGGTTTCCTCTTATTTCGCAGGCAGGCCTGGCCTTGGTCTACCACAAACATACTTAGCCTTTAAGTTCACAAACAAACTCTTGGCGTCCTCTGGCATGAACACAGGCTAAAGGACATCTGTGTTGATTCTGACCGGCTCACTCCACGGGCCAGGCTTCCCATTTTGCTAAGCACTTTGTCTCATCTCATGCTGATTACTCTTGATTGCAAAAGCCCAGCTCTTCAATTGCTGCCTGATTCTCTTTGTCCCTCTGAACTATTCCTTCTGTGAAACAATTCGTCCTGTATACACACGCAACTCTCATCATTTCCTCTTCGTTTCAAATGTTTATTCTCGCCTCTTTTGTTTGCATCATGGCTGTATGCATCCTCTTACTAACTCTTAAAGCAATTTTACAGCCTTTGTACTTTCTGGATACAATGAGCTAAATGTCCATATGCTCCCAAATCTATGCACAGTCACAGTGAATATGGCTACCAACTAAAAGGACCAGCGATGTCTGATAATGTCACTTGTTTGTGCCCAGAAGGACAGATGAACTCTTCCTCAGAAACACAGTTTAGCTGATATCTGTGTGAGTTCATTAGTTTAAGGTTCTTTTAAAAGACAAAAATTTCTTTTCTTCTTTCTTTCTCCTGGTTTTACTTCTTTCTATCCTTTGCCAATCTCTCACTGAGGGGTGGTTTCAGGGGTTGAATGACAGGAAGGAAAATGGGTATACTAGAGCAGAATTGAAGCTGACCCTCTATGACCATGAATGAGAAATTAACATAAGTAAGAGGGTAACATATCATAAAGCACTAAAATATCAGTTGTTCGTTACTACAAATTAGTTTGACATCCACAAACTCCAGAAAGTCGAAGAAGAAGAAGAAGAATAGGCATATTTCAGCGTGAGATTCTGACACAATGAGACAGAAGACTTATTGCTAGTCCAGGTCAATATCCAAAGCAAAACAATACAAGTTCTGGAAAGATCTAGGATCAGTAGTCATAGTGGGACAGGCAAGGCAAGTCTCAGTAGCTCAGGCTTCATCTGTTTCTCTGAGCTAAATAATCATCCATCCCAGGCTGCTATCTAGACCTTACTGTCCTCTTAGTACATCTCCAAATGGAAGAGGCACAGAAAGAGCTCCATCTCTCCTACAGCGCTGGACTAAGCACCTTGGCTAGCTCCTCTTGGGGTGATGCGGTTCAGGTCTGGGTCACTTTGGGAAGCCCTTCTCAACTCTCTTGTCTTTTCCTTTCGTGTAATTTTCATCTAGACTATGTGGGGTCCATGATGAGAGCTTTCCTGCAAGATTCATATTATCTCCATTTTATTCACAAAGAAACCAAGACCTGGAGAATCAAGTAACTTCCTATAATCACAAAGTAAGTGATGAGATTATGATTAAATCTCGTCACTCCAGCTTCAGAATCTGCAAGAAATTGTTACATTCCTGGGTGCATGGTTTGAAATTGCTGCTCTGAGAAGCACTGTCTATCATAATTGTCAAATATCAAAATGTATCAACCTTTGCTCAATAGTTACTTTGTTTTCCTAAATGAGGCAGTGTTTGTCTGTGTGTCAGTCATCAGTGGCTGTGGAAGCCAGAGGCATCGGAGCCTTCTGGAGTTCTAGTTACAGGTGCTTGTGAGCCATGTATACTGGAAATCAAAATACTGGGTCCTCTGGAAGAGCAAGAAGTTCCTTTAACCATTAAGCCACCTCTCTAGTGCCCCCTAATACATTTTATATCTACCCACCATCCTCCATTCACATCAGAATTTAGAAAGTCACCAGTCTGACTCGAATTTTTGGTCCTTTAAACATAATGTGCACCACCACACCCCAAACTAGCACTTGCCTCCCAATAAATTTATATTATATATATTATGTTATAATATAAATAAATTTATATTACCCAATAAATTTATATTACCCCAGAATTCTGGGGTTCAAGGCATGCTATGATCCACTCTTAGCTCTAGGATAGCCCCAAAATCCTAAACCCTGATGCCGTTATAGCAAGAGGGTTCAGATGAAGCCACCCAAAATGTTTTGTGTTGCATATTAATTACTGGATGTGACAGTTAGTGCTAATTGTCAACTTGACAGAATCACCTGGGAAAGGGCCCTTAGGCATGCCCATGGGAGAGATCCATTTCTGCTAATATTAGTAGTAAAATTTACATTGGCTTATGCCACTCTTCTTGTCTTCCAGAGATCAGCACATTTTAATAACCCCCAAATTCCTTCCAGAGTCTTAACAGAATCCAGCCCCAGCTGTTCCCTGACCATAGTTTTTCCAAGTCCGCCCCTGCATATCCCTCCTCAGCCGTTCTAATCTTCTATTCTTCAGCATGAAGGCTCATTGTTGCCTTGAGGTTCCTTCTGTTTGCAAATGTTTTTCTTGGGATCTTGGGTTGATTGCCAAATATATTAGATTCTGTTCTCAAAGGAAATGTCAAAGAAAGAACTTCTTCACCATCCCATCCTATGTTGTAAATTATTATCGTGGATCAGTGGAGATCTGTGAGCCAACGAGGATATACAGGATTCTCAGGAGACTGTTGTCAGTGGAACATCTCAGTTTATTGAAGCAAGGGTGGTTACATTTATAGGACAAAGGCAGGGGAGAGTCTTTGGTACCCAGGGATGGGAACCATTGGTTAAGACAGGGATACTGGAGTAGCCCTATTTGCATGTGGGGCTCTTTGTCTAGGGGTCAAAGTCCTGCAAAAGCACCTTCTGCATAAGGTGTGGTCCCACAGGGAAAAGAGGAAGACACGTTATCAAAAAATGGGCTCAGCCCTAGGATTCCAGCTAAAGTGCAGATAAGCACCAGCCAAGCCATTTTCCTTTGCCAATGTCCTTCTGTGAAGTAGGCAGTATTTACTATTTAGCTGGGTTTTGTCAGGGCTAAAAAATTGAGGAGCAACTGAACTCCTGCTGCTCTGAGGGTGAGAATTCTGGGGTTCAAGGCATGCTACGATCCACTCTTAGCTCTAGGACAGTCCCAAAATCCTAAACCCTGATGCCTTTATAAAGAGAGGGTTCAGATGAAACCACCCAAAATGTTTTGTGTTGCATATTAATTACTGGATATGACAGTTAGTGCTAATTGTCAACTTGACAGAATCACCTGGGAAAGGGCCCTTAGGCATGCCCATGGGAGATTATCTGAATTACATTAATCAATGTGGGAAGACTCATCTTAGTTATGAGACCATCCCTTAGGAAGGGGACCCTGGACCAAATAAACTGGAAAAGCTGAGCACTAGCATGCCTGTATTTGTTGCTCCCATCTTCTCATTTCAGATATAATGTGATAAGTTGCATCAAGCTCCTTCTGCCAAGACTTGCCTGATGATCTGAGTTCTATCTCTGGGACTCACATGGAAGGTGAAAACTGATTCCAAAAAGTTGTCCTTTGATCTTCACATGTGTACTGTGGCGTAGACACACACACACTGTAGTGTGAGAAAACTCACCCCAGAAAGAGATCCCACAGCAGAACAAAGTACACTTACCACCAAAATCCTATTTGGTGAACCAATGAGTTTAATTGGGGTTACTACAAGAATATGGGTGAGGAGTTACAGGAGCAGAAATAACTCAAAGACAGCTACATCAGCAAAGCCCACCCCAGCATCAGTGACAGCTCACAAAGCTGGGAAGCTGGAACACACTGCCTGGCCTGTAGGCAGTTCAACAGGTTGGAGGGTGCCTCCTTTTCAGGTGCCTCCATCCAGGCAGCTCTGCTGGTACCTGCTTCTTTTCCAGGCAGCTGATCTGATCTCAAGAGTCTTCTCTAGACTCAGTTTGTCTACTTCAGCTCGGCTTTCTGTTCCGAAGTAGGACTCTCAGCTTTTATTATTTACTCCAGCAGGGAGGGGCCTAGTGAATGTGGTCAGTTGCAGGGACACCCTGAAGCTATTTTTTAAAGCTATTTATCTCCTTGTTTAAGGAGCTTTTCTGCAGGAAGGAATGTTTTTGTCTCAGGAAATTTACACACACACACACACACAAATAAATAATAAGAATCCCCCCATGCCATGTAAAAGTATTAACATGCAATAAAGTGTGTGTTTTTCTCCTGTTAATCTGTTGTCAAGTTAATTCTCAGGACTCAGATACAGAATGTAAGAGAATAGTAGGGAAATGTTTTAGATTTTCTTTCCTTCTCCCTGCCCCATTTTTTTAAGGGCTTGCCTGCACACCTCTAATCCCAGCACTTAGGAGGCTGAGGCAGGAGGATCTCTGCCAGCCTGGTCTACAGAGTGAGTTCCAGGAGTTACAAAAGAGAAACCCTGTCTCGAAAAACCAAAATAAGGGGGGAGAGAGGGTTGCGGGTGTGGCCAGGAACTCAAGAGCTTCCTGTGTTTGTCTCCATAACGTTGGTATTACAAGTGTGAGCCACCATGCCTGGCACATATTTCTTATTCCTTTACCTACTGTTTTGTTTATTGTTCCAAGTAAAATGTATTCTCAGTGAAAACCTGAGGATTTTTTATCTTGTTCACCACTTTATCTACAGCTCTCACACATAGCAGGTGCTCAATAAATGTTTGTTAAATGACCAAATCCACATGATGTGGTTAAGTTCCTAGGAGAGGGACATCTCTGGGAGACCAAATGTCAACAAAACCCCATTTACGAACAGAATTGTTTATCTCAGGTTTCAAGCACATTTGTTCCAGGTGCTATGTTACCTGGGTACTGACTGAGTACAACTGATCTCAATAAATTGATCTGAGTTTAAAGAGAATGAAGACAAAGGCTTGAAGAAAGGCAGCGTGAACAACCGGGGCATCGTGAATAGTGCACAGGAAGAGATCTAAAATAAGAACAAGTATCAAAAATCTGAATTCAAAGAATAAACAGCATGATGAATTGATCTTTGGAGAGGGGGGTCTCTTTATAAAGACCAGGTGGCCTAGAACTCACTGTGTAGATCAGGCTGTTCTGGAACTCACAAAGATCATACTGCCTCTGCCTTCCGAGTGCTGACACTAAAGGCATGCACCACCATACGTGGTCTCTTTGGGGTTTTATTTGTTTGTTTTTAATACAAAGTCTTTCTTTGTAGCCTTGACTAGCCTGCCGTGTAGACTAGGCTGAGCTCATACTCAGAGATCTCCCCACCTCTGCCTCCTGCGTGTTGGGACCAAAGGCTGTGCCACCATGCTTTATTTATTTTTATTGTATTATGTATTTTATTCCTTTTATCTTTAAAATAGTTATTCTTTGACAATTTTGACTGTACACATGCAGTCTGATTACCCACCTCTGGCCCTATTATCTTCCTCCCATCAGTCTTTTGGTTTGTGACTCCCTGATTTAACCAAGATCATTTGCGTGACTGTGAGCATAATTGTGGTTTGAATGAGAATGTCCCCCATAGGCTCAGGCATTTGAACATTTGGTCCCCAGTTGGTGGTGCTGTTTGGGAAAGTTTAGGTGTGGCTTTGCTGAAGGAAGTACATCACTGGGGTGGCTTTGAAAATTTATAGCCTTACTTCTAGTTTACCCTCCGCTTTGTGTTTGCTACCGTGCCCCCACCCTACAATGGAGGACATTCAGCCAACTGTAAGCCAAAATAAACTCTCTCTCCTACAAACTGTCTTGACTATTATAGGGTAAATAGCCCTGTAACAGAGTTCAATTCCAGGACTTGTAATCCCACCAATCCCTGAGTTAAAAATCCCACCAATCCCTGAGCTCAGATTCCCACCAATTCCCAAGCTTAGGACTTGAATTTCCATCAATCCTCAACCTAGAAATTTCCATCCTGGAAATCTGTGAAACTGGCCTAGAGCTAAGAGTGGATCAGAGCTGACTTAGAACCCCGCATCATCCCAGGAGATGAGAACGGTAGGCATTTGGCTGCTCCTCACTTTGGCCCTGGCCAGAATCCAGCTAAATAGTAAATACTGCCTACTTCATTGAAGCAAAGATATTTTGTCTGCCCCCGCAGGCTGGAGACATAGGCTCAAATGTGTTCATCTGAGGTGGCACCCAAAGCCCCTGCCTCAACCAATTAGTGCCATTCTTGTGGCCAGACCACGCCCCCGACCGTGCCACATAAAAGGCACCCTCAAAGCCCCAATAAACAAGACTCCCACCTAAGCATGTCCTGGGTGGTCATTTGTCCACTTGCAGACTCACGGAGGCCCGCCAAGGTCACAGCAGGATGAGGTGAAACCCACGGCCCAGTGACCCCTTGCCACACAGTACACCCCACTGAGCCTCTTGGCCTGGAGTGGGCCGGTGGCGGTGGTGGGTCACGTGGCAGGAGAAGGTTCCATCACGCAGGACTACAGAAATTTCTGCCATCCAAAAAAACCTTATATAAGCCTGCCTCCTGCTCAGCTCTGTTACTTCTCTTCCTAACAGAGGTAGCCACCTTATGTGTTTTTACCACAGTAAGTCTCTCGAGTGAGATTTGTTATATCATGCGACTTTGTAGTATTGCTTGCTTCCAACTGCCAGGATATTCCTCCCCTCGGAGCTGTAACACCTTGGCTCCTGACTGCCGAGATGCCCTTGTGTTGAAAAAGAAAAAAAACACTTACAGCTATGGCATTTTATCACAGCCTCAGAAAAGTCCCTACTACAGGTAAGGAGCCTGATGAGCTCATCGGTGAGTACACAACTGAAGACAATGACTGTCTCCCTCCAGCATCTGTCAATTGGCAACAGGTCACCAGGGAAGGGTAAGGCCACGTGTACCCCATATCCATCCATGACTTACTACTGACAGGTTCGATCTTGTGCGGGCCCAGTACAGAAAGCCGCAGCTGCTGTGAGTTCGTGGTTACAGGGGCTGTGCCACGCCCTGAAGGTAGCATTTCACACCCCTTAACCTTAACACCAGCTCATTGTATTCAAAATACAGTTTTAACACATAAGTCTTAGGGTATCAAGGGAGGAGGGAGGGAGGGACAGAGAGAAGCACACAGAGAAATATTAGATGGCAAGGTGGATTCTGTTCAGCAGTGGATTCAAATGAAATCCTTCACTGATAGCACATATGCATGTATTTGTTGGGGAAATGAGTTCTCACAAGTATATTTTACTATACACAAAGAGAACTCCCGTGGGAGTAGGTTGCCTCATCATCCTGGTCTCTAGTGGCCCATGACGGCCTTCATAGGTTTCATGTGTGGTATGACATTTCCTTGAAAAGCCTGCTGTGACTGATGTGCTATCATACTAGCAGGTAAGAAATTAAAACAAAGCCGGGTGTAGAGGCACACACCTTTAACTGTAGTACTTTGGAGGTAGAGGCCAGTCTGGTCTACATAGTGAGTTCAGGGAGAGCCGGGTCTACATAGAGAAATCCTGGGTCAAAAAAACTAAAAGAAGAAAAAGGAAAAAGAAAAAGAAAACAAGCAGCAGCAAATGGTGTGTGTGGTGCTTCGGTGGCAGTGTTCCCCACCATCGGGAGGCTATAGAGAGTCTGTGTAGGGAAACACCAGAGCGGAGAAACACATTACTTTTCAGATTCTGAACTCTTTTAATTGTAAGAGTAACACACACACACACACACACACACACACACACACACACACACACCTTTATACAGCAGAAGGGTTTTATAAAAGGGGCCTCTTAACACAAAGACTGGCCTAGGCGTGATGTGGTGCACACTTGTAATTCCACGATTCCGGAAGCAGAAACAGGAAGACATCCAGGGTTCAAGGCCGCCCAGGCTGCATTGTGAGACCTTGTCAAATAAAAACAAACAAACCCACCAAAGAACAATAGGCAAACCCTTGTCAGTAGTGATAATGCGGCTCTATTTCAAGATAATATTCCAAGAAATGTGTTCTTTGGATTTAATAAATGTTCTTTATTATTGAAAATGTCACGCATGTTTACACTGATGCAATGGTGTGTATGTGGTTATACATAGCCCCGTCTCCCCATGCAACGGCCCCTCTGTCTCCCCGACGTGTCCTCCTCCTACTAGAGTCTTTTTTCCCCTTTTAATAATGCAGTGAGTACAGCCAGTGTCGCCCATTGTGCAAGGCCGTGGGCCCATGCACTGGAGCATGAGAATCCTTTCAGTGGCCACATCCGGGTGAGGAATGATTCTCCTCTTCCAGAAGCTATCAGCTAACCATAGTTCCTCGGTAAGAGAAGGGGCAGTTCTTACCGTGCAAACCACAACTGCTGTGAGTTCACGTGCGGGACAGCCTTGTCTTGTCCAGAACACAGCATCTCCAGAGTTCCTTTCCATCCTGCAGCTCTTACGTTCGTGCGACCTCCTCTCCCAGAATGTGCTCAGAGCCTTGCGGGAGGGTGAGTGAGGGGTGATATCCTTGTCCCATCAGGGCCGAGCACCCAGTCTCTTGTTTTCAGTACTTTGACTGGCTCTCCACTGACTGATTCCAACTGCATCTTTTGATTAAAAACCAAAAACAAAACAAAAAAACAAACCCTTTAGGGGGCTGGAGAGATGGTTCAGCAGTTAAGAGCACTGGCGGATCTCCCCGAGGACCCAGGTTCAATTCCCAGCACCCATGTGGCTTCTCACAACCACCTGGAACTCAGTTTGTAAACCCAGCAGATCCAAACCCTCTTCTGGGTTCCAAGGGCATCAGGCATGCCAGTGGTGCACAGACATACCTGCAAGCAAAACTCATACACAGAAGACAGTATGAGAGCAGGAGAGTATACAAAAATAAATGTGAGGACTTGCCTCTTGATGAGGAAATGGGCTCCTGATCTACAAAAAAGTGAAGATACTTTTTAATTATACTATTTTTTTCAAGTAATCCATTTCCTTCTCTTTGACGTCATCAGTATTAGTTTATCGTCAATTCAGTGGATGAACCAGAAACAGATAGTCCTAGACTTGCCTTCCCTCCTGTTACTTAATCTCTCTGAACCGAGTTTTTCTCATCTATTACAAGAGGGTCATAGGACTATTGATAGATAAATTAGAAAATGTCTGTAAAAACATTTAACAAGAAGTAATACACAATGTACATTCCTAGTGATTATTAGTTAAATTAGTTTGATAAGTTCTATGTGCCTTTGGTGAGGCAGGCATTATTCCAGGTGCTAGCAATAGATATCAGGGCTTCTGTGAGTATACACAGAACAAACACAAAGCAAGTGCACAGGCTACTATCTGCATCTCTCAGACGTGTTCCCTTGAGATAGAAGGGCACAATCAAGGGATTATATTTTGCAGCCCTAACCATGAAAATTAAAACAGGTAAAGCTTTTAGTCTGATAAAAGGGACAATGTTTATTATGATGACTTTATTAATGCACTATCATTCAAAATAAGAATAACTAGTAATCATAAGCGCCAATTAAGCACTTACCAAACACTAGTACTATGGTACCCCACACTAGGTGGAGTGGCAGTCTAGGAGTCAGCAAGTGCCTTGTTCCTGCAATTATGCGATTCACAGTCCAACTGGGGAGTCAAGATCTGTAAATGGGGACAAGGTGTATTTAAGAGATCATTTGCACCACAGATTGATTAAAGGCAGGCCTTACTTTACACAGGAGTTTAGGATCTTAAAAACAGCCACACAAGCAGAGCTGTGAAACTGATTTTATCTTTGGTGGGTGATGATTACTTGATTACCTATGGCTGTGTGTGCCTGTGTGTGTGTGTGTGTGTGTGTGTGTGTGTGTGTGTGTGTAAGAGAGAGAGAACTTAAAATCTCAGAGTCAGTTTAGCAAAATGGAAAATGCTTAATGCCAATACTTAGTTAATACATTCCAAGTTCAAACACTAGTAATCCTGAGAACTTCTATGTTGCATCACACAAACCCACTGAGTAGTTCCAAGAGCGCTTACCCTTTCTCACTCATCAGCTTGCTGTGTAATCTTTCTATGCTGCTTGGCATGGCTTTTCTGAGTTTAAATAAACTTCCAAGGTTTCATCCTTTGTACTTCTAGTGCCATGAAGGATCTCCAAGGGTGTCTTTAATGAGACATGCTTCTCTGAGCCACTTCCTCTGGGACATCTCCATCCTTTTCTGTCTGAGGGATGAGGAACCCTGCTGTGCACCCCCAGTCTCCCAAGCAGCTGCGGTGTCAACACCAGCACAGCCAGCTCTCCTCTGTAACTACGCTTACAGTCACCTCCAGCACCATCACTTCTCACGTCTTCTCCACTGTTTTGACTGCTCTGCTTTTAAAGCACCACAGCGGCTGTCCGCTAAGAGACAAGGAGGTAATACAACTGTACACTCAGCTCTCAGAGTGTGAGCTGACGGACAGATGCACAGTGACAAGCCACTGACCGTTTCTAAAGGAAGTGACTTGATTGGTCAATGATCTTGATATGCACCGGTTATTTGCGTAAGTCATAGTAACTTAGCAGTGAAATTTCTAGTCTGTACACTTAGAATAAATATACCATGGCAACTGAAACTTCACCTGTGTAATTGGTTATTTAGTTAAAACATGGAACTAAAGATGGATGATGGTGGTGAATGCCTTTAATCCTAGCACTCAGAATGTAAGAGACAGATCTCTGAGTTCAAGCCCAGCCTGTTCTACAGATCAAGTTTCAGGATAGCCACGGCTACACAGAGAAACCCTGTCTTGAGAAAACCAAAAAATAAAAACTAAAATGTGGAACTGAAATCCACACATACCAGAATCTTGCAAAGAGAGCTTCCTATCTGATATGTATTAGTTACTCTTCTCGTGGCTGTGACTAAACACCTGACGAAACTAATTTAAGAAGGGAAGGGTTTATTTTGGCTCACAGTTGGAAAGCACAGTTCACGGGCGGGACATAGTGGAGGCAGGAGCTTGAGGATGCTGGTCACATAGCATCTGCCATCAGGAAGCAGAGACATGAATGCACTGGCGTTCAGCTTGCAACCCGGGACCCCAGCACCTGGAGCCATCCTGAACACACTGAGGGTGGGTCTTCCCACCTCAACCAATCCAATCTCAAAACTCCCCCACTGACCCAGAGGCTTGTCTGCTGAGTGATTCTAGATCCTGTCAAGCGGATAATTAACATTAGCATCACACTATAGAATCTTTCATAGCGTCTAGCCTGCGTCAGTGGAAAGTGTTCTCATAGTACAAAGCTGTCTCATATATCATAAACAAATTGGCTTAACCATGAAAGGTTAATGAGGGGATACATCAAAGTGAAGTGTTAAACATGTACTTTAGCATAACATACAAACAGCTAATAAATGTCTACTCAATCAGAAAGATTAATACACATAGGTGTCAGCACTAGAAGCCACAGGACAATGGCTTCTTCCATCTTTTGATTTCATCTTTTTTTTTTAAAAAACCCGTATTTTGTATCTTTTCCTTAAGCTCAGGCCTTAAATGTAAATGTAACTATTAAAAATAGTAGAAGAACCACTTGGGGATAAAGACATAGCTCCATGGTAGACCACTTGCCTAGCATATTTGAGACACACACACACACACACACACACACACACACACACACACACATATGAAAAAAATTAGAACAGTTTTGAGTAGTTGAAAACAAAATCCTTATCATTTACCCAAATGGTGGACAGCAGTCCCACTCAGAGCGCCTCAGCCCACCCTGTTCCAAAGTGACACTCATCTACCCTTCATCATGCCTCTACCCACGAAGGTCTACACCATCATCAGACGCCAACTGTTTCATCAGCTTCAGTTTGAGAGCCTTTATAAACCACCTCCTTCTCCTGTCAAATATCAAATGGCTCTGCTTCCTGGTCGGAAGCTCTGCAATCGTAGTCAGCCTTGTTCTTACCAAGACCCGAGAAGCATCTGCCTCCCTTTGTAACCAGGTTTCCTACTGCGGCCCCTGCAGCTCCCTGTGCTGTGGCCATGCCTGTTCTGCTGACCTTCTCACCAAGCCCTTGGACCAGACTCTTTTCTTGCTGCCATGAAAGCTTGGTGTTCAGTTCGTTACAGGACAGGTCCTTCTCATCAGCTGGGATTCAGTAAATGCCACCTCCTCAGAGATGTGCTCTCTCGCCATCCTTCCTAACGTCTAACCTCAGATGCCTTGGTTACCCTCTCCGTTTCATTCGGTTCATGCGACTGTATGTCATTTTCCCATGGTTGTTATCTTTCTCTGTGTCACCTGTATAAATAACCCACACAGCCTGGAACTTGGCGCCTACAGCAGTGTCGGACACACCTAATAGCTCTGGCTGGCGTAGAGCTCGCTATGAAGGTCAGGATGGCCTTGAACTTACAGAGAGCTGCTTGCCTCCGCCTCCTGAGTACTGGAATTAGAGGTTCTCTCAATCATACCCACAAAATTTTTTTTCCTTTCTTTCTTGCTTGCTGGAATGGGGGCATACATGTGTGTGCAAGTATTATGCAAGTGTCTATAGAGATAGGTGTCTTCTTCCATTGTCCCCATTGCACTTACTTATGTATTGAGGCGGGCTCTCCCACTTGAACCAGGATCTTACCAATTCAGCTAGCCAACTTGCTCCGGTATTCGGAGCCACCAACCCTACCAGGTGGAGTGATGTGGGATGTAAACTCTGGCCCTCACATTGGACGTGCAAGTGCTTTTACCTGCTGAACCATCTCACTAGCTCCGCAATGATGTAATTTTGACTCCCCAATTAAACCAAGCCATTCTCTATGCTGTTTTGCATGCCTGTTTGCAAATTCCTAGTCCTGTGTTTCCCTCTTTTTATTTCCTGCTACCAGTTTTCTATGATGCTCCAGTTTGTGGATTTGTTCCAGTCTCTCCCTTCAAAAGCTGCTCAAAGGCTGTCTGAAAAAGTCTCTTGGATTCTCCCTGCCCCCAGTACTGATACTTTCCCTCACCAGAATCCTGTTATTGTTCTGACACCTTGTGCTTTTTAATGCATTGCTTTATGACTGCCATGTTTTTATTGTATGATTTGTATGTATGAATTGTATGATTTCTTTCTGGTTGAGAAAAGGTAAAGTTACAGGCCAAAGCTTTGGCTTAAAGTCCTGGGTAACAGACTCAGATTTGGGATGGGCCCCATTCCATACCTGTAAAATGCAAAATGACAGTGCCATCAGTGTACTTCATTTGTTCTTAGTGAGATCAAATTAGGTAGCAATATTTTAAAAATTGAAAAATTTGGGGAAAATTGGAATTCTAATGTCTCTGGGGAAGAAAATCAGAACATTACACAACAAAAGACCTGCATTTTGTATGTGGTAGAAATTTCACAGAGCAATGAAGCAGCTGTCCCTTAGCACAGGATATAGGCATTCATGTGACATGTTATCCAACTGGTCTATACAGTTGTTTACTTTCACTCTGTCAGAGTAAAATACTGAGTCCTGAGACTAGAATTGCTGTACTTCCTTCCTTCCAACTCTACTAATCTATGATTTTGGATAAATACATTATTTTATCTTTTTGCTCAAACTGAAAGTTCTTGAAAAACATAATCTGGTGTTCTTCCTTTGCTGTATAGAAAGCAGGTGATTAAAATTTGTTTATTGAACATTAAATCTAGTTATATCCATAAACTTGCAGTAAAAACCAAATACCACCCAATAAAAATTTTATGTCAGCTGCTTAGTTAGCTTCTATAAAGGAAGACAGCCACTGAACGGTGTTAAAGTCTTAGAACAGAGGCTGCACACCATGGAAAGTCTGACTCTGGACAGATACCAGTTCAATGGAGCTTCATTCGGGCAAGAGAAATGAAGTATAGTTTTTTGTAACCCCCACCAGTTGTCTACTGTAGTTATGTGGGCAAATCTAGAGCAGAATACACTTCAGGAACAGAAAATCCTGCTATTTGTCCTCCCGAGTAATGATCATATGTTCCACAGCTGGGAAATGCGAAGTCCCTCGTTTATTATGATACCAATGACTACCTTGTTGTGTTCCCAGAAAACCACAAAATATTTGGCATGGTTCAAGGGCCACCATATTGAATAAATCCCATTGTTCTTTTTTTTTTGCAATAATTCATTAACTTTAAAGAGAACGCATTACACTAAAATATTTTCCACGGATTAACAGCAACAGCTAAAAGATTCCACACTCAAGCTGAGCCTTGTCTGGTCCACCCAAGTAAACAGAGCCACAGGTCTGACTGAGGCTGAGAGCAGACTTCACACCAGGCTTCCTGAAGCCAAGGCCTGAACACTTTATTTGCTGCCGTCCAGTCTCTATTCTAAAGGGTATTCCTCAATGCTGTAAATATTTTTAAAAGAGAACTGCGTTTCCCAAGAACTCTGCATAGTAACAAAGGACATAGCAGACACGACACAGTTCTTAGTAAGTACCAGAATAGATCTTTTTGTCAAGTCGGATAGCTAAAAGTTGGAAAATATTTAGGAATTTGTAGTTATTCAAAGCATTATATACTGAAGAATTAAAAGATAAATAAACTAAGCTGGTTATAAACTTTAGCCTTTACAATAAAACCTTTTAATTTGGACAGTTTTAATCTCTAGTTTTGTTTTGTTTTTTTTTCTAAAAAAAAAGTCATTTGTACAGGGGTTGAGAAGAAGTGTATTCCTGGGCTCTCTCTGAAGGAGACGGCTTAGCAAGCAGAGGAATAACAAATAGTATTTGAAAGGGAGCATTTACTCAGCAGAGAAAATAATTTGTTTTCCAACACTGGAGGTTTCTTTTATTTATAAAACATCTATTCAATGTGTAGGCAAGACCAGAACTTCTTGGATATGCTAATCATTTTTATCTACTGACTAAATCTGGGCCTGAACTGCCTGCCAGCCCTTGTTACTCATCTCCTGGTTACTGTATGTACTTGAAAAATTATACAACTATGTTCCCCTGAAATGGCCCAGTCACTCCAGACTACTGAGCTTCCCTATGTGCTTGTAGTTTGGATTGAACGGCTTTCGTTTTCTATTGATATTAAGCTATTGCAAATCACAGTTCACTCATTAAAGACGTCCGCGTGTACACTAGGAAATTTTCTACAAGCTCTGTGATTTTAATCTTGATGAGTCTTGATATCTTCATTCATAAACTGGAGAAATTAATCCTATTTGCTAGGGAAGTGGAAAGGGTGAATCAAGATGCAACCATTCTGTCAGGGAATGAGAGTCTTGCCATCATCTGAAGATGATGGCTCTTCCCAGACACTGAAGACCTCACCTAGTGAATTATGCACTTCTAAGTTAATCTGCATCGTCTCTGATTTACAGACACAGGCTCGGATGATTAGGAAAACTGCTTCAGATCACATATGTTGGTGAATGCTCTTTCTCCTCTACTTCCACTGGTAAACTGGCCATGAGCAGTGCACAGCTGCCACAAAAAGCAGCATTAGAATCAGCTAGCTCCAAATCAATGTCATTCCTAGCTGGTGACTGCAGCTCCTATTTGCCTGTAGCAATGGCCTCACTATTTTGAGATTGTACCCTGTGCAGGGAACATGAGTCATCACCTTTACCATTCAAACTCCTCCACTCTCCGGTTCGCTCTGTTATGAATTAAGTCCTAAGCATCTTCATCGAGTTACTCCCTGTGGGTTTTCAGCTCTAGTCATCTCTGCCTCGTATTTTCCACCCTTCTAAGTTAATTGCTTTCTTAGATTTGTCTATTCTAGCTCAGCAAGTGATTCTGCATCATTTAAAAAGAGCAAGAAATTGTTTGAATTGTGGATTGGTTTACAAATGCTGCATTTTCCAATTTATACCACCCCGGGACTCTACAACCTGCTGGGAAGACAAAACCTGAGTGCAGAGAAAATGCCCAGAAAACACCGTTCTCCTGGGCTCTTCTTGCAACAGCAGCTCAGTGGCAGGAGAGGTGTGCTGGTGAAGGTGTTGGAGGTAGCAGCCATGCAAGTAATGGCTGTGGTGACAGTGTTTGTAACTTTAGTAACGGGGAAAGCATAGACGTTCACCCACAGTTGCTTGTATTCTGGGTGTGTAGGGTAGGATTTCATTCTAATCCCTTGATAATTGGAGTTAAAGTTATCAATGATTTACAATTTATTAGTATGAGATTAGTATGAGATTCTCAAATAGAGAGCATCTCTGTTTTCATCAGGTGGTATGTGTATGTATATATGTATGTATGTATGTATATATATATATATTTTTTTTTTTTCCCTTGAAAATTTAAGACATCTACCGATAGGTCTCAGGCTTTGACTTACCACATTTAACATTTAGGATTAGGTCTCATACAAATGCTTTTAACTTATGGATTCAGATAATGTTTCCGTGTGGGGAAATTCTGTGTGTGGCACTGGAGCTGGACAAGCTGTGTGTCTGCATGTAGATTTTAAGTATTGGCTGGAAGAAGACAGCATTTGGCTCATTTTTTGAGTAAAAACTTGGGAAGATGAAATGTTGTTCTGAAAAAGGCTTTACATGTTTCTAGATCACAATGTTTCCCTGATAGTAGCCAAACGCATTTTTCTGTAGTGGTGGTGGTAGTTGGATTTGGTTTTTTGAGATAAGGTTTTGTGTAGTACCAGGCTGACCTTGAACTCCTGATTCTCCTACCTCTAGCCCCTGAGTGTTGGGATACAGATAAATGTACCATCACACCCTACCGAAGATTTTTTTTTTTTTTTTTTTAAAGGTGTGCTTGATTCTAAGACTTCAGAAAGGCAGGTTGGAGCAAGAAGTAGGACCAAGCCCTGTGGAAGAACTCTCAGAGAATCTCAGAGGGACATAGAGGAATTGTGTGAGTCTGGGCAGGAAGCAGAACAGTATTTCCTGAGTGCTTTAATAGTGCTGTCTGTTCTGGTGGTTTCTGCCCTCCAGGCTCTCTGGAGTCTCCTCCTCCATCTGTAAAACAGAGGAATGAAGCTCAGAGACCTCAATTTTGTGTGTCTCCCCCAAGGGGCCGGAGACTGCTTCAGTTCCGCACTATAAAACTCCTAGATCCTTTGCTCTAGGTGTGGTTATGGGAGCATGATGATTATAATTATTGGGCGTAACCTTAGTCACCTTACATTACAGCTTTTCCTATGTGTGATCCTTGGATGGTCAGGTCTGCTTTAAAAAACTAACAAGGAATAAGAAGACATTTGCTGAAATGGGATTATTGTGCTTTTTTTTTTGGGGGGGGGGTGCATCTTAATAATCAGCTTCAAAGCTGTGATTCTGGTGATTTTGGCTGGTGTCCTGTTAACATCACTGTTTCCTGGGTCACCAGAGAGTTTCCAGCATGCCAAAACCTGCTGTGTTTTCTTCCTACTCTCCTCCAGACTTTATTAGCCTCGTCCACATCTTCCAGACACTTGCATCTCTATGTGCACCATCCAGTGTGGCAGCCACAAGCCATGGTGGCTGCAGAGTGTGAAGAAAGGCATCTTCTGCACTGAGTGTAAAATATGCATCAGTAGAATTTCCTTTTTCCAGTATTGGGAATCAAAAGCAGGGCCCAGTGCATGCAAGAACCCTTCTACTGAGCTGCACCCCAGCCCTAAAAATACACGCCACAAACACTGATTCTGCAGCTTTGAAGACTGGAGTCAACAGGGTCACCCCGATCTGGGACAAGAGCTCCTAACTCTCTTGGTTAGGTCAACTTCCCCACAAAACTGGAAGCCTTCTAGAGAGACAGTCTTTGCTTCAACATCTGGATTCCAAAATGGAGGTGGTGTAGGCTAAAGATGGCGTGGCAGACAACGAGGCAGGCCTTGAGGACTTCTGAATCTATAGAAAGGGCATGTGGCCTCAGGTTGTTGTTTTTAAAAGTTTTTCTTAGTGATATCACCCTTAGGCCAGGCTACCCACCAACTCATTATATAGCAGAGCATGACCTTCAACTCCTGATCCTCCTGCCTCTGCCTCCTGAGGGCCAACCACAGCCTGTAGCAGTGCTGTCCATCAGAATATTTTTTCCTTTTATTGTTTTTATTTTCTAACATAGGATCTCTGTAGCCCACGCTGGCCCCACACTTGGGAGTGTGCTCCTGTCTCAGTCTCCCCGGTATGAGATTTGTTGACCATGAATTTGTACCTGAGGCTTATTTTTTCTGTCCTGTTTTTCGATTTTTTTTTTTTTTAAACTATAGTTTCAAGCCCCGTGTTAGCATTTTTTGCTGTTTCTTGGCCTTCACATTGGTTTCTAGGGACCTGTTTGAGTTTTTATATCCATGAATAACACAATGATAATGAAATGATACACTAATAAGTAAATATTAATGTAGTTTAATAAACAGACAAGGAAATTATGTCAAAGTAAAGGGTACCTGCTCACAAAGGGAACAGTCTGGTGAAGAAAGGACCTGCAAACTGTAAGAAGATAGTTGTATTTCATTCATCAGATAAGGGGTTATATTCAAACGATTCAGTAATAAAACAATAACCCTATTGACAAATGGACATTAGAGCTTTAAAAGACATTTCTCAAAAGAAGATGTACAGATGGCCAAAAACTGTATGAAAACTGCTCAATATCAGTAATTTCTGGAGAAATGCAAATCAAAGCCACAAAGAGGTAGTACCTCACATCTGTTAGACAGGCTGTTATAAAAAGATGAAAGATCACACCTGGTAACAAGGCTGTCGCAAAAAGAGAACCCTGATCACCCTGGTCATGTTGCAGATTAGCATGGGCATTCTGGAAAACACTGTAAAGCTCTCTCCAAGGGAAATGTTAATAGGAGAGCAACCCAGCCCTGGGCATATACCCCACGGAGCCCAAACCAACATGCTAAGGGGTAGCTGAGCTCTCTCTCTGTAGCTTTGTCCCCAGCAACCGAGACACAGAAACAAAGTGAATTAATACACTTTTGACTGTGGCATACATGCACAATGGAATACTATTCAGCTGTTTACAAAAACAAGGCAACAGGAAATTCTATTTTTGGACCAATGTGGGTAAACTTGGAAGGGATTACGCTAAGTGAAATAAGTCAGGCCCATAGAGGCAAGTTCAGTATGATCTCACTTTAGATGTGGAAATAGAGGATAGTGCTTATCAGAGGCAGGGGGATGGTGTGGACAGCGATGGGGGTGGGGGACGACAAAATACCAGTCTGCTAAGCTCTAGGAATACAGTCGAATAAATCTGAAAAGTTTTAACCCCACTCCCCGGCATATGTACGGAGAATGGCATTTACATTCGATTTGAGACCCTCGAGGGTCTGGATGTAGCTCAGGTGATACAGTGCTTGCCTAGCACACACTGAGCCTCAGTACCACATTAATCAGTAAAAGCCTATCATACCAACACTCCAGAAGTAGACGCAGGAGAATTAGAAGCCCAAGATAATCTTCTGCATAGCAAGTTCGAAGCCAGCCTGAGCTACCCGATCCTGTCTGAAAAGAAAAGAAGAAAATGTAGGCTTGTGAGCATGTTCTGTGGCCATCTGTGGACCCTAGATAAACAATTTCTAAATCTGAGACAAGACCATAGGCTTTAGGACCAGGCAGATCAGGGTTTGAATTCTAGTATTAATGGCTACGTGGTGATCATGAGCTGTTATTTATATGGTCTATGTTCAAATGTCCTCAGGAGATATGAACAAATACAGAAGTATTGTAAAGATTACCACTGGTGCATGGAATGGCTTCTCATAGAAAGTAGATAATAGGTCATGGATATTATTTGTTCTTTAGTCTTTTATTAGGAGGCAGGTGAGCTTGGAGCCAGGAATGTGGCTCAGTTGCTGGAGCTCTTACCTAGTATGCATAGATTTTGCATAAGGCCTGAGTTAGATCCTAAGCACTGAGAGGAAACAAGGCTAATTAGAAGGCAGATCCTTTACATCTGAATCCTTCCTTTGTGCTAGGTTCCTAAACTCTGTCCCAACTCCACAGGTCGATGGCTGAAACAAAAACAAGGCTTTAGTTCTTCTATCACGCCATCACCTTTTAAACAAGGTGACCTATGATGCTGTTTGAAGTGTCTGGGATAAGACTCTAAGAACTGTGAACACAGCTGCTCACTCTGGAAGAGGGCTATGTGATAGGTATACACATTTTTCTGTGGTTTGAAAACAAGTATTTGTATCTATAAATGCCATAGATTGGTTTCTGCTGGGGGTGCCATTTCTGGCCATCTCCAGGAGGAAGGAACACTCAAACCTTTGAATGAATGACATGGGCAAAGAAGCCAAATGCCACACTGTTCCTCCCATTCATCCTTCCAGTGTCAAACTCTGAAATAATACACCCTCTAAGTCATATACGCTTAAAGGGGAAGTGGTTCACCAGGTACCAGGAGGTGATGGTAAGCCAGCTCTGTCATAATTTTATGGACTCCTCTTTCTATAGACAAAAACAAGTTATGTACGGTATTTATGTACATCTGTGTGACTGGGCATTTTCCAAATGCCTCTTGAAGAACATTATGCAGGAAATTGATGCCACAGGGCAAACATTCATTCTCTTCATCCTCTCTCACAAAAACAAGTACAGATTCGCTGTGGCTAGACTGACTTCCTGCAGTGTGCTGTTGCTTATTCGATTTTACACTAGAAGCAGAAAAAAAAATAAAAGAATAGATTCTCTGTTTCAATTTAGAGCACATTGAAAAGGCTCAAATGCATAAACAAAACAGCTCCCCTCATGAGAGCACTGAGGTATAAAATATGATGCTTCAGAAAAAAATCATAGAATATAAAGGCTAATGATTGCTCTTCATGCCTATTGATAAAAGTCAGTTTTTGTACCACATTAGACACAAAGGACTGGGTTTAAAAACTATGTCCTCTCGCTTTCAAATGGGAAAGTCTACATGCATTTTGCAGCTTCAGGCTTTCCTGTAAGGCTAGCATCTCCTTCTAATTAGTGACAGTGGCCTTGGGTCAGTGGCCTCCTCCTCATCCATTTCTCTGAACTCCTTTCTCTATCAGCTCATCAGATCCTTTATCCGGGACCCATGAGGTGATGGAAAAGCTGAATCTACTTCTTGACCCAGCAGTAGAAAATGTGGCTTGGTCTAAATGGCTGCATGTGTTAGGTCTCTATCAGACCAGCCTGCAAGTTATCAGATGACTTTGGCTGCACCTCTGTTTGATGAGAGACTGCTCTTTCATCAGTCTGACTCGGTCATTCCCCTAAAGTAATCCTGTGCCTTTCCCCTTCATTCAGCAAACATTACTGAGTCCTGACTACCATGCAACATTCTGGCACTCCGAGAGAATCAAGAGCATATGCTACCAAGATGTCATGTCATTTTGGCTTTTTCTGTCAGTAAAGCACAGACACATAATCAAGTTTATTGTGGAGGATGGGGACTTTTCAAAGGAGCACTGGGGAAGCTATGGGGCTACCGTAGAGAGCTAGATGCAATATGCTGCAACAGATTCTAAAACCCAGTGGCAGGAGCTCTGCTTGGCTGGCCATCACCTCAGAGTTGTTTATTTAACCTTGCCCCGGTGAATCCACTATGTTATTATTGTGACTCAGCTGCTCTCCAACTCCATTTATTTTTCTTCCTCTTCCATCCCCCACTTCGTAGTAACATTGCTTTTGTTTTAAGTTTTTGCGTAGTGTGCCTCTGGGTCTGTTGCTCTCTGCCTGTAGCCCATTTCTTGAGAGCCCATTCAAAAGCTCCAAAAAAGATGATGCATTTCAGCCTACTGTGCACTGCCCAGGTGTGAGCATCTGTCTGGGGCTAAGTTCCCAAGCCAGATTCCCCGTGATTGCTCATGGGACCTTTGAATCCAGCACTACTTCCTGGCTTAACCACAGTCATAAGCATACAACCCTTGACAGGTCCCCGTGACTCTGAAAAGTCCACCTGGGAGATTTTCCTTTTCAGCAATTATGTCTCCTTGTGCAAAAATCAAAAACAAAAAGTAAAACTAGACCAGCCGGAACAGAACGACAGGTCAGCGTATGGTACATTCAGTGGTGATTTAGAAACAGAAAACAGAGCATCAGAGAGTCAAATACCAAGGACTAAAAGCAACATGTGGAAACAAGGCTGCAAAACTGACTGAGCCACTGAAAGCATGACCTCATTCAACCAGAAAGATTGCTCCGTGCTCCAGACACACTTAAGGATAAGATGATCTGGCACCACAGTGGTAGTTCACGGAGGGATGAGTACACGTGCTGGGAAGTGCATAGTGGGCCACATATCCTGGTCCCTCAATTTTTACTGAAAAAAGTCCACCGGAGAGAACTGACCACTTATTTGAGTAAGTAGTCAAAGACCACGGACTTGTAAGTAATGGCCAGTATTAGCAATCAGTATTCTTCACTCCATAAAAAATGCTTTGTCTAAAGATGGAGAAGACAACACTTACACACAAAGAACTCTATTGATTGCCAGTAAATGCTGTCAAAGGGAAAAAAATCGTAAAACTGGGACAGAAAAATTGGAGTATCCACACAAAACAGAGCTTGTGTTTTCTACATAGGTATGGGAGACAGTGAGAGATAACAGCGGAAAATATCTTCGATTCCATCTCACTCTGTTCATCAACCCTCTTGACCTGAGGCTTCAGGGACCTGAAGAAAAGGTAGCCAGAGGGCTGTGCGGGTCCCACGTATGCGTGGATCTACTAGTCCTGTCCTTTCTGGGAGTGGCAGTGCCTATCTTTTAGGGTCAAGTTCAGTAGTCCAGGAGGACCAGGTCAGTTGAGTGCCATTTAGCTGCATCAAGAATTAATATGACTGGGGAAATGGCTCAGCCACTAATGTGTTTGCTTTGAAAGGACTAAGACCTAAGTTTTTTTTTTCCCCAGCACTCATGTGGAAGGGGAAAAAAACCAGGCGTGGTGGTGTGTGCTTGTAGTCTCAGGGCTGAAGAACAAGCTCCAAGCCAATGGGAGATCCTGTCTCAAAATAAGGTGTACGGCCTGAGCTTGTCCTCTGCCTCCGTATTCACAGATACACATCATATTCTACTAGAGCGTTATCAAAAGTATCTAAAGGCAAACAAATTAAGGAATGGATCCTGACACAAGCTGGAGTCATTAGAGTGTAAGGAGCCTCAATTGAGAAAACGCCTCCATAAGATCCAGATGTAAGGCATTTTCTTAATTGGTGATCAATGGAGGAGGGCCCAGACAGTTATTGGTGGTGTCAACCCTGGGTTGGTGGTCCTGGGTTCTATAGGAAAGTAGGCTGAGTAAGCCATGGGAAAGTAGGCTGAGTAAGCGGCACTCTCCTATGGCCTCTGCATCAGCTCCTTCCTTCAAGTTCCTGCCTTGTTTAAGTTCCTGTCCTGACTTCCTTCAGTGACAAACAAGGATATAGAAGGATAAGCAAAATAAACCCTTTCCTAACTTGCTTTTTGGTCATGTTGTTTCATTGTAGCAATAGAAACCCTGAGAAAAGTTGGTGTCAGGATTAGAGTACCGCTGTGACAGACCTTATCTGGTTTACGCAAGGATTGTGGAAGAACTTTGGAACTTTGGGCTAGAAAAGCCATTGAGTGTTGAGAGCTCAATGGGACATGCTATGGGAGCTTGGAATATAAGAATGTTGAAAGCAGCACAGAGGATGGAGGCCTGGCTTGTGATATGTCAGAGGGAAGTAAAGATTCTACCAAACTCTTTCTGTGAAGAATCTATTGTTCTGGTTAGCTGAGGCTAAAGAGTTAGTTGTGATTAACAAAAGGCGGGTTACTGGAACAATTGATGCTTGTCAGCTGGAGCTAAGAATTTATACTCTGATGACTCTAGCTTGTGTCAGGATCCATTCCTTAATTTGAGGTGATTAAGAAGAGACCAGCATCACTGAGGTGAAACCCTCTGGGAAGTGTTTCCTGAGAGCACAGAGAAACTGTGTTCCAGAAGCTGCCAAGGTTGTACCTTGTGTTGGCAGCAGACTTGGTAATGTGTAAGAGTCACCCAGGTGGTACTGGTTTTGAAGGCATTAAGGGGTCATGGACAACAGCTAAGGCTTGGTACTATAAAGAGAGCCTGTGAGAGGATATTGGTGAGAATGTAGCCTAGTCGCAGCAAGGGACCCTAGCAGTTTTGAAGATACCAGTACCATGGATGACCACCAAAGACAGCAGCAGCAGTGGAGTAGAGCCAGCTGGAGCCTAGAAGACAAGCTGTGTGTGCTGCAGAGGGCAGAGCTGGAGAAATAACCCAAGCCCCATGGAGGAGACCAGAAGATTGTGCATGAATCCCAGATAATTGGACACTGAGTTGTTTTCACCGTTGGAGTTTGGTTTTGTTTGGATCAGATTGTGACTGCCCTGGTTCTTCCCTCTTGAAGTAGGTATTTATTTTTTATTTTTACAGTAGCCCACAGCAGAAAGACTTTGAACTTTAAAAAGAAAATTTTGGTTTTTAGAGAGATTGGATATTTTAAAGGGACTAAAATTTTAATGTGTTTAAATTTGCAAAAGATTGTAGGATTTTTAGTCATTTGTTTTTAATGTGAGATCTTGGGGACAAACAAGAAAGGAAGGGTTCCTCTCCATCTTGCTTTTTGATCACGGTGTTTCATCACAACAATCGTGACTCTAAGAGACACAGGTATAGAAGTGTGTCTATTAAACATGACTATATAAGTGTAACCATTAAACATGGGTATATAAATGTACTGTGTGATATTTTTATCCCTTCAGGCACATGCCCGGGATTCGTACAAATAGATCACAAAGTAAAGATTCTTGTTTGTTTCTTTCAAAAACTTTATTTCTTTTTTTTTGTATTAAAGATTTATCTATTTGCTTGTTTATTTATTATGTATATGGGTGTTTTGTATAAATGTATGTAAACATACTAGAAGAGGACACTAGATCCCATGGTATACAGTTCTAGATGGTTGTAAGCTGCCTTGTGGGTGTTGGAAATTGAAAGAACAGCCAGTGCTCTTAACTTCTGAGCCATCTCTCCAGCTTCTTAAAAACTTTATTTCAGTGTAATTATGCATAAGAAATATACTCCTAAAGGTTAATAGGATGTAATTAAGGTTAAGTTATCTTATGCAGTCTTGATCAGAAACTTCCTTTATAGTTTATGATTTTAAAAGGAGAAGAAGAAACTTGGAATGGAGGAACATCTCAGTTGGTAAAGTACTTACGACTTGAGTTTGACTTCAAGAACCCACACTAAAAAACAAAACAAGAAATACCCGGAGGTAGTATTGGGTGTTTGTAATCTCAGCACTGGGAAGGTAGAGCCGGGCAGATCCCTGGAGCTCAGCGGACAGCAAGGCCCAAATCCCAGTGAGAGTCCCTGCCTTTAAAACCATAGTGAACAGCTCCTGAGAAACAGCAGCCAAGGTAGTTTTCAAGCCTACATACACATGTGAACATATGTACACATGCACCTACTCACGTGTACCCGCTGCACACACACGAACACGCACACAGTTAGAGTTGCTCGTTATCTTTTACAAATGTATAAAAGATCCTCTATCAGATCTAAAGAACTTTGGGTAATACATTTTTGGTTTGCCTCAGAAAAGTAATATATATTGCACTGTAAGAGATTATAAAATTGGTGTAAAATATTGCTGTAATGTGATAATACCAGTTTAAAAGTTCAGTGACTAATGGATGAGACTGGGGCTTAGGCTTCTGTGGAACTGTAAATGCTACCCAATTGTAAATCTACATAGACCATGATTCAGATCATTTCTCAAATCTGAATTAAAGCTATAGCTCACTTCATCTACTAAGGTCAATCAGGAAACTTCACAGAGTATCTTGATTCATGCCAAGAAGAATAAAATTAAGTCCTCCTCCCCTCCAATTTGAGTTTTTTGTTTGCTTCTGTTTTGAGACAGGGTCTTACTATGTAGCTTTGGCTAGTCTGGTACTTGGTAAGTAGACCAGGCTGGACTTAAACTCAGATATCTGCTGCTTTTGCCTTCTGCATGCTGGGATTAAGAGCATGGGCCACCACACCTGGCAAAGTTGGGATTCTTAATGGTAGTAGAAGATTCTATACTTACCCTTCTAGCCTCTGTAACTTTCCGCTGAGAGGTAAAGGAAGCTCCAGTCCCGTCAAAGCCTCACTGCATTTACTGAACGCCAATGATGTGTCAGAGAGCTGCTAGACACTAGAGATACAGGCATACCTGATGGCTCCCATCCGGGAAAGCAGATATTGTTAGCCCCAGTTTGGAGACGCCTAAATCCAGGATCATCTGATAAGGTCTTGCTTTTTTCCTATTATGTCCCCTTCATGTTTGACTGATATTCTTTAACTATCAATCATTAAGTCCTGAACTCAGTCATGAAGGTATGTTAGTAAGCTGGTGGCTGCCACTCTCATCAGCACTAATTTTGGTAGTGCCAGTAGACAGGAAGTAGAACAGTGCACGAACCAGAATCAGTGTTGTATACCGGTTTCTTACTAGGCTAAAAGCTAAAAGCTCCTTCTTTATTTGATGCATTATACTTACAGGATTCACAGCTATGCAGTAAGCAAAGCTGGATCTGGCAAGCTGCCAGCTTGTGGAAAAAGTCTGGAATTGCACAAAGAAGTGACTGGAGAGATGGAAGAATTGTTTGAACACATAAAGGTAGTTAAGCCGAGTGAGCGGCTGACCAAGGCAAAATTTCAGGCAGGCAGGCAAACTGGAGAATTAAGGCTGAGAATTTAAGAGTAAGGCATTGCCCATATATTTACTCTTTAGCTCAGGAATGTATCAGACACCTTCGCGTAAGTATGAAGTATAAATGATAGAAAGTAGATATCATACAAGTGATGCTTGTATGCGATTTTCCATTTCATTAGATATCAGTTTGCAAGGGCAGAAACAGTCCTCACTCATCAACAGGACCTTGGTTACATGTATTATTTATAAATAAATCTAACATCTTTAAATAAATGTAAAATGTTCATGTGATGGAATTGCATGAAACTAGAAAAATGACATCTTCCATAAATGAAACATAACTGACATACAATATTAATGAAAATGGAGCCAAGTAATAAGTACAGTATACTGGGTTGTTTAAAAAATTAAAAAAAAAAAACAGAGGAGATAGAGTTGCTTTTTTTTTAATTTTCTTAAATAAAAGTGCTCTGGAAAATAACAAAAAAAAGTGATCTCTCAGAGTCTGGAATCTGCAAGTCTGAGGTCAGAGCATCGGGGTGGTTGAGCTCTGTGAGGGCTAGTTAGTTCTCTAGGCTGTCTTACTGGAACATGAGTTGCATTTGTGAGTGATCCACCCCCAGTCACCTCTGGAAAGCCTTGCCTGTTGGCTCTACCAGGATTTGTGTTTCAGCATCTGGATTTGGAAGGACATTAACACGTAGGCTATTGCATGCTCACATTCTTATCATTCACTAACTACTCCAGTATTTGAAATGCAGGGCATTGTATTAGCTATAATTGGTTTCTATTTCCACAGCCAACTTCAACATTGCTAAAATATTATTTAAAACCAAGAGAAAAATTATGTAAGCACTGAAAATGTGTGACTTTTCATTCTTTAAAACAGGTCAGACGTACAATATATGAACTGCATAATGATGGTGGTAGAGATAAATCATCCGTTTTGATTTTAAAATAGGCCTGGGGAGGGGCAGATACAGCTCAGGCGTAGACTGTATACACAAGACCTTGGGTCCAATCCTCATCAACCTCTCAATGAAGCAAACATAGTAAAATAAGTGTAGTATTTGGAGCATAAATTGGATTGTCACAGAAGGGAAAAAAGGGCACACCCATGTGGAGTTTCACTTATAAGTTTCATTTCTTCTTTCAAAATCATAAATATAAACTATTTTCACATGTTGACTGTGCTTTATTTCATTTTGAGAATCCATGGACGCAGAGTTGATTTTCTTTCATTTGACTTCTTACAGCAGGAGCAGAACAGCAACAATACACGGAAGAGACACCACTAGCACTCAGACCTAGCACATTAATTCCATTTTTCTCCATTGCCTTCTGTACCAAGTCTATTTACATGACCATTTTTGAATTGTAGTTTCAAATTTTAAGATGTGATGAGGTCAGAGCCATCTGACCTCTTCCTCACCATGCTACACATTCTTCTGAGAGACCCTTTATCCATTCAGTAAATGTTGGTCAGGGAATCTTAGGTGACAGGCACTGCTGTGGGTGCTGGAACAGTGACGGACAAGACAGACGAGGCCCCAGCCTTCAAAGACCTTAATTCTAGTCAAGAACAAATATCTAGACCAGTGAGTGAGAATAATTTCATAAACTTTATGGTGGGTGGCACTCTTAGGAGGTCAGGGAAGGCGCCTTCTCTAAGGACATTCGAGCTGAGAGCAGATTAAGGACACAAAAGCCAAGCAGGAAGCTGAGGGCATCAGGGTCAACAAACACAATGGTTCCAAAGTAGGGATGAGCTTAGCATGTTTGAGGAAGCAAAAGGAGGCTTCTGGGGATGGACTTCATGTGCAAAGGCCCAAGAAGTGGGTAAGAGCCAGCTTGGTAGGCCTCGTGTGGACTTTGGATTTGATTCTAACTGTGGTGAGAAGTCTTTGGAAGATTTCCAGCCAAGATGGCGCCAGTTCCACCCTAACTCTCAGGTTACTCTCATCACCTAATGAAGAGTGAGTTAGAGAAAGGCGAGATCAGACGCAGAGACCCTGCTTAGGAGGCTGTTTCTGTTATCAAATCAAAAAGAGAGCCATGGCTTCAGCTGGGATGACGGCAGGTGAAACACACAAATAAAAGGATTGAAAATACATTTTAGAGGTAGCATCTACAACCTGTGAATGGATTGGGTGCATAGGACACATGAATCCAGACTATAATAATTAAAGTTATTTGTTTTAATTATTAAATAATTAAAGTTATTTGTTTCACGGTTGTTAATTCATTTTATTAGTTAGAAGCATAGATATAGGATGGTATTATTTATCTAGTCAGGGAAAATATCTTAGTTACTGTCCTGTTGCTGTGATGAGATCCCATGACCACGGCGACTTATAAAAGGAAGCATTTGGTTAGGGCCCCACTTACTGTTTCAGAGGGTGACCATGACCATCATGGCAGGGAGCGTGGCAGCACGCAGGAAGCCGCTGTGATGGAACAAGGTGGGAAGCTTACATCTGATCTACTGGCAGAGAGCCTGGGCCTGGCGTGGGTTTTTGAAACCTTAAGCCCATCCCCTATGACACACCTTTTCCAAGAAGGCAACACCTACTTATCCTTCCTAAAACATTTCCACCAACTAGGGACCGGATAGTCAAATATATGAGCCTATGGGGCCATCATCATTCAAATGACCACAGACAGTATCATATTTAGGGTAGAACTTTTTTTTAATGTACTTGAAATTATTAATGTCTGTTTGAAGCCCAACTGGGAATGTCAGGTATATCGGGGATATCATTAGAAGTTCAAGTCTGAAGGTCAGATCAGCTGTATCTGTGTATCTCCATATTTAGGGGGTCAACAATACATTTAAAAAAATGGGGTCTGTAGACTAAAAAAAGAAAAAAACTGAGAGAGTGAACTGGAGAAGATAAGTAAGTTGTGTCATTGGCACGTCGACTCTCAGAGGTCGATTAGAGGTGAAATGGCCACCTGTAAAAATCCAAAGGGTTCTCTTGCTAAGTTAGGAGGACAATCAGGAGGGTAGGATGTTATCAAAGCCCAGAGCACATTCTGAGTAAGAAAGGAGCGTGCTTTCATCTGCAGTGCATGCTGCTAACAGGTCAGTAAGGTAAGAGAACAGAGGAGAAGCCGAGGTGACTTGGGCATGGTTGAGTTCAGCGGTGTTTCAGCAACTGAAGGCAGAATTGAGTGGGTTAAAACTCAATGGATCCATTGTAACTCCGGTAAACATTCAAATAGCCTATTTCTTTACAAGGTGGCTCTCGAATATACACTGAAAAGCAAAAGATTTTTTAAAAAACCAAATTGCAATAATAATAATAACGGAGTGTTTCATTTCAGATACCAAGATACTAATAAACTAAAGTAGTAATGGAGTGTGTGTGTGTGTGTGTGTGTGTGTGTCCAGAGTTCATGGCTCAGCTTCCAGTATGTGGCATGCTTGGTTATGGCATAGATAAACTGAAGTGGGGTTCCTACCTCACAACACTCTTAAATATTAATCCCACAAGGACTGAGTGTGTAAAAGGGACAGACCAATTGTTAAACTGTTCTTCCTGAGAAAATGTCTCACTATGTAGCCTGGGATGGTCTGGGACTTGCTCTACGGACCAAACTGATCCAAATTCACAGAGATCTGCCTCCCTCTGCCTCCCAAGTACTGGGATCAAAGCTGTGCACCACCATGCTGGACCAATATTTACAATTTTAGGCAAAAGTTTTATGATGTCAGGGTAGAGACAGATGTCTTAAATAAGTTGTATAATGTCCTAACCAGCTAAGACCAATAAATTTAACTATTTCAAAATTTAAAATACATGTTTCATAAAAGACACTTATCAAGAAACTGGAAACTCCAGTGACACACTGTGATAGTAAGGGATAATTGCCAGCCACTAAAACCAACAAGGGGTCAGACTCTAGAATAGCCAATGATTTACAACATCAAAAGACACGTGACTTGATAGAAAAGGCAGAGGAACAAAAGAGGCTCACAGAAACTTCAAATGGCAAACATATATGAAGACACATTCAACATTTCGGTGATAAAAATGGACACTAAAATGATTTTGAGGGTGTCGTTCAGCATGCATCACACTGACTAACAATAGCAGGTGTTAGGACGCACAAATTCTTCTTTTATCCATGCATTTCATTTATTTATTTTATATGTGAGTGAGTGCACACATGCCACAATGCACATATGGGGATCAGAGGGCTTGTGTCAATTCTCTTCCTCCAATATGTGGGTCACAAGGATTGAGCTCAGGTCATCAGGTTTAGTAGCTGGAATCCTGAGCCACTAAAGTCATCCCCTGAGCCAGAGACACAAACTCTTTAAAACAGTTCTTGGAATCCTAATTGGCATATCACTTTGGAAAACGATTTAGTATTGTAATACAACTGGATAATCACATAGGCTCTACTTTAGCAAATTTATCTCTGTTACATGCCCTAATAAAACGGGTTCTCTATTTATAACCTCACTTTTAACATAATAAAACAAATAACATGGGTATCCAATAATCAGAAAATGAATTTAAAAATTACAAGATGCTCTTTTTTTGTCTTTATAGACAACCTCCTAGATGTGTGTCCTAGATGTGTAGACACATAGATGTGTGTCCTAGATGTCGGTGTCAAGATGAAGTTGCATACCTCTCAGTCACCTCTGTCAGAAACTCATTGAAATGGAAGATGAATCTATCTATGAGAATCCCATAGCCACAGAAGTAGTTGCTGATGCCCTGGTGAAGAGCAGAAGGGTTATGTGGTCTAAATTAGTGGTGGAAGGACAAAAAAGGGTTTCCCATGAAGCAAAATATCTTGGTCCATGGCAGAGTGCACCTGCTGTTGAGTATGGGCCTTCCTGTTATAGACCAAAGTCAACTGGAGAGAGGAACTGCAAGTCTGTTCACAGATGCATTGTGGACTCCGAGCTGAGTGTTCTCAAGTTGGTTATTGTAAAAAACAAAAACAGGCAAACAAACAAAAAAAACCAAACAAACAAACAGACAAAAACAGAGAAGAGAAGGATATTTTGGGACTAACAGATACTACTCTGTCTTGGTGGTTAGGTGGTTAGGCCCCAAAGGTCTAGGAGAATCTGAAAGTGTTTCAATCTCTCTAAAGAAGATGTTGATTGCCAGTATGCTGTTAGAAAGCTCTTAAACAAAGAAGGTCAGGAGCCCAGAACCAAAGCACCAAAGATTCAGCATCTTGATCCTCCATGGGTCCTGCAACACAGATGCTGATGCCTTGCTCTGAAGAAGCAATGCACTAAGGAAAACTGAGAAGGAGTGCTGCAAGGTATGCTAAACGTTTAGCCGAGAGAATAAAGGAAGCCAAAGGAACAGATTATAAGAGGCGAGGCTGTCCTCCCTGAGAGATTCTACTTCTGAGTCTGAGTCAAGTCAAAACTAAGTCTTTAGGAGGAACAAACAAATCATCAGACCTTGAAAAATATTCTAAGATATCTTTACAATGTTATTAAGTGTACACGTAGGAAATGCAGCTGTGTGCAACAATACAGTTAAAAAACAAACAAACAAGGCCCATGCATATAGTACAACAGCAAAACTTATAGCTATCCCAAGCAAGAAAACTGCCTAATGTGTTATTTAGGAAGACACTATCTCAGACTCATCTTAAGGGACCATTGTGACATATAAAGCCTCTTGGGAACAGACAGTTTGTACGTGCTGCAGCTGGGAAGATGAACTTTTTGTTCTGGGATTTCATGGCAAGTTTCTCAGAAGGTCCTCACACACACACACACACACACACACACACACACACACACACAAAACCTCCCTCCCCACCTTACGCCCCCACCCTTCCTCACCCCACCCCACCTCCAGGTTTGATTCAGAGATGAATGGAGAAGTAAATCTGGTAAGAATACTAGAGTCTGGCAATCCGGTTGGAGCCTCCTCTCAAAGCCAAGACTTCTCCTTTGTCCTGTGAGACTGGAACTTGCTTATATCCTCTGCCACGTTCCTATTCCATAGCTCCTTAGAACAACTATGTCTCCACACTCAGCCTTTAGAGCTTTGAGTCAATCTTTTTCATTCTCAAAACAAACAAACAAACAAAAAACCCAGGCTTTTGAAAATGCTGCCTTCAGACTGTTTCATTTCCCAAATGATTTAAACAACTATTTTGAAATTCAAAAATCCAAGCAATGAGCTCTTTGTTCTGTCTGCAGCGGACACTGCTCCCGTATGACAAGTGCATTAGATGCAGTCTCTGCTTAATGTTGCCAAAGTGAAAAACTTCCAGATTCCTAATGAGGAAAGACAGAGAGATTTTTCTAATGTTATCCTGCCTCCCTATAGCATAGCATGGAATTCTGTCATCCCCAGAGTGCCAGTGCTGTCTAAAGGTCCGACTGCCCTTTCTCTACAGTTTCCCAATGCATTCTGAGTTCTAGCTACTATTGATTTCCCTACTTAAAATTCCCAAGAGCACCAGTCACTTGGCTGGAGAGCATCATGTCTATGCCTTACAGTTTGCTTCTGCCCGAGACATCCTCTCTTTCTGCCTGCCTTCTCCTTTAGAAGACTTCTGTTTCCAACAATACTGTGAAACTTTGGAAGCCAGCTGGCTCAGGTATCCTCCTCTGAGGTCTGAGCCGTGTCTTCTTGAAGTATCCATTCAAGTTGCTAAATTCTGATGACCTCAATCTCTGTCCTTTGTTTACCCAGATCTGGGGTTGGGGCAGCTGCTTCCTGAAGTTGCTTTGTGAAACCTCATTGTTCCCATGGTGCCTGGTTAACCAGTGCCTTACACTACACTTGTTTGAAATTCTTCTGTGGTTTCTGTTTTGCTGACTGATAGCTGTTCCCTGTTTAGGCTCTCTGGCCCACCCCTCCTGTGACAGAGCATTTGTTTTTGTGCTTCAGCAGCACCTTGTAGAGGGCTCCTTTGAAGCATGTATCACAACCTATCATTTTCTTAGATGAGTATCTGTCCAAACTGTTGTTAGCCTTTCAGGGGTAGAGTTTATACTTTATTTATCTTTACAGCACCTGTGACAATCACAATCAATACACATTCCACCAGTGACCCTGGATTTAAAAATGAGTTGAGGAATGCATGGTTTTGAAGGCATTCAGTGAATGAAGCCTTACTGTCTACATCTGCAGCAGTTGTAAATTTTGGCCTCTGAAGCTTACAATAGCACCTCTTCATGGAACAAACCCCAAGGCCCCTTGAATCTGGCCCCTACTTGCCTTTGTGGCTCCTCCCCCTTCAGCCCTTGTCACCCAGTCACTCTGAGTGGCTTAAGGCTCTTACTAAACATTCTATTCCGTTTTCCTCCTCTTTCTTGATGAAACATTTATTCACGTCTGACTTTCGTCCTGCACTGTAATTGCTGGGCTACTCTTTTACTTCCACCATCTAGGAGGGTCGTAAATACAGTAGATTCTCGTGCATAATTATTAAACAGACACTTCAGATTGTTGCTATTTCTGTACTTAACACTCTTCATCTTTGCACACCATTTTGTGTGGGCTTATATGCCATGGTTTTCTTTTTAAAACATATTTATTTGTTCTTTGATAATTTCATACATACGTACAAAGTGAATTGATCATATATGGCCCTGAATCCTCTCTCTGTCTCTTCCAAGTTCCCTCTCAGCATATGCCCCCATCTTTATTCATGCTGTTCCTTCCTCCTCCTCCTCTTCCTCCTCCTCCTCCTCCTCTTCCTCCTCCTCCTCCTCCTCCTCCTCCTCCTCCTCTTCCTCCTCCTCCTTCTTTTATAAGCCACTGAGTCCAGTTAGTGCTACCTGCCTGAGTATGGGCAACTTACCAGCTGCCATTCCCACCAAGAAAAGTGAGTCTCTTTCCCCCAGCAGCCATCAATTGTCGATATCTCTTCAGCTAGGGATGGAGTTTCATGACTTCTCCCCAAACCATGTTGGAATTATTGACTGGCTTGATCTTGTACAGGTAACCATAGCTACAGTGAGTTCACAAGTGCAACCACTATGTCACTTTCAGAAGACAGCATTTCTACAGCACTCCTCCCCCTCGTCCGACTCTAGCTTTCTTTCCTCTCCCTCTTCCAGCGTATTTCCTGATCCCTGTAGCGGTTAATACAGATGTCTCATTTAGGGCTGAGCACTCAACAGTCCCTTTTTCTCAGTGCTTTGACATGTTATGAGTCTCTACATTGACTGCTGTCCATGCAGAAAGAAGCTTCTTTGACAAAGACTGAGAGCAGCACTAATCTATAGATATATTAGAAGGTATTTTGACAACATACCTGTTTAACAAAGCAACAGTAGCAGATTCTCCCTTAGGGTCTACAACCTCCCAAAACATAGACCATTATTGCAGCAGTTAGAGAAATCAAGCTAGAATTGACTTGGAAACTTCCTCCCTGCTGGCTAGTTTCCATAATGCTGAAGGCACTATGTAGGTCACTGGGGAAGAAAAGCCACCAGTGGACTACCCAGCTGGTAGACTATGAATGTTGCAATAGCAAATGTGCCCGGGAGTATAATTGTGGCATGCTTGCTGAAAGAGTCACCAACTGTTTTCTGATTGGATTTAGTCTTTCCATCTATGGTAGGCAACAAAGAACAATGGCAATAGGCTGTGGCATTTGGGGTGTTTCTAGTGCCTCGCTGACCACTAACTTGTGAGGGAGGAGCCTGTGCCTTGTAGTAAGATTTTCAGTTAAGAGTCCATGTCTTCTCTAGGAAGCATTTTCTACTCATGACCAAATATCTGTATTCAAACGACTACTTTTCTATTTTAATTCTATTTTTAACTCGTTTACAAAGTAGTGGGTTTTCATAATGCTTTATTGGCTACTAAGATAGCTTCCAGCCTTCACTATTCTAACATGGCAGATCATCTGTTTTTCAAATGGCTTATTTTCTTATGAAGGGAGTTATTTTTCTTCTTTTTCAGAAAAAATTAAGTACAAGTTAGTAAAAAAAAAAAAAAAAAAAAGAAAGAAAGAAAGAAAAGAAAAGGGAAAGAAAAGAAAAGAAAAGAAAAGAAAAAGAGAATGCTTGTTTTTCTTTGTTGTCAATGATGGGGACCTAACTCCTTAGGATGATTGGGGAGTCATAATTATTTTTAGAAGACTAATTACATAACTAGAAATATTAGCTTAATAACTTACAAATCATGGCGCCAATGACCAGTCTCTCAAGTGTACATGCCTGAGCTGCCATTGTCTTCAACTTCTGAGTACGCAGAGCGGTTAGAATGACTCCTGCAGAAAGAAGCACCTCTGAGGAGTGGGGGGGGGGGGGGGGGTCAGGCTGAGGAACAGAGGCTTTGAGGGATGTGGATTAAAGTTGACATGAATCACACTCATTGAACCAAGCCAAAGTTCTTTTCAGTATTTCTATTTGGAAACTTCTGAAAAATACAAGACTGTCTTGGTGTATGGAAAATAAAAACGCATTCATGTGAATTTGCTTAAAGTAGGTACCCTAGACTGAACACTGTTTTCCTAATTGGTCTTTACTTTGTAATTGGAGATGCATTTCCAACTATGATAAGATGTTCAGACCAGTTTATTTCCTGAAGTGATTTTTTGACTTCCACAGTTTCAAATAGCTATAGAATTTCCATCTATTTAAATGAGAGAGAGAGAAAGAGAGAGAGAGAAAGGGAGAGAAAATAGAGGAGAGGAGATGAGTGTTGTCATGTTTTAGTCCAAATTAGCTTTTGGCTTTCCTGCGTTCAAGACCAACACAGCACAGCCTACCCTCAAAGGTGTAAGCCACTTTGCATTTCATCTTCAATAGTGAAAAATAATAACAACATGGGGTGATGGTACCCACCCATGATCCCAGCACTTGGGAGGAAAGGAGCAGGAAGATCTGGAGTTCAAGGTCTTGCTTTGCTACATAAGGAGTTCAAAGCCAGCTATGAAAGAACCTGTCTCAAAACAAACATACAAACAAAAAATGAACCAAAGTATGAGAAAAGCATTTTTCTATAACTTTAAGTTAACATTCAAAGTAATGATTTTGTTCTCATGTTTTCATCCATGCACGTCATTTGTTCTTCTCCCTCTCCCACTGGTTTTCTCCATGCCACTTACTCTCTTGCTGGCTTCTTCCTCTCCCTAAATAGGCACCCTCCTGCTTTCATGTCAGATCCATCCATTCCAATAGCTTGTCTAAAAACACATGAAGAATTTATCTGCAGTGACACCGAATCTTTTTCTATCAATTTTGATTTGTATATTCTCTGACCTCTAAATCTATGTCGAATAACTTAAACACATTTTACACATTCTGTTGACATAGAGCTCTGAAATAAATCTCTCAAAACGTGCAAAGCGGACTCGGCCGAACTGAACTAATCTACAGAACCTGGCTTAGACATGGCTGTAGTGACTGCCCTTCTTACAGCCCATCAAAGCCTGTTTTTAATTTAGTTTGTTGCTGCTGTTGTTTAAAGCAGAGTTAAGAAATATTTACTTCACGTGCAGATTCTAGACCTTCCCACATGCCTTGGACTCAGTGTGCAGATAATAAAAGGACCACTGTCTTCCCTGCTCCTTCAGGTCTACCCACAATTTAGCAGAAGAAAAGGCATTCATACACCCCATGCTTCGCTTTCTTTCATCCAGGCCGTCCCTCTAGTTTCCTCTCTAAAAGAGCACGCAGCTGTTTATAAAACGTCTCTCTATTTAGAAGTTCTCCTTAGGAGGCAAAAGTAAACTCAAGCTTCTACCGTGCTTGGCATCCTGTATCTTCGCTTTCTGACAATGTTTTGTGAGTTTTGTGATGAGAGCAAAGGATATGTTATTATTGAGAAGGGACGCATAGGAGCAAAACCGAACTTACCATCCTACCAGAAGCCTCCAAGCAAAGTGGCGTTCAAAGGCAACAAGTGCTCTTTTCTGCTGGTTCATTGGCTGGGAGCCAGTACCTTCAGGGTCCAGTTTAACTAACTGGGAGGGATTGTTTTGAAGGGGAGACAGAGGTCACTCACCAGGGCAGCCCATATTTGGCCATCTCAGCACTTCAGAAGTGATGTTAGACATTCGAAGTGATGAAAATCAAACAGGAATGCGCGCGCAGTCAAGGCAGCTGGCTGCCGTCAGGACAGCAGATCTCCCTTCTACTATTCTCTGGATGAATTCAAGTGGAGAACGTTTCACAGTGTTCAACTGATATAATAAATGACCCAGCAAGTCACGACGCAATGCAATGTATATATTAAGTTCAAGCCAGAATTTGTTGTTTAGTTAGAATTCTGCTTAAAATGAGTGCACTGTTCTTTTATTGTAATTATAACTGCACTTTCAGGAACCATCTGCTTCTTTGCGATCGAGTTCAACTAATTTTATACTCAATAATGAATTCACTTTCATTCAACAAACTTTTATTGACAACTCTATTTCATTTCCAACTCGTGGACTCACAGGTTCTTCCTGCCTCAGTCTCTCCAAAGCCAGGGCTGCACATGTGCCAAGGGGGGCTTCCAGTTCAAAATGTTAATTCTGGCTGCAGCTACTTCATTACCTTTAATGCAAAAATCAGAACTGAAATATTATACTGTCCGGTCATTTCTTTGAGTCTGCAATCTAATTTTCTAGCAGAAAAAAAAATTACTTAAATAGCTTCTGCTACTTCAGTAAGAAAGTCTTAGCTGGAGATACAGTCCTGAATAGGAAAGAAAGACTTCCTGTGCATATGAAGATGTCATTCTACAAAGAAAGCAGATGAGAAACAAGTGAATAGGTAATTGAACCAAGTCATTTTGGATGACACGTAGCGCTAGAGCTTGGCTGCCATGGTGAGGCGGCTTCAGGGCGGCTGTGAGGAGGTCATGGAAGACCACCCACCGGGACATGTTTAGTTCTGAATAACAAAGCAGGGGGTCAAGCCATGTCTTGAATTTCAGGGTAGAGGGGAGCAATGGGTTAGAGATGAAGGTAGAACCCAGTAATTCTTTACGACTCTGTTTTATACACAATGTCCACTGGACATAAGACTGGAGATGGGAGGCATTTTTTTTTTTTTCAAACTAAAAATGAGTGCGATGGGTGTATGAAATACACGGGTACGGGAGGAGAAGAAGACAGCCAGCAGACACGGGCTGTGGGACACTCAAATGCGTAAAGATCCAGGAGAGTAGGTCACGGAACTAAATGAAGTAGCTAGTGGAGGCCAAGCCGAGTATAAAGTACACTAGAGAGGACTCAAATGTGGCGCGAACATGCTACAGCTGCAGTGCCTGCCATGCTGTCTGGTGTGGTGGAAATGAAGGTAAAAATAGCTTCATCTGAGTTAGCAGATACTATGGCAAAGCAAATGAGATCTCGATTCCATGAGGGTATTCACAACAAGTGGCTGTCTCTGCGTTGTGGATGACCTTATAAGCAGTTAGGATCTGTAATTGGCCTCAGTGCGGGGGTGTCTAAATTCTGGAACAGTTTCTGCAGAATGCACATCACACCTGAATTTGTTCATCATTCTGAAAGCCCTGTCCAGTAACACTGAGCTATTTCCTCATGATGTGAATAAGCTAAAGAGAGGCTGGTGGTCTTCTGTACAAGTATTAGATCTCTGAATTAATTCAACAGACTTATTGGTCTGATTCAGTCAATTAGGAAGCAAACCCTTGGGATTCTCCTTGATGTTAGCATTTAGATAAGCCAAGCAGGACCCAGTCTAGTGGTCTTAGAGGTAGGTTTGGGTTTTGGAACCAGGGGCAGCTGTATTCAAATCCTAGTCCTACCATTTTTCAGGCTCTGTGTCCGGAGACAAGTTAGCTAAGTCTGCTTTCATCACCCATTAAATATTGACAGCAGTTTGCCAGCTTGTGGCGAGGCTGATGAAGTACTTCATGCTCAATGTCTAACAGTGTCTCAGTGAGTAGTTATGAGGTGCTCAGTAAATGTTGATCTCCTCTCTCTTTCATCTCAATAGCTTGTAGCAATAAGCTATGTTCCATCACAACTCCCAAGTGATCTTAACACTGACCCCATCCACTACATAATTTTTTAAATGAAAAAATGGAAACTAAAATGTTAAACTTTAAGGTCACTTCCTTAGTCGTTTTGTGAACTGGCAGAGAAAAATGGCAATAATTTCTATTGCCATTTCAGTATGAGAAAGAGTCTCCATCAAGGAGCAACACTCTTTATAGGTCTAGTTAATTTCCTTAGTATTGCTCTGATACTAATAACCTCAGAGTTTAAGTCCCAAAATATCCGTTAAGATCAGAGAAATTGTCTATCAGTCGCTTGCCAGGTTGCACCACTGCATACGGGACTGTGATTCATCACTGAGCTGCTGACACTTACTTCGCACAACCTACTAATTCGACTAGTATGTTCTAAGACCTTGCTGGGGACCAGCAGAGAGGACTCTGGAATGGCGAGTGACGGACACAACCCCTGCCCTCATGCTTGCATATACCAAGGTTACCCAACTCCACTAGCGGAGAGGTGACTTTCCAGCCGTGCCACATTCCCAAGAGGTCTTTTATTCAGACAAAAAGGCAATGTGTTTACAATTCTGGAACTGTTTAAAAATAGGAACTAAAAGAGTTCTCTTCCAAGACAGCTTTCCTCTCATGGAGAAATAAGACTCACCTCTTTTGTGTTAAATGTTTTGAATTACAAAATAATACACACTTGAATTAAAATATTTTAACTTCCCATTTAATGGGAAGCCTCTCGTCTTTACTAGAAATGCTAGTCACTAGAACTTAGTGTCCACACTTTCATACTGTTCTATGTAGATATAAATATTTATCTCTGAACACTTACCCATCTGCATGTGCACAGTGTTTTCACAAAGAAAAATGCCATTCCAGTTTTTACTTGTAGTGTTTTCTCTGTGTGTGTCATGCAAGTGCATGTAGGTGTGCATGTGTATACAAGTGTGGAGGCCAGAGATCAACATTCAGATCCATCGCTGTCCCACTGATTTTGAGACAGGACCCCTCGCTGACCCTGGAACTCACCTATCTGGCTAGACTGACTGGCCAGCACGACCCAGGAATCTGCCGTCTCCGTGACCCCAGCACACAGCTTTTTCACATGGGATACGGGGTACTGAACTCAGGTCTTCAAGCTCGTGTGGTAGGCTCTTTACCGACTGAGTCATTTCCTTCCGACATCAGACTGGAGAGTCTCTCTAGTTTTTGTTTTGTTTTGTTGTTTTCTTTTATAAAAGTTTTATTTATTATTTATTTTATGTGTATGAGTGTTTTCTTGTATATATGTGTACTTCATATGTGCCTGGTATCCACTGGTCCTCTGTAAGAGCAGCAAATGCTCTTAATTGCTGAGCCATCCCTCTAGCCCTATTTTTGTCTCTGATGACATTACTAACTACATGTCCCATGCTATCAGTTTTTCCACATGTTACTTTAACATGTTAATCAATTGTTTTAAATTCCTTGTCTGCACCGTTTGTGTCATAACTAAATCTGTCTCTGTGGTCACTTGTCGCCTCACAGTTGCGTTTTTTTCTGTCTTTTTAGTACACCTTGTAGTCTTTGGCTGAACACCGGGCACATTGTAACTGTGGAAGGTTGTGAGGCGAAACAGGCCTTCAGTGAGGGTTTCTACTCATTTGTCTTACCGTTAGGCTTTGCTTAGAGATTGTTGTATAAATTCCAAGTGATTCAGATACTTCTAGGTCCCCTGTTTCTGAATCCTCTCTTAGCTTTGGGCCTCCTCTGCCCCTCAGAAAGTGCTGGGTCTTATGTTCTTTCAGCTGTAACCCGTTATGGGTTTGCTATATGGTTAGTTTAGGGAAGGGGAGGTTCTGTAGTCTTCTGACTTACCCTTAGTTTTCAGTGTGCCTGTATCTCGGGGGTTTGGCCTTCTAGGTCATCTACTAGTAATAGTCAGGGAAAGAGTCAGTGGTCTTGAAGGTGGTCCAATAGAAATTTCCCAAATTGAAACACAAAAAGAAAAAATAACTAAAAACCCCAGAACGATTAAGAGCTGCAGATGGTGTCAAAATGCACAATACATACGTAACTGGAACACTGGAAGAAAAGACAGAAAATGATGATTACCTATTTTTCATAGTAAGGTGTTATCACACATAATTTTCAATATAAAGTCAATAGTGACTTTAAAAAGGAGATTGGCTCATGTGTGGATCAATTTTGTGTGTGTATGAGTGTCTGATTGTGGAGTCTCTCGGGCTTTAAGTTAGGAGAAGCTTAAAAGATTGTGTGCAGTGAAAGAGTTAAAGGATTATTTCAAGTCAAGGATGAGTAATCTTCGGAGTGTGAGGAGTTGAGAGTAAAAGACACAGGAAATAGCAGTAATGTAAGAATAAAACCACCTCCAGAAATCAGGCAGATGGCACAGCATATTTTTTACTATAAGGTTTGTTTAACGCTGCAAATTCCTACATGTTCTCATTAAATGGATATATATTTATCCCAGGGAACACAGAACTGTGACAGTTAGTCTTATGTAGTATGAGTCACATGAGTAGAAAACTACTCATTCACAAGGGTCTCATTCACTGAGAACCGAAACTCTCACAACTTCAGGTGTTTGTAGAATGACTGTGAAGGCCACTAGACCTTCTTGTAAATCTTCTGAAGTTCCTGGCTGAGAATGTCCAGCAGTTGCTTGTCAGTCATGTGTTCGTGACTCACCTAGGTTGACTTACAAGGCCTAGTCAGCACAGCCTTCAAGAAGCATTAAGTTCTCGAACATCTGTCACCAGATCCAGAGAGTTTCAGGAACCCTTGAAGTCGATGATGCAATGGACCCCAGCTTTCTGTTTACAGCGGTAGCTTCCAATTAATGAAGCCTCATTCCATGCACACTTCTGCGTTGTTGATTTGGAATCCACTTTCTTTCAACCATATTTAGGAAGATGCTGTTCAGCGGATCTCCAGACACTCCATAGAATGACTTCTAGCACAGCAGTTTCCACCGCTGGGTAATAAAGGCTAGAGTCTAAACTGAGTCCAGGATCTCACAAAACCTTCTGTTTGCTTGCTGAAGGAACACAGCAGGGCACTTTCTATCTTAAGTAGCGAGGCACACCATGCATCTGGGATGAGAAGCGAGCCCTAAAGTGTTCACAGCGTGGCGCAACTGAATGTTTTCTATCTTCAAGAGATAAGGTAGAAAAGCTTTGTTTCTCTGGTTTTCAGAAACCTTTACAACAAAACACGGTGAGGAGGAAAGGCAAGTCGGACAATTCTATCAGGCTTCTTAGGCGAGAGCCCCTTTCAACAGAGCACCCTGGGCAAAGTTCTGCCGCTCACGACGGGGGGAGGGGCCACTGGCAGCCAGAGTCCCTGAAAGAAGTGATAACGAAGGGGAGAGGGAGAAGTCAATCTGGAGTCAAATCTCAGTTTAGGTCTCAAAGTAAGCAAGCAGCCTTCCACGTAATTCTTGTCCTCTCTTAAAAAATAAAAAAAAAGATCCCCAAAGTTAAATTTCTTTACCAAATCACGAAGAATCATGGTCTATCCAAAGGGAATAACAGAAAGCTACAGTTCTTAGCACTTACTCTGAAATACACGTTGAGTCACATTATGAAGAGTCAAAATAGCATATGTAAATCTAAAACTCAAGGTTTTAAAACATGTGCAAGTTGTCCTTAATTCCACAGAAACGCTGGGAGCTACTTACCTTTTAATATCAATATCAATATTCATTGAATGGCAACCTTTGGCCTCTCTTTTGAGGATAAAAGACCGTGAATTGTCTTAATCCCTCCCCCCCAAAAATAAATGAATAACTAAACCTGAGACAAGCTTGCTGACCTCAGAACGTAGAGTCAGGGACACTTGCTAGTCAACACCTTCCATTCTCAGAAGGCAGTTCAATGCCTTTTAGAGAAACTACAGTGTCTATGCAGAACTGAAGTCCTCCACTGCTGGAATCTACTTCCAAGGGCACATCTGATTTTAGAAATGGTTTGTTTTGTGTGAGAACTGCTGTCCTTATGTGCTCTGCCCTTGCTCTCTTAATGATTTTCCCAGTTGTGGTTGTTCTGAGAGACCTGGGGCTACCACCACTCTGGCATGACCTCTAGTAGTGAGTGCAGACCCACACAAAAGTGGTACAGGGCTTCCTGGCTCCGAAACACATTCAAGCGCAGAAATCTCTCTTTACTTTTCACTCTCAAGATCAATGGATTTATTGGGATGGTGCAACATCTGAGTCTAACAGCTGCAGAAAATTTAGATGCGTGTAAACTGGTCTGACATCACGTGTTCTGCATGTGAGTTCTATGAGTATTCGGCAGATGGAGCTAATACAATAACATGCATACAAAGTCCCTGTGGCTTACGCCATGATGAACTCCAGAACAGAGGGAATGGAGCCAGGAAGGCTATACCATTTGTTGAATGAAGCTGGCTTTGGATAATGTCTCATTCTCATTCAGCTACTTGGTTTCACTAGGGAGATGCCAGACTTGGCATGGTAGCAGAAAAAAGCTTTATGATGGGACTGTTGGTCCTCTCTAGTCTGAAGAAGTAAGAGAGAGATCTCACAATCTTTGCCTATCTCCATGGAAAAATTCATGTAGAGGTGTAAAGGGGTTGGTGGATGGCTAGGTAAACCAAGTTTTTCCTTACAGACAGTAAGGGAAATGCAGGTAAAAGGAAGAGAACGTACTAGCTCAGTAGAGACCTGGCATGTTACAGTACTCCTTAGCTGGGAGGCTGGAGTTATGGCCAGACACGGTAGCACTGGTCAAATAGGTAACGCTGCACACTGACCCACAGCTGTAAACAGAAGCCATGCATGTTCTCTTTCTTCTGCTAAAGACAAGGACTACAACGAGCATTTGACAAATAGTTCTGTGCTGCTCTGATAGACTATACATGTGACCTAGAAAATGAAATATGTCTTTATTTAATTTTTTAATAGGAGAACCAAAGCCGCTTACATACCTCTTGGCCAATTAACTGCATAGGGGAAGGCTTTGGGGGAAATAGCAGCAGCACCTTGACCTCCTGTCTGTTAGGCAGAGCTGAGTTGCTTTCACCATCACTGGGTAGGATCTGAGAGTACACACTGCAAGTGTTGTATTCTGAACAAACTCATGTGATAGATTTGTTTCAGGGTCAGTGGACTTATAAAATGTAGTTCCATCTGCCTAAGAGAATTATGAAGTATGTACATCAGATTGTCAGATCATTGAAAGAAGTTAGGACAGAAATTCAAGGCAGGAACCTGGAGGCAGGAATTGAAACAGAGGTCATGATGGCACTGACTTGCTCTCCATCACTTGCTCAGCCTTCCTTCTTATAGAACCGAGGACCACCTGCCCAGGGGTGGCAATGGCTGTCATTGCCAATGGCCCAGCAGTGGACTGGGCCCTCTCATGTCCACCATTATTCAAGAAAATGCCCCCAGAGGCTTGCCTCCAGGCCAATCTGATGCACATATTTCCTCAATTGAGCTTCACTCTTCCCAGATGACTCTAGCTTGTGCCAAAATGACAAAAAACTTACCAACATGGTAGGAAAAGAAGGAAGATATAAAAGAAACAGAAATAGGTAAACTCTCAAATTATTACTGGAGGTTTTTAGGGTAAAAGCCAAGTCTCTTTCAACAAGCTAGACTTGGCTACCCAAATTGAAATACCAATTAAAGAAGCAAGGGATCTGGGGTGAGGGAGGGACGGGACAGGAAAGGTTTATTCAATGTGATCACACTGGTGAAAAGAACAAATGGGCCGGGCAGTGGTGGCGCACGCCTTTAATCCCAGCACTCAGGAGGCAGAGGCAGGCAGATCTCTGTGAGTTCAAGGCCAGCCTGGTCTACAGAGTGAGTTCCAGGACAGCCAGAGTTACAACAGAGAAACCCTGTCTAGAAAAACAAACAAAAGTAATAAATAAGGGAGTACAGTGACCCCCCCAGTTCATTTGGGGGTACTAATGTGAGATTTGGGTTTAAACAGGGCAAAAGGTTGCACGTAATCAAGCAGGGGTCAAGGTTCGGTCTTCCTGCTTCTAGTTTCTTTGTGGGCCAAGTGAGGGGTGGATGCTTTTTAACAGAAGCAGTTCCTCAGTGCCACAAGCTCAGAAGAGCAATAAACATTAGCCCTGTAAGGTTTGTAAGCACAAACCATTCAATATCACCTAGGCACTTTTTACTCCTAGTGAAGTCTTATTTTCATATTATTTTCTTCAAAGAAATAATTAGAAAAATACAGTAAGTTATATTAGGTCTTTTGAAATAGCATCTCATGTAGCCCATGACTGACCTCTCACTTCATGTTTCAACTTCTGATCCTCTCACCTCCCCAAATTCTGGCATTACAGGGCTGCACCTACTGTACCTATTTTATGTGGTGCAGGGAACTGAACCCACCTAAGACTTTATACATGCTAGGCAAACATTCTACCAAGTGAGCTGCATTCCCAGGCCAGTTCATTGATGTCTTGGCTAAAACATGCCTTCTCTGTGAAAATGAAGAATTCTTGTTATGTTAACTGAGACTTCGGCACAGGGGGCAAAGAAGTCAGCTTGACTATGCAATCATCCTTTTCTTAAATATTTTATTTAGTTTTATTTTATGTGTATTGGTGTGAGAATGTCAGATTGCCTGAAACTGGAGTTACAGACAGCTGTGAGCTGCCTTGTGGGTGCTGGGAATTGACTCAGGTCCTCTAGAAGAGCTGCCAGTGCTCCTAACCGTTGAGCCACCTTCCCAGCCCCCACAATCATTCTAGAGTACATTCAAAAGATATCTTAAAACTTCTGAGTTCTGATGAATCATTCAATTGCTCTCTGCTTTCAGGACAGTCTAGAGCGTGGTCCTCAACCTTCCTAACGCTGCGACCCTTTAATACAGTTCCTCCTGTTGTGCTGACCCCCAGCCATAAAATTGTTTTCATTGCTACTTCATAATTGTAATTTTGTTACTGCTATAAATTGTAATGTAAATATGTTATGCTTATGGTCTTAGGCGACCCCTGTGAAAGGGTCACTATCCCAAAGGGGGGGTCTCTGCCCACCGGTTGAGAACCTAGAGAGAGCTTATTACCAAAGAAAAGCAAGTACACGTATGGGAAATTTTCATCTTCTAATATCCTGGGCCCACGGTGGTGGCTTGTAGTTACTGTTTCTGAAGTCAGAGAGTCTATTTGGAGCTCTAGGCAGGTTCTAGAACATTCTCTAATTTCTCAAATTGGAATTAAACAAACTATACAGTGTCAATGAACTTTGTAGCCACATCTGCCCCTGCCAGGCACAAGGCAGCCCTGCCACACACTGTTAGGTTACCACACACTAATTATATTTCATGTTTTCTGCACGTTCTTTTCCAAACAGGGCAGCCCTGCCAGTTTGTCTACAGGACATTTAATCTCTAAATAAAGTTACTTTCCTTTTTGCTTGAGAATGCCCCCAGTCACTTTCTCACAGACCGAGGAGCAGAAGCAAGATCTCTCTTTTACTGCCTCTTAAATGTAAAGAAAAGAAAAGGAAGCCTGTAAGCTAATATACAGCTTCTCTGATGACTGCCACCCTGTAGGATTTTCCTGTCTAAACCAGAGAATATAAAATGTCACCGTTCTTGGCTGAAAGGGAAGGGGGGAACACACACACGCACACACACACACACACACACACACACGCACACACGCACACACACACGCGCACACGCACACATGCACTCACTCACGCAGGTGGATGGTGTGAAATTTAAGCAGACCTGGGACAGGATTAACCCACTCTAGGAGCTCTCCACTGGAGATGTGATTTGACAGTTCTTCAGTAACTTCCTGTTTTGGTTTCCCCACTCCACGGTAATGCGTGAGGCAGCATGCTACGGCCCAAAGAACATGCCTTTGGAGATCAAGCATGCCTCCCCACAGCCTCCCCCTCCCACTTTTAGATTAAACTCATTACTTACTGCTCTGAGGCTCAGCTTCTCCATCTGACTCTAGTGACTCCCAACTCAGTGAGTTACTGTGAGATGTGAAATACTTAACACAGATGCATGCTGCGTGTTACTGTAGGAACTTGTACAAATTATTTAATTCCTGCCTCACCTGTAAAAAGGGGATATAGTAGTCCCTCCTTTCCTTTAAGATGTGATTATTGAATTCATTAACATATATAAAGTGCTTAGGAGAGTGCTTAGCTTTCAACGTTTTCTGTAATTTCTAGTGATCAGATAATAAAACATTTATTTTTCCAGATGTACTTCACTGTACACTAATTTAAATACAGTAGAACTGATGTCTGACACTCTGCTATTACTGAGTATTTTCTGAAGGCACAAAGATGGATGTTTTATGCGAACATAAACTAGGGGAAAGGTTATCAATTCTGCAAAAAGGAGTACCAGGGCAGTGCTTCCGCGTTGCCTTCCAACAGCATCCACTACTGTCCTCAACACCGTGCAGAGTAGCGAAGAAATGTAACACAAACTTCAAGGAGTATTTTAAACATCTCTTAATTCTAGTACTTGTTCATGCATGGTCATGGTAGGCTATTTTAGAATTGCTAATAAGCCTTTAGTATAATATCCAAATCAATGAGATAATAATGACACAAATCCAGAATCACCACTAACAGGAAGATGGGCTCCATTTGGTTTCAATTATTTTACATAGTATTTAAAATGTTTTTCTTGCTGCTGTTTTCTTTTCTGTTTCTGTTTTAAGGCAGATCTCACAGCCCAAGGTGGCTTTTAAATTGCAATTCTCCTGCTTCACGCCTGCCTTTCCTTTTCTGTTTATTTGCTTAACTATTCATTGATAAACAGATGGACTCATGGGATTTTGGTTTATTCTCCTGGATATAATACTATAATTTTATCATTTATTTTGAGGCTCAAATTTTGGTTATGAGAAATTTTCATGTTGATCCTTCTGCATATCACACACACTCACAAACACACAAACTCCCACACACACATACTCACACACACACTCTCACTCACACACACATTCACATGCTGGGAACTAAACCCAGGACTCTGTATACGCTAGACAAGCACTACTCCAGCTGAGCTGCATGCCCAGCTTGAAAGTGAGTTCTGTATTCGGTGTATGAGACACACTGGGGGTTTGCTTTTTAGATTTGTTTTCTTTAGCATGTTGAATGCTATTGTAGGAATGTCTGTGACCAACCCAAAATCCAGATTTTGAACTTTTAACTGTCAAGGTGATGGTATCAGAGAGTAAATCTATGAGAGTGATTAGGGCTCTTTGTAAAAGGGACCCTAGGAAGCTTCTTTGTCTTCCACCATGTCAAATAATGGTGAAAGGATGCCTGTCTAAGCACCTGGAAGGATCCCTAACCAGGTTCTAAATCTGTCAGCATCTTGCTCTCCCCAGCCTCCAGAATTGTGACCAATGAAATTCTGTTGTTTATAAGACACCTATTTTAGGATACTTTGTTATAGTAGCGTAAATGAGCAAAGACAGAGACATTCAATTGTCCCACCGGCATTTGTTTGAAGAGATTCACCTCTCTGTATTTAATTACATTTGCTTCCCTGTCAAAATTCAGTTAACCAAAAAAATCAAATTTTTTAAAAAAAATCAACTATATTTGTATGGGTTTATTTTTGGTTTCTCTCTTCTGTTTTATTTTTTGTCTATCCTTTATTTATTACTTGTAGCATTACAGTAATGCTTAAAATTGGGTAAGATGTGGGATTGGAAAGATGGCTCAGTGGTTAAGAGTGCTTGCTGCATCTTCAGAGGATTCCAGTTCAGTCCAATGTTGGGGAGCCATTACTTGTAACTCCACCTCGAGGAAATCCAGTGCCCTCTTCTGGCCTCCAACGGTATACACACACACACACACACACACACACACACACACACACACGCAAGTACAATAATAATAATAATAGTTATTATTATTACATTAACAAATTTTTAAAAAGAGATAGCATGAGTTTTCTAAGTATTTGTGTTAGCAGGGTTTTATCTCTTACCTTTGCATGTAAAACTTTAAACCACCTGTTATTTATAGCTGTATGAGAAGCTGTGGGAACTGGTGAGGTGGCTCATTGGATGAGGGCACTTGCCTCTGAACCTGGTCAACTGAGTCAAGGCTTCACTGCTGAGAGGGAGAACTGAATCCTGCAAGTTGTCTTCTGACTTCCATATGCACACCATGGCACATGTTCGTCCCTCACATACACCTAAATAAATAAATAAATAAATAAATAAATAAATAAATAAATAATAAAATAAGAAAAGGCTGCTGGAATTGTGATTGGCATGTCCCTGAATCAATGCAACAAATGTGGAAGAATTAACATCGTAACAATACTGAATTTTCCAGTTTACAAACACAGTATCTCTCTCCTCTTGTTTGGCTCCTCTTAGATTTTTTTCCTTAGTGTTCTGTACTTTTCAGCTCACAGATCCCACATTATTTTTCCAGCCCCCAAGGTGTGTGAGTGGGTGTGTGTAGGTGTGTGCACCGTGTGCTCAAGAGCAAGTATGTGAGCATGTACTGGAACACTATTGTTAATGGTATTATTTTTCAGATTTTGAATTCTAATTGTTCAGTGTTAGTGTATAGAAATACTGTTGATTTGTGTGAATTGCCTGTACCCTGAGACTTTATTAGACTTATTTATCAGTTCTCTGAGCTTTTGTGTAGGTTGTTTAAGAATATTTATGTAGATAGTTATGTTATTCATGATAGTTATGTTATTCATGTATAGAGACATTTATTTCTGTATTTTTGTCTTTTTATAATGGCTTCTTTGTATTTCCAGAGTAATAGCAGAGCATAGCCTTATAATATTCACTTGGGAGAAAAAGATATTCAGTCATTTAACATTAAGTTTTATATGAGCTATATAAGCTTTTAAAACAACTAATTTATTTATTTATTTTTCTTATCTCATATAATATATCCCAACAATCCTCCTATCCTCCCTTCACTCATCCCACCTCCCCCCATTTCTCCTCTCCTCCAAATCTCCCTTCTCCCCTTCCATTTCTCCCCTCAAAGAGCAGTCCTCCCAGGGTTGTGCCCTTCTCAACCAGGCCATACGATGAACAGAGGCAAGGCACTAATCTCTACATCAAGGGGAGACTAGGCAACCTAGCTGGAGGAAATGGGTCCCAAGAGCGGGTAAAAGAGCCAGAGAACCCCAATTCCAGTCTGTAAGAGTTTTGCAAGAAACCAAACCACACAAATACAAAATATATTTAGGGGACCCTGCAGATTCAATGTCTACCCTTCAAGTTCCATGGGCCCCCAGCTTGCTGATTAGTCGACTCCATCAGACCCCTCTGATCCCTGCAACTCCCCTCCCAGTGTCCCACAGGGTTCCCTGAGCTCTGAATATTTGGCTTTGGGGTTCTGCATCTGCTCCCAAAATAGATGGAACTAGAAACAATCTTCCTGAGTCCCAGAAAGACAAACATAGTATATACTGTGGATATTGACTGTTAGGCAAAGGACAAAGGTGCCGTATTCCACAGACCCAGAGAGACTCTGCAACAAGGAGGGCCCCAGTGGGGACCAGGGTATTTCCCCTGGTAAAAGGGAAATAGAAAAGTGCAGTGGGCTGGGACAAGATGGGAATGGGAGCAGGAGGATCCAGATGGGAGAGAGGGATAGAGGGAGAGGCTATATGGAGAGACAACCGGAATTGGAGGACATTAGGAAGTGATCGAGAGACCTAGTGCAGTTTAAACTCATTGGAATCCACGATGGAGACCCTGTCGAGGACTTCTAGCAATGGGAGATGGGGAGCCTGAACAGGCCATCTCCTGTAACCAGGCAAGTCTCCCAGTGGGACTCCCCAGGCACAAAACCTTCGACCTCTAACCTATCCTCTCTCCTACAGGATCCACTGGGACAATGGAAGTGCCTTTTTTTTTTTTTTTAGATATCTTTTTGTATGTCAAGGGTGTTTCTTTACTGAGATGATTTAAAAAAATAATAATCTCAAATACATATGGAATCTTGTCAAGTGTGTTTTCTACACCTATTTTTAATTACTACCATTATTGCTGTTGTTTGAGAAAGGGTCTTGAACTCACTATGTTTGGGAGGATTTCTTTGAACTCCTGATCTTCCTACTCACACTGTCATGCCCAGCTGTGACTTCTCTTTAATTCTGTTACTAGAGAAAATACCTTGCATTGCTTACATTCTGGCAAGTTTGTTGAAATTTATTTTGTACCCAGAACAAGGTATATCAAGATGAATGTTCCTATGTATTTGAAGAAGAAAAACAATCTTCCTGGTGGTTACCTAGTTTTCCAGGGTCTTCAGCCATAGAGGCGGACTTTGTGCCTCTTCCAGTGGTTGCTGAAGGAGGAGAGTTGAACAGTCCAACGGTAATTGTCTGGCTTTACCTTCTGCTCCATTTCTTTTTATGGCATCCGAGGAAGCTGTGTTGTGTGATGTGTCTACAGCTCACTGGTTGTGGGGTTTGTTTGTTCCAGAAATGAGCTCATCATCATTATTATTATTGATTGGCATTTGGGGGGATTTGTTGTTGTTGTTGTTGTTGTTGTGTTGTGTTGTTTTGGTTTGTGTGGTGGCACTGCCACTGCCCAGTTCATTTGTTTTAATTTTTAATCCTTGATAGTATCCCTTGTTCTGAAGTGTACTTTGCTCTTGCTGCAGCTGTCCTGGCTTTGTTTTGAACATTCTATTTTTCTCTGTCCTTTCCCTTGTAACTGGTATCTTTACAACAAAGGTGAAGGTGGGTTTCTTTGTTCCATCTGTCCTTTGGTTCCTTTTGGTTGCCATTGCTACTTGAGTACTTTTTTGTAATTTTCTCTTATAGTTTTATTAAATAGCCCTTTTTCTTTTGTAGTTGTTTTAATGTGTGCCCTCCCCAGGGGGTAAATGTACATCTTTAGTTAATGTTAATCTGCCTTCAAACATTATAGTACTTACTATTGCATAAGAACCCAGTCACAATAAATTCTTAATTTTGTTTCCATTTCATCCTGTAATAGTCCATTTGGACAAAAGAATATAAAGATGCTCCTTCTGATCTGGTATTCTTTTTTCCTCTAACTGCATTCAGTGCTTTCTCCCCGCCATGGGTCTACATAAATTTCAATATTATGCAAAGGTATGTACTGTGTTTCATGTCTTGGAAACTTAGTCCTGAAATTCTTAAGTTCATGGTATTCAGAGGTAGCACCTGTGAGAATTAAGGCTAGATAAGGTCATGAATTCAAAGCTCCCTTAAAGACATTTTTGAGAATCAGGAAAGAGATCTGAAGTAGTATGCTTTCTCTGTCTCTTCCGTGGTATATATGACAAGAAGGCATATACTGGTACCATATTCTTGGACTTCTCCAGACCCATTAGCAAAGTAAATTTCCATTCTTCATATATTACCCAGCCTCTGGTATTTGGTATTGCAAAGACAAAGGAGTATGACGGTGTGTGTGTGTATGTGTGTGTGTGTGTGCATGTGTGTATGTGTGTGATATATGTGTGTGTGTATATATGTTTGTCTATGTGCAAGTGTGTACGAGTATGTGAATGTGTGTATGTGGTTGTGTATATGTGTTAGTGTGTTTGTGTGTGTGAATGTATTTGTGAATATATATATGTAAATATGTGAGTATGTGAGTGTGTGTGTGTGTGTGTGTGTGAATGCTATGTTATTCTACTTGATATTCTCCAAGCTTCTGAGGTGTAGCTTGATAATCTCATAGTGATGTCTTTTTACATTCAAATTAAGCACACTAGATCTGGGAGGTTGTGCCCCATCTTTCCTTCACTCTTTGTGTTTCAATCTCAGCAATGACTATTGATCTACCTTGTAATTCACTGATTAAGCCCATGACTATGTGAGTCTATGAACCAAACCATCTTAGTCACTGTTTTCTGTGGTTCGGCACTTGAAGCATTTCCACTTGATTCTGAAGGCTTCTACCTCTCTGTTGGTCTGAGAGACCAAGACCCACCTGATCTTGGGGGTCACCTGCCTTTTACAATAGGGTATTTAACAAAATAGTTGCACTTAAAATTCTCTGTCATGGCAAATCAATCTTGTAAGTCTTTTCAGTCTTCAACGCCTTGAGAAACTTCTGTTGGAATAATTCTTTACAACAGCTAAGAAATTCAAATGACAATTAAAGCACCTGAGTACAGGGTAGAAATCTTTTAAAAGATATATTGATGAGGGCATATATTTTTCCATCATTATCTTCCCAAGCCAGGTGGCACTTTAGGATGGGGGCATTGCATCTGATACTGCTGTGGACCTGATGCTTTCTCATCCCCAGGAAACCAGGCAGCAGCTCAGTCTCCTGGGCTCCAGGCTCCAAACAGACAACTGAAGTCTCTAGATTACCCCAACACCAAGCTAGGCAGTGACCCCAGACTTGAAAGCAGTCTTTGGTGTTAGGCCTACACCTATGGACCACAGCTACCTGCCAACTCCCAACACCCCGGACACCAGGAAAGTACCCACAGATCGAAAATGAAAACCAGTCCCGGAGCTCCATGTTCAGCAGACCTAAGACCCAGGCCTGACTCACAGACTCTTGTGCTGTCCTGCAGACCCAGGCTTTCTACCTGTCTCCTCACAGGCCAAGCTTCCAGGTATCCCCTCTTTGCCAGCCTGGCCTCAGGCCTTAGGCCTCAGGTCATTCCCCTAGATTCAGCCTCCATACCAACCTCTGTGGAACATTTAACTGGTCCTGGGAGCACAGGTGCCCCCCCCCCCCCGGCTGGATGCAGTGGCCTCACCTGTAACCCCACAGACACAGGTAACTTCTGGATGACTCCTCTAGACTGAGGCTCCAGGCTGATTGGCTCACCAAAGATATAGGCCTGTCCCTGCAGACTCAGGCTCAAGGCCTTTATCAGGGTCCAGGCTAACCTCCATATATGAAAGATTCAGGCCAGCTCCTGGGACCAAGCACCAGATGAGTATCCGAAGATCTAGGCCCACCAACCCTGTGGCCCCTGTGGGCCCTGCAGCCCATCTACAGACTTGTCACAATAAGATCCAGGCTCCAGGCCCATCCAAGTAATTTAGCCCATATGCTCCTCCCAGCCCAGGAAGGGAGCCCTGATTTTTCTTTACCCAGTGAGCAGTGGTCAATATTTGTGTGGAAGGGAAGATGCTTTCCAGCTGCCTGAACAACAAAGAAAGGCAGAAGGCAGTTTTGTTCATTTATTTATCCTCGTGTTCAGTGGAATAGACTGAGCTGCTTTCTGGTAGGAGGGTCTGTCTTGAATCAAAAATGGTTTAACCGAATCACAACAGGAAATGGCTCTTGTTACAGCCTGGCTTGTTCCAGCTCCCATTGGACAAACAGAGCACCCCATCCCTACTCCTTTAGCTACAGATCTGGCAGGTGGCTGTCCAAAGGGGCCTTGACACCTCACTGGACTTTGCCTTTGGAATTTCCACTCTGAGCATTGCCTCAAGAAGGATGTGCGCTTTTGAGAGGAAGACACAGTAAGCCGGAGTCCTGTCTCTAAATGTAGCTAATTTCTATTTAATTGGCCAGTAACTGCATTTAAAATAAACACCAGTTGGTAATCAAAAACAGGAGGATAAAGACTGAGCAATTGTGTAAGCAAGATAGAATTACTAAGCCAAAACAAAGTTGGGGGAAAGTGGAGAGACATGCTGCTTCAGAGAAAACACAGTTGAGGAGGGCCAGCTGTGGGCTCACAGACCTCATAAAGACAGGCGGGAGCTTCTACTGTCAGCAGAATGGAGTCTAATCACCAACTGATCTCCAGTTAGAAAGCATTTGTTCCTCTATTAAATAAAAATTTAAAACACTCATAAAGGGCAGTTTTAAAACTGTCAAGCAAGATGAGCCTGGCGCACCCTGGTGCAGCCCCAGAGACACAGAGAGATTGGATGGATTTCCAGAAAATTCTCTGTTCCCCACTTGCTGAGGACTGACTGCTGGGAGTATAGGCTTGCAGGCAAGTGAGACAGCGTCCCTCCAGGGGCAGAATGTGCCATCGCAGAACAGGGGAGGGGTATGTTTGTACTCCGTGTCTTCTGCACCACCCAAGATGCACAGATGTGTCTAGCACGGCTCATTCCTGTGGCTGTACCGTTTGGCACTGAAAGAAGTAGAGAGAAGAGAAAGGGGAGGGGAGGGTGAACATGTCTCTGGAAGGATCTCCAGGACGTGAGCAAGTCCTTCAAGTTGAATCTCCATCATTTCAGGTTACACTCAGAACCCAGACCTTCATCCGTCCTGTCTCTAAAAGGCAGACTGCTTGTCTCCCTCCTAATTAGCATGATTTCCCCCCCTTGGACACTGGGATTGATTTTTTTTTCAAAGCCCAAATTCACATCCCTGCTTACTGTTTGATTCATTTGGAAGCAGTACATTTTCATCAAAGGGACTAAAAAGCCCTGGGAGGTTGAGTTACGAAGAAGGACAACACACAAGGGTCACAGTAAGTAGCACTTCTCATCAAATCAGCTGCCCAGGGATGCTAAAGTGCTTTTTAAAAGGGGCCCTAATAAGGCTGTACAGCATTTACTGGTTTCTACAAGCCTTAGCTAAATTAATCCTAGCATACAATAACCCTGTAAGGTAAAATAATGATTCCTGGTATTTTGAAAGCAATCAGTGACCCACAAAGAAGGAGTCAATGTCCCCCAGAACCAAGATTAAAACAGACACATTGAGGGAGTTTCCACTCCCTTCCTGTGATCGAAGGCCAGCTTGTTTGTTCCCAAGCAGGACCTTGGGTGAGCCACACTTGGTCTGAGAGGCCCTCAGCGGCAGGAATGGTAGGCCACGCTCAGATGAGTTTGCCAGGCACAGTCTTCTTCTAAGGCTGTGGGAATGCAGGTTTGGCCCTGGGGGTGCTGAGGTGGTTTGTTAGTTACATATCCTTGTAAGTTGTCAAGAGTCTGCTGTGTCTACACCTCCTCCCCCGCTACTCACCCCACCACCACCACCACCAAACACAACCACTGGGACTCAGACCCTGTGAGGCTCGCCCTGGGCCACCCACACACCAGCAAGCTTGTACACACGGAGGCCAGCTCCCACTCTGCATTAGCTGTGGCGTGGACTCTTAGTCACATCTGCACAGCCAGAGGAGGGAAAGCTTGTAATTTATAAAAGACTCCAATTCTTTGAGTCAGAGTGGAAGATCAGTGTTGAATTTTTCTTTTCGAGTGATTACTCATCATTCCATTGTGAGGAAAGCCTGGGCTATAACCAAGGGAATCGTGGAAGAACATGGCAGACTTCTCTCCTCTGGGAGCCTCTCCCAGGAAAAGTGGACCGATGGCAGGCACTCCAACCCCACCCCACCCCACTAGGCTTCCTGAACTTTTAATTCACAAAACAAAGGAATGCCTCAGTTCCTGTGTCTTGGGTGGGAAGTTGTAAACAGAACACCTTCAAAAATAAGTATTAAGGCCACACTGAGTCTGCCCACAGCAAGAACCGCAGGGCTATGGCGTTTGCATACAATCTCCATCTCCATTCCCTTTTGTCCCCCCCACCCCCACCCCCGCAGGAAGAGCTTGGTCCATTCCTCTACAGATGACTGAATATTTTATTGACTAAAAACTGGGGGGATGGAGCTGGACATAAACGTGTTTGGAGGGCCAGTTTTAGTTGGTTTTGTGTTTTATAGATGGAATCCCTTTTAACTACATTTTTAAAGGCTCAGAACAGCTCTGAAATGTACACTTGGAGAACAACAACTATAGAAGTGTCATAGCAACGTCTGGACAACACTGAAGATGATGGCAGCGACTTTAGTGGTGAGACCCGAGAGAAGAGATTTTTTTTCTAACTATGACATTTTAGTAGCTGGATGCGTACTTCAAAACCTAGTACAGACAGAGCAAAAACTGTGAAGCGCCACCGGAAAGATTCATCCGTCACCCATCACAACGTGGAGAGTTCATCTTTTATCTCATCAAGTAAAAACATCCCTCCATTTCCCAGTAGACATCCAGTTAGTAAGGAAGGGTGGAGAGAGGAATGTACGCTGGGCTCGCACTCTGCCGGAGACTCTCCTCAGGGACCCCGCGGTCTAAGCCAGTGTGAGAGGTGCCCTGTGCCCAGGGCTCTGACTTTACAGAGATCAGCTTTCACCCAGCAGCCAAGGAAACAAAGGGCATGTTTCATCTGCCTACACCCATAGGCCCCTGGGCAGGGGCAGTGCCATTCCAACGCCCATCACAGGCCTCTGGGGCATAAAAGCTTTCTAAATAATTCTGATTTTGAATATCAAATTGACATGAAAAGTGCATTCAAGAAGAGTAGGCATGATCTGCGCTGAAGAGCGTGCTGTATGCAAACAGGTTGGGTGGTCACTTGTTTAACTACAGTACTGGTTCTCAACTTAGGCTGTTCATTGTATTGCTTGCTCTAAAATCCTGATACCCTGTAAAAACACACACACACACACACACACACACACAGACACACACACACACACGCTCAAGAAAGGGGAATTTAATCAATCTAGGATAGCCTATGCATCACTGTTTTTTAAAAGCTTTCTGAGTGCAATCAAGATTATAGAGAGGGCCAGGAGGTGGTGGCACATGCCTTTAACCCCAGCACTAGGGAGGCAGAGGCAGGTGGGCGAGTTTGACTCTACAGAGTCAGTTCCAGGACAGCCAGAGTTACAACAGAGAAACCCTGTCTCAAAAAAAAAAGTCTAGAGGGATTTAATGTAGAGTTCAAGGCCACTTTCAATCTAGCTCCAGGCTGTTTTTGACTTCTTCCCCCACTCTATCTCAGCCCCTCTTCTGTGAACTTCCCTGTCAGTCTCACCTTCACCAGTGAGTCACTCCTTGTTCCTGGATCACAGAACACTTTGTACATAACTTAACCAGCGCACTTCTCACATTGTATTAAAGATACAAATAGGTCAGCCTGCTCCTCCTGCCCAACAGAATGTGGACCCTTTGTAATTTCTTCAGAAAGCACACAGATGCTTGGCAGGACATAGTAGTCTATTGACTGAATGTGCAAAGGAATGAATGTCAATCTTGTATATTATTGCTGCCCTGCCATATTGAACCCAGCATTCTGAAGCCAGTGCCCACTTGGAGACTCTGAATCAGTAATTTGGAGGTAGAAGATCTACATTTTGGTAACTTGTTCCATAGAAATTAGTAGTGCCTACATTATATTTGTTACAGGTGTTTAACATTTCCAGGCAATTCATACACAAGTTACAATTTCAGTGATATTTTCCAGTAACTGCCAGAGGGCTCCTGCACAGTCAGTATGCCAACCAACATTTGGAAGCCACTATTCTAGGCCTCTGTTGAACACAATAGACCCTGAGTGATTGCCTTCTGTTTCTTTGATTTTTTTTTTTCTCTTTTCCCAATCTACAAAGCCATTTCAGTTCCTTGCAACCAAAAGCATTCCTCCATATTGTGAACATTTTACTGTTGTGGAAATTTATTTTTAGTTATATTTAAAATAATTGTTTTGTGCACTGCTGGGAAAAGAGATGCATAGGTCTTGGCATTTTATATTGTATTGGCTCCAGGTGTTGGAGTTCTGTGGGGGATATTTGATTGCTTTTGATCTGCACCTGAGGAGTTCTGAATGAAGAAAAACATCTGAGCTCAGATGCTCAGGGGTTCCACTGTCCAGTATGGCGCTGGCCATGACAGTAGTTCCCTCTGCTGAGGTCTGGCAGGGCTTCCACTTATGTTTATACCTCCTTGTCGTCCTTGGCTGGGCTGCCACAGCAGCATACTACTGCTACTATAAATGGCGCACTGACGTAGGGCAGGACAGCAAGTCAGATAATCCCATGTGGAGACAAGAAAGAAGAAAAAGAAACTACAGACCTCGCAAGTCTGGTAAAGTACTCTCAGGGCAGCTCCTAGAAGACAGAGATTATATATATGCAAAAATAAAGAGTGGAAGTCTCCTGAAGGAGAGTGAGGAAGGAAATGAGCCTCTACGAAGAGAAAAGACTGTGAAATTAATAAATAAATGAAAAGCTCCGAGGTGAGAGCCACGGAATGGAGGCCCTTAGAGAGCATGAGTTCAGCTGGGAGCAGGGAAAAAGCAAGGTTCTAACCACTTTTCCTGATCATGGAGCTGATGTTCCCTCCTGCTGCTGGTGGCAGCCAGGGCACAGAAATGGAAACTCGTACTGTTCTATAAACTGAGTTTGTTGATGGCTTTTTGTGTGTGTGAAGCCCAAATGTGCCTTGAGTTTGAGGTCTATGAAGAAGGGTGTATGTTTCCCCATAGTAGTGGTGAAAAAAAAAATGTCAAACCTCCAGAATGTTTCAACAAGCAACTCTTCCCACTGGCCCAGGAACCCTGCTGTTGTGGAAGCTGCAGCTTAGGGACAAAAAGCTGCTTTGTTAAACTGAACAGCTTTTTTTTTTTTTTTCAAACCTGTCTACAAGAGGTCCTGATAAGACACATCTGCTATGGTGATGAGAATTTCAACCCATGAGGAAACCCTTCCTGCAGACAAGGTTATAAGTTATTTTCCAGCAAACCAGACTCTATCTTAAAATCTGGAAAGTGTTTCCTCAGGGTCAGCAAATAGAAACTGTCTTCCAGAATTGCCCGAGGTTGTATCTCATGCTGGCAGCTGAACTTGGTACTATAAGCGTTACCCAGGTGGTGCTGGTTTTGAAGGCATGAAGGAGTCATGGAGAACAGATGAGTCCTGGTAAGAGGCCAGGAGAAGCCATTGGTAAAAGTGAAGCCTAAGTAGCAGTAGAATGCCCAGAATGAAGGGGTCATGTAAAAGAGTTGAGGCTTGGCACCATGAAGAGTCTGTGAGAAGCCGCTGGTTAAAGTACAACCTCAGTGGCAGTTGAAGGCCCAAATTAAAGGGGTTGAAGCTTGGAACCATGAACTGAGCCTAGGAGAGGCCATTGGTGAAAATGTAGCCTAGTTGCAGCAAGGGACCCCCATAATTTTTGAGATGCCAGTACCATGGGATGACCACCAAGAACAGCAGAAGCAGTGGAGGGGAGCCAACCAGAGCCTGAGGACAAGCTGTGTGTACTGCAGAGAGCAGAGCCAGAGAAGTAATCCAAGCATTTTGGAGGAAGATCATGAATGAATTCCAGATAATTGGACATTAATAATGATTTTTTGCTGTCCAAAGACATTATGAAAAGCTTGATAGATGTTTGGTTTCATTTGGACCTGTGTATTAAGCAACCCTCATGATTATCCCTCTTGGAAATAGTTTTGCTAGTATAGTATTAAATTCTATTATAGAGATAAAGCAGATTTTTCTTTTTTTGGATTGGCTTATACAGAAAACGGGGAATGTAGTAGAAGTTTATTTTTAGTTATATTTAAAATAATTGTTTTTGTGCACTGTTGGAAAAAGGGATGCATAGGACTTGGCATTTTGTATTGTCTGCAGGTGTTGGATTTCTGTGGGGGATGTTTGATTGCTTATGATCTGTAGCTGAGGAGTTCTGAATGAAGAAAAACATCTGAGCTCAGATGCTCAGGGGTTCCATTGGCCAGTACAGCACTGGCCATGATGGTGGTTCCCTCTGCTGAGGTCTGGCCATGCTTCCACCTATGGATTATACTTCCTTGGCATCCTTGGATGAGCTGCCAGAGCAGCATACTACTACTACATTTTACTATGATTCAGCCAGTTAGTATTGAACATTTCCATCAGACTTTATGTTAATTAAGTGTATCAGATATATTTTCTCTACTCTTTAGAAGCTCTATATAGTAAATATCATTCCCATTTTTCTGGGTGAAGAAAGTGAACTTTGAAACAATTAAGTGATCCATGATATCAAATAGCTAGTATTTTGAAAAGTTTGAAATAGAACCCAAAGTCAGAAGCCAGGGTCTGGAGGACCCTGAAGCATGCATTCTTACCATTCTGCCATGTTGCTTCATTACAATAGCCATAAGTGGGGTTTTAGTAGATCACATTTCTCAAATAATTGGACAAGTCCTTCACGGTTTTAAAAATACTAAGGATCTCAAAAGCTATTCTATCTATAGATAGATATTCTATAGATAGAAATAAGGGGATGGAAAGAAGTATCAGTAGTTAAGAGAACTGGCTGCTCTTCCAGAGGACCGATTTTAGTTCCCAGTACCCACAAGGTGGCTCACAGCCACCTCAACTCCACTTCCAGGGATCCAATGCCCTTTTCTGATCTCCATAGGCACTGCACTCACATGCACATACCCACTCCAGACACACACAGAGAAACACACACGCACATCATAAAAAATAATAAAGATGAATCTTGGAGGAATAAAATAAAAAATTGAAACAGAGGCTTAAGATTTAATTTTATTTAAAGTAACTTTAACTTCATTATTTCACGCAAATCTAAAAAACATCTTTTTTCACTAAACTATTATATTTTCCCAACAAAAATGAAATAGTGTAAAGAGTGACATTATTTTACAAATTTCTGACATCTGTGACAAAAGCAGATAGTTGAGCTTGTAACTCAGACAGCGGTACATGTGCTTTTTGTGTGTGCATCAGCTTGCAGGATGTGCCTCCTTCAGGGTTCCTGTGATGTACATCACACAAAGGCTCTGCATGTATGGGCTGAGGTGAGTAGTTCTCACAGCTTTGCCAGGGATGTTTTCAATGAAATGGCAGAGTTTTTTGATTGTCACTTTATTGGGATTGAGTTGTTTGGTTTTTGTTTGTTTATGCTACCAGTGTGTGGAAGTAGGGAACTCTATTAACACAGACAGTGTGGTCCTACTGCCTTGATTTGTGCAAAGGTATCAGCAGTTTCTTTGTTTTTAATTTGATCATTGCTATTCCATCATCAGTGCCAGTGTTAACACAGTCAAAAACACAAATGACATTCCATTATCGCTATGGAAATATTTTGTTCTAATGGATCACCTTAAAGGACCCTGAGCTTTCCTGAGATCTGTAAGGTGATATTAAACAACTGCTGTAGTCGACTGATTGATCACAGCTTCTTAAAGAACATATAAATACCAAATGGTTACTGTAGGTAGCTGTAAGAGGATTCTGTGTCTTGTCATAGTTCTGGCTCCGCCTTGGGGTCGGTGTCGCTTTCGACTTGGTGCTTGGCAGCTCACCATTGAGAGAGGGCTGCTTTTGAATCCTCAGGACACCAGACGTGCCGGTCGCAGATGTCGGCACAACACCGTGAATCCACAGCTACCTCCTTTGTTTCCCTGTTCAGGACACTGGGCGATTTAACAAGGCTTCAGCTCAGAATGCATTAGTTAGTGTCATTTGATGTCCGTCGATAATGTTTACAATATTATCAGCGAAATTATCTACATTCAGCATTTTTCTTGAGCTGATTTTTTTCTGACACCGTCAAATAGGAAACGTTTTGTGTCGTTCCAAGGGGCATAGAGACCTTCTCAAGGACTCCTCACCATGTCTTGCCAGGGCAGCCATCTTGGCAATATAAAGTAGCAACTCTGGCTGTCTCACTGAGTCAGTCCCCTCTTCCAGGAGGAAAAAGCCTATGCCCCTGAGCCAGCACAAGTGTCCTTAGGGCTGGGATTTTCTTCTCTTGCTAGAGAAGGAAGAATGAAGGTAGTCTGCTTGAATCCCTACAGTGGGAAATCCATTCAGCATTTCCACCTTGCTGGGCTTCTCCATGAGACAGACTTTGCCCTTCTTGATTCCTGACAGCACTGTGGGATTCTCTCTGGCAGTACTCAAAGAGTTAAGAAAAACGAAGGAAAAAAGTGGATCCTGTTCTTTATTAGCAGTGAAGCTTGGGGCTGACTCAGTGTCGGGAAAAGGCAGGTCATGCTGCCCAGGCTGTGTTGACTGGACAGCTCTCTTAAATGCTCCAGAGCAAGACAGACAACTCACAAGATTACACCGAACTGACTGAAAAATGATGCCTTCTGCTTTGCTACATTGTGAAGAGATGGAAGCAGTTTTTTTTTTTTTTAAAGCATCTTTTGCTAATAGTTTATTTTTACTATTATGTACATTGGTGTTTTGCCTGCATATATATCTGTGTGAGGGTGTTGGATCCCCTGAGCTGGAGTTACAGACAATTGTGAGCTGCCATGTGGATGTTGGGTATTGAACCCAGGTCCTCTCGAAGAGGAACCAGTGCTCTTAACCACTGAGCCATTATAAGAGCAAAGGTTATGCTTTAAATTTTAATTACTCTGCCTAAGATATCTATGGAACAAGGACAACTTCCTAGAATGCTAGGCGGGGCTGTTCAGATGAAATAGTCTTGAATCTCCTTTTGGAATGTTGGGTAGGGAGTGTCTAGATCCCAAGCTGACCCTACTGCACCAGATGTGCTCCAAATGCACTATATGTGCTTGATCACATATAGTGGTAGATAGTGGGTGGTAGGTAACCCAGACAGGAAGTACATCAGGATAGATGCTTGCCACTGATTGGACCTGGTGGGAAGTATGTAGCCTTATGAGTTCTGCCTTTATAAGCACCTGTGTCACTTGACTTGAGGCCATTCTGTGGGAGCTCTGGAGGTGACAGGTTCACTCCATGGGTACCTCAGAATGGTCCTGGTCAGAGTCTATCTTCCTGTACAGTATTAATGAATTTAATTAAGGTGTGCTTGCTTCAAATTTGGCTCAATTATGGTGGTCTTATTCTCTACTGGATTTGGGATTTGCACTATCTCTCCAGCCCTGAATGTGGTGAAGGAGTCAGCTCAGATCATCAGAGAAACGGCTCAGAGTTCGAACCCTTTTTCTAGTATTTTCCCCCTACTACTTATGGTGTTGTTTCCTTTTGGACATATTTTTGTTTTGCTTTCTTCAGTTCTGTTTTTAACATTCTGTCTTCCCACCCTCACTTCTGTAATGAAAGGAATAGTCATAGTCTCCTGGGCTCTTGACCTCTGACTTTCTCTTAGTCTGTACTCAGTTCCATCCCATACCTGGCAAGGGAAGAAGCAAGAAGCTAGACACAGTGAGGTCCACATTCCCCAGACCTGCATTATTTGTATCTGTGTGCCTCGCCTGGCTCTGTGTGCTTTTGCGCCTTGGTGTTGAAGAATGTTTTTGATCACTGTTTTTACTTTCATTATCGAGTTGGTAGAACCCCTCTCCTCAGCACAGTGTGGAATTTCTAAGTAGTACTTGAAGGAGAATGGACCCATACCTAGGGGTGACTCGTGTTCTCTCTGTGCTGCCGCGTGTGCTATAAACATCAGAGAGTCGTGTCCCTCCTCTAGACCTGTGGAATAGCCACCTATGCAGTGATTTTCAGGCTTGGAGACCTCCTGTACTGGACATTTTAAGAATGCAGTGTGTGTCATGCAAGCTAGGTAGGCTTTTGTGAACCACTGGAGCTGATGGGCTCGGGGTCCTTTTCAACCCCAGCATTTGTTTTCTCTCTTTCCAAATGCACTTCCTCCTCTATTCCCAGTAGCTTGGATTTAAACTGCTGAAGCCTCTGTGCCTTCTAGGTGGTCCCATGACTTCAGAGCACTCCCCAGCTCTCAAGGCCACGGCCTGAATGTTCCACACTGTAGAAGAGATGGGCTGTGTGCAGATTCTAACAATATCGCCTTTATTTAAAAGAGTGCAGTGGGGGGTCAGAAATCAGGCAGCCAACAGCAGATAACCACAGGTTGGGTCAGAGGTCATCTGTAGGCAGGCAAAGCTCAACATTCCCCAAGTGCCAAGTCCTAGCAGCCACACAAAGAGGCTTCTGGTGCAGGGAAAGAAGATCAATGCGGATGGAGGTGTAGGGGATCAGGCATGTCTGGGATTCTCCTGACCCACCCACATCCATGCCTATGGGTCCTGAGGACCAACTTAGCTTCCCACTCCTATGACCTCGATTGACAAACTCCTACCTTCACGATGGGCCCCAGTGTTGGAGAACGTCAAGCACTCAGGAAATATAAACGTTTACTGTGTGGAAATATTTTATTGGTGCTGCCTATGAGGAAAGGCCAAAATGTGCTTTTCTACGTCCCCAGAGCTTATTCTAATCTACATAGTGTAGATTTAAAAGAAAAAATAAAAGTAGAGAAAAACAGAAGAAGTGAACACACACACGCATACACAGAGTGAGGGTAGCGGGGAGAAAGGGAGAGACAGAGAACACACCTGGCTGTCTAGCTGTAGAGAAAGAAGGGCTGTGGGTGGTTTTAGGGGAAACAAAGCCAACAGACTAGCAGATAGTGCAGATCATCAGCAAGAGTAAAGATATGAGCGTGAAGAACAGCTTTTAGAGGATCCCTTCATTAGAAAGGAAACACCTAAGAGAAGGCTCTGTGTAGGGAGGACTTAGAAGCTATAGCCTGGCAAGATGGCTCAGCTGGGAAGAGCACTTGCTGCCAAGTCTGAAGACTCAAGTTCAATACCTGGAACCCACATGGTGGAAGGAGAGAACTAATAACTCGTCATAGAGGTGACAGCAAACACTGAAGAAAACACCTCAGAAGATCAGCATTTCTGTAACTGATTAGTATCTGGGAGAATGTGGTGACTTCAAATCTTGGGCCAGCTGGTTTATTACAACCTTGTGGAAATTCCCTGAAGTCTCATACCTCAGCCATCCATAAAATATGACAGCAGTGTATCATGACTCTATCCTAAGAAAATGAGCAATCCATAATGTTATCATATTTCTAATTGTAAGATAACCTTTGGTGCAATAAATGAATATTTATCATCTTTAAGAATCTATGTGGGGGTGGGGAGCACAAAGATAAGCGGATGGACTGTAGGCAGGGCTGGACAGTACTAAAAACTGACCAACTGACTGATAAAGTCACGGAGCTGAGAACCAGAACATGGATAGCCGAAACAACAACCACAAATCAATCAAGCCACAAGGAAAAAGTAATTCAATTGACACAAGGAAAAATAGGGTTGACTCAGCTTTCACTTCTACATTCTTCCTTAATAAAAAGACAACAGAGAGGCTGGTGAGATAGCTCAGTGAACAAAAGCATTTGCCTCACAGGCCTGAGTTCATCTCAGGACCCACTTTGTGGAAGGAGAAACCCAACTCTAGAAGGTTGTCTTCTGAGACCCCATGCACTTAGTGGGCACGCGCGCGCGCGCACACACACACACACACACACACACACACACACAAATAAAATTAAAACTAAAAGTAAGATTTTAGCTGGGCATGGTGACGTTCCTCTTTAATCCTAGCATCCAGGAGTCAGAGGCAGGGAAATCTCTATGAATTGGCCAGTCTTATCTTCCTAGTGAGTTCCAGGTTAGCCAAGGCTACATAGTGAGACCTTGTCTCAAAAAACAAAACAAAAACAAAAACAAAACAAAAAAACATCAAGGAAGGAAAGACCACTCTGTCTTCTGATTGAAGAGATCCAGCTCAGTGGTCCTCTTGTGTTGCCTCTCAGCAGTGCCCTGGTGGCAACTATACACGGCCCCTTGCTGGTGGCATAGCTTGGTGAAAGATCACGCTTGAAGCCCTGAATTTAATCGAGAGAGAGAGAGACAGAGAGACAGAGAGAGAGAGAGAGAGAGACAGACAGACAGACAGACAGACAGAGAGACAGAGAGAGACAGAGAGACAGAGACAGAGAGAGAGAGAGAGATCAGAGAAAAAAAAGGAGGGAACGGGAGGGAAGAAGGTAAAGAGAGAAAAAAAAAACCGATAGAGCTGGCAGTTGTGTTTTATAATGGTTATCTGTCATATCCAACCTCTGACACAGCAAGACCATGTTGTCAACTACAAAGTTCACTGCTGAGAACCGTGCAATTGAGTTTTTAAAAATCTTGTGTTTTAGGCAAGTTTATGATTTCCTGTTGGCCTGGATTCTTGGCTTTCTAAGGTGTCACAGGGCCCGCCGGCTGCAGAGGGGACACAACCTTCAGAATACAGAGGGGGTTGCAGGGTAAACACAACCTTCAGCATCCAGAGAGTTTAAAGAAACTTCATCTTCTTTGTGGGTTATGTTGCTTATGGAAATCTTTCACCTGCCAGGGAGTAATTTGGCCTATTTAAAGGATGCAGGTGTGTGGCAGTAGATGCTACTGGGAAGTGGAATGTATTCCGACAGAGAAAAGACTGCCAAAAGCCATGGTCATCCTTTCTTTCCCTCAAACGCACAAGGAAGCAGGTTCTCAGAGCCATGTCCCTGAGATTTCACTTGAATATATTTTTTTTATTTTCTATTCTTTAGTGAGAAAATCATCATGCTCTTCCACCCTCGTGGAGTCAATGCAGTAAGCTTTGCCAGTAAGGGGAGCTGCGGAATGAGTCATCCCATCATCCCAAGTCTGAAACAAAAAGGGAGATGAGAGAGGCAGGTAGGCGAGGAAAGAGCAGAGGAGCTGTCTCCTCCTGGGTAGGGCTGCACATGTGCAGAGGATGCTACTTGCTTGGGTCAAGGAGAAACAGGTAGTGGCTGCTACCTGCCCTCATCCACTGTTCCCAGCCTCTTGGCCTCTGCAAGGTGTCTCTCTGTGTGCAAGAGCCAGATGTGCAGGTCATTAAGAATGCTAGCATAATAGCGTGCCAGAGACTGAGTGTGACTGGAGAATCATCTGCTTCTAAGAGTACTGTGAACAATCAGCTCTGATCACCTTCATAGCAGTGGTCTGAGCCTACTGCCCAGTATTCAGTACCCAGTGCCCAGAGCCCAGTACCCAGTGTCCAGTGCCCCAGTGTCTAGATCCCAGTACTCAATGCCCAGTGCCCAGTGTCCAGAGCCTAGTACCCAAGGCCCACAGCCCAGTACACAGCCTCCTGCTCTGTCCAAGGCCTCCCCCTCAGGGCTTGTTTCACCAGAGATATCGGATTAGCCCTGATCCCTGAGCCACTGTGTGATCTGCAAACAGCATCTTGATCTTGAGGAGGTGGCTGGGACTCTTCCCATAATCAGCCCACTGGCCTGGGCCCCTCTGCTGGAGCTGTGGAGCCTGGAATAACAAGGAGCCAGGCAGCCCCAGTCTACTGTAAGACACCCAGAACAAGGTGACAGTACCCGAAAAGCCAAGGAGACAGTCCTTCCCTGGTGTCTGTGTTCTAGCTTCTGAGCTTTGGAAATGCCTCACTAAGGCCATCCCTCCCTGCCTGCAGCCCAGCAGCTCCCACACTACCGAGGAGCCACAGTCCTGCCATGGTAGCCAGAACAAAACAAAATAGGAGTGGGCACAGTGGAATGAATGAAAGTTTTCTTGTGGTTTTGACATCCTGGGGGTTCGCGAAGAAAAAGAAGCGTTGCAGAGGTGGCTTCATCCCTGTAACCCAATGCTTAGGAAGGTGAGACAGAAGAGTTACTGAGAGCTTGGGGTCACCCTGGCTTCCATAGGCAATTCCAAGATAGCCTGGGTTATACTGAGACCTGGCTCAAACAAAACACAAGAAAGTAGAAAGAGGAGAGAAAGAGAGAAAGGAAAGGAGAAAAAAAATGAAATTAAAAAAAAGAAAAGGATTGGAAGGAAGGGGAGAAGAGGGGAAGGGGGGGCTGCTGAGGGGGTGCCTAGAATGCAGAACCTTGCTGGGAGGCAGCTCAAAGCCACCTGACACCTGACTATTGTTATTTTTTGAGACAGGATCTCTCTGTGTAGCCCAGCTAGGGAACTTGCTGGAACTTGCTATGTAGTCCGAGGTTGCTTCATACCTATAGAGATCTACCTGCTTCTGCCTCCTGAGTTCTGAGATCAGAAGCAGGCACCACTCTTCCCAGCCTAAGGTAGATGTTATCAGTGAGCTCGGCACTTACTCCTTTAAGCTCTAAAAAGCCCCTTGCAAACTGCTTTGGGTGGAAGCCTTTATAAACTGCTCTTGGCTCAGCTGCTTTAGTAAATAGATGTTACATAGAATAAAAACCCTTTTTTTGAAAAATTAGTCATTGTTGTTGTTACTGTGTGTGTGTGTGTGTGTGTGTGTGTGTGTGTGTGCACACGCGCGCGTGCATGCCTGCACTCAATATGTGTGGGCGTGCATGCCACAACATGCATGTGAATTCCAGGAACTGAAATGAAGTGTCCAGGCTTGGGCAGCAAGTACCTTCACTTGCTGAGCCATCTTGCTGGCCCGTGCGCCCTTTTCTTAATAACTGGATATCATTCTTAAGCTTCAAGTTTCTCACCTATAAAATGAAGAGAACAATAGACCAGTCTGTAAGGAGTCAGGATTGAACAAGGCGTGGTCTGTAAGGTGCTGATACAGCACCTACCCACCGTCAGTGTTAGATAGATGATAGCTGTGGTAACCTGGACACAGTCACAGCCTTAGCAAGTCAAACCACCAGATATCTTTGTTGGCCGCACAGGGACTGTCTCCAGTGGTGTCCTGCCAAACCCTAACTCAGACACTTGTTTGTGTGTGTGTGTGTGTTTTGTTTTTTACCCAGTGGATTGGGAAATTAGGAAGTCAAACACGTCTAGAAGTACAGCTCAATTAAAATCAGTACAGGTTCAAGTAAGCAGTTAGTGTGTAGCTGTGTTATATCCTAGAGGAAGACAGCAGGTGCTGCAGAGCCAGGCGAAAAACTCCATGTGGCGAGAACTAGAGTCTCCTGCTGCGCCAACACCAACTACCCAGCTGACAGGTGTCAGTGTGGGTGACTCTCCTGGAGAGGGTGATCAGCTCACCAACCTCCAGATGACATCACACAACCTCATCAAAACGCCTAGCTAGGATGATCCTGCTAAGCTGACCTCAAGTTTCTGACCCACTCTGAGAGACCAGGAGAGAGAAGAGACAACTATTGTTCTTTTAGGCCACTAAGTTGGGAGTAACTTGGTGTTAGGTAACTAACAAACTCCTGCTGTGTCTCATCCCCCGCGCCTGGTGGGAAATGTGAGGCCATGATGCATTCTTTCCAGGTTCTTGTTCTGAATGATCTCAGTTCCGAGCATTGCCGGAAGGGAAGAAACTGCCCCCTGAAGACCCTCCTACCATGCGCCGTCACCTTCCTGACTGTCACTTCTGTGGGTGCCACCATCACCTCTTGGGAACGTCTGTTCTCTGGACTAAAGAGTGTGCCTTAAGATAAACGTGGCTTCTTCAGAGCAGTGCTTTAACCCAAATGTCTCACCCAGTTTTGTCAGTGGCTCTTTCAATTTTTCCTTTTGGTCCTTCCTCCCACTTTTCCCTGAGAACTCAGACAAGGGCCCTAGGCTGACTAATTTAGCCACCCTGCAGACAAGCCTGAACACATGCAGTCTCAGGCATGGGACCCATCATCTTCCAAGAGCTATGTTGCTGCCGGCAAAGCTTGCGCCTCCGGGAGAGGAAGGCTTTGGAATCGTATCTGGGCCAGGCTTCCATAGGTCTCTCTGCTTATTATTGTACAGTTGTCGGCTGTAGGGAAAGCTTCCACTTGTCTAGTCACTACCCTCCAACTTGACTTGTTCCCAGCATCAATAACACCCACACACATTGTGAGAAAATCCTTGCCCCTTCCTCGGCTCTTCTTGCCTCTTTGGATGCTAAACTGTAGTCTGTCCACTTTAAGACCCTCGTATCTAAGTCAGTGTTCTACTTTAGTCACTCAACCTTGAGATACTTGTAGTTGTGGCTGTTCTTGCAATGGGAGAAAGCAGGAGGGGTAGGGCAGCAGAAGGTCACCCCATCCCCTGACATGGGAGATATAGCTCAGTGGATCTTTAGTGCTGCCTTTCAGCAGTGGTGGCAACCACACAGCCTCTTGCTCCTGGGTTTCTCTGCTAATGGGCAGCCCCCTTGGATGGATCCTGACAAGACAGCAAAGATCAGCTGTTTCTCTTGCTACCTTCCATGCCCCAGCTGCTCTCTTTACCCAATTCACTTTTTCTTGCAACAACAACAACGACTAATTTTTCAAAGAAAGGGTTTTTATTCTGTGTAACATCTATTTACTAAAGCAGCTGAGCCAAGAGCAGTTTATAAAGGCTTCCACCCAAAGCAGTTTGCAAGGGGCTTTTTAGAGCTTAAAGGAGTAAGTGCCGAGCTCACTGATAACATCTACCTTAGGCTGGGAAGAGTGGTGCCTGCTTCTGATCTCAGAACTCAGGAGGCAGAAGCAGGTAGATCTCTATAGGTATGAAGCAACCTCGGACTACATAGCAAGTTCCAGCAAGTTCCCTAGCTGGGCTACACAGAGAGATCCTGTCTCAGATAGACAGAGTAATAAATAAATAAATAAATAAATAAATAAATAAACAAACAAACAAACAAACAAACAAACATCTACCTTATCCTAAGACTAGGCACAACAGTTAGGTGTCAGGTGGCTTTGAGCTGCCTCCCAGCAAGGTTCTGCATTTTGGGCCTCAAAAATCATAGAAAGTCATGGTTCTGAGGAGGTTGTCTATTGGAGCAGCATCTCTATTGGATGTTGTCAGAGTCCTAGGGGCCCAGGAGGAGATGTCTGTGACAGAAGGTAATTGCAGTCTCAGAGTGTTTGCTGATAATGGCACACCAGCATCTCCACAGTGTGTCTGATTCCTACAGTGAAGTTCTCCAGCCAGCTGAACAACCTGGATGGAAAGGCACAGGCCTATGCCTATTTTGGGGTACCCACATGTCACAGCTGCCCTCATCCCTGTCTCCAGACCATAGAGACACATTCAGGAGATCTCACCTGCCCCAGCTTGCATACTTTCTAAGCCTTGACAAGGCCTGTTTTCTCTCACAGTGATGCTTCAAGAGAACTTTTTGGGTCCCCCTCCTTCTCAGTTGAGGTGGATAAGGTATCGTGAAAGTCAAACGTCTCTCAAGACTGTCAGAAGTCGCTGAGATGATGTAGTTTTCATAGGTGGGTGTGTATTGTGTGCATAAATGGTGGGGTCTGATAAGGTGTGGGTCCATTAATGTAGAATTTTCACAATCAACGTATGTCCCTCAAGGTCTGAAATGATGGTGGGATAATTTGTGCCCCTTTGAATGTCAGTGTCTCCAAGGAACTCTGGAACTCCATGGTTTTCTGGAATTCAGACTGTGATGTGAAATATTTTGATTTTTGGCCCTGGGAGACTCTAAGGCATCCATTGTTCTTTCTGGAATTTTATAGTTTTTTTGGAACCCAGACCCACGATGCAAAAGGTTTCGGTTTTGACCCTTGGCAACTCTAAGGAGTCCTTCATTCTTTCCAGCTTGGGAATGACTCTTGTTTCCATTCAGCAAGCATAGGGCTGAGAGAAGAATTCCACACAACAAAATTGGCCCGTGAAAACAAGAATTGGCTATGGATTCCAATCTTCTCTACCAATGAAGGGGTGATGTTATCTTTTAGAGACATGACTATTTCAGAACTTACAGTGTATGTGGAAACTGGAAGGGGACGTTGAATCTCCCTGTCCTTTTAAACAACCTTTTAAGTCAACCTTTAGTGACTCCCAGGAGGCAGATGTTGCGTGCTCTTAGGACTACAGGAGAAAAGCAATGTAATGATGAATTCAAAAGGGAGGACGTGGTATTTATTATCGATATTATAGTATTTCATGCCACCCAGAAGTCATCATTTGTAGAGACAACATGTGAGGAAGCAACTGTCATTCCCTAAGGATGGGGGTTCCCCCTGCTTCCCCCACATTTACCTGTTTGTTTTTCAGCAGAAGGATCCAGAAGTCCATGTTCCACATTATCTCTGGACCAGTGGAGCTTGGGAATGACTGAACTATGTGACTATTCATTCCTCTCAGCCAAAGGCAGCATGGAGTTGTTTAAAGTGGTGCTTCCTATAGGAAGAGCTCCTGGTTCCGTTCTTGACTTCTAGTAGACAAGAAGCTAATCATCAGGCCTCTCTGAGTCTCATCTGTAACTGGATCTGTTACCTTGTTTCTGCTGGGTTGCTGTGAACCTTAGAAACAATGTATATAAAAGGCCTGGCACGGAGAGTACCTTCTGAGCACTTAGTAAATGATGGTTATTTGTGTTGCTCTTTAGGAGTTTTCAAATTATATTTTGTTTGATTTAGTTATTCCTTGAATGAGGACCTAGCTCTGTAGCCCTGCTAGCCTGGTACTGACTATATAGCCCAGGCTAGATGCAAACTCTTAGTGATTCTCTGCTCTTTCAAGAGTAGGATTGTCTGCATTGACCACCACATCTGGCTTAATGATTAGTACACCAAATAAAGATGGTAATTCTTAATAGCAGCTGAATTGAATAGAGGAACTACCAATATCATTTCAAATGGATGTTCAGAGTCTTTAAAAAACATTTATTTAAATGTTTTGAGCATATATAAAAGTATGGAAAATAGTAGACTAGCATCACACAAACATATTATACATACATACATATGTGTGTGTGTCTGTGTTTGTGTGTGTGGGTGGGTAAAAATTGCCTTGCCTTTGTGTAATTTTGCTCAATTTATTTAAGTGATGAGAAAGAAATGTAATGATTCCTGTGGTGACCTATGTTTTATAAGCTATAAACCTCCTGGAGATGAAAGGAAAAATAGCTTATTGGGAAGCTGTAAGTAGTGGCAACTTTTACCTTGTCAGCTTTCTGCCTGTTCAGAATTTATGTCACCTCAGTCCCGTAGGTCTGTGTTCCCGCTGCATGGACCAGTCAGATCAGAAGAGCTATGGTAGCATGTCAGTGACATTGTGTCAACTGCAAGTCCAATAGATCTTCCTTCCTTCCTTCCTTCCTTCCTTCCTTCCTTCCTTCCTTCCTTCCCTCCTTCCTTTCTTTCTTCCTTCCTTCCTTCCTTTCTTTCTTTCTTGACAAGGTCCCACTATGTAGCTCTGGCTGTCCTGGAGCTCACCATGTAGACCTTGAACTCATAGAGATCCACCTGCCTCTGCTTCCCAAGTGCTCCAATTAAAGGTTTGCACCACTGTTCCTGACTAATAGAAGTTTTCAAGGAGAGCAGAGGGGCTTTCCTGGTGTGAGCAGACTGAGGCCCCGCCTGTCCCTTGGCCACCGCATTTGGCATGTGGAAAACAGTGCGCAGGGATCCCTTCCAGTGGGGGAAGTGCGAGGGGCCTGAAATCCTGTAGTTATGCTGAGCATAGAGGGGAGCTCAGAGGCACTTCCCGCCCTCCCTACCTACAGCAAGACTTGTACACCTTAACTGATGGACAGAGTCCTTTGCCAGCTAAAGCTCACTGTTCTTAAATCATCATTCTCACTGAGGTTCAAAACAACCCAGTACAAACTCACAGCTTCTGGTGTTTATTTATTCATAAGATGACGTCTAATTGAAAACAGATTTGCCTAATACCGAATGACCCTCGTCTCAGCACGTAGAAGAGCTTCTAAGCTTAGTTAAAGATCATGTTGTTGATGTTGCTTAGGATTTTTTGTTTGTGTTGTTGTTGTTCTGCATTTTGGAGGCTGGACCTTGCTGTGAAGAAAAATAAACAAAACCAAGCAGCACGGTAATTCAGAGTTCCAGAGTAGAAATCAGGATAAGGACCTGCTACTGCCACTTACTAAACAGTGTAACTCGTAACTGTATTCATTCCTTCCTCCCTATTTTCCTTCCTTCCTTCCTCCCTCCATCCCTCCCTCCCATTCTTTCTTTCTTTCTTTCTTCATCTCTCTCTCTCTCTCTCTCTCTCTCTCTCTCTTTCTTTCTATTTAATTTTTTTGAGACATGGTCTCACTGTGTAGCCCTGGCTGGCCTAGAACTCATAAAGATCCACCTGCCTTTGCCTCCCAAGTGCTGGGATTAAAAATATCGACCACCACATCTGGCCCTAACTGTATCTTACAAGTTTATAGCTCTCATTCCTCATCAAGGAAGCTTCTTTTTGCAGTGTAAAAGACTGTCACAGAGATCCACAACTGGTCAAAATGAAAAGGACAACGCACCATGGTGCCCAGCCCCACTTGACACAGTGACAACACAACCCTACATCTAAGGTTCAGGGAACATCGAGGAAGAGGGTGCAGAAGATTGTCAGAGCCAGAGGATGAGGACATCTACTGCAAGACAGAATCTTCTAGATGTGACAAGGAGCTGCACTCAGGAAATCCTAAGACTTGAATTATGACACCACCAGTTGACATCCCAGAGCGGATGGGGAAATATCACAAGGTCCTCACTTAGATAAAGAACTATAGGCAACCAATGGCTGCTGAAGAAGAAGAAACAGTCTGTCCAACCCAAAAAGGTCAGCACTAAATATATATACAAACAACGTCACTAAATTGGCTCAGTAGAAATCGGGGTAAATGCAAGGTGAGACAGGGCCTGGAGGATGTGCTTCTGGGGATGGGCTGTAGCTTCCAAGAGACCCATCAGGGTCATAAGAGGCCTGGAGTGGACAGAGACCAGACACAGGCTCCAGATAATGGCAGTGAGAGCCAGAGTAGACAACAAGCACAGGCTGAAGTGAATGGCAGCAGCGTGTGGTTTTGCAATTCCTACCCTTCTCATCCTTGGGATTTGCCAGGAAGCCTCTGAGAAAAGTCCATATGCACAACCAAGCACCTGGTCACAGGATACTGGGCACCCACAGTCCACTGCTTCTCCTCCCAGGCCTTCTAGGAGGGACACTTTCCCACAGTGTTAAGCTGCTTATTGCAAAACTAACCTAGAGAGCTGCGTGTCAGCTGCCTTTCGCTCACATCCCTCCTGGGTCTCTTGTCTGCCCATGGATAACTCCTGGAAGTCCATAACCCCTGAAACAGTGTCCTGTGCCTCCCAAGGCTGCGGGAACTCTGTTTTGTTACATTTCAGTCACTCTAGGCACATGACGCCTTAGACACTCCAGACTTGGGACACCTCAAAGGATAAAGAAGTCAAAGAAGGTGCCCATGTTCAATAAGCAATTCTAACTTGTTCATGAGAGAGAGGCAGGGAGGGTAACAGGACAGAAGGAAAGACAGGAAGGATGAGTAGTTGGCCACTAGTCACAAATTAGCTCCTAATTGTTATCAGTGAAACTGAAAACATTTCCTTTTGTTTTTTTTTTTTTTTTTTGCTAGGATTGCTATTGTTGGTGTGTTTTTGAGACAAGGTTTCTAAGCCCCAGGCAGATGGCCTTCCTTGACCTCTGACTTCCCATCCTGCCTCTACCTGCAGGCTGGGGTTACAGGTCTGAGCCACCTGCCCTGGTTTAAGCAGCGGGGAGATGGACATATAGCTCTTGTATGTGCTAGACGAGCACTCTACCAACTGGGCCACATCCCTGGCTGGGTGTTTTACCTTTCCTAGGACACAGTTTTCATTCCTTTTGAGACAGGACGTGTTATAAACCATTTTGTTGTTTGTCTATTTGTTAAAGTTGAGGCAAGGAAGATAGCTGAGCAGTCAAGAGCACTTGTTGCCCAGGTACAGGACCCAAGTTCAGATCCCAGCACCCACTTCATGGCTCACAACTATGGAACTGTAACTGCAGTTTCAGGACCCAACACCCTCATCTGGCCTTCTCCGGGCCCCTGTATATAGTATACACACAAACAGACACACATGTAAGTAAGAAAAACATCTTAATTTTTTTTATTATTAAAAAAATGAAAAATTTTCTGTATAATTATGAAGAAGGTAGTGAGAATTCCTGAAGGCTTTTTGGTTACACTTTGCTCTGGCATCCTTCAAGACTCTGTCCTGAGCTTACATTGAGTTTTCCTCTGAATTTTTGTTAATATAGTGAGGTCATGGCTTTCCCTTTTCTGTTTAGAAGTTGCTTTATTCATTATAAATCATCATATCAAAATATCTAGTATTTTCCCTACTGAAGAGAAACATCAGACAAATGGGAGACAAAACTTAGTAATTAAATTCTGTTTCTCCCTCAATTGTTATCAGACACCAATTCAGATAAAGCCCAGCATATCTGCCACTACTTACTTAAACACCAAATGGCATCATATCGAATAATTTAATATGGGTCGTTTGACTTCCACCTGAAGAACGTGGAAAAATGCCCACACTCACTGGCTACCTGCAGCACTTCAAGAAATAAATGCCTGCCACAGGTAATGTTTTGTTCCTTTTGAATGAATAAAACCCACCAGTCCTGGATACTGCCCACATTTGCTAGAGAAAAGGGCTCCTCTCCCAAAGTCCTAGGATATTTCTCTCTGGCTCCTCTTAGCCTGTGCCTTTGTACAGCTGGTATTGACCCGGCGTCAGGTTAATTGCACGGTCCTGTGTTTACACATGGTCTCCTGAAAGACTAGCAGTGAGTTAGTGGCACCGGGGCAGGCCACACATCTCAGTGCATTTATTTGCCCTTTCAACCGAAACAGACTTTCCAAACACTGGTTCACACACATCCCTTGTAGACAGGCACATAATGTCAAATTCCTGCTTTGTCAAAGATGAGACAGATGAGCCTTTGGAAGGGCATTTGGTCATGGAAGCAGTCTTGATGGATCCTCTGGAACTCCTAACCTCACTCTTCATCCCACTAGGCAGGCTGTGTTCACTCTTTCTCCCTGCACTGTTTAAGTTCCTTAGGGCAAAGCTTCTTTTTCCCAAGAAGAAAACTGAAGGTGAATAGATGAATTTTTATGGATTTTTAAATCTTTTTAAATGCAGTTTTATTATTTATTTATTTGTTTGCTTGAGGGATGAGAGTTTTCACCCTGTAGGCCAGGCTGTCCTGAAACTTACAGTGAGCCTCCGTCCTCTGCTTCCCAAGAGTGCGGTAATTGGCAGCAGCCACCACACCCAACCACGTGTTTGAAAATCTATAAGGAAATGTGTTAGGAAATCTCAAGTGGGACAGAATTCCAGCATTGCCTCTCTTCAAAAGAGAGAAGTATCTGGAAACCTCCAGATCAATTTTGGGTCTCAATTAGAGAAACTGCACGCTGTCTCTAGAATGTACTGGTCTACGTCATCTCCATGTTTGTATTTTCTTCCCAGGTTTGGAGAAGATCCTTGCTCGAGTGCCCAGGTCTGAGGACCTAGAATACCTCATTATTCTCCTGGAGAAGGCTGGATCCTTTCTCACTGATAATACTGGGAAGTTTCTAGCCCGAGAGCCTGGGCCTAAGGAGACTCATGGACAGACTCGGGGAAGTCCTTTGAGCTAGGTGCCTCAGGTCTATCTGCACAAGATCACCCGGTCCCACCACATTCTTTCGCAGAGTCAGAAGTTCACTTGGGTCCCTGGGCTGCTAAGGTTAAATCTGTGAAAGGCCACTAAGAAGTTCCCATGATCCTATGCTCATGAGTCCATGCCCAACCAGGAAGGAGCAGAGAGCTGACAGATGAGGCTATCATTACAAACATTGGCCATTGCTGGCTGCTCTCTCCTGGATTTTCAAAGCTGGATGGCCACGCTCAAGAGTGACTTCAGAATTTTTCAGTAGGGGTGCTTGGGAACCTAGTTGGTGTGGTTGCCACTCAGCCTCCAAAGCTGCTTTTTCACAGCATGCTAAGCTTGAGAAAACACTGTTATCTCTATTTAAGAACCAGGGAAGGCACCCTAATAGTGATAAAGTGGGTCTAAGGTATAACATCGTGCATAGACATCTACACGAAATTTCTCCATAAGAAGTGAACAGCAGACCTCTGAGAAACATATATTCTCTGGCAATAAAGAAGAACTTCTTTCATATATTTAGCTAATTAAGACTTAGAAACATTTTCCGATGGGAAAATTTAGTTGCTGTCCCTTGCCTCTTCCAGTATATATAATGTCTGGAAAGCTCAAATGACATTGTCATGTCTTCCTGGTGCCAGGCCAGTCAATGGGTGGTACAAAATGTTAATAGCAACAGTCATTACTGAAGTTTCCCACATGGCTGAATCCAATTAATTAGGCCTAGCCAAACCTGCCAGCCACACCCAGGACCTAGCTGAATAACCCTTAGGATTCAGGAACACCCCTTCAACAAACACTCATTTGTTACTGCCTGTATTCAGTGAATCACTGCAGATTCTTCCTGTCAGAGCTTCCTCAGCACAGTACCTTCGACTCAGAGCTGAAGGCCTCTGCTCTAGAGTTCATTAAAAAGTGTCCTTTAAACTATTTTACAAACAGTAATTTATATTTCACTTTGACTCCTGGTTTGCTCAGAGCCAAGGATGATACAACTTACTTTTCAGGCCTAAGTCAGAGGACTGGATAGCTTCTTCCAGCCCGTGTGTTTTTTTTTAAAGTTGATGTAAATCTTATTTTCTCTCCAAAGCCTATGGACCGCTAGCAGAAACTCCACTGGGCCTTGTGGTTTGTATATGTCTTGGAGCACTCTGGGGTATCTGAGCAAACTCATGTCCTTGGTTACCAAAGGTGCCAAAAGTACTCTGGACCCAGTGTTTCCACCAAGCCACATTTATTGAATGCTGATGACTGTCAGGTACTGGGTAGAAAATACAGATGGTCACCCTTTCTGTTTCTCAGGTTTACTGTCTAGTTGGTGGGCAGGTAGGGAAAGAAAAATGAATAAAGAGACAAAGGAACTTCTAATAGGAAGTGATGCTAAAATGACTCAGAGGCACAAATGTTAGATGCCTGGTTATCAGCTGATGGGCTTTGGGGAAGTGACTGGATCTTGAAGGCTTTGACCTAATGTATTAATCCATTGGTGAATTTATATGTAGATTATGAGAAGACAGTAGAAACTGTGGAAGGTGAGGCTTCACTGGAGGAGTGGACTGCTGGGGACCTTTGAGAAGTATTAATTTGTTCCAGCCTCTTCCTCTGTTCACTCTCTCTCTGCTTCCTGATCACTACAATGCCAGTTAGTTTGGTTTTCTCACACCTTCCTTCACATGATGTTCTGCCTCATAACATGCCTTTAGAAACAAATTTAGCTGATCCTGAGCTGAAATCTCTGAAACAATGAGCCAAAACAAACCTTTGCTCCTTCCCAGTTGTCTGTGCCAGTTGTTGGCTTGTTTGTTCTGGACAGAGTGAGAAAATGCTAACTATCTCATCTCATATTAGACAGTGGTAACAGCTTTTGTATCCACAGGGAAACTCTACATATTCTTTTCTGGTTTGCATTCTTGTGCACATATTTGGCTTTTCAGATAAGAAGATGTTTTGAAAAAGCATTGTGATATTGAGAATTATGCTTAAAACTTTCACACAGCTTTTTTTGTGTGTTTCTACCTGATGGTTCTATCTTGGATGTAAATGTAATCTGAAGTCAAACACCCCTAATCAGCAGTATAATCACCTTTGGGCTGACCTAATAGGTGAACAATTCTCAGCCAGAGCTGAGTATAGGAAAGATCAAATATAGAGTATGTTTCAGAATAGTGTTTTCTCTTAGGATAGCTGTCCTCTATGGAAGATGGTGTATTTCTCTCTAATCTGTTCAAAGATTTGAACATCTACTCTAACCAACAGATAGATGGATACATAGACAGATAGACAGACAGACAGACAGACAGAGATAGAGAACTGAGAGGAGGTCTTGGAGGATATTTGCAGTGTGTCCTTGGGTTCTAAAAACAAGCCTCTTGCAGCAGAAACATCATCCCAGCTCTCACAACTCTTCAATTGTTGGGACCCTGTGGTGATCATTGACTGGTAAGACTAGAATGCTAGGGAACAGGATGGAAATGGAATGATTTTTAGACGCCTGTACTTTGAGCTAACTCTGGTTTCCTACAGTGTTGTGCCAGGGAAGGTCAGCAAAGAATATTCATAATCTGCTCATCATGAGAATCAAATCTGTCTTGTGTTAAATAAAGCATGTCTGCATATGTAAAAGTCTTATTTAAAAGAAAATTTGCCATGAAGAACCTGAACTAGCTATGGAAATGACTTTCAGTCTCTATTTTAAGATGCATTAAATATGTATCTTAGTGGAGATGTGAGGAATTAACTTGCTTTGGGGCAAAATTTCCATTACTTCTGAGGCAGGTGTGGGAATTCATGCAGGGGCAGAGCTTGGGGAATTGGCAGAATGGCTGGGGCTGCTGGGACAGAACTGCTCATTAGGAAAGGCCACAGGAACACCCTACATGTGAAGCTGAGTCAGAGAGCACAACCTGATTACAGAGTACAGAAGAACAGAAACTGCTAGTCATGAGCCTGGACCACAGCTTTTGCACGCTCCATCTGAAAGCAAATGTCTTCGGTCTGTCTACTCTGAAGCTGGGTCTGGGTGAAAGGTCCTACCTCAGTCTTCCCCTGTAGCAGGGACCCGAGGGAGAAATCCAGGAGGAACCCTCCAGGTGGTAGGCCTGCCATCTGTGCTGACAGAACCTGAGCACAGAGGAGGAAGTTATGAAGAAGAGGGTCATACAGAAGGCCGAGCTAACTTCTGGAGCAATGTCCTCATTCTCGTGATGAGGCTTCAGGGAAGGCCTTTGTTTTTCTGGTCCTTGGCAACAAACCCTTTCATGTTCTGGGGCGAGGGACCAATTGACATACAGTGTGGGCACTAGGTAGTGGAAGTGGGGAAAGAGGAACAGAAAGGAGGGAAGGACAAAACAATGGGGGAAAGGAGGAGAAAGAGAGTCTAGAACTCACGTGGTAACATCATAGATGAGAGAACGCTCTATAATAGGCAGCAGATTTGGCAGAGACCTTTGAGGAGTTCTGAATTTCAATTTTATTTCTCTTTTCTGACGTTCCTTGGAGTCCCTCAGCCTGGAATCAGATGACTTTCTTTGTGACATAAGTCTATGGCCAAGGTCTTTGTATTAATGAGTCAAGCTTTAAATTGATTATTTCTTAAGTTGTCATAGAATCTAGAAATGACCTTAGAGGTCTGGACAACTCATTTTTCAGGCAAGGAAACTGAAGCCTGGAGTGGTTAAGTGACTTGGTTATAGCTCACAAAATATCAGGGACTAGAGGTCAAGCTCTCTTTCCAAGTAGTCACATGACATTAATTTTTCACTTTCATATTTTATTCATAGTTCTATTCACTATTGCAAGCAATGTATTCCACTCCCTTGTCCCCCAAAGAAAATGTGTTATTCTCAGGAATGACACAGGAGAAAGGAGAGACTAGGAAAGCTTATATAGAGAGGCTTGCAAAGTTTAACATGATTAAAGAAAATTGGTTGTTGTTTTGAGACAGGGTCTTTCTCTGCAGTACAGACTGGTTAAATTCAAACTCCTGCCTTAACCTCCTCAGTACTGGAATTACAGGTTCAAATTACCATACTATGCTTAAAGGAATTTTAATCAGCAAATAGTGACCAGAATTTAACAACAATTGAAACATATAAATTGATCCCAGCTCAACCAAATACAATAAAGGTCAACTCTTGTCTTCAGGGAAGCCATGCTTATAAGCACTATCTCATCATCAGCTGGGATGTGGTCTGGACTTAGCGCTTACTCACTGCAGGTAATACTCACAAGGCACCTAGTACAAAGAATCTGGTATTTTCCAGTTTATTAAGTCTAAACAAATGGCATAATTTGACATTAAACATTTTGCATTAAGTATATTAATGCATGTGAATATATACACATATATTAATGTATATAAGTATAGTAATGCATATATTATTAAGTGTAATATCAAAATTTTCTGGTTTTGTAGTTAATCTTGATCAAATGAATTAAATTATTGTCATTCTGGTTGTCTAGGTAAAAACAGAATTTAAAATCTGGTGCTGTGTTTTGGGTCACTTCATGCAGCACATTCTCCAGTGAGGGTGAGACAGCTGACTCTGCTGAACCAGAGGATGTCGCCCTCCTTCACTTGGGGGTGGGGTTGTGAAGCTTGCCACTTGACATATATATTACCCCAACCCTTGTATCTGCTTGTTTTATCTTAGTCTTAAAGTAATCCTAAATTAATCTTATTCTTTAAGAATGGGTTTCAAGGCCCAGCAAATGGCCCTTTGGTTAACGATGCTTTCCATAAATCCCTGAGGGCCTGAATTGGATCCCTGGAATTCATGGTGGAAGGAGAGAATTAATCCCCCAAGGTTCTCCTCTGACCACATGCATGACATGGTACACACAGAAAAATAACAAATAAAGATAAAAAAGGTTTTCAAATGTCCTGCACTTTGCTGTGGCCACTCAAGGAACATTCTATTGAGTGTTTGAAACACTTGGCTTCTAGAAAGCCATCACAGCTGGAAGTGTTGTCCTACACTCCGCAGGCTGAGATGGGGCTGTGGCCTTCAAGCCACTTTGGGCTACATAGAAAGACCGTTTCAAAACCTATCTAACAAGGCACTGAGAGTACAAAGACGCCCTTGAGAGCTTACATTCTAGTTGTAAACATACCTTTAAATACATGACAATGTGCTGTAGTTTGAGCACCATGGACCTTGTCAGGGATTAGAAGGCCCCAGGGCTTTAAGTCCTATTCATTTCTTTAGTCTACCTCTGTGTATATTAAACCCCATTCACCCTTGAAGGTAGACATCACACTGGTGTCCCACACCTAGAGCTGGCTGTGTCAGTCTGCTGTGTGTTGCCATGATGGAATCCCTGAAGCTGGATACTTCTTTAAGAAAAAAAGAGGCTTATTTCCTAATAGTTTTGGAGGCTGAAATTTCAAGACTGATGGCCCCCATCTATCCAGTTTTGTTAAAGACCTTCTAATACAACATGGCAGAAGACATCACAAGTGAAACCTGTAGAAGAAACTACACGGCAGAAATAATTCAACTCCTATATCATTTATGGGAAGGTCAGTCTCTCTTTGCATGTTTAGTCTTAACAAATTACTACAAACTGTTGGCTAGATGCTGTGGAAACTATGATCAAGGCACCAGCAGATGGTACACCTGCAAGGACAGTTGTTTTCTCACTGTACCCTCCCATCACAGAGGGACAAAGTTCTTTTATATATGTACTATCTCTGGGTGCTCTAGCCTCACAATGCAACTGTCTCCCAAATACAGTACTTCCATGCTCTCATACTGAGGGCTAGATTGCCACATAGGAGTTTTAGGAGAGGAAACATAAACTCTTACTGCACAGCAGTGATTATATTTTTCTGCATGACTGCATGATAGCAGTCCCCTGGCTCAGAACTCACTGCAGGCTTCAGTCTGTTTCTTATCATAAGCCAAACAGTGGCCTATAGGCCCCTTAAGCAGTGTTTAATGTATTAAAGACACAAGATTGTTGTGAAATATATTTTAAAGACTTGTGGATAAATAAGGGGTGGACAGTTTTGAACTGGAAAGAACTTCACATCCAGGTGTCAGCGTCGTCTTTCCCAAGTTCTTAGGCTCCTGCCCATTGCTAAGTGTGTCTTATGAACTCTGCTCAGCACTGGGCCAGCATGCCTTCCCGGTGTTGGAAGGGATGCTGTCCTTCAGAAAACTTTCTTCTTTCTTGGATCTTCCTTGAGTTCAGAGTCTCCAGCCACTCTTTGTAACTCTCTTAGGACAGGGCCTTGAGAACAGCTGCATGTGGCCACTACACTTTCCCAGGGATACCATTCACAGGACAAGTGAACAGTGTTTGTGCAGGGGGGCAGCAGGAATACCTGACCCTTGCCATAGAACTGTGGATGGGAACTCCACTTTTAAAATCAAAGTCTATTAACATACCTTCCTAATTAAAAGACATTATGGTACTGCCAGTCAATAGAAGATTTTGAATTTATCGCTTTTCTAGTTTGAATCCAAAGTTTTCTGACTTCTGAATTTTTTGCACAGGACTCAAGGTCAGAATTTCAATGCTTCCTCTCTCCTGTGGGAAAGAGTCTTCATACTGAAACTAGGAAAATCAAAATTTCATTGTTTGTACTCTTTCCAGATTAACGCTTAATTCCCTTTCTACTATTGCCAATACTACTAGCAACAACCAACCCGAGCTCCAGTCCCCCATGACTTCGGTTATCACCTTGACCATGACCTCCATCCCCATTACTACCATAAATGTTCCCATCACTAGCAACGTCAGTTACCATCAACATGAAGGACCATCGCCACCATTATCAATACTTCGTTACTGCCTTTTCCTGTTACGACTCTATACAAAGCTGCCAACACAGAATTCTTTATCTAGCAACTCCATAGGCATGGCTGTCAGCTTTTTCCTTCCAACATTTTGGCTCATTAGACATCCCTGAAAAGAAGTTTGGATGTAGTTTGGATGAAGTATCCCCCACAAAGGCTCACATGAGGGGCTTGGTCCTCACCAGATAATAGTATCCTGGGAGGTTCTGGAAACCTTAGGAGGTATGAGACATTTGAAGGAAGTAGGTCACTAGGGAGAGGTTTTTGAGAGGACCTTGTCTCTAGTCTCCTTTTCCCCTCTCCCATTTCTGTATACCATATACCTCTTCTACTTCCCCACTGCCACCATGTACAACTTTACTACAGACCAAGGAACATGAAGCCCAGTGTACATTCTGAAACAACTTAAAACACACCTTTACATATTCTGTTGCTTTCAGGGATATATTGGATGTAGCTGCTCTAAAGTAACCAAGAGGATAGAACAAAATCCATGTCCCACATTTACCTGTCTTGCTCTGACACTGCCCAGTTAATGACAGGTTGGCACTGGCTTTATTTGGGGCTGATCCTCCGCCTTACTACACATGTGGTCATGGTTTCTGTATTATTCCTTCCTTTTCATCATGCTGTCCCCCTATGGTTCCTAGAGAAACTTCTGTGCTTTATCTGTTTGGTCTGGGAAACCCTAGTACTGTCCACACTATTTAATTCATGAAAAGTGGGGTTGGGAATCCTAAGAGTCTTCTGTTGGCTTCCTTTGGCCTTGAGTCATTCTGTGACAGAGAACAAAGTCAGAAAACTTTACCATTCACTTGACACCCCAGAAGCTCTTGGAGCTGGTTGGTTGTTCACCTAGTTTCCCAGACGGTTATCCAGTTATTCTTATTACTTGTATTAGCTACTCACTGATGCTCTTACAAACTCTTAGTAACAAGACTAGTAATGTGTTATCTTTTGGTTTTGGAGCCTAGTCTTAAAATCAAGGCATTGACACAGAGGTTTCCTTCAAAGCTCTAAATGGGAATCGATTTCTTTTTATTTTCTGGTTTCTAGAAGTTACCTGTATTCCTTGGCTAATGACTCCAACCTCTTATCTTTGAAGCCAGCAGCATAGTATCTTCTCAATTTCTCTCTGATCCTTGCATTTTTAGAAGTGTCCTTGTTGCAGGGCCGGAGAGATGGCTCAGCAGTTAAGAACATTTGATGGTCTTGTGGAGGATCCAGGTTCAGTTCTCAGCACTCACTTGGTAGCTCACAACCATCTTTTACTCCAGTTCCAGTGATCCGATGCTCTCTTCTGATTTCTGCAGGTACCAGCCATACATGGGTATACATACATGCAGGCAAAACACTCATACACATAAAACATCTCAAAAAGCACTCTTTTGATGACATTGGGTTTAAATGGATAATCTCTTGCTATAATTCGATGTGGTTTATCCATTCTAGAACTTACATTGAAGTTTAGTCCTTCAAGTAGTAGGATTACGAGGTGAGGCCTAGTAAAGTATTTGGTCATGAGACAGAGCCCTCATGAATGGACTGCTTCATTCACAAGCATGGGTTAGTCATCAAGGTAGTCTGCCCCCCTTTTATCTTTACACATATCCATTTGCCCTTCTGCTTCTCTACTGTGTGACAGTATACAAGGTCTTTGTCAGATGAAGCCTCCTGGGTCTTGAGCGACATAAAACTTTCATTTATATATTACCATGCCTCAGGTATTGTTATAGTAACAGAGGAAGACATCCCATCTAACCATCCCTAATCTCCTATGTAGAGCCCCTTTGCCATTAGTAACATATTTGCTATTACTGTTATTAATAAAATTTAATTGCATACTATTCTGCTTTACATTTTACATTATCTTAATTTGCCCACAATTCAGTTACTAAAACCATGTGAGATTTTCTTGGACAGGCCTGTGACTAAGCTGCTGCTGCTGAATGGCTGCAATTTATCACAAAATTGGGTAACAATAATTCACAAAAACCTGCATTCCCACTCATCTAGCACAATGTGTATATACCAACAAGTTAATTATTAGACTGCAGAAGTTGTAGCTCTAGAAACACGCAGGTATAAATAGAGCCATGGGTAGAAACTTCCATTTGTAAGAGGCAACAACTGAAGTTTATACATATCAGGTTCAATCAGCTTAAAATTACTGAGAACAATGCTATTTAAATTTATCATTGCTATTCTTAAATGTAAACCAACTATACCCAGTTTAGAAAGTATGTCTTAAACCCTTAAACAAAATACTATTACAATGTAGGGCTAGGGATGTAGCTCAGTAGTATAGCACTTGCCTAGCATATGCATGGCCCTGGGCTGTTTGCTCCACAGCACCACAAAAACAAAGATTATAAAAACCTTCAGGTGGGACTGACTTATGCTGAAAATCTATCACTGCTGTTCAAAAACAAAAACTGCAAACAAATGATTATACAAAGATGTATGTATTAGAGTACAACGTTATGCTATCAAGTAGCACCTGCTTAGAGTACTCTCTCCACTCAGCTGTTAAATGCAGTACGTAATGAACTGCCAAATCATTCCAAGTGCAGCTCTGCTATACCTAAGACAAGATCCACCAAATGTGGCACCCAAGACTTGGAAAGCATTAGAAGGGGTTTAGAGTTCTTCAACACTTACTTAGTTGAGCCTGCTATCTAACTAAGTAATTTTAGGACTGAATTTAGTTAAGGAGACACAGCCAGTTGTAAGTAAGTTATCTAAATATAAAATAGAAAGTCTAGCTCAGTGATTCCCAGCCTAATTTTAACTCCAGCAGCATATAGGAACCCACTAACCCAAATTAAAGCAAAATGTAACATTGCTTGCTTTTACCCTTTTTAGCTGGCTGGTAGTTGCTTATAGCCTTAAGGTTACTCATGGTCCATCATTGAAAGATTCATGTGCATAGTTAGTTCATCTTACTCTTATGGCTTCATTCCTTGAATATCTTTTGGGAGACTTAATGCCTACATAGAACCATAAATGACACTCCTTTAGCCTTACAGGAATAGAAGTTTTGTCAGCAATACTCCCTGAACATGTGCTAAATCTTAAAGTACCCAACCATTTTAAATATGGCAGAAGTTCAGACTTTCATGATGTAACTCAATTGCACTTAAAAACCTGATAATATGAAGTGCAGAATGGCTACAACTATTGGAACTTCACTTCTTTAATTTGCCTGTAAGAGTATGGAAATTTGTGAGCAGGCTGGACAAGTCTGTTTTTAAAAACTCAATACTATCCTAAGAAAATTTTAACTATCCAGTTTTTTAAGTTTATAAGGAAATACTATCAGTTACTTATATAGAAATTTCCAAAAATTGTAAAGTCTCAAAAAATGTTTCTACTATTTAGTCTTTTTTAAAAAGCCTTTCAGCTGCAACTCATGGTCCAGGCCTATAGTCCTAACTAGTAGGGAAGCTGAGGCCAGAGAACCCAAAATTCAAGGTCCACCTGGACAACGAGTGAGACAGTCTCAGAATAAAAGGTAACAAGAGGGCTTGGGATATGGATCAGTGGTAGAGTGCTTGCTTAGCCTGGACATGGTCTGGCTTCCCTCCCTACTACTATCAAAACACAAAACAGAAAGTGTGGTGTGGTAGGTACAGTGTGACTTATGCTTGTAATCACAGTGCTTGAGACAGACAAAAGAATCATCGTAGGTTCTAGTCCAGCTTGAGGTACTCACTAAGCCTGAATTACAAAGTGGAACCTTGCCTTAAAAATACAACAACAAAGCAACAAAAAGCCTATTTTAATATAAAGGTAGTAACAATGTAAAATCTGTGATTTGTCCAGGATTAGAAGAACTTAAGTTATCATGAGAGGTTGAAGCAGGAGGATCTGCAATTTCAGGCCAGCTTGTTCAAACATATGAAAATCAAGTTTTAGATTTAAATTCTAAGAGATCAAGTATGTATATGTATAAACTTTGCTCATATCAAAGAAAAATCTTAGGCCAGGCATGGTGGTGCAAGCCTTTAAATGCCAGCACTCAGGTGGCAGAGACAGGCAGATCTCAAGTTTGAAGCCAGCCTGTCTACTTAGTGAGTTCTAAGACAGCCAGGGCCATAGAGACACCTTGTCTAAAAAAAAAATCTTCCCAAGTACAGTACTACATGACACTGAAATATCTCAAGGACTTTGCAGACTCATTTCCTAGATACTTTAACCATATTCTAAATTAAAATGGTATAAACTATAGCTGTGCTGTTACAGTATGTTTCAAACCCATAGTCATTATAAAATTTAGACCGGCTCCATGCATATAGCTAATTCAGAAGCATAAACAATACTTACAGAAATTTAAAAGTCATTATCACCTTGGCAATACAGTCTCAGGTGCTCACGAATACTCATCAGAGGAATTTCATTAGGCTGAAATTCTGAGTTTACAATTCCTTTTTTTTTATATTTGATACATACAATTGAAAGAGGCATTTTCAACTAGCATATTGGTTTTTTTTAATAGCTATTTGCTCATATAAAACTTTTTCCTTACCTCCAAACACATATCTGCAAATAAAAATATTCATTCTTCTCTTATGACTTACAGTTGATAATTAGGTACTAAACTTTCTTGAATTCCGAAGCAGAAGGGGATAAGCAGCATGCTCTGAACAGGTCTATTCAGATTCAATCATATAGTCTTCCAAGGAACCAACCAACCACCCACCCAACATTTACAAAGCATAGTGGTTTGCTATTTTAAATGGAAACAGAACAAATAGAAGTTTTTAAAGAATTAACTTTTATTTTTGCTTAGTTTTATTAAAAAAATAAATATGTCATAAAGCTTTTGTTTCCTTTAGGGAGAAAAGAAGGAACAAGTTCCATAAAATCAAACAAGCAATGGTAACATGTCTTAACTTGAAAACAATTGGGGATCACTGGTTTACAAGTTAGAATCGAATGAATGACTGCCACAGTTGCCCATTCCCTCCTACCCATGGCAGCAAACAACAGGATCAAGTAGGGCAAAATAAATAATTGTGTGGAAGCCCTGATAAGTGCTTAAACAGAATGATTCACTGAGACATCTGTACAGCTTTATCTTGCTTTAAATAACAAAGAAGTTCCTGTAGAGTTTGGGTAAATGAGATAACCACAAACATACAAGGAGAGCTTGGTATCTGAAGGACTTCGTGGTAAATTATGAACAACCACTTTCACGTTAGGCTTTTGCTTTGCTTAGAAGTATCACCTCTCTGAATTGAGGCAACAGCACATTCACCCAACAATGCTCCTGCTGGGCCAGTGGCACAATTTCCAAGTTTGTGTTTCTATTAAAGTAAGTAGTGTAAGGTACAGAGTCAGCCAAGAAATCCACTGCATCTGGCAAAGTAGGCATAGGGGTGGGCTTGCTGTCTTGAACAATTCAACTCTGCAGACACAGCCAAGAATCTTTTTGTGCAAAGCACAGTAATCAACCTCACTTTGGTTGCAGATGTCTTTTATTGTCTAATATCAGTCCAGGGGCAGGTCTGGAATCCCCAAAGAAATACTTTTAACCCTCAAGACTGACTTTAACCAACCTAGCTGCCCAACTCTGAAACTAAGGTGGGCAACAATGGAAGAGACAGAGTTTTCCATGGCTGAATTTTAATACACATATCACACTTTGCTGGTGACAATTTTTTTCAAATGGTTTCTTTATTATTATCATTATTATTATTATTATTTTACTTCCTCTAGACAGACCCTGAATTCTCAGGAAAATTCTGGAGGTTTCTGAGTGGGTGATGTATTGCAGTCCTGCTCACAGAATGAAAAATTCTTTTCATCGACCAGAATTACATGAATGTATACTACCAAAGTATAAAGCATAATGCTCTGGATAGGTATCAAGCATGGTGGTACCAGTTCCAGTTGGTCTTACTGATGTAAACAGACTTCTCGCTCTGCTCACAGCCTCTATTTGATCTGACCAAACTTCTACCAGACCCAAGCAATATTTAATTAGGCTAGTCAGTTGTTTTTGAAGTTTTTGTTTGTTTTCCAAACACTTCTACTAATATTCCTGCCTATATGTACAAGTGTGAATGAAGAATATGCACTCTTTAGCCTTTTCCACACTGAGTACACTAACAATTAGTAAAGAATTAAATAATAAGTGGCATTTTAAAACCCAGTTTTTTTTTCTTTTAAAAAATTACTTTCTAGCACTTAAAAAATTGGGTCTGAAAAGTATCCTATTTCTGTCCAATGCTGTTTCCCACCCAGTCCCACCCAAACCTGCTACAAATGCTGGATTTGAGTTCATATCAAATAACTTAGTAGTACCAAGATTTTCAAATGGAAACAGTGTTACTGACTTCTTCATACTGGATAACAAAATAAGGGTAACTCTGGTCATCATTAAAAATGACAAAAATCTGAGGTTCAAAGAAATTATCCACACACGAGTCATACAAGTCACTGGTTACGCTGCCAGGGTTGACGGGAGGGGGCCTTCTCATGCCATGGCTGCCCATTGTATATCTGCCAGTCAGCACTTTGGCCAAAAACATGAAATGGACTCCTTTGGAGGACTTCTTAGAAAAGTTATGAGAGTAGCTTGCCTTCTTTGCAAAATAACTGCCTTGTCCAAACATTGTAGCATGCTTTCCACAGACACGAGGGTCAAAGTTGTGCTTGCAGATTCCATCTACCACATCTTGGGATGTTCCATGAAATAAGTGTCTCTCATTTATTATTCTGTCACGGCCAAACATTTTCCTGTTCATATATTCTTTTTTCCTAATGCAAAAAGTAGACAGGCAGTCAGGAGGAGTACATGTACATTATAATAATAAAGAAAAGTAGCCATATCTTGCTTTATGGCTCCAAGGGTAAAGAAATATTAAACTTGCTACAAAAGTAAAATGCCAAAACTCATACTATAGTTTATTATAAATTTTAATAATATCATTTATAGGTGTATTATGATTACATGTGAAAAATATGAACATATTAAATTCTATGCAAGCTTTTATTATGTTCTACATTTGACTATAGCTATATTAAGAAGTGCTTTCTGAAATTTTTCACACCTCTGACTCACCTTTTATATTTCTCCCAAAGAAATTGGTTTTGTACTCTTAATATTTGTAAAATTCTGTATTTAAATTCAGGTACAGTTTTATGAAAAAGATTGTAAATGATTCGGTAACTTTTATCCTCTGCAGAAACAGGCACTTGGATGAAGTCCTGAGATGGATGCATATAAACCCACGTTTCAGGGTAAAAGTTTGCTGAAGTTACTCCATCTGGGCAGATGATTTGTGATGAAGTTGCTTCAAGAGGCAGAGAAGCCTGAGTAGGAACCCCACCAAGTGTCCTAAAAAGGGGAAGAAACACTAAATGAGTGCCCAGTTTTATAATTGAACAGCTTAAATGCTTGTGTATCAATTTGTTATTTACTGAAGAAAAACAAAACATAAACCTGAATGTGGTAGTGCTTAGCTATAACACCAGCACAACAAGAGATAAAGGCAGCAGGAATACAACAACCTCAGGCCAGCCTGGGCAACATTGTTTCAAAATAACAACTCAAAAAACAAACAAAAAAACTCCTAATTATTAACTTCTTGCTGGCTTCCTCCCTGTGAAGACAACTCTGAAATGTATTGCTTCAAGGCAAACAAACATCAAGGAACAATTTAGAAGTATTTTTACTTCTGAATCCTCCTATATACACAGTCAAAGAAACTTTGTTAAAGTCATGTAGTGGCGTACACCTTTAATCCCAGCACTAGGGAAGCAGAGGCAAGTGGATCTCTTGGGTTCCAGGCCAGCCTGGTTTATGGAGGGAGTTTCAGGATGGCCAGAGCTATACAAAGAAACCCTATCTCAAAAAACCAAAACCAAAACAAACAAAAAAACAAAAAAAAACACTTCGCTTCAAAGGAACATTGATAATATACATGCTTTCATTCTGTATAAAAAGAAACAAAAATAATGGAACAGGCATTCAAATCTTATTTCTTCTACTTTCTAATACTATAAATAAAACAATCACCAAATATTATTCTAATTTTACAGCTTTATATGTAACTAAGATGAAACGAGGGGACTAATAAGGATAGGTAGGCTCAATAATAAACTGATTACCTGTGATATTTAATGCCCTGCATTCAATCTCTAGCACCCCTTTCCCTGACCCCACTCGCAAACAGAATTAACAGATGCCAGAATGTACAGTATTCATTCAATCTTTAAATTCAGCTTTGTCCCCTTCAAAGATGAATTTAGATAAACAGTAAGTTTGCTTTTTTTCTGCCTAGCTCATAAATTTAAACCACACTTCTGAACTTTTTCAAAAACAAGGAAAAGGGAAGAAGCAAAGAATAAGGAAATTCTGACCCTGAGACCTAGTTTCAGCTCCAGGATACTGTAACACTCACTCATCAGTACATGGTGGTCACAAGGAAAGAGTAATGTCTGCCAAGTGGATTAGGAAACTGACATTTTCAAAAGAGCTTTGTGACACAGAGGTTGTAGTTGTATATGAACATTCATATTATCTCTAAAGAGCATATCCTACCATTACCCTCATTAGTCACCTACTGAGCACATACTAGCAGCCAAGTATTTCACACACAGTACCATTGTCACAAGAACTCTGCAATACGGCTTGATTATCCCCACATTTCAAATAAACAGCTCAGAGAGGTTAATAATTTTGTCCTAATATAGCAGACATATTCTTGAATCCAGGCCTGTTTCTTCCCATTTCCATGTTTCACGACTTACAATAAAATAACGCTACTAAGTGGTAGGTACAAGCTAGTTTGCCTGACTCTTATGACAACTACTATTACTGGTACTACTACTACTGCTACTACATTGCCATCATACTCTTAAAAGATGGCATATTAAGAGGCTAAAAACTATGGAAACGCAACTGCCTTCTCTAATCTCTGCCCTCTTCAATAAGTAGCTGTACCTTCAATTCAATGTGCCCCAAAGTTCCTTTGTAAGAAAAAGCTCTGAGTGGATTCAGGACTTAGTAACTCCACACCCTCACCCCAATCTGAAATTTAGCAGCAGATTTTAAGTAGTTTTTCAATCTTTACAACAAAAGACACATATTTCTTTTCTTTTGGATCATTTTCCAAAAGCTCTGACAAATTCCTTTGGAGACTTGGTACAGATATATTTTCCTGTTACAATGGTTATATTTTTCACTGGTATGTTTTTCTAAAGAGAAGCTCCACTTCTCAAAAAGTCAGGCTTTCATTAAAATGCCATGACTGTTCTGAACAAATTACATACAAGCCCTATACTTTTGGCCCCTCCTTTTATTCTGCTTTGCAAAGGTAGGTAGTGGCCCACCTGGTTTTCCATTATTGTTAGGAGTTTTTCTTCCTAAACATTCTGCCTAAGACATATTTGTTATTTACAGCTGGCATACAAAATAATGGGTTTCATTATGATGTTTTATAGATGCTGTGATCATTAATCTTACAGGATTCAGAATAACCCAGAAAATAAACCTTTTGACATTCTGTAAAGCATTTCTATGGTTGGTCTGCGTCTCAGACTGAATAAAAATGAGGACAGCATTTTTTCCTCTCTGTTCTCTGACAGCAGATGTAGCATGAACAGCCATCTCACACATGTCCTATCATGACTTTCCTGCCATGATCGACTGTACCCTCAAATTATGAGCCACAACAAACTGTTCCTTCCTTAAGTTTTGCTTTTCAGGTATTTTGTCAAAGCAACAAGAAGACTATATTATACGTGTGTACACCGTGTTCATTCCGTTACTCTTTACTGTCCTCATCCTCCGCCCAGACTCCTCATAAGAGAAAACATACAGTAACTGTCTGTGTGAGTCTGGCTTATTTCCTCTAATATGAGCTCCAGAACCATACATATGTACGTACATAAATACATGTACCTATGGGTGTCCCTGTATGCTCTAAGCAATCTTACTTCCTGAGAATGCTGTTTCTATTCAACATGTAGTATTCCAGTAACATATTGTATGCTCTACAATTCGATACCAGCCTTCAAGAACCCCTGAAGAATGCCTTTTCAGAGTCCAACCTCATTATACTTGCCTCTCTTTACCATTTTGGAACATTTCCTAAACCAATTTCAGCACTGAAATAAAAATGGATTGATTTTATCCCTCTATGGGAAAAGTCAAAGAAACTATAACCATGAGATGAATACATGAACTAGATGTCCTTTCAGCTTTAAGGGATGGCTCTTTAAGCCCCTTAATCTGATTGGTTGCTTATACTTTCAGCTCAAGTATTCTAGGAATAATCCTATAATAATTTCTTTTCACCATTTAAAACTTTTCTCAACAATGAGGCATTTGAATGAGGATTTTTACCTTAAGAGAAGAGCCACATCTTGCTTCTGTTAGCTCAGCCTGCCAAACTGCTGGTCTTACTAATGAGTTCTATGTCTCACCAGGAAGACAGTATGTTCCTAACTACTGGATGCAGACACTAGCTCCAGCTGTGGTAGTGAAATACCAGCAATAGCATTTTTACTACTTCTAATTTAAAAAAAAGAAACTTAGAAGGTAACAATTTTCATTTTTACATATGAAAAAAATTAGAAGAAAACACAAGCCTATATACTTCTAAAGTTAGCTTTATTAGAAGCTGATTTTGAATTCTAATTTTTTGAGGCATTCTTTTTTTATTTTGGAGTTTTACGTATTTGTTTTAAGGCATAGTTGCTAGATTGGTCTGTAATTTGATATGTATCCATGGCTGGCTTCAAATTTGGGACCTCCTACCTTTACCTCCTAAAAGCCAAAATTACAGCTTGAGCCACGATGACCAGCTTGACTTGTTTTTAATGGTCTTCTTTCAATTCCAGAATTAAATTCATTAAGAGTTTGCCATGAATGACTTGAAATAAAAATACTAGGGATATGAAAAGAGCACTTTTACCTTAAGAATCAGAATGGACCAACCAATATTGTAGTCATTAAAATCGAAGTAAATTTAGTATCACCTTCAAAATAAAATTCTAATAATGGTTTATCTGACTAGAGGTCATGATTGTCCTTGAAAAACTTATTTTTTTACAGTTGTGTGTGTATGTGTGCTCAAATGTGCCACAGAGCATGTGTGGAGCTAAGAAACAACTTTTGGGACTCAGTTCTCTCTTTTCACCTTGTGGGTTCCAAGATTCAAACTATCCTTTAAAGATTATTGCACTAATAATTGCATGATTCGTCTTTTAGCATCTATAAAGATATACTAATGGACTATCTGGAGGAAAGGAAAGAGTGGCACTTAAGAAAATGAAAACACTGCAATTTAGAAGGCTGAGGTAAGCCTAACTCTCATATTCTATATATGACATATGTAACATACATTCTATATATTACATATCCTAAAAGAAACTATATTCTTAGGAAATAGGGTAGATAATTTTATTATCACAAAAAATCATATCTTACTAAAGCAAGAAAAAAACTTCATTTTTTATATTCAAATTCACCCTCGACAAAAGAATAAAGAACATCACTCGAACTGTAGTTATCTGAATTTACTAAAGAACTAAATCTAGAAAATGTACAATTTCACGTTCTGGTAATAGTAACCAAAATAATTCTCTTAAATTTGACATCCAGCAGTGCATTTATCCAAATGGAAAGTAAAAATGAAGAGTAAAAACAACTGGATACTTACTGTAAATATGGAATCAGTATGAAACAGGAGCGGAAAAGGGGTCTCCTTTTTATTTCTCTCCGGAAGAATGAGTTGTGGAGGATGTAATGGTTGTTCCACATCATAAATCTAACTTCTTTCAGACCCCGAGAGTTGGCTTCTTCAATTAATCGAACAACAGACTATAGGGGAGAAAACAAAAGGTAAACGAAAATCAAATTTATAATGTCTATGAGATATGAGAAAAGTAATTGAAAACAAAGAACAGTTCACTTCACTACTAACATCAAACGTATTTCAATTAAGTATAATAAATTAAACTTATTCCTATATTTAGGATTTCTGTCTTCCAAATATGTAAAGTAGAAAAATGCTCTCTGTTCACAAGAACTTGGGTATCACCTTATGGATGTGAGGCTCAGAGGTCTGTTCTATTTTCAACCTTGATTTACATTTGTCAAGAAAATTTTCAGAAAGGGAAATAAAAGTAACAATGCCCAAATTAAAACAACAACAAACAAATTCTAAGCTACGAAACCTCTAAGAATACAAGTACAAGAATAGCTTAAGTATTCTGTTTAAACAGCCCCTTACTCCATTTGGAAGGTAAACACCAATCATTACTTAAATGACAAAAATCAGAATGTGGTTCAATATTGTGCTTAACTGGGGTTAAGGTGTTAGTCATTTTTGGTAATGTCTTAAAAAACACATACATACTAAAATCTCTTTTTGTATTAATAAATTGATAGATCATTGGAATAAGAAGGTAATCTCTAACATCCATTTTTGAGGTTTAGCTTGATTTAGTTACAAGCAAATCTTTGTAACTGAGTACTTCTATCTCATACTACGGATATATGTGTACATGATAAAATTCCAAAGAGTCAATTTGCCTAGCCATTGCTTAATAAACATATTCAAGGACTTCTACCATGGACTCAAGAATGACTCTTTTTCCATAGGCTTCTAAAAATGAAAAATTTAAATGATTCAATTTCTATAAGCACAGAAGGCAGATACAGCCAAAAATTATACCAGTTCCCATCTCATTAAAATTACTATGAAGATGGCACCAAGCCTGTAAGTACTTCATCTCTATACTGTAAGATTCTGGGAAAGTTCTTTAGTGGCATTCCACTTATGGGCTTCAGATTAATAGAAAAAAATATACTTATAGAAATATAAAGGGAGAAATTTTACTGGCACCAGCAAGACTTTTAAATTTACATCTTTAAGGTCTCTGATTATGATATTCAGTTCTACTTAGTCATTGTTGGAAAGTAAAAAGACCACAGGGGAAAATTTAAATGTATTTAAAAGAAAAAAGAACATGTAAATACCTCAGGATACTCTCTCCATCCAAAGTGGTCTCTACAGAAGAATTTCCAAAATGTGTTGTAAACAGAGTTTGAATTACTAGAGGGTGGAGTAGACAGCCTTCGTAGTTGGTCAAATTCAGTTGTTTCAAATACAGTCATGGCATTCAAATCTGCCCAAAAGTCTTGTCCTCTAGAAAGACCCAAGAAAAAAGACCTGCTAAATAAAAGTATCTAAATATCTTATCAGGCATAAAAAATATCTAATATAGCCTAATATAGAATTGTCAAAATTTGTTTTACTTGGTATAAAAGGACATTATTGGTTGTTTCCCCAACATCCATTCTCATTCCTAATTAGACCAACATTTCCAGGTTATGTCCTTACACAATGTGTCCTTACACAATGATTAAAATAATTAATAATAATAAACCACTGCCACCACGGGCTCAAGCCATCAATCAATACATCCCTCGTTTCTTCTCCCAGGGTTAAGATGAGCCAAACCCTGGCCATCAGCCAATCAGGAAGTCAGTCTGAACAACGAAACTAATTAGAAAGAAAGAAAGAGAAAAACAGGCATAGAAACCTAAAATTTTTTTCTCTTGAAACATGTCCTTTCCCCCCCACAAGCATCAGGTTACCTGTGCCAATGTAGACATACAATATTGTACAACACTGCCTGATGAGGCAGGAAAAAAAGATGACAGAAGAATGTAATCAGATGAAGCAGTACTGCTCATTCAACAAGCATCAATATTACATTTTATCCTGTGAATGGAAAAAATGTTAAAAGTAGTTTGAATTGAATTATCACGAGGGTTAGCCATGAGAATATTTTCTGCCATTTTTGTTATCTGGCCTATTGCTAAAGTCCTTTACAAGGTCTTTTTTTTAATTTTTATTTTTTTAAACAAAAGACCTTTTACAAACATCTCCATATGTTTTACTTTTGAAACAGGGTCTTATGTAAACTAAGCTGGCCTTGAATTGTAATGTAACTAAGGGCTAGCCTTCAACTCCTGATTTCCTATCTCCACCTCCCAAATGCTGAGATTACAGGTGTTGTGCCACTATACTTGGCTTACATTTTCATATTGTTGGGAGACAAGTCTACTATAAGAATCAAATTCACTTAAATCATTAATTGACAAAGAACGGCCTAAATAAAACATGTTTCCTCTTTAGTGAATCAGTTCATGTTGAAACATCTGAACCATTAACTTTAAGAAACTAGAAAAAGGTTGATTGTGCTCTGCTCTATATAATGCACATTTGCAAATTTCTCTCAGAAAATATTTTTTAAAATAAAATGACATTATAGCTATTTGAAACTAGCTCCTGAATGCTTTTATTCAGTTTTCTCCACTCTCAATGGAGACTTATAAATGGATATCTATAAAACAGAGGACACTCCAGATCAAGTGGACCTTTACATGTGAAATCAAGTATGGGACAGATATTCCTTGCTACAAAACTCTGAGAAAACTATTCATTATTACCTATTTCTTAATTAATCCAACTCTGCTTTTGGTATACTTGTTTCAAGGACTATTGAGTACCAAAAAAAATCTGTGGTCAAATGTCTGAAAATTAAACTAGTACACAAGTTAAACTATTTACTTTCCTTACCCCTGTAATATACTAAGGATGACACTGTAGTACTATGATAAGAATGACAAAGCATACTTCCAAACCAACAAAGATCCTCTCCCTTGCTCCATGAATATCTACTAAGATCTCTCAATGCATACAACCTTGGCAAATGTCAACGAAAATCTATTACTTCTCCCTCCATCCTCATGTCATAATTTATGATCAGATCTGACTCTTTGGGAAACAAGAAAAGCAAAATTAAACTGAAGCCACATACATAATTGAAGATACCAAAAAAACTACGTAACTTTAAAAAAAAGCAGTATGTTCCTTTAAAAATTCCCAAAGATTCATTCCCCTGTCCAAAACAAATTTCTTGCTAAGAAATACTAATTAGGATGTAATCTCAAAAACAACATACAACTTAAGCATGAAATGGGAATTAAAAAAAATGTAGTTAAAAATAACATTTTGGGGAAAAAAAATAACATGAATGTAGAAGAGAGACTATGAGAGAGAAGTAAAGATCCGAGAGGGGAGGCTTATAAGGGTAAGGGGATAGATTTTCTCAAAGTTCATAGTAAAACAATGAAACCCATTTACTATATAATTAGGAATTCTCAAAAAAGGAGGGGCAAATCACAGTTGGACACTATTTCATCTAAAGTTATTTATAACTAGGAAAATTAAATTTAAAAGGAAAAGTGTTGTTAGGAAATTCTAGAAAAAAATAAAAATTAATCCTGAAAATGTTAGTTCCTGTGCTTAAGTTCAACTTCGTATTAAGTTACCCGAAGCGATTTTCACGTCACTTTATAAAGGAGAATCCAAAAGAATCTTTCTCTCTCTGAAGGATACTTCAAGACTCTAAACATATTTTTCCCCATTAAACTCATTTCCTAGCAACTACTTCTCAGTAAGTTAACAAACCCTTTGTCATTCCTGCTTTTTCCTGTTGATATTTTATTGTGGACATCATTTTAGCAATTTCTGTACAAACCTTTATCACTAAAACGTCATAGGATTTGCATGCGGAAACATCTACAAACATGGCTCTTGCTATATCCTCTATGCATTCCATCCTTTAGGCATTGTGAAGTTTTTATGACAAGCCCTAATTTACTACAATTTACTTTCTTTGGATTGATGGATTAAGGTACTGTTTTAGCTCTATTTCATCTTCAATATGCTTTTCCAGACTTGACAGAGGTAAACTAACAAATGTGATAAACATTACCTTTTAATAAGACTAATTTTGCTACCTGCTTTCCCTTAAACAGGGAATGCTTTAAATTTTCAAAGCCCGGAGTTTTTCTTCTACACTCTGTATTGCTACACATGTGAATAAATAATTACCAAGTGCTCAACATCTACTTTATCAAGCCATTATTTCCTATATCAGAATGCAGTTACGAGTCACCTATGCATGGTAATGCACGAAGAATTAAACAGATATATCTCAGTTTTCTAGGGGATCAAAAGAAATTGTATATGTCTGTCTATAGACATTCATTAGTGGCAAATAATATATTCAAATTATCAGAGTAAATTATAGATATGTAATATTACAGGAGAGAAAGTGGACATGCATACCATGCATAGGCAATAGGAGAGCAGAAGTTAATCCACAGGGATGTGGTAAATACAGGACATGCGAAAACAGAAAAGTGAAACAAAGCTACAGAATGAGGGGAGGTGTCATTATGAAAGCAGAGTACAATAATCCTGATAGATGAGAACCCTACGGCAGAAATGAGTGCCTACTGAGAGGTGGCCAGAATGCTAGGGAGATGGCCACTATACTGTAGGATTTAGTTATAACCTCATCATTAATCAAAGGGACAAAAACCGCATCTTGTGAGCAAGTTATAGTTTTACTCAAAGCATAGAATTAGAAATCCTGTTACATGCTTTGCTAACAAACATACCACACATTATTAGTTCAAACATCCAGGTAGAAAACTAACTTGAAATTCTGGAAAGGACCCTATTCTCCTAATTTAGACGTTTTTTAACAATGGTTCTCTTATCTCACAAATACCTTCACATACTAATTAAACCAACATTTCCAGACATATCTTACCAATGTAAGTTACCAGTACCATACAAGGGCAAAAAGTATGCCTCACATTCCATTTCTACTATGTATATGTCAGAAACTAAAAAAGTGAAAAGATCCCACAATGTGAAAGATAAACAGAGCTGAAAACAATACAGAAATAGGTGCTGAGTAAAACAGAAATTACTACATTTCTTGCTCAAATAGTTTTGTTTATGAGTTATGCATTTGGGAACTCAGTACATAACGGTCTTAAAAAATGTTTATACCTATTAAGTATTTGAAGTGCTGGTGAGATGGCTCCAGGGTAAACACACTTGCTGCCCAGCCTGACATCCCAGCATCTACACTGGAAGGTGAGAACTAACTTTGACATGTGGTTCTCTGACATCCATAGCTGCCATGGCATGTGCCCTTCCCCCAAAGCACACACAAAATTAAATAGATGTAATTAAAGTATTTGAAACCATGACAGAAATAATGACAAATAAAAAAAAATTAAGTAGATATACTGAATACATGCTGGGGACAGAAGATGAAAAGTCAACACTGGTCTAGATAGAAGAGCAACCCATTGTTATAGTATGAAATGTGACATAAAAGTGGTCTGAGGATAACTTAAAAGTAGATGGCCTCAGCAAAGTGTGGTGGTGTACACCTTGAGTTCCAGCACTCAGGAGACACAGTACATAGTACTATGAGTTTCAGGTCAGCCAAGAACACATAGTGAGAAATATGTTCTTTATAAAAATACAAAACATGGCTAGAGAGATGGTTCAGCAGTTAAGAGCACTGAATATTCTTCTAAAGGATCAGGGTTTGATTCTTAGTACCCACATGATACCTCACAACTGTCTATAACTCCAGTTCCAGGGGATTTGATGCTCTCACACCAATGCATATATAAAAAAATTAAATAAATTATTAAAAAACAAAACAATCATACCACCACCACCAACAACAAATAGTGGTCTACAACAACAAACAATGGCCTGCTATTGCTAGTAAAGGTATTAGGGCTGTCTCAGAATGTGTGAAATGTGAACTTAATTATCAGACAGAACATCACAGGTAGACTACCAGTGACTTCACATGTGCAGAAGTTCACTAAACAGGCCATGAGGGTAGAGTGCAAGAAGCACATGCAGTTCATGTGGGAGGTCAGAGTGTATGTGTATATGTGGGAGGTGATTAGAGATAAGACTGGACTGGAGAGATTGACTAGAGCCAGATAAGGAAGAGCTTTGTATGCTGGGTTAAGAGGTTAGAGCTTGATCCTATGGGCAGAATAACTTTAAACAAGGCCCAGACTTGCCTTATGTAAAGCTTACTTCAATAAGATAATTTATTTTTGGTACAACATGAAGAAAGACGAGGGAAGAATAGGGACTAACACTCTTTTGCAAGGTATTAGTATTGTTAATATTTGTTATTCTATGTTTAACAATTATATGAGACAAATGTTGACAGACTAAGAAGGCAATATAAAGGGGCTGTTTGAGAGGTTAGGATTAGAATCAAACTACAAAAAGAACAATTACATATGGGTAAAAAAGTACAGAGTCCATGATGGCCAAGTGTGGTGGCACACACATGTAATACCAGCACGCAGAAGACTCAGACAGAGAATGGCCAAGTTTGAAGCCAGTCTGCATTATACCGAAGACTTTCTCAGAGTCCAGAATGTGTCCTATGTTTCTAATCTGTGTTCTTAGAAAATGATGCCAATAAAAATTGTAAGAGGCAGAACATGTGTAAGTGGAAAGATGATGTAAATAAAAATTTGAACCCAGACTTCAACAAAGTAAATTAAGGATAAACTTTTCTGAACATTATTATCCCTCTCAGTTTTAAGGAGATCAGTTAGATTTCAGAACCTTAGCTTTCTGCCTGTTAATGAGTTAACCAGTTTCTACAAGGATAAATCTATGACCTCAAATTATTTGCACTCACTCTAACCAGCTGAACTAACCAATAACAATTAGTAAGCCCTCTTACTTTATTACTATCATGTAAAATGAAAATGCCTTCTTAAGCTGAGGGTCAGAGTGATAGAAGGAAAAGATTAAATGGTGCCTGGAGAGTATGCAGGCTCTCCTAGCTTAAGACAAGCTTGACAGATGGGAATGTTTGCTGTTGCTGCTAAAGAAATTTCACAGGGACACAAAATATAGCTGGCTTTTGATGTTTCCAGAACTCAGTTATGCTGGAGTATCTGCTAGCTTATATACACCTTCAAAATGTTACAAGGAGATGAGAACCAAAGACATGGTGTATAATATACCGACATATTTTGTGAAAACACTATGGTTATTAAACTTCAAAGAACTATGTACTTTATATCTTAAACTATGACGTTAAACTGTTATGAAAATGAGTAATATCTCCTTTGTTAGAAGTAAGATTTTTACCTTAATTCAATGAAGACAATGAAGACAAATATTTGTTATATACCAATACTTTAGGCATAAATATTGTTCAATATCAATTAGCGAGGAGGAGTCGGGGGGATTGAATCTAGGGCCTCACACATGCTAGGTGAGCATTCTACCACTCAGTTATATCCCTAACCCCCACCCTCTTCTTTTACTTCTCTGAAACAGAGCATAAACTGTCTATGCTGGCCTTGAATTTGCAGTCCCCCTCCCTGCCAGACTAGACATGTAACACTAGGCGTGGGTGACTAAGTTCTTTGAGAGTATTTAAAGAAGGCCCATAGTTTTCTATATTAGAAGCACTATCACTGTCAATTATCATATCCTGTTACTAATTAAGATTTTTGCTAACACTGCCTCAAAGTAGAGAGCTTCTGGAGGAGAAAATAAAACATTTTTAAATGCTGACATGCTATGCAACAGCTTTAACTATTCACTAGAGCTCATGATTATATATTTATATACCTGGGTTCCTTTTGTATTTGGAAGTAGCTAGCTACAGTCTCAGACATATTCGTAAACAAATTAGGGAGTTTACACTAGTATCCATATGAATCTCAGTAGCTATGGGCAGATTAAAAACCAATGTTGGGAGCTGGAGATATGGCTTAGTGGTTAAGAGCACTTGCTGTTCTTACCAGAGGACCGGGCTTGACATTGAGCATTCACATGATGGTTCACATCCATCTGTAACTCTAGTTTCTAGGGATCTCTTCTATTCTATTTGGTACTGGTATGAACATGATGCACATACATACATACATGCAAGAAAATTAAATCTTTAATGTTGGTTATGAATTAAATGTGTCCACTTTTAAAAAGGCTGATCTAGCAGAGGCAGGATTACTGAGGCTTAGATCACTATTAACATAAAATTGGAATCATACTTACCTAATGTTTCTAAATACATTAAAAATTGGGGGTGGGGATAAGGATATCTCCATTTTAAAATATGATGCATTTTAAAAAGTGATCATTAAGTGAAATTATGCCCAGTGAACATCAGAAACACATCTAGGATTTCTGAGAAGGCAGGCAGCTTTAATGAGACATCACACTTTTCTGTATGCCAAACCTCATGCTTGATTTACATGTCAGATATTTAGTGTGTGGTCTTGAGTCATTCTAGCAGAGAATATAGGAGAATGAAGGGTGGAGACAGAGACAAAGAGGTAAAGAGATAGGAGAGAAAAGGGAGTTAAGTTCTCTAAACAAAAGAATATTCCAAAGAATGTGGAGAACAGAACAAAATGCAGTTAATATAACTTATGTTAAAACAAAACAAAACCAAAAAAATCTATGATACTAAGTCACAGCCTTTTGAATTTACCTGTTTGTTAAAATTCTAATGGTCCTGTATTTGAAGTTCCTGAATTCCTACATTTCCCTCTACTCCTACCCTTGTACCCATTTCCACTAGCACAATCACTAAAAACAAATTATGATATTCACACTCAAGGAAACAAACTTACAAAACAATAGGCTTTTTAAAATTAAAATAAAACTGCAGGTGACAGCAAAGAACATCTACAAACAAAATGTCCAATATGATATGAATAAGCCTAGTCTTTTGTAAACAAAAAGTATACTTGTAAGATCTTACTGCTGTATATTTTGAGCACTGGGATTAAATTTTGCACTCTGAAGATGCCAGAAATGTCATACAGCCTTAACTTTGATCCAAGTTCAATGACATGTTTGAGACTAGTAAGACGGTAACTATAAGTGAAACATATTTACTGTGGCCTAATAAGGAAGTGAAATTTAATTTCTACAAGAACATCTGGAATAGGAAGCACAGATCAGTTTTTAAAAATCATGCTAAAAGTTTTATTTATACCTTATGCCTTAAACTGCAGTTAAAGATTACTAAAATAGGTAAATATCCTCTTTGTTGAGTAAAATACTTTAAAAGTAGAAGTTTCAAAGTGACCAATTAAAAGTAAATGTGCCATATATGCAAGGCACAAATTAATTCAATTGTTAAAAATCTGAAAGACTAAAATAAATTTCTACATAAATATAAAATATTTGATAGTATACATACATATAAGATGCATGTAAATGGTAAAATCTCCTTTAGATCACTTTAAAATAATCTCAAATTAGAACTTATACATAAACAAGACATTAATTATAAACACTATAGAACATACTGTAATATCTAGAAAGATACAATGTAGTAGTCCAATTTATTTCTAATTTAATATTCCAATTAAGAAATGTCTCTTTAAAAAATTATTCCAAGTTTTATTTAGCCTTGTGTTTTTCTCCAATTACTCCAAATAAATTTAACTGGTAAATAATAGAATGGAAATAGACTCACTGATGGCTGTTTATGTACTTGATGCTAACAATATAAAGATAAGTAAACAAGTTTTAGCAGACTAAAGTTTAATGTACACAAACTAATATATAAAGAATCTATTATTGATAGCTTCTCAAGCAAATTCTTGTGGGAGGGATGAAGTTTTTATAGAAAAGATATTTGAGAGACTTTTCAAAAAAATTTATATGGGTTTCATAAATAGTGGTCCTGAAAGTTTTAACCATGATCTTCAAGTAAAAAAGAAAAGTTTTTTCTTTCTTCCTTTACCTAGATTCATGAATGTCTTTTTATTTTTTAAATTAAGAGGAGTTATTAGGACAGTATTTCTTCTGTACTTATTTTTTTCAGTGCCTAGAAGTAAAGAGCTAAGCCAGGTGACAGTCAGAAACCAAAGACCAATCAGAGCAGGGAATTTTTTTGGGTATTTTGTACCATTTTCTCTGTCTTGGACCTGATCGGCTGTGGGAGTTGTGAATATCAGGGTGTAAGCAAGATCCTGAAAGCACACACATTACTGCAAAGCTCAGCCTTGTGTGTTCCTAACTCCGTCATTCTTTGATGCCTGATTTATCAGTGCTGGTAAAAATTTGGAACAAAGACTGTATAGCTATTTTAAATGAGAAGAAATAGGGTAAGAATCTCTTAAAATGCGAAAAGGGAATTTTCTTTAAAAAAAAAAAAGAAAAGAAAAAGCTAACGTGGTGAGAGTAGTACTGTTTCAATCAACATAACACAAACCTTTCTCTGATACTCAGAAGCAACTGCACTAAAACAGAGGACTTGAATTTGCATAAATACAATTACTAACCTCTCAGACAACTTAGTCATGAAGATTACAATGGACCCTGTGCACAATTTCTTATGGTACAAATACTGGAATAAGAGAAAGACAACAGTCAGCCTACCATTATTTCTCTTTTAAAAGCTTATCCTTTGCAATAACCTCAAAAAGGTTCTTTACTGGTCAAGTGGGTACTCAAGGTAGTCAACAGGATAAAGCAGAGATAGACTGAAAAGACAGGCACATTTTATCATGTGTGGAACAGCACAGAGGAATGCTTAATTAACTTTCTATGCTTTCTTAAAAACATACCTGGCTAGGTCAAAAAGGAAAAATTTGAAGTTTTACATTTGATGACTAGCTTTTTTATAACATCAACTTCTAAAAATGGATCTTCCTGATCACAGAAGTGGTTATATTTAGTTAAGTTTACAATATCTTTTGTATAGACTAATGAATGTACAAAATACAAACTGAGGTAAGTTCATTTATTTTACATAAAAATATTTAATCTTAAAAGGTCATATCATATTTGAAAATCTACCACTTGTAATTTTAAACTCTTCAATTTAGTTTGGGGCTTTCAGTTATTATTTCAGAGCTTGGGCTGAGTGAGGTTTAACAACTGTAGGGAAAAAATTAATGGGGGTCTTTATGCAGTGTAATCCCTGGTTCCTAGAAAGTCTTGTCATAAATAAATATAAAAACACTAACTCCAAACCCCATAATCTAAAAGAAAGTGGTTCAATCTTTAGCAATCTGCTATCCCTCAAAGATACAAAATAATTCAAATAATTTAATTATAGAAGAGAAACAATGTTTTTGTTTTTGTTTTTTACAGAGTTTCTTTCAAATTCACCAGTGTCCACTTTGAGCCTGCCTTTCACAAGGCTGTGCCAGAATCAATAAAAATGAAACTCAAAATAAGATGTTTTTTCCCTTGTAAAGTGATATATACATGCACTTAACTTTCCCTCCACAACTCACAAAGACTTGTGATTACTGAAGGTTGCTATCTAGGTTAAAAGGACTTGACGACCTAATCTAAATACATTCCAGAACCAACCCCAGACAAAGAATGCATAATCTGGTGGTCTCAAATCAGGGATAAGAAATTAAGAGGCCACAGAAAACAGTTACCATTTACAATGGTTGGAATCTCTTTAGTAGTTAAGGTTTATACATGATATAAACTGCTTCACTCTTTAGAAATAGCACTCGAATCCAGAATAAGGTGAGGACCACTAATCAGAAATACAAATTTACCTTTGTTATAAATTGAATGTACATCTAGAAATTCTAATTAAACAGGAAAAACAAAACAGACTTACAGGGGCACAGAAGAATTAGTCAAAAGTATGCTTGAATTTGTCTTATATCTTAAGTGTTAATAGTATTCCTTTTTCATGTATTATAAAAATTAAAAGTTTTGGGCCAACTGGATAATAAGATATATTAGTTATCATGCAATTATATTTAGGAATTGCCAGATAGGGTTACTAGCTTTGTTTTATTCCAAGTATCTAAATAGTTAGAAATCTGCTTTTTCCAAGGTTCATTTTCATTACATCAGGAAAAGCCTGACCCCAACCTGAAGCCAGGTGACAGCTGCTTCAAAAAGTAACCTACTTATTGATGAAAAGCCAGAAAAGTAAATGAATGACTGCTATTGATTCCCATGATAGCTCTACACAGACCCACTAACTTCTCTAGATTAGTACAGATAGATGCCAATTAGTTTTATTTCATATGTAAATAGCAGCATAAAGAGGTAGAAAAAATAAGTCATTGCATGGCTTTATCATAAAGCACAAGACACCCATTTTGAAAGTCACTTCAAACAAGTTCTTATTTATGGAGCTCTCTCTCTCTTTACACAGGAATTTTAAAAATAAATTCAAACTCATACAGCTGTGTATATTCAAGAAATACCAAAAAGTCAAAAGGCATAGTTAAGTTTCAGCTGTTCTCCTCTGTCCAGTGTTATCAATAACACATAATGAGTTGATTCATACATCATCACAGCTGTGTAGACCAGAACTAATTTGGCTAATTTAACTATTCTAGTTAAGTTCAGTCAGGAGCTTGCTCTACTTCAGATAATTTGCTAAGTCACTTAAACCACAACATAAACTTTCTATCATTAATATGCATTTCTCTTTGTCTCCTTACATAGAGTTGCTTTGATGTCATCTACTGGCATTATCCTTTGGATAGATTATTTGAAAAGGCTCATAAGAACTATTACCAATAAAAACACACAGCAACCAAAATAATAACATTTTAAGCAAGTAAAAATTCTACTGATAGTAAGCAAACACATATACAACAGACTAAAGCCTGAGTAGTATGATAGCTCACACCTATAGCAATAGCATTTAGGAGTATGAGGACTGCCAAGAATTCATTGCCAATTGACAATTGCCAGCCTAGGCTACATAGCAAGACCATGTCTCAAAATAAACAACCAAAAACACCTCCCTGAGAAAAACTAGCTAGGGGTTCACCCCAATCCTCTTTCAACAAACTGAGGATTAGGAATACTCATTGGTCATAGTTTCATTAGCAAGTTAGCCCTAAAACCCAATCTGTGGATCCCTTCCTTATTAATGAGTAGCAGTACTGAGGAATGTTCTTTAAAATGAATGTAATGTGAAACTAATGGTGATCTTGGTTACTAAAGGGATTTGTATTGCCTCCAGTTTCAATTATCAACAACAGTATTCCAATTAGCAAGGTTCCTTTCAAACTGCTTAGTTCTGCCACTCAAAATCACCATCTACTAATGAGGAGTATCTATACTGTTCAAGATTATTTTCTTAATAAAAAAATACAACACTCTAATGTGTTGCTCTCAGCTGCATATTTCAAATTTAGAAATTCCTGAAGTCCTGATCCATGTACAAAAGAAGTCTAAAAATTAAAGTTAAGAGTTCAGACCCAAAAGTGACTAGTTTCCAGTTGATGTTGGCAACAAACATCTATGATGTACAAAAGTGGAGAATGCAAACAAAAGCATATCATATGTTTGTTACAATGAATCAAAGACACTTATTACTGAAATCTCATAAATGTGTTTTTAGAATATAAGCATCATCTTAAGAGCTGAAGGGGAACTGTGAACACATCTGGCTCAATTTCCTACCCAACTTCATTCCTGAAAACAAAATAAACATTACATCACCAAATTTTGATTAACTTAAGTGTTAAATCCTCACAGGTGCAAAGAAAAAGAATTTTATCTACATGGTTTGAAACTATGACCTTTCTCTGCTAGAAACCAAGAACTATGATCGTCCCTCAAAGTCCACGAATGATATTATGATATGATTATGATATGAATGATAATGATAATATGATATGATTAAGTCATATAAACTACCCAAAATAAATAGAACAAATGTCATTCATCTACTATTCCTGAATCCCAAGACTGAGTCCAATATGAACATATACACAGCTGAACACACATTTCCTGGTTATATGCAATCTGCACAGATAGACCAGCTTTACAGGCCTGACCACAGAGATTAATAGCTTTAGCCAAATAATGTGGTAACCATGTGAACCTGGGCTGCTCAAGCTTGTTTGTGAATCTCTCAGCAAGGCTCAACATGCCGTTATCTGCATCTTGTTGCCAGGAAACACAACATCGCTTTGGAATACAAGGAAAACCAGGTTGCAATGACCACAGGTCAACTCCCGAAAAGCCCAATTTTCTGACAATTATTTACAATCTTATATATTGTCTTGTAGTTCACTGAGAATTTCATTAGTAATTAACAGTTCATATTTCCAGCTACATTGTTACTGCAGGACCACTTACAATGTAGTAGCAGCAGTATCAATTATAATAGCAACTCATTCATACTTTTCCTCTCCTAAGTGTCATATAACTATTAGTTTAGATCATTAAAACTGATGTGGAAATCAAGCCCCTCCTGTAACTACTTTATAACTGATCCAATAGCGTATGCTAAGGGCTATAAATCTATCTTCTTTTCAGCAAAATAATTTTACAAGATATAAATGCCCAGTATGTTGTTGGACCTTCTGGGACCAAAATGACTGTCTTGCTCATAGTAACAGAATGTAGTATGTTAGACAGTAACCCCTCTAGTTTCTTTCTGACCAAGTCAAACAGAAACTTAATGTACCAAAATACTCAAGTACACAGTGGATTGGAAATGTGCTTCATAAGTGAAGGGAGAAGCCACTGCTTTGAAGTATTCTGCAATCTGAATATGGAAGGATTAGAGTGGCTTTGAGAATTCATAAACTTAATTACTCTTGACATAACAATTAGAATTGCTAGCTCAGGGGCAATAGAGTTTTTGGACAATACTTTATTAAAATGATTTTAAGAAATGGGGGCTGGAGTGGTGACTAAGGCCTCTTAAAGAAGACTAAGGTTCAGTTCCTAACATCCACAAGGAGGCTCACAACAGTTTGTAACTTCTGTTTCAGGGTATTCAATACCCTCTTCAGGCCTAGGCAGGCACCAGGTGCACATACACTCATTCAGGCAAAACACTCATACACATTCAAATACAATGAAAAATCAAAATAGCATACACACACACACACATGCACATACACACACACACACACGTTATGAGTTACGCATATAAAAGGTTTAGTCAAACTAAAGAGGGCCACAAAAATCTCCAAATATTATTTCCCCCATTAAAAAAAAAAGCAGCTACCAAACACAGAAAAATTTTAAAACTGAATAAATTAAGTATTTGCCTTAAGATTCACAGTGGATTTTCTTTTAAAGGCAAGGTAATTACAGTTAAAATAATACAGCACCCAATGTATATAAAACTTTCATTCATACATATAGTATACAGAATGGCATCTAAGTTGTTCAAATCATAAAACATTCCCTTGTCTAGTTAGGTAGAGACTACATTAAAATTCAAACTCCATGAAAAATCAGAATAGCATAAAAGTCATAAAAGAAAAAAAACAAAACAAACTTGGTACACTACTGAAAGAAACCACCATAGCAAACTTTCAGCTTCTTTTTCTTCTTTAGAACATTTTAAAAATTTTTAAATTATAATACATACCCATACTTCATTCTCATTCTATCATTTTCTGGGTTACAATAAAATCTTTCCAAGTGCTCCTGAGAATCATTGGAAACACTCTGCCACTTCTGAGTTGTTGTCCTTTTGATCTGCCAATGGTATGGCAATACAGTGTGATGTTTCAAACAATCCCTGCCATAAATGCAAGTGCCTTGCAGAAAGTCCATACAAATTTCAATTCCATTCTCTTGGTGAGTATGGTACTGTAGCTGGTTTACTAGCTCAAATACAAGGTCAAGGGAAGCTTCCTCACTTTTGTCTTGGAAGAGCTCAGTATTCAACTTATCACTGGTATCCAAAATGTACTGGATTGTAAAACTATTGTCTTGGAAAGTTCCTGGAACATAATCCATAACTTTATCTATGCAGTCAGGACTAGTAGGAACATCACCTGAAACAGGATGCAAAAGGTCAGTTTGGAAGTGTCCTGTTGTAGAATCTGCTACTCGCCCACTGATGGTTTCTGGTGGAAAACTGTGATCCTGGATTGGAACCACCTGTTCTGGAGCATCAGTAGAAGGATGAGTTTCTGGTAATTGGCCCTCAACATCTGTCCCATCAGGAATTAGGACAGGCATACTGTTCTCTGCTGGCGGACATGATGGGTTGATTTCCAGCGGCTTTTTCACCATATGTTCATGTAAGCTACTCTCTTCTGTATTTTGGTCTCTAGCTCTAAAAACTCCATCAAGAGAGCCAGATTCTAGCAAAGTATTTAATATTGGCCTCAAAGACCTCAGAGTTCCAGTTCCCAATCTCTTCTGATCCTGTTTTTTCTTAAAACAAGTTTTCAATGGAGTGATCTTCTCAGAAATTCTCATTTGGCCTGAAAAGTCATCAGGAGGAGAGGGAGGCTGTACTACACAGTCTGGCTCAGGTTCAGTGGTTTCCATTTCCATGGTGCGGATTAGCTCCAACTGCACCTCGGTATCTATAAATTCTACCAGGAAAGAAAGAAAGATGATCATTTGAAAACTGATAAGTGAACCCATTTATTCATTAAAACATTTTGTGTTGGTCTATGATTAAATATCTGTGATTACTGCTTGCATTATATTTAGCTCTTACAGGTCAATTTTCATTTTTATTGAGAAATAAAGACTCCAAAGCTATGCCAAAACCTGCACTAGATAACAGAAGATGAGACTGTATCTTTCAATAGATATGTATCAACTTATTTGGTTGTGATTCTACTGGGGTATGAATTTTTACTGTAAGGTAGAAATAACTGTCTTTTCTAGGTGATGAAGCAGGGAAACCACATCTCCATTTGGCTTTGTGGTTTCTTTCACAGTTGCTTATGTATTATCTGTCTCATGAGTTGGCAAAAACTTAAGTTTCTTGGAAGGGAAATGCATCAAAAGAATAAACATAAAAATTTTAAAAGTGAAAGATATTTCTCTCCTTCTGTGTGTGTGTGTGTGTGTACGGATAGACACAGAATCTTTCACCTGAATTGTGATGTAAGAGAAAGTCAGAGAAGCCTGTTAGTATTTTTATATTCTGAAAGTTCCAGTATTTAGCTCCCAAATGTTAAAAACCTACTTTTACAATGAACAAAAACATTACCATAACCAAAATAATATCGGCACATGCTTAACTTCAATAGTCACTGTACTTTGTTAGAAACCAAACACAACACGGTTATACAAAGGGTCTTCTAGTCTTTGTGTTTATAAAAGTTACACACATCCGTTTTTAAAGCATCAAATGAAAGCATATTATAAACGACAATACAAATATAAAACAGCAAATTTCAGAATCTGAATGAGCTACTAAAAGAACTAAGAAATTGTTTTCTTGTAAGAACCAGCCCCTTTAAACTGAGTGAGATCTCCAGGTATTTACTGAGATTTTTACTGCCAGACGAGAAGAGACAGTGATGAGCAATTAATGGTCTTTTCTCTTTCCAGTGGACTGAAAGAATTCTTTGATGCAAGAACCTATGATTTAATCAAGTATGCCTCTTAAGGGTCCAGTATCGTACCTAGCACAGTGATCCACTGAGATGCCCATAAATATTTTGCGGCTGCATTGCTTTAAAAAAAGGCACACATTAGATGCTTTGTTCTTGGTTGAAGGTCAAAACCAAAAAGATAAAACTGAGTGCTCTGAAAAATGAATTTAAAGATCTGGGAGAGATTCCTAAGTCTATGTATAAAAAGTGCTTAATAATCAAAACTCAGAAAAATACAAGGCACGGAACAAAGTGTTAGTCTAAGTACTAAAAAGATTTTTTAAAAAGAGTTCAGTATGAGCTGGCATTGTTAGAGAAAGCTTCACGAAGGAAGAATCTGACAGGAGACATAAATAACTGGAAAGCAGCCAAGCCAGGCGTTATTATTCATCATTCGGTGCTCTTGCCTCAAGGCTCAATTGGCACAGATTGTGGTATTCCCTCTCCGTATCAAGCCGGCCTGTGCCTTCCCCCACGCACGCACATTATCCACTCCAATCACACCAATCCAGGCGGAGCACTAAAGACATTTTATTTATACGTGTACACACGCACACACACACACTCGCACGCACACAACTTTGCCTCTTAGTGCCCTTCACCAAACTCGGAAACAGAACTGGGAAGAAGCAGAGGAGTGGAGAGCGGAAGCCACCAGTTCCTCAATTAGTTTGCATAACAGAAAAATAAAGATTGGAAGGACGTTTCCTCAGGTTGCCCGCAGCAGGCAACCCAATCGCGCCACCCTTCACCTCGTGACGCCCGGGTCGTCTGGCACTCGGGGCTGATTACACCTCCCATGGAAACCGCCCGCTCCAAACAACCCGCCGGGAGACACCCCGGCGCTGGGCCCGGGTCCGAGCGACGCCTCCTGCCGGCCGCGACGGTCAGCGCAGCCCCGACCGCTCGCCTCGCCCGCTCCGCCCCGCTCCGCTCAGCTCCCCCGGGTGTGGGTGAGCAACCCCACCTTGTCCCCGTGAACCCGGGCGCCCCCTAACTCACGGCCCAGCCTCCTCAGGACACCACCTCCCCGCGCCGCCCCGCAGCCGCTCTCGGCGAGTCCACAATGAATCTCCTCCAGCCCTGCCTCCCTCCGAGGACCGCCGTGCGAGTCCCGGGGCTGCGGGGCCGAAGGCGGGGTAGAGGAAGAGGACCCGTGCGCTCTCAAAGTTAACGCGAACACAGCCTGCAAACTTCTGGGCTGCACCCGGAACGCGCGCCGGCCGGAACTCTCCCGCAGCGCGGAGCCCTCCCGCAGGGGCTGCCCGGCTGCTCCCCCCGAGGGCAGTCGCTGGCGGCCCCGCAGCCCTCCGGCGCCAGTCCATCGAGACACCTGCCCGACTCCCAGTGGCCGGAGCCTAGCCCAACCCCATGCCGCCACCGACGGCCGCGATCGCATTCAGCTCGCAGAGGCAGTCCGCGGACCAGCCGCTGTCCCGGCGGGGACTCGGGGCGGCGAGGCCGGCGCCCGCCATCCCGCCGGGGTCCCTCCACCGCTCGCTGCCCACCCGAGCCCTTTTACCTCAGGCGGGCTGCCCTCAGAACGCACAGGCGCGGCGGGCCGAGCCTGCGCCAGCGGCTTGAGCCAAGGGTGGTGCGGGTTTCTAGGGGTCGTGGGCGGCCGCCGCGACGAGCCGCGCGCGGGCCATTCCGCGGACCAGGGCGCAGAAAGCCGCAACTGCGCTCCAGCTCTGCTCCCTCGCCTGTCAGCTCCAGCTCTCCTCTAAGTAGCTTCCGGTCTCCGCCTCCCGGCGGTTCTGATCTTGAGGGCGGAGCTTGGATGTTGGGGGGGTGGGGTGGGGTGAGGGGGCCGGGCGCTCAGTGGGTGCCGGGAAGCGGACCCGCCTCCCGTGCGCGTGCGCGTGCGCGCCTGCTCGCGCGCCCGCGCGCGCGCGCTGGAGGGGACGCGCGGAGTGCGTGCGGCGGCTCTGCGCTCCCGGGAGGGGGCGTGTCCGCTCGAGAGCCGCCGAGGGTCGGGAAGGGTCTGCGTGTTCGCGGGGCGCGGAGGCCTCTGTGCGTCTCTGGGGATCTGAGGCGCGCGCGGCGTGGGGCAGGCTTCTCCTGCATGCGCACCGACGCGGGGTCACAGTGTTCCGCGGACGCCAGGCACGCGATGTGAGAGAGGATGTGAAACGGAACGACCGGTTTCGGTGCGGTTGCCTTTGTTTATCCGCCTCCGGACGAGACGCCTCCGGACCCTGAGGGGAAGCGAGTGGCCGCTGCCGCCGCTGCCTCCAGACGGGGTCGCCGGCCCCGCGCAGTACGGGCGGGAAGGCTGCTCCCGCCCCGCTGCCGGTTCTCGGACGCAGGCTCAGCCTCCGCTAGGGGAAGCCAGCGTCTGGGCTCTGACAATAGAGATGCGTAAGCGCGTGTTTTACAGCCCACGGGCCCCGCGGTGACTAACCCATTTAACGAATGAGAGCGCCTGTCACAGCCCTCAGCACCCAGACCCCACACCTGCCCTCGTAGAGATAGCGGGGAACCGTGTGTTAACCTCAAAAATGTATGTGAAACTCGTCTGGGTTCTGAAGGACCGGTGGATTGTAACTTCGTGTATTACAGATGTTCAGTACGAAGGAACACTTTATCAAATTAATACTGTCCGATTTTCAGAAAAATTAGAAGATCGTAGTTACTCCAAAAATGGAATCCTGGAAAAATAGACTCTAAGAAGAGGTTGTGGTTTCCAGGTTTTATGACACTGCTAAATCAGATTAATGACACCCAACAGGGTTGTTTCAAATTGCTTCATGTCAAGGCTCTCAAACTAAGATGGGAAGGTCGGGACAGAATTCAGAGACCGGTGCTTAAACAAAATAAAATTCTAGTTCTAAAAAAATTTCAAGAGAAGATCGTAGTATTCCCAACTTTTTAAAATTGTCCCAACTTCACCTACAAACTTCATGATTACCAAGAACTTTTGCAAAAAAACAATATTTTAAGTAAGTTTATGATTTTATGTCAGGCTGCATTCAAAGTTAATCCTGGGGCACACATGCTGACTTCATGTCTCAGGTTGTACATACCTTATTTGGGTTTAAATCTTTCATCCTACTGTTTATTTTTCATATCATCTATTTTGTTTGTTTTCCTTTTGTGCTTTTTTTGAAATTCCATTCTCTTCCAACAATTTTTGTTAAACATTCTTTAACACTGTTTGTAATGTTTCGGTTACTGCTACATACAAATCACCCCAAAACATAGTTATTTAAAACAATAACTGATTTGTTCATGTTTCCACATCCTTTGCTCAGGATTTCCATCAGGGCATAGTATAGTAGCTCATCTGTACAGCGTAATGGCTGGGGCCTGACAAGTCTCACCCAAATGTCTTAGAACCTGAGGATGGAACTAGATTCTCATGCAAAAATAAGCTGACATTGATGCGTAAAATACAAAGGTGAAAGCTAAGAGTGTTGGAGGAAAAGAAGAATGTTGTTCTTTGTTTCCTTCTGTGTGTCTTCTCCACCTGGCTCATTCAGGCTTCCTCATGAAGTGATAATCTGGGTTACAAGAAGGCACATTCCACAAGAACAAGCCTCAGTGTGGAAGCTTTTAGTTGTATCATGATTAATATGATTAATATGTCATTGATCCAAGCAAGTCACATGACCAAGTTCACCATCTAAGTAGGAAGGTACTTTATATAAAAGGCTGTGGATCTCTTAAATTAGGGGTGACATCTTAATTCAATTAAGAGTTGGTAATCAGATATACTTCCAGAGCTAGCTTATTCTTTAAATATTGTTTCCTGGAATGTTGGAACTCATACTCAAAAAAAAAAAACAAAAAACTTTTTTTTTTAAGCACTGGAGATGGAGCACTGGAGATGGCTCAGTAGTTAAGAGCACTTGCTGCTGTACCAGAAGACCCAGGTTCAGTTCTCAGCAGCCACGAGGCATCGCACAGCAGTTTATAACTCCAGTTCCAGGGGATCTGATGCCCTCTTCTGACTTCCATGGGTATCAGGCACATGGGTATCATGGTACACATACATATATGTATGTAAAATATCATACACATAAGATAAAGATTTTTTTAAATTTGGAATGCTTCATAAGTTTTTATGTCATTCCTGTACAGACTCCATGCTAATCTTCTCTTTGCCATTCCAATCTTAGTACATGTGCTGCTGAAGTGAGCCTGAATTTATAACACTTGATAAGAAGTAACTGAGGACTCTTGGAGCCTGTACTCTCTGAGCTCCCTGTAGTAACTAACTGGCATTTGGGGATTTTCTAGGGAGGGTAGTATATTCCTTGAATGAGAAGCGGGGCAAATGGGGCCATACAGTTCCTATAATAGTTATCTCTTTTATTGGAAAGATTCTGAGTCCTCTTTTTTCTTTTTTCTTGAGGAAGGATGGCAGGGTACCTAGCTAAAAAGTTTATCTCCCTAGATCTTGTGTAGTTATGGATACCTGTAAAGAGACAGTTCTAAAGTCTGCTCAATTGCTAGAAAAGCATTTCTTCTTCTAATACTGAGCCTCTCTTTCCCTCCTGTTCCCTCCCTTACCCTCCTTTCCTTCTGACACATAGATGGAAACAGTGTCTCGTGACAAAAATAAAAGAGAGCATAATGTGGAAAATATGAGATGGAAGCCATAGGCTGAGGATGCTTGGAAAGAAAGAAAGAAGGAACCTGGGTCATTTGTGACATCCTGAAGCTGCTCCAGCAGTCCTAAAATGGCTACGTCTGTCCCCTAAATAAACCTGAATCTGACTCCACTTCTCCCTGGAGTGTGTAGCTGAACATAGTCTGGCTAGTATATAAACCATCATAAGTTATCTTCTACTGAGTGCTGACATAGTTTACAAGTTAGATAATAACTTGACTTAGTGTGTCAGAAATACAAAAGCTATCACAAAATAATGTATCATCTAAATCATTTTCTGCTAAGTCCTGATACCTCAAATTATTAGATTAAGAAACATTGATTAAAGAAAATAGGAAGCAAAGAAAGAAAAATAATACTCATGCTTGAATCTTCTAAAGTCTCATTTTAACAGTTTCATATAGTTATGTTCTCTGCCTTTTTTCCAAATACTTTTTACCATCATGACATTAGTGCGTATTTATATTAATTTACCTAATGTTATGCTATAAATAGCTTTCCAAGTTAGCACAAGTTAGCAAGGGCGTGGCTAAGTAAAACAAATACGTATACTGTGCTAATTAATGTAACATAAACACACAGGAATGGTCCTCATATTTTGAGGAAAATTACTTTTATGTAAGTAGCTGACTAACTATATCATGTTTTGGTTAACTGGTTCTTGTCACTAATCATGTCAATTCTCTTTTTAAAAAATATTATTTATTATTATTATATATGCACAGCACAAGTGTATGCGTGTGAGTGTGTGATATGTGTAGTCGAAGTCAGAAGACAACTTTGTGGAGTCAGCAGTTTTCTCCTTCCACCTTTACATGGAATCTGGGGATCAAACCAATGTCACCAGGCTTTCACTGTGACTGCCATGTCACCACCCTCAATTCAGTTTTTAAAAAAGTATTTAAGTCAGTTGATTAAATATGAGTAAACATAGAGGGATAATGTATGGCTTATAGCTTCTTACTGAGTGGTTTTCAAAACTGGATGACACATCACAGAACTATATGCCTTATGTATGTGTAGACCTTTTGTTTGTGGCCATGTAGTTTTATAAGCCATTTAATTTTTTTGAAGCATGCGTATAGGATGGAAATATTTTAGTTTCCAGGCATTCTTTTTATAGCCAATTTTCCTGATCCTTGTGTTCTGGATTTGTATCAGCATGACTGATTTGTTAGAGTGTTCCTAATGAATATATCTTAACATAAGAACCAAGATTTCTTTTGTGAAATATCAAGTGATTCAAGGTCTCTAGTTTTCATTTTCATTAACAGTAAATGTTATCAAGTCTAGGTATCAGTATTCTGTAGCTTTCTGATTTGTTTTTTGCAATTATTAGCAATAGTTAATTTCCCAACATCCTTTTCCAGGAAAGATAATTACTCTTGGTTACCACACCAAGTAGGAAACAGTGGCCAGCATGACTTAGCAAGCTCAGTGAAACACTTCAGATTTGAAAGCAGGAGCATTGTCCTTTAGTATCAGTGAGCTGAGACCATAAGGAGAACACAGCTATTTGTACAAATAGTGCACTGGTGTCGCCATATCTGTGAGTTGCAAAGTTCCAGCTATCATGTCTCCTATGGCTGTATGAATAATTAACGGTTTAGGTTAGCTTAAGGTTTTTCCTAAATACATTTTGGTAACTGAACATTTAAAAATTGTGTTTTCTAAAGATGATAAAAGATTGTTACAATGTTTTACAAAACATTTCTTAATCCTCTGTTCTCTCTTGAAACTCACTTTTTTTCCTCTGTCTCTAGTGAGGCAACAAGTACTTACTTGTGTCTGGGGAAACTAAGGGTAAAGACCTACGATAAAATTAAACATAAAATTCCAATACAATAGTTTCTAAAAATGCTTCAGCAAGCACATGTGTCCTTCTGGTTACCTGAGATGTGCATTTGTAAACTGCCTGATCATATGCTAACCTTATTTTTGTAGGATTCAGAAAGTCTAATGAGCTCTTTATTTCCTCCAGTTGTGGACCTGTTAAATAGTTCTTGGTGCATATATTGAATGTGCTTTCTAATATAATTGGTTTAGGGTCTCTATGAGATGATTCCCTCAGAGAAGTACCCATTTTCCTGACCTCTTATTCAAATGATTTAGTACACCTTTTCAAGTATGTATTGCTATGCAATAGTTATGTGATGTACATTAAGATAACCTCTACTCTTTTTCAGTGTGTCATAGTGCAGCTGTGACCCAACCATCCAGAGTCATCTGGAAAGCCTGCCACAAATTCTCCAGTCCTATTCCAGATATCCAGAATCAGAATTCAGAACAGTCAGGGAGTCTACACATTGTTGCTCCCTAGGCACTACTATTCTAGGAGCTCTTCATCATTTGGAACTCTTGAGAGTAGGAGGGAGGTGGATTAAAGTGTAGGTAAATAAAACAAATACGTAAATTGTGGAAAGTAACATAATAGATATATACGGGAACCGTGTAAAAATATACAGAAGGGAAATTCTATTGTCAGAAGGGAGAATTACCAGCCTTTGACTTCTTGAACTATGTATAAGTATTATTCATTAAAATGTTTAGAAATTCAGTTGTTTCTACTTGGAGTACATCTAAAATTGAATAGGAACATAAAATGGGAAACCTGCTTTAAAAATGTTTATGTATATGTGTATGAATTTAACTTGCAGAAACTTGTAGAGGCCAGAAGGAGTTGGATCCCTGATCTAGAGTTAGAGGTGGTTGTGAATCACCATGTGGTTGGTAGGAACCAAACCCAGGTCCTTTATAAGAGCAGCCAGTACTCTTAACTGCTAAACTACCTCTCCAGCCCCAAGAAACCTGATACTTTTTAAAAAGTGAGAACCTCTAGTAAAATTAAAGACCTGGGTAAGTATGTACAGAAATCATTTGAATCAACAGCCTTGTGGGAATTTATCATAAGGATGTAATTATGGTTGTGTTCGTGGGTTTGGTTACAAAGCAAATAAACGGAGTGGGTTTGAGGCTCATTTTCATGCAGTGTAAGACCCCATTCCTCATTTCTTATATTGTCAGGAGACATTTTGGTCTACTTCCCATTTTAACTGTTTAGCCTCCACGAAACCAACATTCTAGTAACGACATTTTTTGGACAGGATCTAACCCCAAATTCACTTTGTAGCAGCAGACCTCTGTCACCTGAGCGTTGGAGGACAGGTGTGGGCAACCACATCTGCCTCAGGACGTTTATATTTCCACCAAGAAACAGAATTTAGGAGTTGATCTCATTGGCCCCTGGCTAGCTATGTTATTCAGGCTCTTGTATATAGCTTAAGTTTTCACTGATGTCCATACTCAGAATTGTGATTTCGGCAGAGTGGGGTAATTACTCTGATGTCTACCTTCTACCTTTCTCTGATTCCCCCACCAGGCAAATTAGTGTCTAGCCCACAAGATTTCAACCTGGCCGATCTTTGAGAATTATTTAAGCCACTTCATACCTAAGTGTGGTATTATTTTTTAATCTTTACTCCAGGCCAGTTAAACCAGAGTTTCTCAGACAAGGCCTGTGCACTGATAGTACTGTGAGAGCTAAAGTTATGTTTTACATTTTAACTACTGCGCCTTAGAGATCTGTAAAACAAAGATGCCTCTAACCTGTAAGTCCACTTGCCCAAGGACAGACTCTTCCTGGAATACTGGGGGCTATTGTTCATGTAAGACAACAAGCCACATTTAGTAATTTACTAATTTAGTAAATTACACATTTACTAAAGCCATGATTTAGTAAGCAAGGTTGGTTGATCCTACTGCACAGGATTTAGGCATGAGATATTTAGGCAGGACGTTTGCTTGCTCCTGATTGGGTGAAGGTTGGAAGTATGTAGCCTTATGGATTTTGCCTTTATAAGCACTTGGCTAATGCATTTTGTAGCCATTTTTCCGGGAACCCCAGAATGGACCTGGCTAGAGGCCAGTATTTAAACTTTCTTCAAATTTGGCACCAAAATTGTGGTAGTGGTCACATTCTTGATGGGTGGGATTAACAGTACCGTATTTGTCTTGTCCTCCCTGGTTCCTAGCAGGATATATGATATATATCATATACTCAGTAGCCCCATTTGTTTATTCAACACATATTTTTGAGGATCTACATTCTATGCTTATTTATTTATTTTGCTTGCCATGTTCTAGGTATGTCCAAGTGTTAGGTGGTACAGAAGAAAACAAACTGCAAATTCTTAGCAACACTAATTAGGGAAAATAGACGGGTCATATTAGATGATGCTGAAAGCTGTAAAAATGTGGAAAGGGTATAACAACCAACTCAACAAACAAGAGCACGTGAACAGTAATTATTCACAATTATATCAGAAGAATATAGGTTAAATTAAGACTGTCCTAGATAAAATTTGTACTCATCCTACATTCCTATAGAAGTCCTGAGAGTGCTTTGAGAAAGGGAATAAGGTATTGGGGGGTGGGGGGAGTCATGTGGTGAACAGCGAAGACCTTCATAAGAAGAAAACGCATAAGCAGAAACCTGAAGAAAATAAGGAGCAAGCAACAAGAACATTAGAGGAGGAACTTCCCAGGTAAATGGAACAGCATATACAAGCTCTGAGATAGGGGCAAGCCTGATATATTAGAAGGAAATCCCAGGAGCCAGTTTGATTGGAGTAGAATAAACAAGGATAACTGCTTAGAGCTTTTAAAAAATTAGTCAATGCAATCTACATCTAAAAAGAACTGCTCTGGCTTCTTTGTGGAGAAGAGCTTTGTATGATGGAAAGAATGAAAACGAGATTAGTTATTGCCTCTCCCAGGCAAGAGACTGTGGTGGTTTGAACTAGAGTGATAAGAATAGCAAAGGTGCCAGATGGTCAGATTCTAGATCCATGCTGAGTGGTGTTGAGAGAACTTGCTACTGAATTTGGGATATGATAGAAACTGAAGATCCAAGAATGATTCCATTTGTAACTTAAGCAACTGCAAGAATGGAGTTGTCATTTCATTAAGAAGAACAAGTTTAGGGAAATAAAGAAGAGAAATAGTGCAACCATTATTATTGAGATATACTCCATAACACTTGAAGAGACGCTAGTAGTCAATTAGATAATGAAGTCTGGCAATTTGGGGAGAAGTTGGAGTTGTTTGCTAATGTCTTTAGCTCTATTTATTTACTGCTTCAATGTGTGTGTGTGTGTGTGTGTGTGTGTGTGTGTGTGTGTATGACTATGTGTGTAGATCAGAGGACAACTTGTGGATTTTTCTCTCCTTTCCCACCCTGTGAATCGCTGGGATCAAACTTGGCAGCAAGCAACTTTACCCCACTGGGCCATCTCCCTGTTCTGAAAAATCCTCGTTTCTAAGATTACATAGCAAACACACTAGTTTCTCCATTTGATATTGTTATGTGAAGGGGTAAGTACAGGAGCAGAAATGATTCAAAGACAGCTGCGTCACCAAGGTCCACCCAGCATGGGTAACAGCTCACAAAGACTGGGAAACCTGAAGCACACTGCACAGCCTTCAGGCAGCTCAACAGGTTGGAGAGTGTTCTTTCCAAGTGACTCAGTTGATCTGAAACACTTCCAGAAGCTCTGCTGGTTTCTGCTTCTTCCAGGCAGCTGGTATTCGTCATTTGCAGAGAAGGGAGATTTATTCTTATGAGGCCTTTAAATGAGGTGCTGCTGTTCTTGGTTTGTCCACTCATTTTATAGTGGGATGCGATGGGTTTGCTTCTTGGTGAGTATGAAGTTACTAAGCAAAACTAGGAAATAAAAAAGTGAAGAAAGTGTTCTTGCAGCAAGTGAGGATCACATTGGGGATATTTCCCAAAGCAGAACCTCTCTGAACAAAGCAAAGTGATTTTAGTAGGGAAATTCATACATATTCTTAGAGGGAAGATTTATCAACATATGCTCAGTTGAAAGTCATGTGTTTTTAGACAATTGTTTGTTCAAAAAATGTCAGTAATTTTTCTGGGCAGAGAATTTAGTATTATCATAAGCCAAGTTTAATTTACCTAAAAAGGGATGAGTACAATGACTCAACGATTTTGACTGGTTTCTGGTTTCTCTGCAGGGCCTTAAAGAAAACAAGGGGTGGTTTGAGAAGCACACTAACAGTCAATTAAAGGGAAAAATTCTCCACCCTCACCCCAAGCATAGGTGATTGTTCTAAATAGTACCTGCCTCCTGCCTAACAATTTCATGTTTCTCCAGCAGAGGCAGATTGCAATCCCTACAAACATGAGCTAATGTAAAGCTCTCATTGCCCAACTCTGACCTGGCAATCTCATGCAAGGAAGTTGACTGAATAATAAATGACTTTCAGGCTGACTAAGTGAAACAGGTGACATTTACATACTCTTTGAGGGCTAAAGAAAGAAAACTAGCAAAGCCAAGCATGTTAAAATATGAAAATAAAAGATTGGTACAAACTTCAGCAACTTTATAGTAATGTAAGCTAAATCTGTCTCTAAAACAAAAACTTATAATACCAATTTGAATTCCTATTATTTACTGCTTTTTGCCTATAAACTTTAAGGACACATCTGTCTCTTATTTTCAAATGTTAAACAGATGGAAATTTAGTGTACCAGTGAAGTCTATATTAAGCCAAAGAAAATATTCGTAACATTATTTACTGTATGCATTAATTTGACCTCATCAAAATTTTATTTTTCATTTTTGGAAGAGTTAGAGCTATTTAAAAGTCAAGAATCTAAATTATTTTTTTCTCCATGTTCAGTGAATATATTTACACTGAAAATATAATCTTTTGGTTTGAAAGTTTTGCCGAGGAATAGTGTTTCCTTGGTTAAAAATAACTTCTTGTTGAAATGAAATCTGCGTGACCATAAGAGAGATGGAAACCAAAACTGTTTTTTTCTTAAACTTCAAAGGGAAGAACCAGGAAATTTTCGCTGTATCAAGAGAATACCAGGTACAGACCTACTGGAAATAAATGGGCTAGTTGCATAAAGTGACCCAAGGGGGGAAAAAAACCAACCATTTATTGTCATAATTTGTACTAATTTCACTTTTGATGAATGTCTCTGTAAGAAGTTGCTGAGCATGCAGTGTCTGAGCAAATGAGATAAAACCTCTGCCTTCGTTATAGCACATGTAATAACATACATTATTCAAATACACAAATCAACATATAAAACCTTATTAGTGGTGTGTGTGTGTTTTCCTGGGCACACAATGGAGATCAGAGATAAATTTTTGAGAGTCAGTTCTTTCCTTCCACAGTGAGTCCTGTGAATCTAAGTCAGGCAGCAGGCTGAACTCAGCTTGTCAGACTTACACAGCTATTACTTTTACTCACTGAGCCATCTGTCTGGCTGTATAGTTACAAATTGTGAACATTGTTTGAGGAAATACAGGCTTCCATGACTGAGGCCATATCTAGACTGGGGAAGCCTGTGAAGTGCCTGGTCAAGAAACATTTGAATAAACTCTGATGACTAAATAGCAAATAGATCAAAGGGCAATGAGTAGGAGTAGTTAATAGTGATCAAGAGACACATACAGAAAGTGCAAAGTCAGAACTGTGAAGGTGTGGCTTACACAAGAGAACCAGTGTGTCTGGAAACAGAAAATGAAAGGGGGAGTGACTGGAGATGGTTGGCGGATATGCACATTTAGGCATAATTAAGGATTATAATGAAAAATTGAAGTCAAGGTGCTTCAGTTAAAATGATGCGGGGCTAGGGAGATAGCTCAGCAGTTAAGAACAATGGCTATTCTTCCACAGGACTAGGGTTTGATTCCCAGCACCTACTGAGTGGCTTGTAACTGTTGGTGTCACCAGTTCCAGAAGATCTGATACATCTCAGGATTTGTGTATGTGTTTGTGTACACCTGTGCCACAGCATGTGTGTGAGGTCAGAGACAACTTGCAGGAGTCAGTTCTTACCATCTACCACGTAGGTCCTGGGAGTAGAACTTGGGCTATCAGGCTTGGTAGTGAGCATCCTTACCACTTACCACCTCCATGGCCCACACTTTGCTCTTAAAAGAAGGGAACAAGCAGAAATGGTTAGGGGATGAAGAATCATTTTATATGTAGATTAAGATCACATGGTTCAAGTATATCCATACACATATAGGCAAGTATTTCTTACTTTGAACAACTATAGAAATAGTACAGTTGTAGGTGTGGTGTGAGCACCTTGTAATCCCAGTGCTTGGAAGGTAGAGGCAGGAGGATCAGTTCAAGGTCATTGTTGGCAGCTACATTGTAAGTTCCAGACCAACCTGTATTACATGAGATGGCTTGTCAGGTAAAGGAAGAGAACCAACTCCCACAAGTTGTCCTATGACCTTCACATGAGCACCATAGTATGTACACGTACACACACATGCAAGCACACACAAGTGAAAACAAGGAAAATAGTTGTGAGTGGAGAATATAATTGGGGTGAATATGATCAAGATACACTGTATACATATATAAAATCATCAAAGAATGAAACTATTATTAAAAACATCATTGTCAAAATATTAACTCATAATTAATTCATAAATGTAAGAAAATGAAAAACGTAAAACTGATTTTTATTTAGTACACTAATTTTTAAAAATTGGAAACATTGAGCTGGAGAGGTGGTTTAGCAGTTAAGAGCACTGGCTACTCTTCCAGAGGACCAGGGCTTGATGCCCAGTACTCACATGGTAGCTCACAACTGTCAGGGATACCTTCTCTTCTGGCCTTTCCAGGCACCAGGCACACACATGGTGCACAGATACACATGCAGGCAAAGCATCATATACATTTAAAAATTTTTTAAATAGAAACATTGAATACTAAAATGTTTTTTCCTATAAAAACACAGCAGGAGTAATTTGAACAGGGCTGCTTCTTCTGACCATTAAACTTAACTTCTGAGTCAACCATCATTGTTAAACCTCCACAAATGTTATAATTCTAAGTTTGGTTGACTGACATTATTTTTCTTCAATTTTCAGAAATTTTATTTTAAATTGTGTGTGTACACACATGCATACGCACATGAGGTCAGGTGCCCACAGGGGCCAGAAGAGGTGGTCAGATCTACTGGCTCTGTAGTTACAGGTTGTTGTCTAGTTGTGAGGCGCTTAGGTGCTGGAAGCTGAACCCAGATCTTTTACAAGGGCAGCAAGTAGGCTTAACTTCTGAGCCAACTCTCCAGCCCTATAAAGTACTTCCTGAGAGTTAGTAGCATAGGAATAGACTGAGAAAAATATGGAACTCTTAAAATGTCCTTTGAAATAAATAAGAAAGTCAGTTGGCCAATGAAGTATATAGTGAGATTGTTGGCAGAGTAGAGGGCTTAGAGTTAGTGATCTGAAAGTTTTAGTCTTGTCAGCTTGTCCTTCTATATTTCTGAGTTGTGATTCTCAGCTGCCTTGGTGCAGGCATGGAGAATGCAGGCTAGTGAGTCCTTCCAGGTCTGAGGTTTCTCCAAGTTGACGTGAGAACAAAATTAAGAGACAAGGGAATTTATGATATTAGCAAGGGTATTACTAAAAATGTAAACCATAAAATTAAACCTGGAAGAGAATTTAAAAAGCAACAGAAAGCTAATGATGCGAGGGAATATAAAGAGGCCTATGTGTGTTTGTGTGGGGGGTACTTTTAAGAGGTCATTGTAATCATCCCTGTGAGACATGTTTAATAAGTGGGCTATTTTATTATTTTCTAAATTGGGGAGCAATGTGCTGCATGAACAGGATTTCCGTTTTAGTTTTAGCTAAGGCTCTAAAGCCTACAGAGAAGAGGTAGAAAGTGAAGAACTATGCCATCTTGTGACATGCTAGAAAGGGCCAAACTGTTTTTGTGACTTTCAATCCATCATCTATCTGGAATGTGTGTAAAAGCATTGGAATTGAAAAATTGAGAGAGATGCAGTTTTTGATGTTTTGTTTCATTTTTGGAAAATTGTTGGGTGCCTGTTTTATTTCTTTCTTTCCTAAAATCAGATGATAAGTATACTTTAAGGGAAAGTCTCTGAAGAACTCTGAAGATGCTTCCAGTTTGAATAGTATTGGGACCTGACAGAAGTTACCCTGAGTAAATTGTTGGTGTAAGGAGGGATGTGGGAGCAAGCTACAGAGCTGTTGGCCTGCGCTTGCAGGATGGTTGGTTTTCCTGGGCAGATGTGGGCACGTGGAGGAGCCAACATGGAACATCTTTAGATTCCAAACCGGCTGAAGGGACGCTGTGGCCAGATAGCCAGTGGCTGAGGAAGGAGTATAGGTAGCCAGCAGGAAGAAAATCATTTCTTCCATCTTGGAAGCAAAGTTGGCTATCCCAAGAGGAGTCTCTCAAGCTGAGAATATAGCTCAGTGTTAGCTTCAATCTTCCATACCACAAACAACTACCACCACTTCCCAGAGGAATACCATAGACATTGACTCAGGGCAAAATGTCTTTTATTCTTTTGCCTAATCCAATCCCCTGTCCTAGTCCTGGAGCCCTAGAGTGTTTCAGCCTCCGTACAATCTAAAACACTTACACCTAGAACTGGAAAGCTTCAGCCTCCATACAATCTAATCAACCTCTAAGACTTACTGCTGACTGAGCCACTCTTACTAGTTCCTTCTGAACTCAGAGCTGTATTGAACACTAACCCAACTCAACTTTAACTCAATTCAACTCACTTGCTGTTCTGGCTCAAGCTCTTCTCCAGACTGCTGGTTCAAACTGACCTTCGGAGCTGGCTGTTTTTGACAGGTCTCTTCTGACTCTGGTAGACTCTGGCTGACTCCTGCAACTTCTCTGACTTAACTGCTCTGTTTGGCTTCAAACTGATTCACTCTTCCCATTTGATACTGACTTCTATCAAACTGCCTCTGTGTCTTATCCTCAGTCTCTCTGAGCTGAGACCCTGCTTTTCTATCATGAGAGTTGGGCATAATAAAGTGGGTCCCAAACTAACATGATTGGTATTTTTATATGAAGATGGCCACATGCACAAGAGACCCTCGAGCAGAATGTTATATGATGATACAGGTTAGAGTTATGAATCTACAAGCCAGGGGTGTCAAAGGTTGCCACCACACCAGCAGAAGCTGGGAAAAGGCAAGGACCAATTCACCTACAAGTTCAGAAGAGGTGTGGACTTAACACCTTAGCTTATACTCCTAGTCTCCAGAACTTCAAAAGTAGATTTGTAATGCTTAAGCCATCAACTTTGTGGTAGCTTTAAGCTTTCCTAGAAAATTAATATAGTGAGAATGATGTATTCCAAAATTTTCTTTCCTATATTTTGCCTGTGTCCTGTCCTTATCTCCTTTGTACCAAACTTACAGTCTCTCTCAGGACAAAGAAACTTTGTGTGATGTTATCAACACAACAACAAAAAAAGAAAAAAAGCTCTTTCCAATATGCTGATGGTGAACACAGTACAAGTACCTCTACTTAATATTATGACTGGCTTCTGCAATTGCTGATGATAGATGAGTCAGTTCATATGAGGTGGGTAACTTATTTGAGGAGATGTATGTTAGCTGTTTTTAAAAAGAAGCCTATAAGATATACCTGCATTTTGCTCAGAGAGCACTTCTCATGAAGAATGTTTAAATAGTCTTCATAAAAGTGCTAAGGAGGGACTGGAGAGATGGCTTAATGGTTAAGAGCACCGACTGCTCTTCCAGAGGGCCAGAGTTCAGTTCCCAGCACTCACATGGCAGTTCACAATGATCTGCAACTCCAGTTCCAGGGCATCCGACACCTTCACACAGACATATATGCAGGCAAAACATCAATGCACACAAAATACAAATAAATTATTTTTTTTAAAAAAAAGCTGGAAACTCCAGTCGTGCATAATGGGTTCCAATCCCCAAAGTCCTCCCAGTTTCTCTACTTTCATAATGTCTATTTCTCATTTAAAGGAAAGTCTTGGTTCAAGAATTGTCTAGCAGACCACATTAGCTAGCTCCTGAAAGGATTAAGTTCCTGATTTTATTTAACAAAATCTAAAAAACACCTCAGACGTGAGGTATTGCTCAGGGTAGGAACAAAGAAACATACTATACCCCGCTTGGCTTTCTGAAGACTTCAGTTATTCCTCATTCCGACATGTTGGGCCAACACATACTTTGTAGCGCAGAGTTAGAAAAATTAAACTTCCCAGAAATCCCCAAGGGTTTGGGTAAAGGACTAAAATTGCTTAAAGATTCTAGAGGGAGGATGGAGCAGTTGTCAGCTTAGGAGTAGTATGGGATTTATGTATGGAAGAGGGGTCGTGCGCTAAGTCTTCTCTTTTATTGCCTGACGTTCAGTATGGACTGGAGGAGGAGATGGGGTATGGTAAAAGGACACCTGGACTAGAGGTGCATGGATGTGATTCTAAGGCTTTCAAGTCTAGACTCCTGTGTGATAGTTTTACTTGGATGCTCGGCAGCTAACTGCATCACACTGTATCTAAAACTCAGTTCATCCCCCTAGCCCGTCTCCCTCCACCAATTTTGTCTCCTTCTCCTCAATTTCCTTTTTATGTGCCCTCCTAAATTATGGGGGGTTGGGGGGGAGGAGAGGAGATGTCTTTTGTGCCTATGCAAAATGCTCCCTCTTCTATGTTCTCCAACCTGTCTCCATTCTTCTTTATGTTCCCAGAAAACTGCCTGGTTGAGGCCTTCAGTGACCCTAGTGACATTCATCCTAAGACCCTCTGTGCTTATTTCTCACCAGCATTGAAACCGCACACTTCCCAGCTGATTCTTCTCTGCTCTTAGCCTCTGGTATGTGACATATCCTGTTTTCCCTTCTATTACTTTGTTCCTTCTCTGTTTGCTCAGAGTCTCCTCTTCAGCCAACCTCCAAAATATGGACTTCTTCTGACATTTATTTAAATACTATTGATATGTATAATAATATGTATAATAACAAAAATACTGTTTATATGCATTAATAATAAACTGATAGTAGGCTCCAAACTTACGAGTATAAATACTAATTTGATGTGACTCTCTTTTGCTTGCTCTTTGTCAAGCATCTGAAGCATGACATAGCTAACCTTCACCCAAACTTTGTGTTTGTTTTGTATCTATTTGCACATGCCTGGTGTTTGTGTGTGCGTGTGTGTGTGTGTGTGTGTGTGTGCATGTAGACACAGACACGGCATTGCATGTATTTGGAGTAACAAGACAACTTGTGAGTTGTTAGTTCTCTCCTTCTACCTCATTGAGGATGTAGGGTCTCTAGCTTCCGGTTTCTTCCTACTCCAGACTCGCTGGCTTCAGTGCTTTCTATGGATTCTTGTCTCTGCCTCTTGGCTTGTCCACTTAGCAGTACAGAGGAACAGACGTGTACCTCTGCATTTGGTTTGTGCATGGGTTCCAGGGATTGAGCTCTCCTGGCTTTTATAGCTAGTGCTTTAATCCACTGAGTAGTCTCCCTGGCCCTTGTTTGCTTGGTTTTTGTGACATATGTTGCCCAATCTCTTGAGTAGCTCAGATGGAAAGGATATGTCACTATGACTGACAGGCTCAACCAAACTCTTGAATCCCTTCAAAGTTCCCCTGCCTGACCTAGTATTCCCAAGTATCGCCAGCTTAGTAAATGGTAGTTTAGTTTATTCAAGTTAGAAACCTTTTCCTTCCCTCATCTTGTACATTAAATGCCTTGTGATTTCTATGGTTTTCTACAATGAATGTCAAATCTGTTACTTTTATTTATTCACCTCCTACCACTTTGGTTTAAGCCAACACTTAGATTATGGTGATTGCTTTCCAAACTGATCTCTAATATGTACTTCTTGGGACTCTGTTCCCAAACTTTGCCCTAATATCTTTGCCAAAAACCAGTTAGAGAGCAGATTGCTAAGAATTTCTTAATGTGCCTACAAGGGCATGCATGGATTGCCTTTTGCTAGTCTCTCTAATCTCTTCTCATTCTGTTTTCTCTACTCACAGAGCTTCAGCCTGTTACCCTTTCAGTTTCTGGGACCAGCCCAACTCTTTCCCACCTCAAGACTTTGCATAAATGGTTCCCTTTTCCTTGAACACTTTCTGCCTATGCTTTATATGCATTCTCTTTGTTTGATTGGACTTAACATTTGGTATAATGATTAGCACATAATAGGCTCTTACAAAAAGTAAATCTAACTGGAAAATTTAATAAATGGCCTAGTGTTATGTAAAGAGACATGGAGGGAACTACATTAAGGTTCTCTAGAGGAACAGAATGTATAAAATGAATATGTATGTTTGTGTGTGTGTGTGTGTGTGTGTGTGTGTGTGTGTATATATATATATACATATATATGTATATATATATACATATACATAGGCTAATTCAACAATGGCTGTCTACCAATGGAGGTACAAGAATCCAGTAGTTGTTCAGTTCATGAGACTGAATGTCTCAGCTAGTCCTCAGTATACATCAGATTCCCAAAGAAGTAGGCTCTAATGCCGGAAAGGAAATGGACTTGCCAGAGAGAGTAAGAGCAAGCAGGCAATGAAATAAAGCTTTCTTTTTCCATATCCTTTATATAGGCTGCCAGCAGAAAGTGTGGCCCAGATTAATGGTGGATCTGAGACTCAACTCAAAAGATATGGATTAAAGGTATATCTTCCTATCTCAATAGAGCTGGATTAAAAGTGGGTCTTCCCACTTCAAATTATTTAATTAAGAAAAATCCTTCACAGGTGCACACAGACGCTTTAGTTTTAGTTAATTCCAGATGTAGTCAAGTTATAGCCAATAATATCCAGTACAGGGACCGTGCCCACAAGCTAGAAAATGTTCATTGGAACAACAGAATAACTTTTATATAGACACCTGTGACTGGTGCTTTTTTGTTTTATGGATTCTGCTATTCTGTTGCTAGGTTAAAAATATTTTTTTGGCCAAATGATATTTAGGTAGCGTGAGACAATTTAACTGCTTTCAGAAGAAAAAAGGTTATAAATTATAGATAAATAACAATTACCTATGCAGCAATATTAGAGATGAGTACTTGCCAATTGGCTGAATAGCTAGTATAGGTCCCAACATTCTCATCACCAAAGATTCATCTTATTATATTTTTTCCAACAAGATTTCATGTTTTCAAAACCATTTGTCTGCTAATCAAACTGCATTTACTATGGAATAATTAAATTTCTATTTTTAGTCTATTATAACCCCTAATTAAACATCGTAGTCCCTAAGTAGAGAACTGAATCAGCATATGATGAAAAATGTAAGTCAAAAGTACAGCCATCATTAGAGTTTTCACTGGGCTTCTATATTTAGAACGTCTTACTAACCCATACCCCATATACTAGTCAAAGCTTTAACATATGCATTTTGTAAAGATAGATACACATAATTTATCTTTTTCATGTAAGTCTCACTACCACTTTTTGCAGATTTGTGATTGTAAGTAAACTGGATTTTGTGGGGAAGGAGATGAGAAGTTAGTTTACTAAAGTGGTATTTTGAAAATAAGGTAAGTAAAGTTTACATTGTTGATGAGTGGCCTTAAACCTGCTGTGTGTCTGAGATGACCTCAGAATTTCTGATCCTCTGCCTCCACTTCCCAAGTTCTAGGATTACAGGCGTGCACTTGGTTTATGCAGTGCTGGAGATGGAACCAAGGGTTTTGTGCATGTTAGCAAGCACTCCACCAATTCGGCTATTTCCCCAGAATACAACTCATTTTCTGCTTTCCTAGTGTGTGCATTTTTTTAACTTGGAATTGAACCCAGGGTCTCAAGCATACTAAGCATCAAGTTATATTCTCTGTAAATAAAACTTCCTTTTTAAAAAAAATGGCACTATTGAGTAACCTTTTATTCTACATTTATGGTAGGATATATTATGACCTGCTAATCAAATCCAATGTATCCACAAAAGTCTCTGTTCTTATTCTGTATTTCTTAGATAATTGTAATTGTTTTCAACAGCATACATTTCCCTTGAAGTAATTTTTGTCAAGAGAAAGAGAAGCATGTAAATATTTTATGTACATAAAATGAACACTCCTCCATGTGCTTTAAAATGTCTGAAATAAACTAATGATACTTTTCAGGCTGTCACTTTGAGAATATTTCCTAAAATCTAATCATTCTGAACAAAATCAGTGCTTCTATAGAAGTATTCAAAATAAACAAGCAAACAATGTTACATTAGTTCTAAAGAGGAGATACATTAATCATATGGTTTGGGGGCATTTAACACTGGAATTAAAGAAATTTCAATTCATAATAACAGGTACAGAATCTTGTATTTTTATAGCTTTCGTGTGGGAAGCAATTTGCAGAGAAGTTGGTAACAGTTTTATCTTACTATACAAATGCTTCATAGATCAAGAATTTTGGGTACATAAGATAAACCCAAGATGGACTTTAATTTCGCTTTTTTCATGTCAAGATGTCTAAAAACACCCCCTTCTTAAACCCTTACAGGGCTTAATAATAAATATCTTTCTTCATATTTTTGCCACCGATGAGATGGAACAATGATCCTGACTTAACTCATGTTGTATAGTCTCTGCAAAACTGCAAGGCAAGGCTGAAGGATTGTTTTCTCGATCAAGCGCAAATAAATATTTTACTGTGGTAAGATATATGTTACATATAACCTACCAGTTAAACCATTTAAGTGTAATTCAAGGTCGCCAGTAACAGTCACAGTATTGTTCAACCGTCACCACTATTTCCAAAACGTTTTCCTCGTCTTGAAGAGAAATCCAACTAAACACAAGTATTTGAAATGGGCTTTTCTCTTCAGTGTTTACTTTCTTTCCTCTCACACTGTTTATCTCTAGTGTCTAGAATGACTATATATGGTGGATACTGAGGCAGGCAGATTTTTGAGTGAGTTCTAGGACAGCCAGGGTTACCCAAGAAACCCTGTCTTGAAAACAAAACAAAACAAAACAAAATGTGTTACTGCATAATCCATTGAATAAACACTTACTTAACATGTTGAAATAATGTTTCTTCCATTGGAAAAATATGAGAGTTCTGGTTGCTGCACGCCCTGACCAGTAGTGTTGGCTCAGACTTAAATTTTAGCCTTTTCAATGGATGTACTGTGGTTTAATTCAAACTTCCTTGAAGACTAATGATATTGAGACTCTCTGCTACAATTTTTACCACTGTGACAAGATAACTGAAAACAACTACTTGAATTTATTTTGGCTTATGATATGAGGGGTTTCAGTCCACACTTCGCTGGCTTCTTCATTCCTTAGCCATAGTGAAACAGAACAGCTTGGTGTAATGGCAATGCAGAGCAAAATTGCCTATCTAATGGTGACCAGGGAACACAATGAGGCACAGAAAGATCAGAGTCAAGGTATAGTTCTTTAACCCCCACTAAGGATCACTTCCCAAAAAATGTCATCATCTCATGAACCCATCAGTGAATTAATACACTGATTAGCCCACAGCTTCCGGATCCGGTCACTTCCCCAAAGCTCATCAGGTGGCAGCCACACCGCAAAACATGAGCCCTGAGGACAGTGGTTCTCAACCTTCCTTTACTGCAGTTCCTCATGTTGCGGTGACCCCCTAACCACAAAATTATTTTCTTTGCTACTTCATAATTGTAATTTTGCTACTGATCGGTGTCTCAGTTCCTAAGGTCATCAGAAATACGCGTTTTTCCATTGGTTGCAATTCACAGGTTGAAAACTGATGCTTTAGGAGAATTCTAGATTCAAACCATAACAGTATCTTTTCATTTCCACACTGATCGCCTAAACACCTTGTTTTACAAAAACCATCTGTTCTGTATTCTGTTGCTTTATTTCACAATTAAGCTGACTGCTACATATAGCTGATTTAAAAAAATATATTATGAATATAGATCTTTTGTCACGTACATATTTTGCAAATATTTTCTTCCAGTTTGTGGTTTACCTGTTCACTTCCTTAATTTGTCTAAGAATTTTTTTTTTCATTTTGAGAAAGTTTTAACAGTTTGTCCTTGTTTTTGTTCTTAGGACTCTTAGCCTATCCCAAGTTTGCCAAGTATCTCTGTTTTCTCATATAGTCTTTTATAATTATGATATTCATTGCAGACTTTTGTAGATGCTTTATATCAAGTTGAAGAAATTCCTGTCTACTTCTGATTTGCTGAGAAACTATCATGATTGAAGCATCTAGCAAATATTTTTGTTTTTTGAATTAAGATGATTATTTGGTAACATTCTTTCTTCCGTAAATACGGTGAATTACATTGACCAGTGTTTGAATTTTAAGTCAACCTTTGTTTCTGAGATAAACTTAATATAGCAACTTTTAAAAGTGTCCCTGTACAGAATTTGGCAATATAAGTTTCATGGATGAATTTACATTGTTGCTCATGCAGTAGGTTAGGCAGTGGTTTTTGTTGTTGTTTCCTTGTAGTATCATTATCAGTTCTGATGTTAGAGCAGTTGTACCATCACAGAAGGAATTGGGAAATATTTCCCTTCTAGTTGTGAAGGAGTGTGTGTGGAATTGATTCTCTTTCTTAAATGTTTAATAAGATTCACAACTAAGAGACTAGCGAGACGTCACAGTGGTTAAGAGCACTGGCTGCTCTTCCAGAAGACCCAAGTTCAATTCCCAGCTCCCACATGGCAGCTCACAGTTGTCTATAACTCCAGTTCCAGGGAGTCTGACATCCTCACACAAACATGTATGCAGATGAAGCACAAATGCACATAAAGTAAAAATAAATAAATTATATAAAAAAAAAAGACTGACAACTAAAACTATTTGGGTTTAAAGTAAAGCCCAGATAAGGACTTCAACTTTTCAAACTAGGTATTGATAATGGAGTTTTTTAACCAGAGAAATGTCTTATTGGATAGAAGCTGTTGCCCTGCAAACCTGAAGACGTAAGTTCAATCCTCAGGCCCGTGTAAAGTGCAAGGAGAGAATTTCCTACGTGTTGTCCCCCGACTTCCACAAGTGTGCTGTGGCACCCCCTCCCCGATCTCACATGTACACAATAGTAATAAATTAAATTTTTGAGACAGAGTCTGGACAGGCCTGAAACTTACCAAGAAGTCCAAGTTAGTTTTGAACTCACAGAGATCCGGCTGTCTTTGCCTCCAGAGTGCTAGGGATTAAAGTCCTGTGTCACCATGCCTGGAAATAAACAATTTCTAAAATTTGATTCCTTTCTCTTTTTCTGTGCAGAGTGACTGCTCTTTCTGTTTTGTTTTGTGTTGTTGAGACAGATCTTTCTGTCTCGGCCAGGCTGGCCTTGAGGGAAACCCTGCTTCAGAACTCCTGAGTGCTGTGATTATTGCATACAGCTAACACATTTGGTCAATTTCAATGGATATGAAGCTAGTAAGATGATTTTTTTCTTCTTAAATCAAATTTGGTTATTTATATCTTTTAAGGAATCATTACTTTTATTTACCTCTGAGCCACACCACCAAATATTCAAGAAATTATAATTTTTTCTTCCTGTTTCTTGAGACAGGGTCTCACTATGTAGCCCTGGTTGTCCTCACTATGAAGACCAGGAAAACCTTGACTCCTAGAGATTTGTTAGGTCTAAAGCAGAACCCGAAATGACAGTGCTGGTGGCATTGTCCTAAACAGAAGGACTTTGCCTGGGCAAACAGAAGGATTGGTATTGGGTAAACAGAGGCCTAAAGGTGGGTTTCTGTTTACCAGGAGCCTCCTGTAAACCACCCAGGAACCTTCCTTAATTCACTCCAAAGGTCAACAAGGGCAATGGCATCTAGTTCCCAAGCAATCTGAACAGCCTATATCAGCTAAGACTTCCCCCTGAGACTATCAAATAAAATATGCTTGCTTTCCTGCCATTTTGCTCTCTTCTCTGGCCTCTACCCCCAGGGGATAGCCCAATAAACTTTTCTTTCTAACCATGGAGCTGTCTGGTTCAGTGGCTTCCCTGAGCCCTGCCCTCACAGAATCAATCCTGGCCTTCCCTCCCGAGTGCTGAGATTAAGGTATGTAACGCCATGTGAATCACATTTCTTCTTTGATCCATAGGTTATTTAGAAATGTGCACTAGAACGTGCAAGATTTTAGTAGTTTCCCAGTTATCTTTATTTTACTGATTTCTAATTAAACTTCTTATGATAAAAAGAATATACTTGGAATAATTTCAAGTTTTGAAACTAGCTTAGAGGTCCAGAGTGGATTCTTCATAATGTTTTTATGTATATGTGAGAATATATTCTGCTATTCGTTGAATGGAATCGTCTATGTTTTTAAAAAAATTCTAGCTCTGGTATTCTGTGCCTTTTCTGATTTACTGCCTACTTGTTCATCTATTGTTGGAAAATAGTGAGATTTCAGACAGTAATGGATGATTTGCCTATTTTTCCTTGGGGTTCTTATATTAGTTATTTTTTTACTGTTGTGATAAAATACTATAGCCAAAGGCAACTTAAGAAAGAGAAGGTTTATCTTGAGTACAGGTCCAGAGGAAGGGTCTGTTGTGGGACAGGCATGGCAGGAGGAAGGATGGTAGCAGGAAACGGAAAGGTTACCTCTTGATCCACAGGCAGAAGGCAGAGAGGGTGAACCTAAAATGGGTGAGGCTCTAGGCTCTCGAGGTCCACCCGCAGTGACTTTCTCCAGCAAGCCTGTATATCTCCTAACAGGCATGTGACCTCCCCAAAGGGGAATCTGTTAGTTTTCATGTCATGTATTTGAGGCTCTGATGCTAGGTGTCATGGAGTTTATCTGCTGTGGGTGGTTGAAAGTCACATGTCTTCAAGATCTGGCTGAAAATTTTACATATATATATATGTACATATATATACATAATATATATACATATATACATGTATATATATATATACATAAAATATATATATGTATATATTTCATTGGAATTCCACCCTTATTAATTTTTATTGTTTATTCAGCAAAACCTCAAAAATAATGTTTTGTTTTATTTTTTTCCTTTATAGTGCTTTTGGAAGTCTGCTCTCCACGTTGCAGCTGTTACCCTCACGAGGCTCTCATCTGTGTCTGCAGCTCAGCAGGACAGTCACACTCCATTTTGCCTTGTCATACCACTCTGAAAAGTGCCTATTGTAACTAGGACTGCTGTAGAACTCATTTATTTTCTCTGAGCCGGAGACAACACTGCCTGTGCGTTCTCAGTGACTGTAAACAGTTATCAACACGTTTTGCTTAGGGTAGGAATGTATGTCCTAGATGCAGTTACTCCAACATGCTCAAAAACAGAGAGGGCAGGCACCAGTGGGAGCTGGTGTGAAGATTCCAAAGAATAAAGTATTTAAAAAGGAAAAAGCAAATCAACAACCCTTGAAAGAAGACAGCACTGCAGAAGGTACTACAATAATCACACATTATATCTTACTTGAACAAAGAAGAACTTTTAAAAGAACACATCGTTCGAAAAATACTAGGTGACAGGTATAGTGATACATGACTGGAATACCAGTTAAAACTACTCAAACTTCCTTACATCAGTTATAGATGGGAAAAGAAGTTCATCAAGAGCTTTCTATCCTATTTCTGCTGAAGATGACATCTCAATAGTTCAGTGATGTCAGTTCAGTACTATTTCACTGGGAACAAAACCTTTCAAAGCTTTTTATCTCCTTTCCTCAAGTTTACCCATAAGGAAAAGTTAGGATTTATTATAGTGAGATAAAGCAGGAAAAAGGAAATAATCAACAAATAACATTAGCATCTAACATTAAGCTCTTACAATATCACCATCAGTCAATAAAACTTGCTGTGAGAACAAGCAACACTAAAACCTGGGAGTTTCTGTCTTATAGCAACAAAGGTTTATTTGCCCCTCACGTTACATATCCATTGCTTTCTGGCCTTAACTCTACATTATTTTTTTTCTCTGGGACTTAAAGTGACGGTGCAATTACTGTCTGGAACATTGCTGGTCATTATGGTGTACAGAAAAAGAGAACAAGGCAAACTATGGACTGGCTCTTAGATATTCCTTCTCAAAATGCCATAAATCATTACCACTAGGACTTCTTTGATTAAATCAAGTCTTAGGCCCCACATTAGCATGAGTGGGATTGGGTAGTCTCCCCTACAAGGGGCATCAAATGTAACAGTTGACCTACCCTTCCTTATAAGCAAATATTTTCTCCTTGAATCTTTGTAACAGTGTTCTAGAAATAGGCACTGTAATTGTTTCATTTTACAGATGGGTTAAGGCTAGGATAATATCTGGCAGAAGTCAAAGGCAACCAAATAGCAGGACCTGAACTTAGTTTATCAATTCTAGTGTTGTAAGGTTACAGGAAGAGAAAAGGAGAAGGAGTGGAGATGTTTGAAAATGACGGTAGCACAAGAAACAAAGAAGGGGGACATTAGAAGTAATAACAAACTACTTCACATAGAAATCAGACCTGGTGATTAAAAGTGAATGGGGAGGCAGAGCAGGGGGCTGGGAGCCTTCCTAATTTCTTCCAAATCCATCTGGTCATCCTGTATGACATGCCCTTATCTTGTGTGACCCCAAGAAAGCCCAGGTGTTCTTTCCCTACATTCTAAAGCCCTCATTTAATTTCTTTCTCATTCTATGTTAATGGACTGTTCTGTATTGCAAAAAGAAATAAGTTACTACATACATTTTGCACTGATAATTTACCTAGTAAATACATTTACCTTGATAAGGTCAGGCATGTTATAAAAATCCCAACAAATTGGCACTTTTGTTGTCTGATTTTGGAAACACACACACACACACACACACACACACACACGTATATATTAAAGATTTGTGTCTGCCTTTTGAAACAAAATAGGTAATCACTTTCTGAAGCAATTCTATGAGAACTGGAGATAGATGTAGCTCATTAATATAACCTTAAAATTGTAAGAAAAGTGAAAAGACAGAGTCTCACTCTGTCCCCTGGCTGGCCTGGAACTTGCTATGTAGAGCAGGCTGACCTAGAACTCACAGACATCAGTCTGTTTCTGCCTCCCAAGTGCTGGGGTTCAAGGCCACCAAGCCCAGCTAGTTAATCTTTTTTATTGTGCTGGTTTTAGTGGTAACATTCTACTCTTAAAATGTTGGTGTTACCCTTTACAAAGGATAGAAACCCTGTAGTAACACTTAACTAGATCATTATGGTCATGACCTTTCAGCCTCCGTTTTCCTGATAATAGACCCTGAGCTTGTCCCAGCAGTCTAGGAGTTTGCTGCAGCTACAGCACAAAGCTCTGAAGAAAAAGATGGAGGAGGTAGGTAGCCCAGAGGCCCTCTTTTAATAGGTGAGATGAGCTTCACTAATAATCCACAAGGAGGTAGAAAACAAAAGTAGACATCAACTTGCTGTATATTATTTGTTATAGAAAGTATTACATAATAAATGCTGTACAGTAAGAGCTTAATTGAAAATACATTGTAGCTGTTAAAAATTTGTAAGGACTGAACTCGGGAAGATGGCTTAGTCAGAAAAGCACTTGCTTTGAAAACCTGTGGCCCCGGGTTCAGCTCCCAGTTCTCACTAAAAAGCCAGGTGCTGCCACATACTCATAACCCCTAAGGAGCTAGAGTCCAGTGGATCCCTGAAGATTGCTGGGCATCCAGTCTAGCTGAATAATAGCAAGTTCTAAGTTCTGGGAGCAACTCTAAAATAAAATAAAATAAAATTCTTAGTAGTCATCACTAGCAACATGGAATAACTTCTAGAATGGTTTCAGTGACAGATACAATCACTGCAGTTATCCACAGTGGCTAGGAAGGATAGACAGTCAAAGAGTTTGACTGCTGAGGTGACAAGATTGTAAGCAAGATCTTTTCTCACTTCTTTAGGCTTGCTGTGTAGTGCAGATGGAATATTTATGTAATAAAATGTCTACTTTTAGACTAAAGGAAAAACAGGACACGGTGACCGTTTTCTCGTCTGTGTCTCATTGGAAGGTCCAGGATTTCATTTCCAGACCATTAAAATGCAAAACTCCAACCCATGTTTAGTTTTTTAGTATTGTGATGAATATGTTATTAGAATCACACTCTTGAGTTTCAGTTGGTCTTTCTTCGGGAAGGGTTTATGTGTAGGTAAGTAAGTGGCTTTTATAGTAAGCCAATACACTGGAAATTCAGCATGGAGGAATGCACACCAATCATGGTATCTTAAATTTCAAATTATAGAACATTTGTAGGATGTTTGAAAAGTCAGAAGACATAAGAGAAACATTATAAAATTATGGTATTCATATTAAAAAACCTCCATATTATTTTCATTTTCAAGCATATTTCAATGAGGAGTTACTACATTTTAAATGGCTGTACTATTGTGGAGGTTTAATTTAATCCCAGCACTTAGGAGGAGGAGGCAGTCTGATCTGTGAGTTCAAGGCCAGCCTGCTGTATATAACAAGATCCAGGCCAGCCAACACAGTGAGATCCTGTCTTAGTCGATCAAATCAAATCAAATCAAATGGTGGATTTAGAAGTTAATCTGAAAAGGGATAAAACATAATTTGACTTGTGTTTCCAAGCTTTTGGGTACTCTTGCATTTTAATTGTACTTTTTCAGATTAACAATTAGATCCATCCTATTGTATTTAAGATCTATTGCTAAAAAGGAACCAGGACGTTGAAGAAAAAACATTCAGCATACTGTTTGGAAATACAACTAAAATACTGTTTAAGACAAATGTGTGCTGTATGTCCTTACAGTATGAAAATCTTCGTACTTTATCTGTCTCATCAACAGCAAAAATAAAAAGATGGATTCATCCTCCCCAAACTGGGGCATGTAAGAACGGAGTAAAGAGGAGGGGCAAATGAGTCCTGCCTTTTTGTGATTGTTTGAGGAAAGTCAGGTCTTAACATGAAGCCCCTAATGAGTTATGGGCTCACTGATAGGTGAGCATGGGCTGGGACGGGAAGGATTTACCTGCCCTCCAGTGCCTCCTGCAACAGCTTTCTTTAGTTTATCCGTATTGAAGTTAAGACAAGCTTTCCAGGTAGATAAAGATCTAGCTACTGGTTTCCTTTAGAGGTTTTCCTACCCTCAGAGGTAACATTGGAAACTGCGTGCGTGTGTGTGTGTGTGTGTGTGTGTGTGTGCGTGTGTGTAATGTATGTGTGTGAGCTGTGTGTGATGTATGTGGGTGTTGTGAGTGTGTGATGTGTGACTTGTATGTGTATGTGTGTGATGTGTGTGTGTGATGTATGTGTGTGTTTGTGTGATGTGTGTGTGATGTATTTGTATGATGTGTGTGTTTGATGTGTGTGATGTGTATATGTGTGTTATGTGTGTGATGTGTGTGTGATTTGTGTGACTTGTGTGTGTATGTGTGTGATGTGTATGTGTGATGTATGTGTGTATTTGTGTGATGTGATGTGTATGTGTGATGTGGGGGGGGGGGGTTTGTGGGAGGGTGTGGGTGTGGGTATGTGTAGTGAAGGTGGTAACAGAGGCAGGGGAATGAGAAAGGAGAGGAAAATCTCTGAGAAGCTAATAAGGTTGCTGATTGTGGAAGCCCAGAGCAGAAAATATTCTGGCGCCTGAAGGAGAACAGAAACCAAACTGGTGTATGTATGTTTGTGTTTCTCCTTTTAGATCTTTCATTCAGGAGCCATCTCCCTGGAGACTATGGGGAATGGTAGGAGTCCCTGGGAGTTCTGGCAGCTCTCTTTGCTGAGCGTCTGAGAAAGAGAATAATACTAGATAAAGGAAATGCCTGTGGCCAGTTCCCAGGCAGAGGCCAGAGTCAGGAGAAGAAATAGGAAGATAAGAGGGACCCCTGACCTAAATTAACTGGAGAAATTTCCAGATGCGCTTCCCTCCCTGCACTCTCAACCTCAGGGGACTAGCATTGCTACTGGGAAAGACAGCTGGACATCTGTGGCCCCTCTAGCTCTGGGTCAGACGAAGAGACATTCCTCACACAGCGCTCTCACCTTGTTAGCCAAACCTCAAAGCCCCCAGCTTCAGAGGGGGCTTTTCCTGGAACTCTGATAGAAGTCTAGGCTGTGTGGGAGAGCTGGCAAGTTTTCCTTCCAAGTACTTCAGAAACCCCATGCCAGGCCCAAACACGACCTTTCCCCTTTCCCCTTCTGTCCATCTTGAAGGCACCAAAGGCAGAGACGCCTGTGGGGTAGGAAGGTCACATCATTTACAGCCCTCTCTCTCCCATGTCTTCCATACAACTCTTTTTGATTGCAAATGTGAAATAGTCCATCTGCATTCTTGCTTCTGTAATCCTATTTATACCACTGTTTCTGAAGAAAGTATGTTCTGTGGATAAATACAAGATCCTGGTAAACAAACATTGGCAACACAGACCTTTAAGAGCTGTTGACTTGTAGCCTTGAGAAATGTTGCCTGTTTACCAGGGAAACATTTCCTGTGTGTCCGTGCATTGGGAGCACTGTATGGGTGTTTTCATTAGCTGGGGCCCACATCTGCTTCTATGATTTGACATCACAAATTGATAGAGCAGGAAATGCTGTTGGATCGGCAAGTGAGAAAGTTACTGTAACTTCTCCAGTTCTCTATGTGTGTGACAACACAGAGGAGATCCACGTTTGGAGCTAACAGATCTTTAGTGGCCTTTGTAATCCTTGCTTCTTAATATTATTATTAAGTCACTATTTTAATAGGCCACTGGCCTAGAGTATTTGATTGGTTTCTGGTTAGAATTTAATTTCTTTGCTTTGCTTTTGTTGCATTTATTTTTAGGTTGATTTCTGTTCATGGCTATTGATTTGGTTTTGTAAATCCCACCGGTCGAAAAAATGACCACCACAACTGAACCAAATTTGAAGCAAGCTTTAATTAAACTAATTAAATACTTGCCAGGAAGATAGACTCTGACCAGGTTCATTCTGAGGTACCCACCTGTGGAAACTTCTGTTACCTCCAAAGTTTCCACAGAATGGCATGGAGTCACATGGCACAAATGCTTAATAAGGCAGAATCCATAAGGCTTTGTACTTCCCACCAGGTTCCATCTGAGGCAAGCATCTATCCTGATGTACTTCCTGTCTGGGTTATCTCCCGCCCACAAGCGACTAGGTATATCCAGTGCAGTAGGAGTAACCAAATGGGATCTTGGCATTTCCTACCCAACATTCCAGAAGGTTATCCGCCCTTGAACAAGGGAGATTACAGGATTTAGTCTTTCTGTACCTCACTTGAACAGCCCCACCTAGCACCCCAGGAGTTATGTGCTTGGCACAGTAATTAACATTTAAAACATAACTTTTGCTCTTACAGTTTTCCTTTTGTGTTGTTAGAAAACAAATTGTGGTAAAAACTGAAAGGTCTATTTTAAGAAAAGAATGGTAATTTCACCAGGAGTTCAGGATTTCCTTTGGTAGGTGCTTAGTCTTGCTAATAAAAGAATTTAAAAAAGAGAGTGAAGAAGAAGCTCAAGGACCATTTTATTAGAGTTTGAGAGGAAAACAGCAGGGCAGGCAAGCCATAAATCTCTGCAGCCATCAGGAAGAGAAAGACGGACACAGGAAGAGAGAAAGCCGTGTCTGTATATTAGGGTCTGTGGAAACAGGCAGGTCCGGCAATGGAGACTGGCAAATCGGCTGGGTTTCAGAAAATGTGAAAATGTCTAGAGGGTCATGGGAAGAGACGGGACAAGGCTAGAAAACTGAGGGGAGGCCTCCAAAGCCACAGTGCAGGAGGCATGCGACTTGCTGCGGCTGTCGCACCTAGGTGTACACAGCACCCCCACCTCGGATCTGAACAGTGCGGCCGCCATGGGTGCGTTCTGTTTGTTAGACCGAGCCCAGGCAGGGCTTCTCTTACGCTGGTCTGAGGCTGTGAACTCCAGGCCCCACCCTCCCTCCACAGTTGTGACTTCTTACAAATGCAAGAGCACAACAGTTTGAGGAGCTCAATTTGCACTTCCATGGAGAACAACTCAGGTCACTTTCTACTCCTAATAGTTCCAATTTGTCACTAAGTTTTATAAGATATAATAGATTATTACAAAATTGTCATCTGCATAGGTGTAGAGGCGACTATGAAGTTGCTGTGAATATTTCCGAATGCTTACTCATTTGCTACAGGCTTCTACAGGCTAGCACCCAGACCCATTACACTTGGAACAGCTCAACATTAGGAAGAGAAAAGAGGCAGAACATAAGCAAAGTCAGGTGGATCCAGGGATCATTTCAGACCGGAAGGAAGCTGGCTGAGCAACCTTGGCTGAAACCAGGCAGCTCACAGGGCCTTTAATCTTATTGATTGATTGATTGTGTAACTGTGGATTGAACCCAGAGCCTCATGGTAGCCTAGTGTCAATACAAAAACACAACTTTCAACTAAAAGGGAACCAAAGATAATTCATTCGGGAGGCAAATGTATGTCATAATAGTCTGGGATTGCATATGCAGGTTACAATAAATACCATGTTTTAACATGGTAACAGTTTCACAGTTTTTTCTTGTTATAGGACAAAAGAAACCTATACATTCGGGTACTTTTCGAAACACGTCTGGGAGCATCAGGCAGGCAGGCTATAGGAAAGTGGGAAAATGTCTGCTACGGCTTCAGACATTATCTGATAATATTCTTGGGTTTGGGTTGGTAGAAGCAGGTGGTCTATTAGTACATCCCAAAAGGTTTCTCATGATAATCATAAAAGATCTTAATGACTGGAATTAGGGATGAGGCAGCTTCATTCTATGCAAGCTAGTCAAGATCATAGGCTCAAATGAACAAAGTATCTACATGCCCTGGTGATACGAGGGTTCAACTCAGAGAACACAGAAGTTTTATAATAAACTCTAAGCAGTCAATGATAAGCCTAAGGAATAAATTGAGTCCAGAAATGGAAATTCAAAGGGCTTTGACTCATCAAGATGTCAGCCAATCTCTACCCTTTGTCCTTTAGCCCTAGTTCTCCCTGCTTGCGGCTTTTGGCAGGAGGTTTTAGGGAGGCAGCCTTTTTCATTAGTGGGCTTTTTCTGAGCCTGAGCTTTTACCAGGTCCGTTGACCAATCAGAGTCCTCCATCTACATGCAAAGTAAGAACCAGGTTCGTCTCAACTCTGTGTTTAATTTATATGTGGTCAGGACCCAATTGGCATATTCCCCAACTGTAAAAGAACCTCATGTCCAGTATTCTACTTGACAACTCATTTTTAGGACTCCCCTCCTGGCTGTAAGGAGCTGTGCTCTGCTTCTCAATCAAACCTTTCTTGCTTACCCTCGTTCTGCTGTCCTCACTCATTCCTCTCAGTCATGAGGCTGCAAGCACAACTCTGACCCAGGGAACCTGTAACATTAGACATGGTGGTGTGCGATGAATGACTATTAAGAAGGCTAAAAATAACACAAGATAATTTGATTCCAGATTTGTAACATTCCTACTCTGCAGTCAAACAAGTTCTAATAAGTCACCCAGCTTGTAGAACCCTTACCACGGATGTGGCTTTTTCTGGACACTTGAGCTCACACAAGGTAAGTTATCACTGAGCTCTTTCCCTCTATTTCTACTTTTTAAAAAAATTGAGACTGGGTTCCACTTATTTTTCTAGACTGACCTTGAATTTATTCTGTAGCCAGGCAGATTATTAACTCTTGCCTCAGGCTTCCGAGTGGCTGGAACTTCAGACCTGCGCCACCAGCCCCAGCTTATTTTGTTTTTAGTGACAACTAGATGTTCTTGTGTTTATCCAACAGAAAGTGCTATGTGAAAGATAATTGTACAAAACTCCAGGAGGTAGGCATAAGAGGAGAGGAGAGAGTGGGGTCAGTGTAAAAAGAGATGAGGTAAGAACCCCAAGGAGCTTCTAACGTAAAACAGGAGACAGTAAATATTACAAAGTGCTCATTTGATGGAAACTGTGAATAAGGCTCTAAATATAGTCGATAGTAGAAATAGTACTTGCTCTATCCCGGCCCCATGACACTTCCCTGTTTTTTAATGCCTCAGAAAGAAATGTCCACGCTTGTGGTGGGTGCTACCATCCTTGAATCAAGAGATCAGAAGACAGTTCATTAGCCAGGAAGAGGATCCTTCTGAGAAGGTATTTAACACCCATCATAACATGAATTAATTAACCTAATCTGTAAAGGTGAATTTTCCGATTTTTCATGGGTAGATTTTTCATGGGTAGTAGGAACAGGAGAATTTACAGGTGTAAATCGAGAAGGCTACATTTCCATAGGTCACTGTTCGCCTGGGTTATCTCTGACTACAACCAGTCTAGTGAACACATTTGTCCATTTCAACCGAGTAGGAAATCTCCTCGGCTCTACAGTCTGCTTAGAACAATGCTTCCGGAGTTAACTGGACTTGGGTTTACTCACAGCCTTGTGCAAAATAACAGATAAGTCGCTGTACCTTGGAACTGATGCAGGAACTGGAATCTGGAAATTTTCTCAACTTGAAGAAGCTTTCTGGGCATGTTGGAAAGGATTACCTGGGTTATGAACCAAGTCAAAAAAAAAAAAAAAAAAAAAAAAAAAGGTAAGATTTCCCTGAAATAAGTTTACAATTCCCTAAAAGGTATTAAAATATTTTCATGAAAAACTTATAAAATGTGAGATATCACACAAAATACAAAGAAAGTTCTGTTTCAGACCAACACAAAGAAGTTCTGTTCACAGAGAGCTTACGTTCGAGTGGAGACGACTGTCAAAATCGAGTTGATTAAACGTTTACCGTGTGGATGTTGAGAGCTGTAGATGACTTGTCCCAACACGGGAGAGTAGAGGGACCCCGGCTGTAAGAGTGTGCACAAGACAGGGAAAGCGAGGTTTCCATTTTAATATGGGGCCCCTCAAAACTCCCCTCAGAGGGCACCATTAAGTAAATACACGAAGGAATTAAGGAAGTGTGGTACCCGGGGCGCGAAAGAACGGGCAGAAGGACTAGCAAGCACGGTGGCCCCGAGGCAGGGCAGACCCAGTGAGTTGGAGGCAGGTGAAAGTGCTGCATAATTTCATGTCAACTTGACACAAAGTCATCTGAGAGGAGAGAACCTCAGTGGAAAGAACTCCTCGGTAAGATCTGACCGGAAAGCATTTACTTACTTAGAGATCAATGGAAGAGCCCAGCCCATGTCGAATGATGCCATCCCTGGGCTGGTGGTCCTGGGTTCAGTATGAAAGCAGGCTGAGCAAGTCAGTAAACAGTACTCCTCCACCGCCTCTGCATCAGGTTCCAGCCCTGTTTGAGCTCCTGTCTTGACTTTCTTCCATGATGAACAGTAATGTGGAAGCATGAGCCAAATAAACACTTTGCTACCCCACTTGCTAGAGTCACAGTGAGACACACACACACACACACACACACACACACACACACACACAGTAACTAGGACAGTGAGCATAAGGACAGCCGAGCCAAGGGTAACTTTCTGTGGGAAAAATGTGTCCATCTTCCTGGTAGGATATCCTCTACCCCCTCAGGGTAATTGGGGCTCAGGCACTCTTGGTAGGAGAGATAAATAAGGATGACTTAAATCAATATTGGGCACAAACAAGTACAGTGAGAGTGAATCTGTCCTTCAAGCCACGTGTCAGGGAAAAACATCCCATTTAGCATCTCATGAATGCATAGCCTTGTGTCTATGCTTAAATGTCTGGGATTTGTGGCTTTCCCACGCACAGGCCAAAGTTATATAACAGCCCATCTGTCAATCACCATAAAGACATACCCCATTCCCACCCCAGGAAATCAACTCCTCCAGACTGAGCTCATTAAAAGAACTCCCAGCTCTTGAGCCACATGTTTGCTCAAGCCTGCCCTTACTCTGAGGAGTACCGCTCTGCTTATACTCTTATTCTTAATAAATCTACACTTTCACATCTGTTCTGTATGTCTTGTCCAGTTTGTTGTTTGAACACAAAAACCATGGACATCTTATCATGGAACACCCCATTCCCACTGAAGTAACAGATTGCCAAGAACAAAAGACAGGCCGGGCTGATTAAAAGACAGTGAGGAAAGGGGAGTTGAGAGGCAAGCGAGGTCAGAAAACGTGAGGAGGACTGTAAGCCTTTACAGGGACTTTGGCCTTATTTAGAGTGGCATGTGTAGCTGTGCAGGAGGAATTCTTAGTAGCAAATCAACAATGTCCTAACAGGAATTTTAAGGGAATCACTCTGAATGTTAGGTTAAGAATAGGCTTTGGAGGAGAGAGAGTGAGACCAGAGAGACCATTTAAAGGTCTAATGCTGTTGCTGGCAAAGATAATGGAGGTGAGGGAAATGGCCAGCCTCGATGTGTTTTGAAAGTAAAGCCAAGAACATGTGCAAAAGAGGAGTTTCAGCTGACTCCAACCATCCATGGTTTCTTCTCTTTCTGTCCCTCATTCTCTGTGAACCTAGAAGCTTCTGTATCAGGCCCTAGGACACAAGAGGAACTCAATAAACATTTCATGAATGAAGGTCTAAGCACTATCTCTTCTACCAGAAGAGACTTAAGGAAAATTGTTGTGGAGTAAGGAGAGACTTGGAGTTCAGTCCTGGGCATGTTTATCACGATAATTCATTCAGTGACTACCAGATGGATTTCCAAATCAGGCATTCACTGGAGAGCTCCAGCTAGACATACACATTTGGAAATCATCAACATCAGGATGGGATTTGGAGTCACAAGATGAGATGAGAGCACCAAGAAAGAAAGACAAAGGGGAATGAGAAGAGTGCTATGCTGAGACCTCTGACACTCCATCATTCAGATGTTATAGAGATGAAGGCTGGCATGGTGGCAATGCCTATAATCCCAGCATACAGGAAGCTGGGGGAGGAGGGTCATCATGAGCTTAAGGCCAGCCTGGACTGCAAAACAAGAGTCTGTCTCAACAAATGACACCTCCCCCCAGACAAACAGATGTTACAGAGATAACAAATCAGCAAAACCAATTGAGTAGTTAGGAACAAGGTAGGAGACCGGGAAACCAATGAGACATCCTGGAAGCAGATGCTGGACTCTGTTATCACAGCTCATGGACCAAATAAGACTAAGCATGAGAACTAAACATTGGATTTAGCAGTAGAGAGAAGGCCAGAGATTTAGACTAAGCAATATGGGAGGGGTGGGGCAGATCCTCTAGCTCACAGCATCAAGAGCTAGGGAGGGAAACTGCAAGCAGTTATGGAAAAGTCTTCCAGGAGCTTTGCTATAATGGAAAAGACAAAAGCAGAAGAGTGGAGCCGAGGCAGGGTGTGTTGTTTTGATTTTGGAGGCTGATGAGAATGACAGAGGCTGATGAAAAGGATCTGGTAAAAAGAGAAATCTAGGGTGCAAAGCAAAGGAGAATTGCTAGTGAAGCGCTCCAAATTTATGAAAAGTAAAGATCTAGGCCACGTTCAGAGGAGTTGGCTTTTGCTAGATTTATTCACAGTAACAAGAAAGCTGAGTTTGGATACACTCTGTTGGTGGGTGGTGGTTGTGTCGGTGGCAGCTTGTTGCATTCTTTTCTGATTGTTTCTATTTTCTCAGTGAAATAGGAAATAGCTACCAGCCTACCCTGGAGATGGAGGTTTGAAGAACGAAGGAAAGGGGTAGGTAGTATAGGAGAATAGAAATGGAACATGGGTCTCAAACAGTAACAGTAACTTTAAGGGTTTCGATTGTTAATTTGTATAATGAATTGTGGGTCACGAAGTCTTAGGCTATCTGAAATAAATCTACCTGAAAGAAGGGAAGGCAAAAATCACTGGCTCCAATTTAGAGATGAAGAAACTGGCTCTAAAAGATGCCATGACTTGCCAAATTCACATAATTGGTGCACCCTGCCTCACATCTTCTGACATAAGATTTACTTATGTCTCCCTGTGCTGCCCAGAGACTGTCAGGAGTATGAGAACAGAAGATTACTGAGGATCAGACATTAGTGATCTCAGTGTGCTTCAGACTGACCCAAAGCACTGGGAGGAGCCAGGATTGTCAGGTAAAGAGCAAGAGCCAGGTGGTGGTGGCGCTCCCAGCACTCCGGATGCAGAAGCAAGGGGTTCTATGTGAGTTCAAGGCCAGCCTGGTCTACAGAGTGAGTTCCAGGACAGCCAGAGTTACAACAGAGGAACCCTGTTTCGAAAAAACAAACAAGCAAACAAAAGAACAATAACAATAACAAAACAGGAAAGGTGTGCCATGTTGGACAGGAAGAGTTAAAAAGAAAACTTAAAAGGAATTGTATTAGTCAGGGTTCTCTACAGTAACAGACTTTATAGAATGAATCTCTCTCTCTCTCTATGTATATACGTGTGTGTGTGTGTGTGTGTGTGGTTTATTAGAATGACTTACAGGCTGTGGTCCAGCTAAGCAAGCAATGGCTGAGTATGAATAGAAAGTCCAAGAATCCAGAAGTTTCTCTGTCTCTGAATGTCTCAGCTAGTCTTCAGTATATACTGGAATCCTGAAGGAGTAGGCTCTAATGCCAGTGGAGGAATGGACTTAATAGCAAGCAGGCAAAGAACAAAAGCTTCCTTCTTTCATGTCCTTATCTAGGCTTTCAGCAGAAGGCATGGCCCAAATTAGATCTGGATCAAAGATCTGGATTATAGGTGTGTCTTCCTACCTCAGAGATTTGCTTCCCTTTTAAATGTAGCAGAAATCCCTCACATGTACGCCCTCTCTTTTCGGGTTTGTTTAATTCCAGATGCATCAAGTTGACAACAAGAATAGCCAGCACAGGAATGCTTACAGCGAGTAGACTGCCTTGGTTGACAAGGCCCTACTCAGAGATGGCATCGTTTAAATAGTCAAAGAGGAAGTGAGCAGGCTAGTCTGAGAAGCACATTCCAGGCAGAGGGGAAACCCAAGGCTGGGTCTGGTATATCTCCACAGATGTACACATAGCTAGGTTACTGGCTGGAGAGCAAGTGGGGTGTGTGGGGTGTGAGACAGAGACCAAACCACAAAAGCCCAGGAGGGCCACACTGACCTCTCATGTCAGCCTGAGTGTGAGGGGCATGCAGAGTTTGAAGCCAGGCAGAGATATGGTGTTACTGCTGCTTTAGAAGGACCAAGTGGCCTGGAGAATAGGTCCAGGAAGAGGAAAACCATCTCGTACATCAGCACGCAGAGGGGTGGGAGGGTGAGGGGGTAAGGAGGGAGGGCTCTGGCAGTCATCAAACTGAGAGACAGTGGTCAGAGTAAGGTAGGAAGTTGTGGATGATGCCAGAGGAATGGAACTGTCAGAGAGTGAGATTCTGAAGAGGTTGTGATGAGGAAGAGTGGACTGTTACAGGAAAGTAAAATCATCTGCATTCGGGGGGTCGTTTAAAAGGGCTGAGGCATAAAGAAGGGTCTCTGGCCTTTATCTCAAATATTTTTGTTTTGCTCCTACAGAACCATTGGAAATGGCTGCTAGGAAATGAGCTGTGGATGTCGAATGCAGGTCCTCTTGGGGAAGTAACCTGATCTGTGTTCCCAGTTCATGACATCTGCAGACCTAGGTACAAGTCTGGAAAGGAGTGCCTCTTGCCTCTCACAAAATGTGATTTTAGGAATGACACCCCACAGCATCCTCTTCCTCAGCCCAAGTCCGTGCTTTCCCGGACTCCGGATTTGGAGATGTGGGGATGCCCGCACCTGTTTCTCTCGCATCTTCTTCACACCAGGTAGACTGCCCATCTGGCTCCCTAGTCTGCGCAATGGCATTGAGTCGGTGTCCTCCGAGTCCTGCCTGTGTCATGGCAGATCTCCTCTCAGAAGCGTTTAAGGTTCTTCTTGCTTGTCGGGTTGAAGCACATCTTCTCATGTCTGGACCCAGCCAAGACGACGCTGCTTCTCTTTAACCACAAAACCATCTTTTCTTCTCATGCCTTTGACCATGCTGTCCCCCCACCTGTCTCTGCCCTTCGAAAAACCTTCACAATATTTAAGATCAGTCTCTGATACCATTCTTTTATGAAGGTTTTCAAGAGAGGTCCTTCTCGTTAAAATCCCACTGTGGCGCAGGCATTCCAGTGGTGCTTCCTGGATTCTGTGTTGTAATTGTCTGTGTGCTTATCCGATCCTCTCCTTCCTCCTCATGATAGGAAGGTGCCAAACAAGAGCAAACTTCTCTTTTCCTCCTTTTTTTGTATCGTCTGATGTCCTCAGTACAAGGCCTTGAACATGCCAGGCAGTTAGCAGACACTGAATTGGACTACTTTCTATGAAAGGTAAAAGGATTCTGAAAGAAATCTGACTATGGGAAGAGAGACTTGTAAGCAAGCACTCACAAATATTGGAATGCCCTGCAGGGATAAACAAGGGGACAGCCAATGAGATATAGGCCTGGTGAGAAGCAAATCACTGGCAGTGAAGAAGGCACAGGCCTAGAGCCAGGATCACAATGTCATTATCATTCTCATACAGATGGCCTTGCTACCCGGACCAGAATCCTCTTGCCTAAAGAAGTTGCAGGTGCTGTGCTCTCATTAGAGTCTATTCATACTCCTGCTTTAAGCTCTTCCAGATGTCATGGGGTACCGTAGTCAATTACATGGACACCATGTGAGCACAGATCAACTGCCCTACCATATTCTCTAGACCTCTGGCCACCAGGCAAGCTCTGAGTCTCTGCCCTTGGTTCATTTTGGACCATTCATCACCATGAAATTATCCCAGATCTGTGAACAGTACCTAATTGTCAAAAGAAATTGACACATAAATTCTCAATCCCCAAACAGCTAGTTCAGCTGTTATAAGTGAAAGGACCTCTCCAAGGAATTACATCAGCTGCCCATGTAGATGCAGTGCAGGATCAACTGCCCAGCTTCTCATACCACAGCCCTGGAAATGCTCACTCAATGGGTCATCATGAACTAGGAATCTATTTTATTTGAAGCAGAGACTCATGTAGCTCAGGATGACCTTGAACTTCCTGAACAATGAGATTATAGGTGGATGCCACCATATCCAGTTTATGTAGTAGTGCTGAGGATCTAGTTCAGGGCTTGGTATATGCTAAGGAAGTCCTCGATGGGCTGAGCCAGGGTCCTGAGTCTGAATTTTAACACACTTCTTGGGTGGCACCTAGACAGCCCTAAGACCTTGCTGTAATTTCTCCATTCATCTCAGATGGACTCTGAGGTGATACACCTGGTTGCCTACTCTCCTGGTGTTAATAACAAGCCCTATCCATACACAGGGTACTGACTTCATGTGGATCCCTAATACCCTTAAAGGGTCTGGTGTTGTTAATGAGTCACCCCTATTGTGTAGAGGAAGGAAAGTTCCTGAAAAGGAGGGAAGAGACTTGTTTAAGGTTCTCATTGTCAGCTAACATACCAGAATTTGTACACAGATTTCTTGATTTCTGGATCTGCCATGTGTTCGCTGAAAAACAAAGATCCATCCCCCAAATAAGTACAGTATGTGGGACTGGGCAGAACGAATAAATATATAAAATTCCACATAATTCTGGCTTCCTATTTCTTGCTGATACCTAGAAGAAATGAGGACTATACAAAGGCAGACATTAACTGTTTTCCTACAAGATGTACAACCTTTATGATTGATTGAAACTTGAAACCTTCACTTATAAAAGTGCTCAAAGAAAATAAAAAGGAACAGACAAATCCAACTTACCCTATAATTAGACTAGAGTGTAACCCAACTTAACTAATAGAAAAATCTGTATTTATTTAATATCCAGATTCAACAATAATCACAATTTTGCTAAATTTCCCTTACCTGGCTCCCTTTTTCCTCTTCCTGCTCTTCATCATTATCTGCTAAAGCCTTTAAATTTAAACAGCTCTAAGCACAGACATCATGTCCTCTCCTCCCTCCCCATTTCTGGATGCTCTTGTGAAAATATACTTGTGTTGGAGAAGCATGGTGCTGCAGACCAGGCCTCCATAGGCCACACTACACCAGGAGCACAGCAGATGTGCCCAAGTACCCTGGCCATCTGTGACGTGAACTCTGGCACCAGGTGTGGGTTCTCAATCTTGCTGACTGGCAAACACAGTTGTTCTCCTTCCAAGCCCTTTGACACACGGAGTGTTGATTCAGTCCAGTTGCAGTGTACCAGCTGCTGCTGAGTGCCACTTTGCCTGTTTTGAAATGATCAGAAAATGAAGAATGGACGCAGCTTCCAGATTCCTGGTCCCCTCACCACAGTAAGATGCACAATATCTATTCCTGCTGTTGTAAGTCTGTGGCACAGTAACACACAGAAGGAGGCAACAGGGTTCTAGCATATGCCAGGCAGTATTGGACATTAATTTGGCAACCATATGTATAATATCTGCTTCATGGTAGGGTAGTCACTGGTCACACTAGGTGAGCAGTATTCTAAGGCTACCTCTACAGAAGGAAGGAGAGTGTGAGGATAGGGCTCTTACTGTTTATCAAATCTGTCTTCCCCTGCATGCTACCAACTGATGTGCCATACCAAAAAGTCAAAAGCAAGAGCCATCAAACCTGGAGTTAAACAGGTTTGTCTATAGGTTCCATCCTCACTGATTCGTGAAAAGCCATGTGTGGGCCTCCTTCATCTTCCAGGATGGCAGCCCAGCCTTCCTGCCTCCCCTAGCTAGCTACACATTTTTAAGAGACTCCAGAGTATTAGTCTGAAATTCCTCTGCGTGCATTCTGCTTTACATTGTTCAATACAGGCAGAGCGTAGAAACCATGATTTTGACTTAAGTCACCCTCAATTCTTTTTCTGGTAGACTGCAGCACATATGAACCTAAAATGCTCTGGGAAAGCAGCAATAACCAAGCCCTGACATGTATTTTTGAAAACATCTACTACTTCTCACTTTAGTTCAAGAGACAGGTCGGTGGCTACATGAGGGATTTGGTCTTGGATTCTGCCACCGACATGCTGATAACTGACACCTGTTGACTCACCTAATTAAATTCTTCTCTCGCAAGATCAGGTTCCCGTTTTGTTTGTGTGAATGGGGACTGAGATAATCAGTGCTACAGTTAGTTTTCAGCTCAAAGGGGAACTGATGTCATTTGACCCCACCTACAAGCCCTAAATTGAAAACAAACTATAAATAGCATTATTTATAGAGCAGAGGCTATGTCTTTATGATGCTGGAACCAATGTTAAAAACAATCAGTTGTTTGGTTTTTTTATGTTTTGTAAAAGATTACCAAAAAAAAAAAAAAAAAAAAGAAAATCAGTACAGTTGGGGCCGGGTTCTGGCATTGTTTTATATACGCTTCATCACTCAAATAGGCAATTAGGTTCAGGAGCCATGGGTGCAGTGTTTAGAATACCGCACTTGGAAGGTGAGCGTTCTGGTTTTGGTTTCTGTTGGCTCAGGTTCCTGCGTCATGACAAATGACAGGTACCACTTGTTAAGTGTATGTTATTTGAATTGGAATAGAGACCGGATGAGATCTAATGAGGTCTTAGGATGCGAAATCAAGGCAGCGCTCACCCTCAGGGCATGCAGCTATCAGACTCGGCCCTCACCCAGCCTTGAAAGTGAGCACTTCCTTAATTTGTCCACCTTTGTCTTAGACACCAGGAGGCTTGAGGTCAGCTGAGGGCGAAATTATCACCGTATGACTCCAGAGTGTCTCATAGCCCAAGTCTGGGAGATTCCGATTCAGTACGTTGGGGTGGGGTTCTGGCATTATTTTACCTTAGCTTCATCACTCAAATATGCAGTTGGGTTTGGGAGCCATTGGTGAAGTGCTTAGAATACCACAATTGGAAGGTGATTGCTCTAGTTTGGCTTCTGTTGCTGTGATAAAGCACTGACCGAAACAAACTCAGGGAAGGAAAGGGATTTATCTGGCATGTATGTGACAGTCCATCACCAGGGGAAACTAAGGCAGGAACTGGAGGTGGAAACTGAAGCAGAGACCACGAGGAAATACTGGTTACTGGCTTGCAAAGCTGCTTTTCTTATAGAGCTCGGGCATACTTGCCCAGGGAGGGCAATGCCCATGGTAGGCTAGGCCCCCTACACCCATGAGCAATTAAGAAAATGTCCCTCATACATACCCACAGGCCAATCTGAAGGAAGCAACTCCTTAACTGAGGTTCCCTCTTCCCAGGTGACTCTCTTTTTTTTTGTGTCAAGTTGACAAAAAATTATCCAGCATAGTGATTTTTCCTGAAATTAGGTATTTGGAGATTTAATTCTATATACAGGGTTGTGTTTACCTATAAGTAAAATAAAATCCCTGAATATTGGTTTGTACAGTTGCCATTTTGTCTTCTGAAGTCTGGGTGTCCTTCACTGCAGGTAACAGTCAAATCTCTGGATCTTCCTAGGCTTTCCTCAGCTGTGTGTCTCATAGTCTTCAAATGACAGCTGTTTCCAGGGTCCATCTACCTCCAAGAGTCTCAGAAAGAAGCTGAAGTGCATGGTTAGCCATCTCTGTCTCTGCTCCTTTGTGTCAAGAAAGGTAAAGTCTCTCCACAACCACCTTTTCCTAGACATCCTGTCATAAACTGGCTAAAAAGCACAGGACCACCTGTGATTTAAAGGAGTCTGGGTGAGAAGGGTTATCACAGTGGACTTAACCTGGTTTTTTCAAGGAGTTCCCTGCAGGGCTTGTTAAAACAGAGATAGCTGGGCTCCACTCACTGGACACGCCAATTTAGCACTCATAGGTCAGGACCTAAGAATTAATATTATGTGACGTTCATATTACGTGCAGGTAGGTACTGGTCTTAGGAAAACGATTTGAGAACCACTGAATCCTACAAATGCCTTTCATTAATAGAGAAAGCATCATTAACATCTGGAGAACACTGAGGTGGGGAGAGTAGACCACTGAGATGGGGAGAGTAGACAGTGGTGAGATGGTCTCATACAGCTCAGGCTGGCCTTGAACTCCTGAGTCTTTTCTGTCTTACCTTCTGAGTGCTAGGACTACAGGCATGCCCCACCACACCTGGCTTCTGGAGTGTGTGTATGTGTGCATGCACATGCTAATGTGGAGGCCTAAAGTCAATGTCATATTGCTTTTCACCTTTTTACAATGTTATTTTAAGATGGGGGTCTCCTACTGAACCTAGAGCTCACACAGTCTGGCTAGACTGACTGGCTGGCCAACAGACACTGGACAGCCTCCTGTTTTTCCCTCCTCAGCACTAGGATTACACTGTGTGCTGGCAATGCACAGCCTGCCTTCCTGCCTGCCTGCCTTCCTGCCTGCCTGCCTTCCTGCCTGCCTGCCTTTTTTTTTTTTTTTTCTTTTTGAAACAGAGTCTCTCTCTACATAGCCTTGGCTGTCCTGTAACTCACTATGTAAACCAGACTGGCCTCAAACTCAGAAATCCTCCCACCTCTGCCTCCTGAGTACTGAGATTAAAGGCATGTGGCCTCATGCCTGATTTTTTTTTTTTTTCAAACGTGATGATCAAATTCAGGTCCTCACTTTACAGATGAGCCATTTCCCCAACCCCCGGAGAGCACATTTAAAGGTGCAGATTCTCTGGGTCCTACAACTAGATATGCTGATTTAACACTTTTATGGCATTCAAGCATCCTTATTTGTGAAACATGATTTTCAGTGAAGCAGGAAATGGGAGCCATTGGTTTGGTGTTAAGGTTCTATTAGTAAGAAGGAAGAAGGATAGTAACGGGCCATCGATTCTGACTGTGCTATCCAGACCTGTCTGCATTTTTGGAATACTTGAGAATGCCTAAGAATTCATAGATACAGGTTATATTCCAGACTACTAATTCAGCATGGCAGTGAAACATGAACAACGATTTTTGAAGTGCCTTAGGACGTTCTAGTATACAGACAAGTTTGGGAACCCCTTAGTTAAGAGAAGGTTGTCATGAAAATGATTACATTAAAAAACGATTTTCATAGAAAGATGTGAAAGAATGTTATTGAGATGGGAGAGAAACCTGATTTACTGAATTGCAACTTTCAAGTCTGTGAGGAAGATCCGCTAAGAACGCAGCTGCCTCCCTGAACTGAAGGACAGCGGCGGGAGGAGATAGGATCATCAGGGTCAGAGCCCTGGGTTAGATGCAAAGAAAAACTCCCCAGCTGCAAATTGCTGCTAAGAACCGTAGTGTGGTGAGGACCAAGGTTCATAATTCTGTCACTGAAGAGCCACAAAAAATATACTATAGATCTTCATCTGTTTAGAATGTCCCAACGGCATTCTTTATAAAGGTGAAGAGTTACATGAAGTGACCTGTCTAGTTTCCTTTGAAAATTTCTTCTTTTTACCCTTTGTCTCCTTTCACACCTGAACTTAAAAGATAGACCTCTCTACTAACAATTCAGAGAAAACATGACCCCTGCCTGCCTATCTGCTCGAATGGATAAAATATCTGACAGCTAGTAATAGGCTGAGATGCCTCTGGCACAGACTGCTTAGATCTCTAAAAGGCTGTTTTGAGCTTCTGGATGACAAGTGCACTGCCAAATAGAGAGGGCCATTCACATTTAATTTAAATAGGTTTCTGTATTTGAAATGTTAATAGCATATTAAGGATGTACAAGGCTTGTAATAGATTTACCCTGACCACTCCTAATCACATTTACCAGTGACACGCACTAGCCCAGCTAACTGCAAGTGTTCCAACCGCAGAGGAAAAGGTAAGAGGCCTTCAGTGGAGTAAACTACATAAGATTTAACCTGTATCAATGAGTCATGGGTGGAAGAAAATGGAATTGAAGGCAAGAATAAGGAGTATTTCCTATCATTAGTCCAGTGATTGCCAAACTTTGCAGCACATCAGAACCACCATGGGGTGTCTTAGAGAGTCTGATGTCTAAATTCTTGTCTCTAGCACTTAGAATGGCCGGATATGAAAGCCAGGCACCAGTAGTTTGTTGTTTTGCTTCTTTGAGATATAGTTCAGGCTGGTCTTGAACTTGGATTACTCCTGTCTCAGCCTCCTAAGCGCTAAGGTTACAGTCATGAGCCACCACTGAGTAGCATCAGTAGTTTCTAAAGATCCTCAGATATGTCCTATATAGAGTCAAATTTGAGAACCACTGTTTTAGTTACACTATTATGGGGTCCAGAATCTTATAGAAAGTATGTCTGAGTTTCTTACTCAAAAGTGAATGTAGAAATTGAGTAAAATTTTCTTCTTGATGAGCGTTTTGGATGCTAATCCCTGACTACTCAACTTTTCTAATTCCTCTTTCATAAAAGAACATTACTACTTAGTTGACTCCTAGCTCTGTAGAATAAAGACTACTTTTCCTAGATTCCCTTGCAGCAGGCATTGGCCATAATAGGGCTCAGTTGTGGCCCAAGTGATTAAGTGAATGCAGTGACTATTCGTTTGATTGTTAAAAGTATAGAAGGTATTTGTTCCACCCTCCAGGTCCTTGTTAGCTGGAATAATTTTGCATAATCGTCGGGCAATGAGATGACTTGGAGAAAATGCAAGCTTTGCAAAACAAGGAGTCTGGTTCCCAGCACTGAGTTTGGTATCAGACCTACACTGGCTGAGTATTCTGTGCATGTAATAAGTGAGAAAAATAAACTGCTTTATGTATCTTGCATCTTATCATTGTAACTGAATTTATTTTAACAAAACTAATGGTTCTCAAATTTCATTATATATCAAAAACACCTGGAGTGCTGAAAGCTGCCCAGCAAGAGCTGTTTGACAATAGCTATCAACCACATGCCTTGCAGCAATGGCAGCCTCCCAGCGGGAACCATAACTGCCCCAGGGCAGACAGGAACAGAGGCCGGATCTGAAATACTATTGCTGTCTCATCTGCCCCTGAGGTCCATGGGGCTCTCCAGAGATATGGAAGCAGCTGTTCTCAGTGTGGTTAGGGAGAAGCACCTCCATCACCAGAGACTGTTGTAGAAGTTTATTATTAGTTATGTTTAAAATGGCTGTTTTGTGCACTGTTGGGAGAAGGGTTGCCTAGGTCTTGGTGTTGTGCAACATCTGCAGGTGTTGGCTTTATGTAAAAGACGTTTGATTGCTTATGTTATTAATAGAACACTTGAGGAGCTTAGGTATCAATAAAAACCGCTGAGCTTAGACACTTGGGGTTCCACTGTCCAGTATGGTGCTGCCCAGGACAATGGTTCCCTCTGCTTAGGTCTGGCAGGGTTTACATCCCTTCTTGTCTTCTTCGGTGAGTGACACAGCAGCATACTGCTACACATGACTGCTTAGTGCACAGTGGAAAAAAAGCCACATAAATAGTGACCCTCTCATTCTTTTGGAGAACTTTGGGAGTTCTACCTCCTGTGCACTCCCTCCTGATGCTGGAATCTAGGTTCCAAGGAAACTCATTCTACTGCTTTGTCACCTACTGGTGATCTCTATCATGGGTAGAGTAGGTTGAGCTGGCAACAGACAATTTGAAAGTACCAGTCCCCAAGTACATTTAGCAACAGCAGCTAAAAGGCACTTGAATTGCAGAGAGTACCTAGCAGCGGAGATTGTGGAGAGCTGAGACTGCAAAGGACTTTGGAAGTGCAAAGACCAGAAGATCATGCAAAGGACTGAGACCACAGAAGGCAAAAGGCTGCAAAGAGAGACTGCTTACGAGCTGTAAGGACTCACTGAAAAAGTTCTAGAAGGCCATTAGTTTGTTTTCCATTGTGAGACAGAAAGCAGGTGGATTTGGACGGGAGGAACTGGAAGGAGTGGAGGGAGAGGGAACAGTAGTTGGGATATAATAAGTGAGAGGAAAAAAATCTACTTTCAATAAAAGGGGGAAAACAGTCAGAAGGTCTGGTTACTGAGGGGCTGAACCAAGAGCCGAGAGCTCTGGCCGTCTGGGCTCAGAGCCCTTGTGTCACTGGGGCTTTGAGGTTTCAGAAGACTTGTACTGTTTTGAGTTCTCTGTTTCCTGCTTGGGTTTAAGATGCAAGCTTCTTGCTGTTCTTGTCACCATGTCTGGTGCCTCCCTGCCATGATAGTAATAGAGCCTCATTCCTCTGGAACCAAAGTCCCAGATAAACCCTTCCTTCTCAAGGTGACTCCTTCATGCTGCTTTACCATAGCAACAGAAAAGTAACTAAAAAGTATGGTGAGTGTAAGAATGGTAATTAAAGACAATAACAGATGTTGACAAGGTTGTAGAGAAATTGAAACCTGTGCGCATGGCTGGTAGAGACATATTATGATGTGATCATGGAAAGCTGTTTGGCTATTCTTCAAAAAGATGGAGTGATTTCAAGACCTAGCAGTTCTCCTAAGGTATACACCAAGAGAAATAAGAACACGTTCACAGGAAATCGGTGTGATTGTTCATAAAGCACAAGTACTCACAGTAGCCAAAAAGCAGGAATGTACATCAAGTGATGAATAAGTGAACAAAACACTCTGACCATGAAAAGGAAGTGCATGCTCACGCTGCGCTATGAGGGAACCTTGAAAACGTTATCCTAAGGGAAAGGAGCCAGGTCACAAACAACTGTATAAGAATACATTTACGTTAAGTGTCCAGGATATTAAAATCCATAGAAACAGGAAGTAAACTAAGGGTCAAAGGAATTGAAATGACTATAGTAAGTACAAGGTCTTATTTAAGGGCAACAGAAAGAGAAAAAAAGAAAAAGAAAAGTGTTCTGAAATTAATGATGGTTGTACTACTCTGAATACCTAAAAACAATTGGATTGTGTGTTTTAAATGGTTAAATTTTACAGAGTAAGAATTGTAATTGAATAAAACTGTTAAGAACAAAACATAGCCTCCCCACCTTTGGAAAAAAGAAAAAAAGACAAAAATATACCAAAGCAACATCTATAATTGGAAAGAACATTGAGGACAAAGACACGGATCTCAATCCTCCGTCCCTTTTCATTGACAGCGAAACCTAAAGGAAGCGAAACCATGTCTAGTATTTGATAGTAGTGGATCTTTCCTGTTGACCCAACAGAGTGGCCTATACTATACTATATCGGTTTCTCAGTAGAGTTCATGGTCCAACACAGGTAAGAGCTGCCTCTTTCTGCCGACTTGCACTTTCTTTACTGGTAAAAATTTGATGAAATCCCTGCAGGAGATCCGCAGTAACAGGTCTGTGAAGCACCTCTCATTGAACTTTAGGAAATGTGGTGGATAGTCCCCAGAGGGATCCTGCAGCTGATGGGAGATCGCATCTAGTGCCAACTGAAGCCTCTGCTTTGTCCTCTTCCTTCCCTTACAGAGTGAGATGGGTATGAGGGGGAGGAATATAAAATACTCTTCAAGTTAACTCTGCTTGAAATTATCTTAACATCATGACAAGAATAAAACAAACAAGCAAACAAAACCAATGCCAGTTACAGACTCAAGTCAAAACAATATATGTGCAGAAAGAGAAGAGACATTTGTTCTAACATCTCATTGGTGAAAAAAATTAAGGATCAGAGGTGTTAAATAAGCACCTCAGCCATTTTATTCAGGTAGGAGGTAGGGTATGCCAGCCATACTCTATAACAGGGACTGAGGGATGCTGGGAGAACCTGGCAGCCAGATCAGCTTTAATATGTTAAATAGGTACACTGTTGTGAGCCTTCTGATATAGGTGCCGGGAACTGAACTCAGGTCCTTTGGAAGAGTGTTATGTGCCCTTAACCACTGAGCAATCGCTCTAGCTCCCCAGTGTATGTAATATCTCTTTTCAGTGAATTTCACAAAATAGGATAGAGAAGATTAAGCTTCATACACATAATGGTTTTGTTCAATTTAAATTAAATTAAGGTAAATTTTGAATGAATTAAATCTCAACACAACTTTACTTATGTTACTTCAATCTCATATAAGACCAGGGTTTCCAAATGCTCACTGAAGAGTTGGCATGCCTCAGGACCGCCTACTTTATTGCAGGTCTCATAGTGATTGACCACTTAAATACTCCTCATTCACAACCCAAATTTCATCTATTGACTTGACCGTCAAAGCTTGCAGGAGCCAGCCACTGCCTATCACTATCATCGTCATTGATAAGGTTGCAATAAAGGCCCATTAGGGAAAACTTTCTTTTGGTCTAGAGAATAGAATCTCTGGCCTGGGTGGAAACATTCCAGTTGGGACAGGAGAATTACCTGGTCAAGGGACCACACCTAGGAAGGTGGGCTCACCCTAAGCCATGCTAAAGAGGTAGGTATAATATATATTCCTTCAATGAGATTAATACTTTTCCTTTCCTGAATGAAGTCCGGCCCCTGGCATAGTCCCTTTGAGCCACCATGAGGTCGCTGTGAGGTTTGTTGGGTCTGTACACCTTTCTGAGTGCAACTTTTCCTTTTCGGCCTCTTTCTTTTGAATGCTTTTATGATACTTTAGTTTTCCTTACTCCCTTCCCACCATGTGGCTGCCTGTTGCCATGTGGCAAACTTCCATGCTGGTAACTCAAATAGCATAGCTTTTCCCTTCTCTTCTCCATTCTTCTCTGAGGAGCTATCAAGATTTAAGCTTGCCTCCCACAGGAGTTTTTCTTTCAGTTCTAATAAACTTAACTTAGAGCTTCTATTTGAGTCCATTCTTACATTTTTTTTTTTAATCAATGAGATTAAGAACTTCCAAGAGGGGAATCCCACTTTCCCTGGCATCATCTGGATTCTAGTAAAAGAAAAACCCAAGATCTTCACAGGAAATATAACTTTGCCTTTAGTGAAACCTGTCATGGGCCTTCCATGTAAGACCGCAACTCGTTCTTCCTCGCCTCTGCCTCTGCTCTCTCAGGCACTTACCTTCTAACATGTTATACGATTAAATTCTGCTTTCCCTTTGTCATTGTTAACTGCTAAGTGAGTACTTTCAGAAGACTCCTTTGCTTACAGGAATAGACTGCCTAATAGTTTGTAAAGGCCTCTGTCTTAACTTGCTTTTTATTGCTACAATAAAACATCACACCCAAATGCAACTTGGGAAGGACAAGGTTTATTTCATCTTATAGTTTATAATTCGTCATCAAGGGAAGGCTGGTTAGGAACCCAAGGCAGGAACCTTGAGGCAGGCACTGAAGCAGAAGCCATGGAGGAGTGCTGTTTACTGGCTTGCTCTCCGTGGCCTGTTCAGCCTTCTTCCTTATAGAACTCAAGACCGCCCGCCCAAGGGTTGCCACACGAACAATGTGCTGGGCCCTTCCCATCAATAATCAGTCATGAAAATGCCCCACAGAACTGGGTCAATCTGAGGGAGGAGTTTTCTCAATTGACGTTTGCTTTCCCTAGATGGCCCCAGCTTGTGTCAAGCTGTCAAAAAGCTGACTGGAACTGCCTCTAGAATTGCTTTTTGTTTCAGATCCAGCCCTCCAGGGAAAACAAAGAATCCAGTCAGAATTGCTGAGTCATTCTGCCCCACCCCTTTTAGGTGACCTACAGTAAACTTGGCTTATTATTATAACAGTAAATGTTCTGCCCAGAGGTATTTCTGTCTGCCATATTTTGTATGAAGTAGGATATCTGCTGAACATGCTCGAGTATGTTCCTCTCCCCTGGAACGAGGAATCTTTCCTGTATGACGTCTGCTTGCTCAGACATACCACTGTGGTATCATCACTTGCAGGTAATAAACCTTTCTTCATTCCTTCACCCATTGCTTGTACTTACTGGCCCTCCATTCACTGAGATGCAAACACCCAGCATCAGGTTACATCAGCTCCCCACCCACAACTGTCCTGGCATAGATTAGGTATCAAAAAAAAATTATAAAAATAATTAATTTATATTTGCTGTGTTATTTTAATAGTAACTTGATGTTTCAGTCATTTCATTTACTGGATTCCTGACCATCATCTGAAAATTAAAATCAATTTTAAAAAGCCATCATAACTACTATTCATGCAATATTAACGTGTCAAACTCTGTCAAATTCACTTAGCAATACTACCAAGGAAACTTTATTGTTATTTCCATTTTCTGAATGAGAGAAAGTACTTGAAATCTATTTCCCAGACCACATAGGTAGGAAGCAACCGAATGAAATGAAACTTAACTATATTTGATTCCAAAATCTTTGATCTTTGCTTTTTTTGGCATGTTAAAAGAGGGAGTGGAGAAAACTGTCTGAGTTTGAGGCTAGCACACAGCTCTAATGTGTATTTGCTTTAGGGCTCTATACACGTTTCTCGACTTCAGTTCTTTCATCTGTAAATTTGGGCTCACCATGCCGACTTTGGAGGACAGATGAACAAGGAAGAGATAGTGTTTGGCACTGGGGCTTTAACAAATGCTTGCTAAGGGCTGGAAGACGATGACTCAGGTTGACTTGCTGCTCTTCCAGAGGATCTGATTCAATTCCCAGCATCCACATGATAGCTCACAACCATCTGTAAGTGCAGTTATAGATGACACGACATCTCTGGACTCTTCTGGTACCAGGTACACGTGGTGCGCAGGCAAACATGAAGACAAAACACTCTTACACATAAAATTTAAAAATTTAAAATATTTGATAAATATCTCTTGAAAATATTTGAATGAGCTTATAATTCACACACACACACACACACACACACACTCACACACACACACACCAAATACACACACTTTCAAATAGAATTCAGAGGATGGTGCAAGCCAGTTGCTGTGGGGAAGCCAGTAGCAGGTATACACTGGGCTTTTCTAGAGCCAACGGAACAAGAGTTCAAGAGAACACTGTAGGAGGAGGACAGAGAAGAGCAATGTTGCAAACCAGTAGGGAGTGAAAACTGTATTTTTTTGAAGTTACATTTTATTCTTACCTCCTACAGGTTGGCTAGCTTGCTTGTATTCGCCAAACTTCAGAGTAGGCCTCTTTTCAGCTCATCATTGAATAAATGTCTCAGCACACTCGAAGCTTCCTGGAACTGACTCATCCCATACAGTATGCAATATTTTAGGAGCTAAGTGAGCCTCCAAGCTCTTTGCTAACTCAGGCTTCTTCGGCAACAATAAGGAAGGAAAGACAACTTGGCAGTGTTAGGTGTTGGGAAATGAGTTGAGCTAGAGGCTAGGGGAACTAGTAGGTGAGGCTAGATCCAAGACCCCACTTAGCTCTGTGGAGGACCCAGGACTCCTTCATGTACCCCACACTTCACACAGACCCTGCATCGGCAGTCATCATCGACTCCTGTTCTTTTCTTTCTAACACAACCTTGGAACACTTAATACTTTTGTCAAGCAGCAATTCAGTGTTATTATTTATTCAGAATTAATTTGGAAAAGTTTTAGAGAAACTAGACACAAGTTTAGGAGTTTAATATGAACTAAAAAGTATGTATTTGATAAGGATTCTGTCCATGCATTTAGTATCTGTGAAACTTTTGCCTTCTAGTTCATAATACAGTTTCTGATTTTGAGGAAGGTGAGACAATACAGCATACAAGATGCTAGAATTGAATGTGGCTGTGAATGATGAAGGCCTTAAAAAACAGCAGCTTAGACAAGGTAAAACTTTATTTTCCTGCCCACCCTCCCTCCGTGCCTCCCTCCCTTCCTCTCTTTTCTTTTTCTTTCGTTTTTTGGTTATATTTTCCTGTTTTATTTTTATTGTGTGCATGTATGGTGTGTGTGTGTGTGTGTGTGTGTGTGTGTGTATGCATGTGTGTATGTATGAGTATATGCATGTATGTATGTGTATGTATGTATGTGTGTATGTATGAGTATATGCATGTGTGTATGTGTATGAATGTATGTATATATGTATGTGTATGCATGTATGTATGTGTATGTATGTATGTATATATGTATGTGTGTGTATGTACGTATGTGTGTATGTATAAGCATATGCATGTGTGTATGTGTATGTGTGTATGTATGTGTATGTATGTATGTGTGTATCTATGTATGTGTATATGTATGTATTTATGTGTGTATGTGTGTATGTATGTGTGTATGCGTGTATGTGTGTGTATGTGTGTATATGTGTGTATGTGATGGCACACGTGCCAGTGAACATACCACAGTACATGAATGGAGATCAGATGACAAATTTGAAGAGTCAGCTCTCTGCCTTTTCATGGGTTCTGGGGCTGGACCTCAGGTTGCCAGATTATATGATGGGAACTTTTACCTGCTGAGCCATCTGGGCCTTCTTCTCCTGTTCTTTAAACTTTTCTATAGATATTTAGTTGAGGTCATGGGGAACTGGAGCTGCATCCATCTTTGTCTTTCTGCCATTCTCGGGTTGTGGCAGCTCTCAGATAAATAATTAAAAAAGAAAATCAGTGACCTAGTCTGAGAATATAGCTCAGTTGGAGTGCTTACTTAACATTCACAAAGCCCTGGGTTGGATTTCCAGCACTACATAGACCCGTCAAGGTGGTTCATGCTTGCAGTCTACCACTCTAGAGGCAAAGGCAAGAGCATCAGAAGGTCAGATTCATCTTTGGCAACATGGTAAGTTTGAGGAGATCTGTGAGTCCAGCCTGGGGTATGCAATGAGACCGTACTCAAAAATAAATAAATAAATAAATAAATAGATAAATAAATAAATAAAGTAAAAGAAAATGAGAGAGTTCAGAATAATCAGGAAAGTTCAGGAAAAGGATATCTTTTAAAGAAAAAAAAATCTTTCAGGGATTTTCAGTACCCAGATAAATCAACATTTCCAAGATCTTGTACCAATATCAATGTACCACTTCCACAGTTTTTACTGTATCTGTTGCCACAGTAATCTTTCTTTAAAAAAGGAAAGTCTGACCACATTACTCTGTACTCTTCTGTCGTGGCTTCCCCTTTGATCTAGCACAGACTGGAGGAGGGGCAAAGGTGTGCTCACCTGAGCCCTCACAGTGCCCTCCTGCCTCCGCCCCACACTCTCCCGCCACTGCAGTTTCACCCGCAATGGCTTCCTTGCTGTGCCCCCAGCATGCCAGACCCGGTGCCTGTACAGTCTTGGCATGGTTCAGTCTTGCTGCTTTTATCTCTTTCTCATAGAGGTCATTCTCACCCTCACTCGCTGACTTGTTTGTTTTTATACCTCATCCTCTTTATTAAACTCAGAATAGAAAGTGTGCTCCAGAATATTTAGTGCTCACTTTCTTTTCTTTCCTTCCTTCCTTCCTTCCTTCCTTCCTTCCTTCCTTCCTTCCTTCCTTCCTTCTTTCCTGACTTCCTTCCTCCCTCCCTCCCTCCCTCCCTTTCTTCCTTCTCTGTCTCTCTCTCTGTTTCTCTTTCTCTCTGTTTCTCTCTCTCTCTCTCTTTCTTTCTTTCTTTCTTTCTTTCTTTCTTTCTTTCTTTCTTTCTTTCTTTCTTTCATTCTTTCTTTCTTCTTTTCTTCATTTCTTGGTTCCTTTAGATAGGGTTTCTCTGTGTACCTCCTGGCTGTCCTTGAACTCAGAGATCCACCTGCCTCTGTGCTGGGACTAAAGCCTGGTGCTCTTTTTCTATCTCTAGTTCACTCATATTCCTGGAATTTAGTATAATGCTAAAAACTTATTACCGAATGGATGGATAAGCACATGGAGCAGATTTGATTGCCTGGGAATAACAGATCCTATTGTTTAACAAGGGAGTTTTCATAAATGAGATGAACGGACTACTCAATGTAAGTTCTACTGTGAAAAGAGCTTGGCTGGTGAGATGTCTCAGCAGCACTTGCTGTCAAGCCTGATGACCCGAGTTCAAGCACTGGGATCCACATGGTGAGAACTGATTTCTGCAAGTCATTCTCTAACCTCACATATCACGGGACACACACACACACACACACACACACACACACACACACACACACAATTAATTGATTAATTAAATATTTTAAAGAGCTGACCAATCTTTTTTTTGAATAGAACTAGTCAGCATCACTACATAGCCAATTAAATATGTGTCCAGTTGGATTAAAGCCTTTAAGAGCCCCGAAAATATAACCAAATTTCCTTCTGATTTATCATTAGGAAAAAAATAAAACCTTTCTAATCTAAAAATAGTAGGATGAAAAGATTAGTATATTTGAATTCACAAACTCTGCTAATTTCCTTAAGATATGTATTTCATTAGGTATTTCTTGCTTGTTTTTGAATTCTCAGAGAAATTCAAATTAAACTCATAATGAACTATCATATATCTATAATATGTCTATTAGAGTAGTAGCCCTTCCCCCGAATCTGAAAAGCAACAAGAAAACAAAGCAAAACCAAGAATTCCCAAGTGGAGCAGAGACACAGAACCTTCCACAAATCTTGATGGGGACAGAAGACTGTGGAGCCATTTTGGAGAACAATTTGATAGTTCTACCTGAAGATAACTACATATCTACCGAACAATCCAATGGTTACCTGGCTTTTCATCATTAGAACAAATACTTTAGCTAATTTATGAAGGAGGAAGTTGTATTTTTGTTTGAGTTTCCAGGTTCTGTTAGCTGGCTGCTAGCTGCTTTTGGGCCTGTGGTGAGTCAGCACAGATGGAGAGGTCTGTGGTACAGCAACCTCAGAAAGACAAAGGACATCAAAGAGACTGAGGTTCACAGGCCTTTCAAAGACATCCACTCAGTGACCTGAAGACTTCCCGGGAGGCCTCGGTTCCTCAGTGTCCCACTATCTCCCAATACTGCTGTCAGGATCAAGCCTTTAATGCTCAGCCTTTGGTGGGAGACTTTGAAGATCAAAACTATAGAACTAACAATCCCTCTTGTGGGTATTTACCCGTGGGAATAAAATTGTTTGTGCAAACACTTACTTATATGCGAATGTTTATAGCGGCCTTTCATTATTGACAAGAATGGGAAAGAGCTCAGCTGTCCTCCAACTCATACAGAGATAAACAGTGTTGAGAGTCTACACAATCATTCAGTAATACACAAGAACGGAGTACTGGTACACAAAAATATGGCTGGCTTTCTCAAATGCTTTGTTTTACTAAAGGAAGGCATCCTGAAGAAGTTATATTTTGCACGATGGAATCTTCTGGAAAAAGCCAACATTATAGGGATGGCAAGCACTCACCTGGCTGACAAGAGCTGGAGACAGAAGGACATGAGGGATGCTTTTTGAGGTGATGGGATGTTCGATACTGAGGTTGTGATATTGGTTACCTAACCATATACACTTGGGAAAATTCATAGACTGTTGTCCTAAAAGGAGATAATTTTCTCGTAAGTAAAAATACAGTAAAAATAAATAGCAACTTTTAAGGGAGAACTAAACAAAACAAATGAAAAAAAAAGGAAAGAGCAGAAAAAGCATTTAAAACAAGCATTGTAAAGTGGGAGAGGTTTGAGGGGTAGGGAGGAGACAGCATGGGGGAGTTTGCATCTGTCCTGACTGTATACATTTTTCTATCTAATTTTATATCTACATTATGTTAGCTATTATAAAAACAAGTATAAAAAGTAACACGGGAGAGTATAAAAATGGCAAACAAAACAAGCAACAAGTACTACAAATCGTTCACACAGTTAATACTGTGTGAAGGAAAGACACTGCTGGTTAAATGACAAAGGCAAACAATGCTCCCTCTAAGAAGGAGAGACTAGAAACTGAAGCACTTCGAATACATCTTCCCAAGTCAGCAGCTTAAATGTCCTTCCCTATGGCCTTTTAAAAAAGGGATTGCAGAATGCGGGCTCAGTGTGCAGAGGTATGAGCTCAAGTAGTTTTGGAAAGAGCGTAATTGCTTTAAATCTTTCCAGAAAACAGTTTGGCAAGTCTGTATTGTGTATGTGTTGGGGGTGGAGGTGGTGCTGGAGAGGTGGTTTAGGGGGGGTTAGGAGTGTGTATTCCTGAGTTCAGTTCCCAGCACCGCTCTAGGTCTGGTGATCTAGCTCTCTGTCTCCGGGCATAGTACCACAACATCACAGCACACTCGCACGCGCTCATGCACACACACACACATGCACACACATACACATATAGAAATTAAAATTGATATTTTTAAAAAGATAGATATATTTTGCATTTTGTTCAGCAATTTTACCACTGGAAATCTATCATAAAGCAATAAACAATGACAGAAGAACAGTTTTCTGCACAAAACCAGCTAGCAAAAATTATTAAAGGAAGCACAAAGTTTGGAGCAACCTACATTAAAGTAACAGAACAATTTCAGCTTATTAATATGAAGGCAATATAAGGCAGTTAGTGAGAATGCTATTGTTGAGGAATTTTTAATAACAGAAAAAGGCATATGAAATAATATTAAGCGTAAAGAATGGTATAGGAAGTATAATCTTGGAGCTGGCTCGGGGTTCAGAGCTTTGCTGCTCTTGCAGAGGACCTGGGTTCAGTTCCTAGCACCCATGTGCAGCTCACAACTGCCTACAGCTTCAGCTTCAGGGCTCTAACACCCTCTCTGGCCTCTGCAGGCTCCTGCACATACGGTACACATAAACTCATGCGGGCAAGTACACATACATATAAAATAAATATTTTAAAGCGTATCATTTCACTCTATCAATGTGTTTGAACATACAAAATTTCAAGGGCTGCCAAAATGACTCCATGATTGAAGACTTGCTGTAACTCGGGCAACCCAAGTTCAATCTTCAAAACTCGCATGGTGGAAAGGAAAAAGCCAACTCCAGTAAGTTGTCTGCTGGGCTCCACATGTGTGTTCTGGCATATACACACCCACGCAGGCACAAATACACACACACACACACACACACACACACACACACACACACACACACAAATCTCTACCCCCAGCCCTGCCAAAAATATTTTCAAGAAGACATTGTCCTAACTTTCTGTTCATAGTTATCTGCAGTGTACAGCTTTGCTTTTATTCTTTTTCACTTATCTTTTTCTTAGAAATACCAAAAAAAAAAAAAAAAGAAGAAGAAAGAAAAGACAAAAAAAGCTATAAGGCTAAGATAATTCAGTGACTGCTCTTGACCTTGGGTTCCAGATCATTCCTATAACATCCCACAGAAGTATATAATGATGACTAGCTCTGGAAACATTATATTTGTATTTTCTCCAAAGTTGTACTATTTGGGAACAAATTACAATGCCAATAAGTTCAGGGATGTGTTAGAGGTTTTATTAGAAACTAAATTATGCTTTTTTTTTTTTTTTTTGCACTTCTGTAGTTTAACGTCAAAGCTTTTTAATATGAAATTTAAGGTTGTGATTTTTAGTTTTATTTTACATGTACATGCATGTGCCTGAGTGTACGTGTGAGTACCAACTATGTGCAAATGTCCTTGGAGGCCAAAGGCATTAGACTCCCTTAAACTAGAGTTACAGGTGATTGTGAGCCTCTTAATGTGGGCACTGGGAACTGAACCCCTATCCTTGTAAGAACAGCAAGCGCTCTTAACTACTGAGTCACCTTCTAGCCCCCAGATTTAAGGTTCTAAAAAATGTGCCATCCAATAAGGTGATGGCGGGTCAAAGTGGCCATTTTGAGCCGTTCCCACAGAGCCACGGAGGAGGAGCCCAGAGTAGAATACATGCCAGATTTTGAAGAGCAAAAAAAAAGAACAAATAAATACATGTTATTTATCACTTGTATTGATTACATTTGGAAATGACATGCATTTATAGGTTAAATAGAATGCGTTATTGAAGTTAATTTTAGCCTTTTCCCTTTATTTTGTCATTGTGGTTACTAGAGAATTCCAAGTAAATCTGTGGCTTGCCTTCATTTCTCATGGGCAATACAGCTTTAAAATCTGTTCTCAGTTTAGCCTGTGAGCCCCATTTCCTCCCTTGTGCTTGCACACGAATAAACAGTTATGACTCTTCCCTTCTCCCCAAGAGCGATACACCCACGTTCTATCCTGCACCTTTCTGCTTCTCAGACTGCAGAACCTCTATCCACCTTAACTCTTGTTAAAATGCTATTCATCATTTGAGCCCCAAGCTCAAATGCTGGTGAAGTTCTCTGTATTAATCGGGGATTCTACTTAGCTGCAAGCTAAGGAAACCACATTAAGAACCTCAACTGAATAGTCATTTCTTTTCCTGTGCCCAAAAGTGGGAGATGCCAGCAGCAGCTCCGGGACGTCTCCACCCTCTCGCTAGTCTTCTGCTTTCCGTTTCGCTGTTTGGCATGGGGCTTTTTAATTCATAATCATGTTGTAGTCACAAAACGGCTGAGTCACCTCCAGTCATTCATCTCATCTTGCAGAGAGGAAAGGAGTGTTACAGAGGATGGGAGGGCTGGGTGACCTTTGTATCTCTCTGGCTTGGGTCCTGTCAAATGATGTCCCACTTTTCAAGAGAGAAAAGAAAATATAGTTCTTCTGGGTTTGCTGTTGTTTTGTTGCTATTGTTTGTTGATCTTGTTGGCTTTAATTTTTTGCCAGACACATCCCTGCAAGAACAGGAACGCAGCCGTGAAGCAAAGGGGTTTCTGAGTCATGGCTGCCTACACTTTGATTTCCTTAGTCAGAACTGATTTCCCTGGATGGTGCTGCGTGTGCACTGAAGACCGTTACTATTTTTACATTTCCTTTCCTAGCTGCAAAGGGATTTTCTTTCTCCTATAACCATCGTTCTTCCTTCTGGCAAAGAACACAATGGTTTATCACATTTTAGATTTTTTAAAATTACTAGCACATTCCAGTTGGCTTCTGGGGCCTTTTTCTTCATCTCACACAGCGCCTAGAGCTTTGCAGAGGCTTGATATTTAGACATGAGAAAAAACAAGCAAACAGGCAACGACAACTGGATGCTGTGTATGCAGGGAAAACGGTGATAGAAAAAAATCAGCAAAGATTTAGCTAAATGTCTATAAATCGTGGTCATACCCAACATACTGTTAACTTCAGTATCCACGAGATGCTATTATAGACATACTATATTATGATCCGGCTTTTATGAACGGACATGATATACAGAGGACATAATGAAGTAGCAATTAAAGGAAGGACTCCTGGTTTCCGTAGATGTTTTTTAGTGCCTTCCTATATCAGTTCCAGCCAAAATACCACTTCAAATATTTCACGGTGCCTGGATTCTAAATGAATAAATTGGCAAAGTGAGACCTGAGCTGTTCTGGCTAATGACATGTATGAGAAGCAGGCTGGACTTTTTGCACCCTGCTTCTCTTAGATGTGAGTAAGGAAGAACTTAGCCCTTGTTGCTGGAGGCAGCCATGCCAGTGACAAGGTGGAGGCCCACACTTTGGTCCACCGAGCAAAGACAGAGAAATGACTCAGGCAGGCCCATGAAATTCTGAATGCCCTGAATCAGCAATTCTGACGTTGTTCCTTCTGGATGTGCAGTTAGGTATGCAAGAGAATCTTAGACTGCTCTCTCATTATAATAAATCATATACTCAAGGGATGTGGGGGTGTTCAGCAGTTAAGAGATATTGCTGCTCTTTATTCTTTTTATTGAAAAATTTTTTTTCATACAAAATGTATTTTGATCACGTTTTTCCCCTTCACCCAGTCCTCCCAGATCCTCCACACATCACTGTGCACACAATTTTATGGTTTTATCCTTTCTCTTTAAAAACAAACAACAAACAACAAAACAAAACAAGAAGCACACTAAAACTCTCCACAAAAAAAAAAAAAAAAACCCAAAAGTCAAAATAAGTAGACAAAAGGCCATACAAAGCAAAATGTGACAGAAAATCTACACAAATGCCAGTGGACGTGTTTCTTGTTGATCAGCTACTCCTGAGCATAGTGCCTGCCTGGAAGTGTGGTTAACATACCCAGTGACATTCCTTTGGGGAAAAGTGATTTTCCCTTTGTCAGCAGGTGATATCAACTGTAGATAGCTTCTTATTTAGGGGTGGGAGCCTGTGTGTACTTTCTCCTCAGTGCTGGAGCCCTGTCTAGCTTAAACTGTGTAAGCCTTGTGTGTGCTGTCACAGTCTCTGTGAGTTCATATGTGTATCAGCCCTGTTGAGTCTGGAAAACACTGTTTCCTTGGAGTCATTCATCACCTCTGGATCTTACAAGTTTTCTGCCTCCTCTTCCTCATAGATCCCTGTGCCTCCATGGGACAGCTTTTATGAAGGCATCCCATTTAGGAATGAGTGCTCCAAAGTCTAATTTTCTGCATTATTCAGTTGTGGCTCTCTATGTCAACTCCCATCTACTGCAAGAAGTTTCTCTGATGAGGGCTGAACAAGGCACTAACCTATGAGTATTGCGGTGTGTTATTAGGAGTCATTTATTGCTATATTCCTTTAACATACTAATCGTATTAGGTTTTTCTAGGCCCATGACCTATCTAGCCTCAGGTTCTTGGCCACTTTAGCAGTATCAGATATACGCTTCATCTCGTGGAATGGGCCTTAAATCTAATTAGAAATTGATTGGTTACTCCAGTAACATTTGTGCCACTGTTGTACCAGCTTACCTTGCAGATTGCAGGGTTTATAGCTGGGTCAATGGTTGCCTTTTCTCCTCTGGTAGCCTGCAGAGTACCTTCCAATACGACGAATGATAGTCAGTAAGGGTGAAGCTTCTAGTTAGGCACCAGCTTGATTTCTCTGTGTTCAGTGACGTGTGTTATTGTTTGCAATAGGGCCTTGCCTTCAGTTTGTGGAGAACAACTAATAGGCTTGGTGATGTGATGTTTGGGGTTTTCCATGGGGTTTCTTTGGCCAATGACTCAACAAGATACAACCCATTCATGGCACTGGAGCTTTTGCTTGGTGGCATAAGATGTCTAATTGGCATTTTCTCCTATATTATTTGGTGACTATTTGGACTTCTTTTATATATGTATATATTTTAGGAAGTTTCTTCTGACATAGGTATTCATATGGCTTGTTAAGTGGTCTTTAATGTTAGTTGTCCCTCCTCATATTCTCTCCCTTGTGCCTTTTCTTCTACCCACTTCCCTATCTAACCCTCCTATTTTAGTTTCCCCTTTAGTTCTTCATAACAACAAATTCTCCTCCTAAAAATTCTACAGCCTCCCAAACTGTATCACCAGCTGCGGATCAAGCATTCAAACACGTGAGCCCAACTCAAAGCATGACAGAGTTCTAAGGACTGGCATTACAAGATCGTGCATTAGCCAGTCTTGCGTCTTCTGAGACCTTACTGTGCTCTGCCATTGGCTCCATTTCTACTGTGTCTTCATAGGCTTTTTCCTTTGGTATGCCGGTTTTCGGAGTCTCCTTGTGTGTCCAAATTGCCTTTTCTTATAAGAGCACTGGTTTGTATTTCATTAAGGATCACTCAAATGACCTCATGTAAACTCAAGTCACTCATTTAAAGGCCCTATCACCCCCTAAGGCACGAGGGGATTAGGCTTCAGCTAATGCATTCTGGAGGGAAACAGTCCCCTCTAACACTTAAAACTGTTACCATGATGATAGATCTCGAATTACGACCCACATTTCCTGGTTCCAGCTATGCTTTCTTTATCAAGACGAAAGGAACACTGACTGTCCTGTAATCTCAGTGTGGGTTATAAGAACTTTCAGCAATCATAAAGCTAGCATTTAGAAGGAAGTGGAGGTGGAGAGTCATCGTCATCGGAGCCGGGAGGTATAGGAATCCGAACATTCCAGGGTGACTCAGCTCTGTGAGAACCCAATGCTACAGAGTAGGAGCTTTTATTTTATTATTCAGAAAATGGAACATCTATCTCACAATAGTCAGAATGGCTGTCACCAATAAAACAGAGGATAACCAATGCCGGTGAGGGTGTGGGAAAAGAGGAGCCTTTGTCCACTGATGGTGGGAGAATAAATTGTCGGAGCTATTGCAAAAACATGTTTTGAGATGCCCCAAAGTATTAAAAATCCACCCAAAGACTTTGTATCTTACACAGAGGAACTTGCGCACCCATGGGTTTTGCTGCTTTATTCACAACAGCAAGGAAGCAGGATCAGCCTCGATGGCCATCAACAGATGAACAGGTAATGAGAATTACAGAAGGGGTTTTCAAAAGAAGAAATGCAAATTAGCCACCAGGGAAATGCAAACTAAAACTACTTTGAGATTTCATTCTATTCCAGTCACAGTGGCTACAATCTTTTTGTTTTTAAAAAGGACAACAACAAAAAATGACAACAAATGCTGGGGTGGCTATGGAGAACACTCCTTCGCTGTCGGTAGGCGTAGAAACTGTGGCAGCACTGTGGAAATCATAGTCACGATGCCTCGAAAATACATGCTTGCTGCTATTAAACCAAAACCTGTGGCTGCCTAAGTCATAAGGGAGACCCTTAATACTATTATTCTCCTGAATGGACTAGTAATAAACAGTCCCCTAAGTTCTCACTCTTATCAACCCTCATCCGATAATCTTCTTTTTGCAGTAGATGGCAATTAATATAGCAATAAATGACTGGCTTACATACAGAGAATAAGAGATTGTGGGGTGCTCAGCTCTAAACGCGATATCTGTATTACATCTCCTCTGCTCCCAAGGCTTGTGGATCATCATTGCAGAAGAGGATCATAAGATCCAGAAGCAGTGGTTGTCTGCAGTGAAACAGTATGTCAGAATGAGTAGGCCATTGCTCACATGAACTCACAGTGGCTGTGACTAAATGTTCAAGATCTACGCAAGATCAAATCAACTGAAAATCACAGAGTGTGTGGGGAAGGGCTCAGAAGCTTCCCTCTAACTGAGGAGCTACTGGCAACTGGTGGTTACTGGTAGAAACAGCATCAGCTGTCTTCAGGGATATGATCCAGGAGAGACTCTGCTTGCTCTAGTCAAGGGCGCTACACCTGTGCACAGGCAGGCAGCACTAAATGGACTCCGTGGGTTTAGAAATAGCGCACAGGAAGTTGGGAGAAATAATGGTGGGAGGGGGGTGGGGAAGAGTTGAAGGGGAGAGATTGGTAGTGAATTTGATCAAAGCCCATTGTATGTATGTATGTATGTATGAAATAAATTCTCAAACAATAAAGGAAATTTTAAAAAATCAGCATGCAAAAATTAAGGAAAGAACAGGTTCTTTTGCACACTGTATATTTACATGTCAAAGAATGAAGTCAGATCCTTACTTTATACTTCATGCAAAAAAATTATTTCAAAATGGACTTAAAATGAAAAGTTATTATAAAATTCTTATACATCAGGACTTAAGGGGGTGGTGCACGCCTTTAATCCCAGCACTTAGAAGCAAAGAAAGGCCTGATCTACATAGTGAGTTCCAGGACAGCCAGAGCTACATAGTGAGACCCTGACTCAATAAAAGGTTGGAGGAGGGCTGGAGAGCTGGCTCAATGGTTAAGAGCACTTATTGCTCTTGCAGAGGACCCAGGTTCAGTTCCTAGCACCCACATGGTGGCTCACAAAGATCCAAAACTTGCAGGGAATCTGACGCCTTCTTCCGACTTCCACAGGCACTAGGCACACTTGTAGTGCATTTAATTGCATGCAGGCAAAGATAGTCATATACATAGTATAAAATAAATCTTAAAAAATTCCTGCCAAAAAGCATAACGGGACTGGAGAAGTTTCTCTGTGGTTAAAAGCACTGTCTCTTTTTCCAGGGGACTCAGCTTTGATTTCTACATGACACCCACATGACAGCTCAAAACTCTCTGTATTCCAGGGGATTTGACATCCTCTTTTGACCTCAATAACACCAGGCACACACATGGTACACAGATATACATGCCTGCAAAACGCCCAGATGTATGTCATAAAAATTAACAAGTATACAACAACTGTAAATTTGAAGAAAACACAAGGAAAAACTAAAGGACACTGGATTTTGCAATGAATTTGAATTTCATGAATATTCCAGCAAAAACACAAGCAACCAAACCAAAGGATTTCAAAGGATTTCAATATATTTTTTGAACGCTTGCATGCCAGCAAAAATAATTAACATAGTGAAAAGGCGACCCTTTGAATACGAGAAAATATTTGCAAATTATATGTGTGATAAGAAACAAAAAATTGGCATTTTACAAGAAACTTCTACGGCATTCACAAGTACCCCAACTAAAATATGGGCAAATGACTTGAACAGACAGTGAGCCAAAGAACCTTTATAAGTGACCAATAGACATGAGGCAGTATGGGAATTACTGTTAATTATATAATTAATATAATATTTACAAGAGGAATACAAATCAAAACCACATTAGACACAATTCCATACCTATTAGAATAGTCGCTATCCAAAGAACAGAAAATGACTTTATCTGCCAGTAATGCATAATAATTTTCACCTTTGTACACTATTGGTAGGAGTGTAAAATTGTGTAGCTATTATGGAAAGCAGTATGGGGGGTTCTTTAAAACATTAAAAATAGTACTAGCATATGATTGAGCTACTTCGACTAGATCACATAAATATGGTATGTTCTGATTTGCAAACGCATCCAATTATTGGTAGTGTACAATGGAATTATTAAAATAATACTTAGATTATGAAAAATATTTTTCCTCTGAAATTTTCCCTTAAAGAGCTTTAAGTGAAATAAGCAAGTTTATATACTGAATGCTGAGAATGGTGTCAGTATCTAGTGCTCAAATGTAAGGCTTGTTCTGGCCTCCCAAGCGGGCAGCAGTCAATACTCAAGTGGGTGAACTTTGGCAAACTAAGAGTTAGTGGCTGCCCTGGCTCCCTCTGCACTGAGCACAGATCTCTTAGTGCAAGAAGAGACAGCCCTGCTTTTTCTCCAGAGTTGGCATCCTGCCCGCCCCCTCCCTTAGCAGAGTGTAGGCAAAGTTCTTTTATTTTGTACTTTCTCCCAGCGCTGTGGGGAACAAAGCACGTCCTCGGTCACTGTTTTGAAAGCAGAGGCCCTGAGCCACTGCACAGGGAGAGCTCAGCCTTGGAACATTAGCTTGAGCAGTGTGCAGCCAAGTCATCTGTTCCGAGTCCCCAGAGTTTCTAAGCACAGGCAGTACTTGCTGGTCCTGGCCCGCAGGCCCCTGGCCATTGTTGAAGTGTTTCATCTCCAGTAAGGAGCCATTTGAGTTGATTGGAAACATCTCTTTACCCTCCTACTCCCCGCCCAGAGCATGTACCCTTGACTCTGATAATAGTCTTACAATTATTGCACGATCAGCATGTCCCAGTGTCCCGAGTGTTTCATACCGCCAGCTAATTTGGAAGGAGTAGCAGTGCCGCCGGGTGTGGCCTGACCCAGGCCCAAAGACCTTCAGAAGAAGGGCTTTGCACTTGGCTTACAGTCTAGAGCTTTCTGGAATTGTTTAATGATCATTTTCCACTCGTTCTTGCTCCCACGGTTTCCCTGATGTGGAGCTGAGGGTACAAAGTGTGTGTCATCACATCCCAGCTGTACGCAACCTGCCAGTCTTCTTTTACCCAAAGCCCTAGGCTTCACCTTGACCCCGGTTCTCAGCAAAGAAGTGGCAGCTTCCGTGTTCATTAAGAGTGTGACAGGGCCGAGTGTGGTGGCACAAATCTTTTAATCCCAGCACTGGGCAGGTAGAGGATCTCTATGAATTTGAGGCCAGCCTGGTCCAGCGAGTTCCAAGACAGCAAGGACTAGATAGTGAGACCGTTGTACAGGAGACTGTAGTTATCCTACAAGCAAGAGCCTTGAGAAATGAAACCTGCCCCTGTGTCTTTCAATCTTGGGAGAACTGATGGCAACAGAATATTGCAAGTGAAACTTCCCCTGAATCACAAACAGCTTTCCTACTAACCACAGAGTTTGGGAAATGTTTGATTTTCAGTTACAAAGTAGGGAGATCCTAGAAGATGCAGCAGATCAGACTCTTCTGTGGGGGAATGTAAGCTCCTGCATGAGTTCAGCCTACATGATTTTAGTCTCTTGAGTAGACTCAATATCCACTGACTCTATTTGCTCCCATAATTAGACAGTTAAAATTTACTTCTACTAGTCATATGAATTACAGTGCAAATGTCAGATAGATTATATAGAAATTAAGTACAGATTTGACTTAAGGCCATTTTGCTTGCATTTTTATTGGTGTATGGTAATCAGAAGAAAAGATTGCTTGAAATAATTACAAAAATAGGGGCTTGGAAAATAACTCAGTTGGGAATTTTTGTTGCTCAAGCATGAGGGCCTGAGTTCAAATCCCCAGAACTCAAAGAGACTGGGTTTGGTGATATGGGCCTGTGATCCCAGAGCAGGGGAGATGAAGACAGGCTGAGCCCCAGAACTTGCTGGTCAGTCAGTCTACCTTAATTGGTCTTAGGTCCTAGTAAGAGACTCCTTTAAAACAAGGAGATCAGGACGTCTAGTAAGGAATGATCCCTGAGATAGACCTTTGGCCTCCACACATGCATGAAGGAACACACACACACACACACACACACACACACACACGGAGAGAGACAGAGAGAGAAGTAGAGAGAGAGAGAGAGAGAGAGAGAGGACAGAGACAACAGAGACAGACAGAACACAAGAAGAAATTGCTGTGATTGATTCTGAAGGATTATTTGTAGGAAAACAGATCTATTACCACATATAGAAGTTTGTTCATTTCCACTCTCCTACCTAGTTGGGAGCTTCACAGGATGGAGTGAGGTAATGAAGGCAAGTTTGAGAGGCAACTGTGGGTGTAGGACGCTGTTCTGGTTGCCCGCTGCTCAACCCTTTGGTGAGAGAGGTACTTCCATGTTCCAACAGTGTGAGATGGCTGAGCACTCCAGACTGGACAGCTGAGATCGACAGTGGTTTATTAGTTACATATAAAGTTTAGGAGAGGGATACTGCCCCCACCCTCCCCTGCTCATGCTGAGTACAGAGGAGTTGCACTTAGGACAAGAGCATGCTAGTAGTATATGCTATGGGAAGCAGGCTTTGTAGTGACCAGGCTGGGTGACCCTGGCTCCTGATGTAACTGGCTTGTCTAAGTAAGTTTTAAGGCTTTTGGGGATTCTATGGGGCATCTAGACAACACGGGATAGTTTAGACCTTTACACTATCAATATAAAAGAATAGGTAAGCCATGGGTTACAGTGCAGACATAGCCAAGTTCAAGAATCACACCTTACACACTATTCATCAAAATGGCACAGAAATAACATCAAGCAAGTCTGATCTCAAAGATACAAATCTCTTGGAATGAATGCCAAGTTCATAAAGAACCTGATTATTGTCAGGAAGCTTATAACAGGGCCCAAGGAGATGGCTCAGTGAGTAAAGGGCTCAGCATGCAAGCATGAGGAAGAGCCTTTGGATCCCTGGGACCTACGTAAAGCCAGATGGGGTGGGTAGCCTGTCTAATTGCAGTGCAAGAGAGGAGGGGGCAGGGAATCCCCAGAGACAGTTAGCCGGACTAGCAAGATAGTGATCCCTGGGCACAGGGAGAGGGCCTGCCTCAATATGTAAGGTAGACAATGATCAAGGACGATAACTCCCATCAACCTTCTCATATGTATATAAACATATATGCATGGGTACCCCTTGTGTGTATCCACACAGCTAAATATATATGTATATGCAAAAAATTTTTTAAAAGCACATAAAGGCTTTAAAGAGACATGAGCTAGTAATTCCAAGACCAAAAGCCCCCTCGAAGCCCAAGGAAGGCAAATCTAAGATCTCAAAGGGTGTCAGCCATTAACTCAATGCCTTGCCCACATCTCCTATCCCCAGCTAGGGAAGACGCTCCCAGCTGAGGGTCTCAGGTTCTTCCAGGAAAGGCCAAGAGCAAGGCTCCATCCCACGCCCAGGCCCAGGCCCAAGGTACAGCTCCAGCTTCAGATCTGACTCTGGAAACACCTGTGTTAGTCAGCCCTCTGTGGGATATATCCCAGTTCAGTACCAGAGCACTTGCCCATTTGCCTAGTCCTTAGTTCAATCCCTCATCCTCCACCATTCTCTGCTCACACACCAATAATAATAGTAGTAATAATAATAGTTATCATAATAATACTAATAACAATAACAAATGGCTTCGGAGGCTTATAACTCCAGGAGGCCATTTGCTAGCCTGTCCCCATGGCTCCATCCTGCCCATCTAGGTAGCTCTTCAGGGCTCATCCCTGGATTCTTCTGCTTGGACCATGCTGAGTACCACCATGTCTGCACTCCTGGAGCACTGGGGGCTTGTTCTCTTCTGTGGAGCATTTGGTACTTAATGCTCCAGTCAACTGAGCTACCCAGAGTGTATGGCAGCCACAAAGAGAAAAATGAGCCTCTAAATTACTGAAGGAGCACTGTGTTCTTTCCAGGACAGGGTGGTCATTACCAGTTGTCCAGCACAAATGCATATCCTTGAAGATATTTATCAGAGTCTTGGTTCACCTCTTGTACTTGGCAACCATAGAGAAAGATGCCTGCCAGCATGCCCTCGGGTTTGTGCTAATTTTGTATTTCAAATAGCCATTTCTGACAGTGAAGATAAAGGGGAGTTCATTGGGTCCAGGAAATTCACCAGGGCTTGACTTTTCTTCCTTAGTGAATTATTATGTCAGACACATACACACACATTTGTTGTTTGTTGAGACAGTGGCTCTACCTGTAGGCTGAATTCAAACTAATTTTGTAGCTAAGAATAATCTTGAATTTCTGATTCACCTGTCTCTACTTCCCAGGTGGGCACCAACACACACCAGTTTATGCAGAATTGTATATATAATGCTAAGAATTGAACCCAGGGTTTGGTGCATGTTTATCAATAACTCTATCAATTTACCTACATTCCTAGTCTCATATTATTTGTTTGTGACACCAAATAGTTTAGCTAATAATGCTAAACTATTCTTTTGGGAATTAACAACAATAATAACAAAGGAAAACATTTTACAAAAAGAAAAGAAATTTATAGACATAATTACTCTCAAATGGCAGCAACTAAATCTAAAAGCTATAAGGTGTTTAAAATTCCCATGACATGAAATAAACTTTTCCTAGGATAAATGGCTGTACAGACGTGACCCTATAGGTGGTGACAGTCTCAGAACTGAATATCAGAAAATCCTGATGTATAGACTAGATCTATTAGAAGAAAATTGTGAAGATCCTACAAGTGATAATGACTTTGACTGACACCTTACTAGGAAAAAGAAATACCCAAAGTCCGTTAATGAATCAGCAAAGCATGTAATGTCCTGGAACATAGAACACTCTACAGTACATTTTTGCATGTGTGACATGTTGAATATAATCTTTCTATCTGGAGATTATTTGGAAAATGAATATTTAACAATCACAAGACTGAGACAAATCACCACTTATATGCTAAAGAAATTCTGACCTCATCTTTGGGCTGTGGTTTTTCTTTGGATCCCTGAGTTGCTTTTGAACTGTAATTTGTGTTTAAAGCCCACTAAGTAGCTCTAAAACGAAGCTTTAGGAGGTATGAACTTTAGAGGGTACAAAAATGTGAGATTAGCAGATTCTCAGCATTCATGTAATGTGGGACTTGCTAGACCCCTATTTAGGAATCTGGGTGTGTTGGTATCATAGCTTTACTCCCAAAGGGCTGAACGAGCACTTAACCAGTGATTCTTATGACTTGGCCCACACCATCTAAGACTAGAAAGAACTGTGGTTTCCAATGTTCTGTCACTCACAGTGAGTGTTTTTATTATGATTTTTGGCAGTAATTTTTTAAGAACAAAGCAAAACACTATCCCAGGCATCTAAACTGTCTCCCAGCTTCATTGACATTTCCATCAATCCAGCAATGACCAAGTCATCCTATATTAAGAGCATCATTTGTTGTCTTGCACAAAGCAGACTCCACTGCTCAGGTGTTTCTTGCTTTCTCAAGTATGAGCAGTCACTTCTATTTCCCCATCTTCTTGACTTTGCAGCTTATAGCCGACTTGATCCCACCACAAGTGCTCATTTTCTTAGACTTATATATTTTGAAATACTCTTTCTTCTTCTCTTCTAATTGTCAGAATAAAGTTTTAGTAGGATGTACTTTTAAAAAGTCATACTTCATCTGGATTAGAAAGGATGTTTAATAAACAAACAGTATCAACAGTGTGACCTGTGCCAGTCCCTTAGCCTGGATGGAGGTCACTTTCTCCACTTATCAAGTTCAGGGCTTCCTGACTAAGTCACACCTTGCCTTCTAGCTACACAAAGAAGCACCAAGTAATCTCCTTCCAAACTATAGACTTAATGTACATTCCACAAGGGAATGTGCACACACATGTGTGCGCACAACACTGGCATATGCAAACCACAGTCTACATACATGCACATCGACACACACGCAGACACGCATGTAAGCACATATGCACACACATAATACACACATACCACATATTCATCCTACATAGACCCCTCATAAACATGTACATATACAAACACATGTATGCATACATGCACACAAACATACAAACATGTTCAGGGACACACACACATATACACATGAATACACACTACACTCACACAGCACACTTACACACCACATACCTGCATGCACACACATGAACATACAAATTCAACACACAAACACACATAAACACACTCACGCACACAAAAACATACAGATACGTGTGTACACACACACATACACAAGCACACATACATATACACCCTACACACATTCACTCACAAAGACACATATGTGTGCACACATAAATACACACCACACACATGCACACATATAACCACAAATATATGCACATACACACATGCACACACAGACATGCACAGACACATGCACACATACACACTCATACATTCCCCCATATACATCACAACACATACCTAAACACCATATACCACACACATGCATGCACACCCACACCTACCAACACTCTCATGCACAAGACACACACATGCACACACATACACATACATATATATCCCATACATAAACACTATCTACACACACACCATATACATCCACACCACACATATACACACACCATACATACATGCACATACCACACCTCACATACCACACACATACATGTACATATTCATGACACATGTGCATGAATACAACACATGTATAGACACATACACCCTATACAAACACCACACAAACACACACACATGTATATATCCACATACACATGTGCACCCACATACTATAGACATGCAAACATGTGTACACACCAGACACACAAAACATGTGTACACACCAGACACACAAATGAATACTTGAATGCACACACACTCATGCACACACACCATACACACACACATATGCACACACCCCACACGTGTGTACAGACCACGCACAAAGAGACATGCACACAGACCTACCTATGCACATGCACATACACATATACATGCACATAAATGCTCCACATACCTCCCCCACCCCCATCCCCATATAGACACATTTAGTTTCAAAATCAAAGTCTTAACCTGTTGAAATGCATTGGTTTTAATCTAAATATCCTCATTCATCTATTGGTTTGCAAATGAATTCTTTAGCATGTTTGGTGGGAATACAAGGTCATACCTAAGGAAGCTCACATCAGAAAAAGAGACTACCTTATTGATCTTATTCTAATGTGTATGCATTTGAAGTACATAAATAGATGTTTCATAAATAATTTCGGATTAAAAGTAATTATTGACAAGACCAGTGAAATGGCTCAGAGAGAAAGAGTGCTTTTGGTACAAACCTGAGGATCTAAGCTCGATTGCCAGAATCCACTTAAAAGTAGAAGGAGACCCGGTGCCTGTAGGATGTCCAGGTGCCTGCAGGATGTCTGGGTACCTGCAGAAAGCCCTGGTGCTTGCAGGATATCAGGGTGCCTGCTTGGGGTCTAGGTGCCTGGGCCATGTCCACTTACCTGTGGGATTGGGCAGTGGTGCCCGACTTTGAATCAAGCTTTATAGTGCTTAGTCTTAGGTTGGTGAGAACTAGGTGAACATATCACCAGAGAAACCTGCTGCCTCCAGGATCCATGGTGAAGCCCGTGATCCATGCTCCGACTGCACTGTCTGGACTCAAATGTCTTTTATTTGTTTGTTTTTTTTTCCTTTTTCTTCTTTCTTTCCTTTTCTTTTTTTTTTTTTCTTGAGGGCACAGTGGTGGGACAGGGGAGCAGGGAGGAATGGGAAGAGGGTGTTGCAAAATACATTGTATGAAATTCAAATTAATAATAAAAGCGTTATTTAAAAAAAGTGGAAGGAGAGTATGGGTTGTCTCATCCAGCCTCAACATGAAGGTTTGTGCCTAGTCTTATTGTATCTTTTTTTGTGTTTTTGGGTCCCCCCCCCCTCCGCCGAGACAGGGTTTCCTGTTTTAAGTATAGCTGTCCTGGAACTCACTCTGTAGACCAGGCTGACCTCAAACTCACAGATCTGCCTGCCTCTGCCTCCTGAGTGCTGGGATTAAAGGCGTGCACCACCACCGGCCTGTATCTTGTTTTACTGTATCTCATTAAGCCATGTTCAGATGATATCCCTGGGAGGCCGGCTGTTTTCTAAAGGAAAACAGAAGGATAGTAGATCTGGGGGAGAGGGGGAGTGGGAAGGGAACTGAGAGGAGTGGAGGGAGGAGAAACTGTGGTCACAATGTATTGTATGAGAGAAGAGTAAACAAACAAGTGGAAGGATAGAACTAACTCCAGGAAGTTATCCTCTGATCTCCACACGAACATCACGATACACACACACCCCCACACCCACACGTCATAGACACACAATAATAATAAATAAACAGTTTTAAAATTATCTGTTTAATTCCATCTCTAATATGCTAACCTTTAAATAATCGGTAATCTTCATTTTTTAATGAGGAAAACTGCCTGAATTTTGACAGTATGCTTGAGTGCTAGTATTCTACACAGTCTCCATAGAATTGATCTTGTGACCTGCATGCTATTTAGGTCAGAATGGCTAGCAAAAACCACTTTAGCCTCCTCCCTGCAAATGCTGTGACCAAAAGAGGAAAACTATAACAATGACGGGGACTGAGGGCAGAACTGTACGAGAAGCTGAGACAAGCAAGGAGCCAGAAAGATCTGCCTGGGGAATCCATGGGTTATCTGAGCTCCCAGTGGTGGAAAGAATTTAAATGTACCAGCGTGCTGTGTGGGAGAGTGGGTACGCGTGGTCACCGTTTCGTCCTTTCTACCTCACATCGGACACTTTGTACTTACAGACAGTGTACACTTGTACTTACAGACTGTGTACACTTACCAGGCCCATTAGAAACAGGCAGATTTTTTTCTCAGGTGAGGAATTTGCAAGGCTGTCTGCCTCTCTGATTTCTGCCTTGCTCGATCTCCAGGGCTCCTTCATACTGAATGACCTTGACTGAGATTTCAATGCTCAGCCCTGATCAGAGCACCTCTTCCCAGGCCTCAAGGGCATACTGGGTTGAATCCAAATCTCTTAGTTTGTGAGCTGGTCTCAAATCCCACTGTTCCTATTTCAGCTTGATAGTCTCCTACATTCTGTTCATTTTGTTGTTGGTAGTGGTTTTTGGTTTTGTGTGTGTGTGTGTGTGTATGTGTGTGTGTGTGTGTGTAGCTCTGATTTGCAGCCATTGGTGCACCTAACAATTCTGACACACACTTAGACGTGTTTGTCACCACACCTGAATCAACAAATAACCCACCAGACTCTGTAAACTTCCCTTGGTCATCCCTAGTCCATGTGCATAGTAGTTGCCACTCTAGGTTTTGCCTGCTCTTAAACACTTTATAAATAATATTATACAACTGAGTTTCTTTTATAGCCCTCATCTTTCAATATTGGTACTTGGGGAATTCATCCATGAGATGCATACATTTAGTTCATTATCTTTCCCATTGCTCAATAGCATGCTGCTGGGTAGGTGTACCACCATTTATGAATTGCCTTTCGTCTTCATAATTTTCTTAAAGGACTTAAAACTGGAGATAGTTTGAATAAAAAATCAGAAGGCAGTTTCCTGAGGCATCAGGGGGATTCCCACTTGGTCCAGAGTCTGAGCTCAGCAGCCTGGATTGTGAGACAGTTAAGAGCGACCCAGGGCCAGAGAGAAAATCAGCACCATTTATTTATTTATTGTGAGAAATAAGACCATTACATGCAGATGAATGCATTTTATATATTTTTAAAATGCTTCTGTAATACTTATGTAGCCTTTCTTCCAAGGAACTGGGAATGCATTTAAATAATGAGTTGCCATGCCATCTTGGTAAACAGACTGTTGGATTTACAAGTGAAGAATTTTGGATGAAAGAAAGAACTAAAGGTACCCAAAGACAGGCTTGTAAGGCAAGCACACCTGCTTTAACCTCATCTCGGCTTTCTCTTCCCTCAAGCTTAGAGGCTGACCACCCACTGGGTAAGGCTATGGACTCTAGGGCCACAGGCCTTTGGGCAAGTTTCAGCCCCCCACCACATGTCTCAGCTGTAGCACTTTAGAACTGGGATAATAATAGTCAAATTAGCCGGCAGAGGCAGAGTGACCTGAACAATGCTGTCATCTAACAAGCAATTAAGAAATGCCAGCTGCTATTATTGTCTTGGGCCCTATAAACTATCACTTTCCTCATTCTCAGAAAATTAGATCACATTTAGGCATTAGTAACTATTAAGGCTTCAGTTTAAAACACCAGGATGAGACATTCCTTATGTTCCTGAGGGACAGAGCATTTCCAGAGGAGAGTCAGAGTTGGTGATACCATTAAAAAATGCTAATGAGAAAGAAATTAGAGAAACCAAAGTAAAGTTTTACTCAGAGCATTTCAATATGTTAGAATGTTTAAAATACACACACACTGTGCTGGAGACACCGGTTTGCATCCTTTGCTCTGTAGTCGGGAGTCGGGAGGCGCTATGAAAGCTGAAGCCCCTTCTGCAGCGTTGCAAAGGAAAGGTAGGAATCCAAGGCTGCTAATTAAAATTAATTCAACTGATTGTGCATAAATTGGGTCCTAATGAGATGAGACACTGCAGTAAAATAATTAAAGAATGAAAATATTTTCTCAGGACAAAAAAGCCAGGGAGGTTGTGCGCTCTCAGTTCATGTGTTTCTCTTCAGCTGTAGCTGGGTAAAAAGGAAGCGGCACCGAGAGCAGAGAGATGGAAAATCAAAACCTTTCATGTGGTTGGCTCAATGCGGGCAGGGCAAGTGGAGCACCTGTGAGTAGTAGAAAACGAAGTCGTTGCAGGCACTGAAAGAGAAGCCACTCAGGGGCATCTCAGCAAACCCAGTCCGGAAGTGAGTGACGCGTGCCAGGGAAGGATGGAGATCTGAAGCCAGACTGCCTGCCGAGAATCTGAATAGTTAAGAATTAGATTCAGGAGAAACAAATTGTATCTCAATCACTTATGCCTTTAAAGAATTCCTGTTTAAGAATGTGTTCAAATTTTATGCCGTGAAGAAAGGCATTTTTAGATAGTGGAAAAAAATGTGTGTGAGAGAGGGGAAAGATATACTCAGGAAGTCTGAATACTTCGGTGTATTAGATTTTCAAAAGCATAAGAGCGCCAATGAGACTTCCTGGGGAGATCAAATCCTGAGCTACTCTCTTCCTACCTAGAGTTTATTTTAAACATTGTGGAGTTGGGTACTGAGTCTTCTGGAGATCGTAATCTGGGGGACCCCCCAACTGAAACCTTATCTGCAACTGCTTTTGTTTATCCATATTGCTGCATACTTACGCACTGATGCATATTGCTGAAATTTAAACTGTTTTTGAATTATAACTTTAAAAACAGACGTTTAAAATAAACGTCTGTTGTCTAATTTCTTGCTGAGTAGCAGTGGCTCCTTTGTAGTCCAGCCGAGCCCAGGTTGGGTGTGCCCACCATTTCTGTGGCCGCAGCTCTGGGCGACTCCCTATGAGTTCTCACTCTTGGTGATGGTGGTCTTGAGGGTTGGAGTGATTAGATATCAAAAAAGTCTGTTTTTGTGTGTTTGAAGGCAGAGAAGGGAAGCAGATGGGAATACTGTAGAATCTCTTAAATGATTTTGAAGCACTGGTCTCTACTCCTCCCACCTCTAAGCTGATGCCAATCACCTCTCACATTGCTATTGGAGTGTAAGTATGGAGATAATTACCTCCACTATGAACTTTCCCAGGGCAGGGGCCAATCACAGTCCTCACTGTGTTTCCTGTTCAGCGCAATACAGGACACAAAGTTGGTGTGCAGTAAATATTTATTGAGTAAGTAAAAGCTCAAATGGCTGGAATGTTCTTCTCCTCTAGGATGCACACGAGAAGTATCTGCTATCTTACAAGAAATACCTTGATTCCCTAGATAGAATCTCTCCCTGACCTATGTCTCATTCATTCTTTTGACCCTTTTGGCTCAGGAGAAGTTCAGCTGTAACCACTAGCAACCTGGACTGGAGACTGGTCTGGCAAACTGGACCACCACCAGTGTCCTTCTCAGCACGTTAAATGAGTTTCCCAGGAATGAGCCAAGAGTCTACTCACTAAAGACCAGCCGCACAGTTTGGGGAGTGGAGTGGCCATAGAGGACTTGTCACTTGCACATCTGAGCAATGTGAAGTCTTTAAAGGAGGATACACCCTCCCGTGAATCCAATGAATAATTCTGTGTAAGCCAGCTGCTTTGACTTTGCTATGAGGAAACTGCTTTGCAGTGTTCCAATGTACTTACTTGGCCAGATTTTCCCCAGGATAGTAATGAGGACAGTGAATGTTGGCTGTTCACAAACCCTACTTATAAATGAGTGATTCTAAACTCTAGCCTCCAGGGCCAGACAGGCCGAGTGAAGCCTGCTGGGGAAGTCTGCAGGGGTAGCTGTCCTCGGGGGGGGGGGGGGGGGCTAGTAACTGCAGCTAAAACAGGAATCTGTGCCCAGTGTTTCCAGGCCTGGTTTTTCAAGGGATGCCAGATATGCAGATTATATGGACATTTTCCGATTAAGCAAAACTAAACAGATCCAACTGAGCGGGCAGATGGAGTCCTAAATCCTCAGGTTTTTTAAAATCTGTAGTACAGCCAGGTGAAGGAAGTTGTCACCCTGTGACTGGCAACAGAAGATCCCCATCCCTGTTCTCCACACCACAGCTTCCTGAAAGGAAACTTTTACTTTTTCTTGGCTTTATTCTTAACTAGACATTTTGGAATCTTTATGAAAACAAGAATCATATAAACACAAAATAGTTAACTAACATGTGGAAGTGAATTAGTAGTATTAGCATCCTAATTCCCTTGCAGGCAGCTGAATCTGTTATAAATGCTAACATCTGTATATATATGTGGCTTTATGGACGGTGAGTTTATGTACATAAACATGCACGAGCATTTATTTTTTAATCACTGATAATTGATATTTGCTTTAAGAATACATTTTTGTTCCAGATTGGGTTTGAGTTTTATATTTTTTTTCTTCATCGTAATCATGGGATAGAAATGCATCCTTTGCCCAGAGCTGTTTTGTTTTGAATGTGGGGAAATGAGAATACATTTCAGGCTTTGATCCCTGAACCAGATTATTTTCTGTCTCACAATGGGGTCGCAGACAGGACATGGGAACAGAGCAAATGCTGAGATCCTGCACTAGTCCATGATCACCCTGCCGAGGTGATCTTTTGGGGCTCTCTGGCTTGATTGCTTTGCTTTTATAAAAATAATGGAAGTTAAAAAAAAAAGTATAATACCACTCTGCTCTGCTGCATGTCTTATTGTATGGAAAAGCTGTGGAATTGTGATGAAAAGTTGAACTATCAGTAATTCTAATATGAAAATGTTTAAAGTATAATTCTTTCACCCCAAATTTCTGTGATAGTGCTAAGTCTAATGTCTATAAATTACCTGGAAGAGGGGCTGGGGGATGGCTCATTGGGTTCAGAGTACTTGCTATCTTAAGGACAAGAGTTTGGTTCCCAGTACCCAGGCTGGGAGCTCACAACTGCCTGTGACTCCAGCTCCAGGGGATCTGACGTGTGCACACATACACTCACATACACACTCACAGAGACAGAGAGACAGAGACAGAGACAGACAGAGGTAATAAATAACCACTAGAAAAACATTCTTGTTGGTGCATAAAAGAACTAAACTCAAAGGCTGGTATATATTATTAATACTGTAACTTTAAACTACATTTGTGATTTAAACTTTGATACACCAAGCATGGCTTGCACTCAGTAGTGTCAATATTCCCTTCATGCTTGTTTGAAGCACTGGGTTCAGAGGCACCCCTAATGTGCTGCACTGAAGTCTGTGTTACAGTATCGCTGGTCTTTCACACACCTCGCCACTGTGGAGACACACCGCTCTATGACGTAAGCTCTGGGCTTAGAGCTTTTCATATTTTAAAATGTCCTTAAAGAGTGAGCTAAAACTTCAATTATTTTGCACCATGGACACAATATTTCCTATATCTATGTTTCATCTGCACTATTACTTACTTGATACATATTTTGAATCACTTTAACTGAAAAAAAAAAAAGACTTTTAGTCTGCTCCTAAACATAAGATCATGGGGCTGAAGAGACAGCTCCTTGGTTAAGAGGGCTTGTAACCATCCATGACTTCAGTTCTAGGGGGTTGGACACTTTCCTCTGACCTTATGAGCATCAGACACATTTGTGAGATATATATATATATATATATGTATATATATATATATATATTGTATATATACACAGACAAAACATTTATTCACATAAAAATAAGGTAAATAGGGGCTGGAGAGATGGCTCAGCAGTTAAGAGCACTGGCTGCTCTTCCAGACGTCCTGAGTTCAATTCCCAGCAACCACATGATGGCTCATAACCATCTATAATGGGATAAGATGCCCTCTTCTGGCATGGAGGTATACAGGAAGACAGAACTCTCATACATTAAATATAAAACATTTTTTTAAAAAAGATAAATAAAAATTTGAAAATTAAACCCAATATCATGGGTTTTATAACTTTGCTATACTCATTCCATTATAATATAGTTGGACATAAATAAGAAATGTAGTTTAAAACGCGCCTTATAAACCATTAAAGGCACTCCTTATCATTGTGGCTCTTTGAGGCCACTCTCCCAAGAAACTCATTAGGAGTAAAACATTTGTGCTGAGTGATTTCGAAAAGTAAAGACTTTGTAATAGAGCATTGCATAGAAAAGTCCCTCAGTCCCAACCTGGCCCTCTTTCTTCCTTCCTTCCTTCCTTCCTTCCTTCCTTCCTTCCTTCCTTCCTTCCTTCCTTCCTTCCTTCCTTCCTTTCCTTTCTTTCTTTCTTTCTTTCTTTCTTTCTTTCTTTCTTTCTTTCTTTCTTTCTTTCTTTCTTTCTTTCTTTCTTTCTTTCTTTCGTTATCAATCGGCATAATTACTACTTGGCTTTTCTATTTTGGCTGTGCAGGTGGAGACTATGTGATGTGTCTGAAAATGTTTACCAGTCTTAGGTGTGTGGCTTTCCTAGCATGTACCTGGACCAGGTTCCATTCTCTGTTTTACTTTTAGTTAAAACAAAACAAAATGTGTGTGCAGATGCCACAGTGAGTGTGTCGGAGAGAACAGCTTTCAGAAGTTGGTTTTCACCTGCTACCTTGTTGACAGGGGCCTCTCTTGTCTCTGTTGCTGTGCTTGCTGTGTATTCTGGTATGGTTGGGCTAAGAGCTTCCGGGCAATTCTCCACTCTCCACCTCCCATCTAATAGCAGGTATCCTGGGACTACAGATGTGCACCACTGCATACACTTTTTATGTAGTAGATTCTGGGCAGCAAACTCAGTGCATCAGGCTTGCTCAGCTAGCACTTTTATCCTCACAAGCAGCTCCTTTCTTGTCACACACTCCCAGAGACATCTAGTGAACAACCATTGCATTGACAACCTTGTGCTTGGAAGATGCACAAGGAACCATCGAAGATGGGGTTGAGGAAGAAGTTGGTGCTACCCCAGGGTCCTCGGCTGGTTGGCTAGTCAGCCAACCTAGTGGGTTGGCCAGTCTAGTGGGTTGTGATAAGCAGAGTAGAATGCCACATGGGTGATGATGAAGCATTGCTCAGAACAGCTTGGAAGCACAGAGCAAGGATTTGGCCCTCCCATGGGAGTCAAGCAGGACTTTTCTGATAAATGTGACTGGCAAGAAAATCGGGGATCATAAGCACTGACACAGCTACAGGCTCAAGCAGTAAGGCAAATCTCCCAGTCTCATTTATGATGTGAAACAGGAAGGATATTTTCCTCATTAGGTCATTTAGAAGATAAACAACTAAGGCATGTGTTTATATGTGAGAATCATATATCTACACATTCAGAGACACAGAGGGAGGCTGTGACAAGTACTAGATGCAATTCTATGCACGCCTAGTAACATTCCCAAAGGAAACGAAGACACATGTCCTTATCCACACAAAAATTAATGTACAAGTGCACACAGTATCTTATTAATAATAGTAAAAAAATAGAAACACTTCCATATCCACAGATTGATTAATGAACAGATAGATTATAGTAGCCTACACAATATAGCATTATTTGGCAATAAAAAAAATGAAATGTTGAAGTCAAATGTGACAGCATTCCTGTAATTCCAGTAGGATTGTTGCAAGTTCCAGGCCAGCTTGGTCTACATCATGAGTTTCTAGGCCAGCCAGCACTACATAGACTCTGTTTCAAAAAAAAAAAACAAAAACAAAAACAAAAAACCTACCAACAACCTCCTTTAAAAATGCCAAACAAAAACAATGACAAAGAAGTGAAATATAAATATATGCTAGAATACGAATGAACTTTGAAATGTTAGGTCAAATGAGCCAGCAACAATAGGTACTATGTTATATGAGTCTATGGGTGTGAAATATCGAGAGATTGCAGTAGATATGAAAGCCTATGAGGATGTAAAGTAGATTAGTAGCTGCCTACGAGAGACCTGGGGTGAGGAAGACAGTGACTATCAGTGGATACTAGATTTATTTTTCTGAACTAAGGAAATTCCATCTTGGTTTATGTTGCTGTGAAAAAATATCATTAGCAAAAGCACGGGGGAGGAGAGGGTTTATTCTACTCACAGCTCTGTATAATAACAGTTCTTCACCAAAAGCTGTGAGGGCAGGAACTATGCCGTGGAGGGGTGCTGCTAACTGGCTTGCTCCTCATGGCTTGCCCAACCTGCTTTCTTATAGAACTCAGATCCTCCAGCTCAGGCATGGCACTACCCACTACAGATAGCCTGGGCCCTCCCACATCAATCACTAGTTAAGAAAATGCCTCCAGGCTTGCCCACATGCCAATCTTATGAAGGCATTTTCCTCAATTGAAGTTCGCTCCTCTCTGATGACTTTATATTGTCTCAAGGTGACATAAAACTATACAGCACAAACATGGAGGAAGGAATTAAAGCAGAGGCCATGGAAGAGTGCTAACTGGCTTACTGGCTTGCCCATCTAGCTTTCTTATGCAGTCCAGGCCCACTAAGTCAGTGATGGCACCACCCAGAATGGGTGGTAGGCCCTACTACAATAATCAACAAAATACCCCACAGACACATCCCAGGCCAATTTGGTAAAGGTGTTTCTTCAATTGAGGTTCCCTTTTTCCAGTTATGTCAAATTGAC